>OZ004694.1:78877180-80077180 GCA_963924545.1 Pogonocherus hispidulus
CGATTTCAATAATAAGTACCTCAATTCTGCCTACATCCGGTTGAATTAAATTTTCACTATGTAAATCTCAATACATCTGTAATTTTACGAGTTCAACATTGTAATATACAGTGTGACTCAGATTCAGGGTTTACCCCTGTTTCCCCCCTTATATTTTTTAGATAAAATATTCAAATTTGGCATGTTGGAAGTACTTATTAAAGGTCACTTTTTGACACAAACATTACCTTTTTCCCGTTGATGGTTTTACCAGTAGTAATGCTAACTCTCAATTTTTTAAATAGGACACTCTGTATATTATAATATTTTTGGAATCTACGTCGTTTTCCGAATCCAACGATATTACCTGCCAAATTACTCTTTAGACTCTATTTTACTTTTGAATCTAGAGTGCCTTCCCTCAACTGTAATTTCAGTTCTATTGATCCCAGAGATAAAATAAGAATATGTGATTTATTGTACTTTCTAATGGTATACCTTAGTACTTAGTACCATTATTGTATACTAAATTAAAAAAACTAGTTTCAGGTCTATAACCACTTTGAAAAATTTAATGTTTTTGCCACCAACTCTATTTTTTTAAGGTTGCTATGTGCCATTAGAATTAATCGGGGATGCTCAAGGCAGTATTGTTATGGATATTGCTCTAAATGAAGAAAATCGTCAGTGTATTCAGAATTAGCTGAAAATATACCCAATGATTAAACTCTAGAAATGAACTCACTATCATTACCGTGTTCACCATTTCAAGTGTATGTGATATACCTAAAAGATTTAATAAGTAATTATTTTAATATAAGAACAACCTCTAGAACCACATATTATTCCTTAAGGAGAAGGTATGTTATTAATATAAAAGAACCTCATTAAACTGATTAAAAACTAGACATTTATTAAATTTATTTATAGAAGAAACTAGTTAGAAAAAGATAGTTTGGTTGGTCATTCCTTTATTTCTCAATTTTGAATATAATTTTTTTTATTTAAAGAAATATCTATAAATACAGTTTGTAAAAATATGTCATTTTTGTCAAAGAGAATCAGATTCATAAGGACATTCCTCTGGTATATACTAGGCATATCAGAAGTGTATACACTGTCAGTACATGAATATACTTCTGTCTAGACACCTAGTATAAAACTTGAGGGATCTCCAGAGGACCTGTACTTTTTCATATATGTTCTGAGTATATAAATAATCTATGAGAGTTTTTCGTACGAAGCTATTTGCTGTGGACATGCAGTTGTGGAAGTTCATCTCGTGCGTTCTTCTATTCCATCCTAGATTAGTTATATCCCACGCTTATACCGTAAAATATTAGTGTACCTACAAACCACACCACAGATATCTTGCTCTGAGACCTGTACACTCCGAATTATTTCACTTTATTTTGAACACCAGTTCTTTTGGTGTAAATTTTAAATGTTTGACACATTTGCAGAAAGATGTATTATTTGAAATACGTCTTTCTGTCCCATTTTTTTTCCCGATTTTATTTCTTAGTTTAGGTAATTTAAACAATTTGCTTTGAAGGGACATAGTTCTTATGTAAATTTTCACTGAATCTCGTAAAATTGTGTACAATATGGTGCGTGTTGAATGTGTGTATTCGACAATATACGATAAAGAAAAATTATCAGAATATTCAGGTATGTGCAAAAATTATCTTGGTCAAGGGTGCTTCTGGAATATAAAACGTGTGTCTTACTTAAAATTTAAAATAATTATGTCACTGACACACTGACATCATCAATAACCTACAAATTTCATACCTATTTATTTCAGTTGTAAAACAATAATGAACTACAAATTATGAAATAACAGTTTTAGTAACAAAAAAAACTAAATTACAGTAATTGTTGGAAATGTCCCCCGTTTTGTTCGATGCACAAGTTGACGCGCCTCCTCATGCTGTGAAAAGCGTTTTGCAGTATTTCTGGCGTTATGGTTGCACATTGCTGAATAATTCTTTGTTGCAGTTCTTGCAAATTATTTACCGGAGTTGCGAAAATCTTGTTTTTTAAGTAAGGAAATATAAAATAGTCCATAATTGTCAAACAAGGTGATCTCGGAGGAAACTCAACTTCTGTATGCAAACTTATCAGCCGGTCATAAAAAAAGTCGCGAAGGAAAGCAATATTTTCTCGTGTAATATGTGCTGTTGCACCGTCATGCTGGAAATAACCGTACCGAAGTTCATCATCGTTTAACTGTTGCACAAATTCAGCCAAAAAGTTGTGTCTGTACCTTTCTGCGTTGACGGTGAAATCGAAAAAAATTGGCCCAATTATTCTTCTGCGAGAAACTGCCATCCAAACACCAATTTTTTGAGCATATAGTGGCGATTCCGTAAAAACATGAGGGTTATCGTTGCTCCACATTCGCATATTTTGAGAATTGATGTATCCCGAAAGGTGGAACCACGCTTCGTCAGAAAAAAAGTTAAGTCCAGAAGATCGTCATTCATTAAATTATTGACAAACCAATGGCAGTAAGCAAGGCGTCTGGGGTGGTCTGCGGGCAGAAGAGCTTGATGTGCTTGCATCTTATATGGATGCATGTTCAAGTCTTTCTTTAAAATCTTATGACATGTTCCATAAGAAAGTCCAATTTCCTGAGAAAGACGTTTCAAAGGTTTTGCAGGCTGCTCTTCCATACGTTGACGAACGTCATTGACAACTTCTTCTATACGAACTCTTGGTCTACCAGCACATTTTTTATGAGTCCCACAACCAATTTCGCGAAACACTTCAACACAATTTGTAAGGCACGCATAAAAATTGTCCGGTAATATTGCCACGTTTGGGAAGTGCTCTCGAAAATTGTCCAAACACAAACGTTGACTGTATTGCCAATTTCCATTAACTAGCGCACCCGTTCGAAAATAGGCTTCAATCATGAAAATTTTGTGCTGTGTGGTAAGAGGCATGATTAAAAAACTGGATTAGAAAATTTCAGCACAATGACTTGACAGTTTCTGACACAACAAAACATATTCAAAAATTTAAAGTAAGACACACGTTATACATTCCACAACCACCTTTGACCAAGATAATTTTTGATATCCCGGTACAAGTGGCTGAGGTTTTACATACTTATGAAAATACTTTTTTAAATTAACACCTGCGCTAAACGCCGGCGTCCTCCCTCACGAGTAACTGTCACTTCCCATAGGGGCGTAGCTGGATAAAGTACAACGGCGTCCAGGGCTAATATAATAACGGCCGGAACAAACTGGGCCATAAAAAGAGGCCGCAGTAAATCAAGTCGGCTGCCGAAGTCGCATGGCTCCATTCCAGGGAATCATACGTGCTAAAATATGTCCTGCTTCCGGTGTAGCTGGAGGGAGAGCATAAGAATGCCTTAATATCTAAAAAATGACACGCGGGTTGAGAGAAGAAATGCTTAACAGCGATGAATCAAACTCTATAATAATGCCCCACCTTTACACATAAATAACATGAGATTTTAAATATATTTCTAAAGTATGAAAACAATATTTTAAAAAGAAAGTGTTTGTATCGTAGCAAAATACAGGGTGTCGCACCGGAAACCAATCGATTAAGTATAAGAAAACTACAATTACGAAAAATCTGAAAATTTGGTAGTATATCAATGTCGGTCGGTAGTCTTTTGCATATATCTCCCTTATACTATTACAGGTACTCATTGAGCAATATCAATGTATTCGTGAGAGGACGTTTTATCCAAATCTGTACGATACACAGGATGTTTCATTTAAAAATATCAAATTAGATACTTTTGAACTACTATTTTGTGGGCAAACGTCGCGCCCAACACTGAATTACTCCGGTATATTCTTGTTGTCTTTCATTTTGCATATTTAAATTTTTTTAATACTATTTTCATCAATTTCTTAAACACGAAAACAAATACCTATTTTTGTAAATTAAAAACTATTAGGTTTTAAATTAAAGAAAATGTACTTACCCAATTGACGTACCTAGTTGTAGTATGAATGTATATATGTTTTTCTTTGAGCGTATAATAATACTTATATTATATTATGTAAGACGTATTATAGGAAAGGCCTACTGTTTTACTATAGTAAAGAAATATTCTCATATAGTTTGTACGAAAAAGTAAAAGTGTAACCATAACAACGGATTAAAAAAGAGAGTCATGTAGCCAGATCGTTTTTTATACAAGCATAAATATCTGAAGAAATAGTTTAAATTTTGACGCTTGAAGAGAAAATAGTATACCTATATATGTCACTCGGAGTATAAAGATCTTTATGTATTTCGCCCAGTTTACACAGCCTTGGCTAACGCCTCGGCTGTTTAAGCTTCTGGGCTCAACAAATAATCTTCGTCTTCTACTCCTAGGAACATGCTTGACATAAGGCAATTGTTTTGTAAAAATATTTTAATGGCGATTTTTACTAACAAAATTACCTAATCTATTAGATAAATCACACTTACCAAGCAAAAACAAAATCATTATTCTCAAACTTCACGATGTAATAAAACAATAGGACAAAGGTCCTTTGCCTACCTTGCACCAAGGATTTATAATATTCTACAACCATATATCAAGACTAAAGAAAATAACATAAAAAAAGTAGAAGCAAAATTAGAAATTGTAGATTAATAATATGTCGTACCCTCTCCCACACAAGTCTCATAGTTTCGGGCTAATCCTTGTGATTAGAATGAGGGATAGATATACTATATTAAATTATTATTATATTCATAGACAGATAAGTCATTATGGATTGGTATTATTGTATATATTTGTGAGTCTAGCTGCTATTTTTTTAACCACTGACTTGTTTGTACTCCAAAATAAAAACTTGTAAAACCTTTCGTTTATTCACCGTATCATCTAGGTATTCAGGTTCATGTAATTCTCATGGCGAACGAGTACAGCTATAACTTTTTATTATTATTTACACTCAATAATCGATTTAATTGTTTTGAGACATGCATACAGTCTGTAAAATATCAGATGCGATAATGGGTCAGTTTTCTTATCAGTAAACTATAAACTGTTGTTATATTGTTACCACTGACCACCAAATAATTATTTTGCCCCGGACATCATCGCAGCTATTTTTTCAGCTGCCCCTAACTTCGAACCCGAATCTATTCTACCAAGACAAATAGCGCCTGAGGAAGACATTAACTACTATCCTCTTGTACAGTGTGGTCCACCTGAAAGTAAATTCTATATGGTATATTTTATACACATCCACAGAATTTTCTAAAATACTTATAGCATTTGATTTATATTGGCGATTCCAAAAATGAATCCGCCCTCTGCATGAAAATATTTGAACCAACTTTAAGAGGTAATTTTTGAAGGCTTATTGCTGATATAATGATAAATAACACGTTTTTGGGTTTGTTTAACGTAATAATTTAGTGGTGCTTGTGAGTTTTTGGTATTACAAAGTTAAAAACGACGTGGTTAGTATTTGTACATCTTTATTTTTACATTTTAAAATTGTAGTTTGGCCCTAGTATAAGAAACTGTTTCTCACTCATTTCTCCAACAGGCTTGTAACAATTTATTAACAAGGAACACGTTTATTTACACAACATAACCACCTTGTTGCAGTTTGTCTATACTTTTGTATTATTATTATTAGTCTTATAAAAGCAGAATATATTTTAATTTAAACATTATTTAACAAAAAGCATGCACTAATATGGTATCAACATACAGTTTATCACACTTTTTTAGTCCAAAATGTAAGTAAAAGACTAGGGTACCTGTTTCAACCCAAAAAATTCATATAACTGGCAATGAAGCACTTATATGGGACCTTTGACTGCTTTTACTACTCTTTTTATCCTTTATTTCAGCCTAACTAGCACATGAAGTCACTATATTTATGGCAGATTAATGCTAAATTGCTAGATAATGTGATATGAAGTATAAAATTTTTACTCGTCTTCCTTCATATTTGTTTACAATTTGTAGCGCCCCCATCGGTAATTTGAATCGCCAATACCTACATAACAACACAATTACACTGTCAGTTGAGTGCTTATATGCTACATACCGTTAAGATAAAAATATGTTCCTATTAAGTGAAACAACCTGTACATTTTTACATATTTGGATATCACACACTTTTACAAATAAGATCTTGATTCCTTGAATTCTAAAAATATATAATGTAGGTTTCTAAACATACTGTTTTCGATAACTTTTGCAGGTACAGTGACAATTGCAACGAAATATTTCATATTTACATACCTACTTATTTTTCATTCCCTAGCAAAGACTAGAAGTATTGTAAAATAATTTTTTTCTCCACGAACATTTTTTAATATTCGGTGAAATTCTACTTTTTTGCAGGTAAACGAAAACCTATACCGTACGACAACCATTTTCAAAAATGTTCACATAATATGTGAAAGTTTATATCAATAGAGGAGTTCTAATTTTAGGTTGACCACTCTATCATTTTCTTGGCCGCTCCACCTAGGCCGCAACTAACGACGCGGCTGCCCCCGTTGGCCACCCTCCGCGCCCCATTCTTTCCACAGCCCGGCTAATTGAGCGAAGGCGACGCGGCGGCCGGTAATGAAGTTACCTTTTGTGCCGGCCTAATAGGCAAGCGACTGATCCCCAGAAAGTGGTTGAGGACATGCACCTACTAGGAAAATATTCACTGAAAAATTTGATGAAAATATATTTTGGTATATCATCTCAAACAGTAAATTTGATTAGTTCATATTTATCTAACAGGAAATTATTTGTTGATATAGAGGGAGTAAAATCGTCAGTATTTATTGCTAGCTCTGGTGTACCCCAAGGGTCAAACTTAGGACCATTACTGTTTCTTTTATTTATCTCTGATATTTGTAGTCAAATAATGTCAGATAAACTACTTTTTGCTGATGACATGAAGATATATAGAGAGATAGAAACTGTTCGAGACTGTGAATTGTTACAGCAAGATTTGGTTTCCTTATCTGCTTGGTGTAAATGTAATAGATTATCTCTGAATATCGACAAGTGCAAGGTTATAACGTATCATAGAAAGTCGGTTGCTCTTACTTATAATTATGATATCGATGATGCGTTACTTAGTCGCACATTTGAAAACTCCGACTTGGGAGTTACATTTGACCCCAAATTAACTTTTTCAACTCACATTGAAAGATTACAAAAACTGCTTTGAAGACTTTAGGATTCATTATTCGTAATAGCACTGAATTTACTTCTATTCATGCTATCTGTATGCTTTACTTTGCACTTGTCAGAAGCAAGCTAGAATATTGTGCCTCAGTTTGAAATCCTCATGAAGCTAAGTGCATCGATATGATTGAATCTGTACAGAGAAAATTCTTAAAGTTTATATTTTTTAGAAAGCATAAAATTTATTGTATCAGAAACTATGACTATTTACAATTACTTAATGAGTTTAACTTTTTTTCTCTTCACAAGCGACGGAACATTGAAGGTTTATTATTTTTATATATAAAATCATTCACAATTTAATTGATTCTTCTGAATTATTAAGATGTATTTGTTTCAACATTCCTAGAATTGCTTAAAGACACCAAACATTTTATTTTCCTATACCAAATTCCCAACACCATTTTCATTGTCCCTTTTAAACACCATGTGCAGTAATTTTAACAGGTTTATTAATACTGATATTTTTCATGTTACTATGAAAAAATATAGAAACAATATATCTGGTTTGCTTCCCAATAAATCATTTGCTAATTGTGTTTCTGTTGCTGTTATATTATAATATGTTACTTTAATTTCTTTCTATGTATTTTACTAAGCTATTTTAGTGTTATTATTAAGTTAATATTTACACTCCTTTATTTGATATGCTCCTATAATTAGGCTTAGGTCTGTTGGATGTAGTTAAAATAATAAATAAATAAATAAAACAAAAATAAAACTGAACAAATATGATCTAAACATCCAAATCCAATATACTTACACCTTTAATCCAAATAATTTTCTGTTTTCTTTTTTTCATTAAAAGAATTTATTAACCTGTCTTTCTAACTAGACTAAACTGAAGGTTTCGTACCCTGTGAGAGGTTGGGGCCGGAGTGTATAGTTTCAACTTGACTGTAAAATTAGGTTCGAGTCTTGGAAGTTACCAACTATTTACAGGCAGAAAATTATGCCATCTAAACTTGTACAGAGTCTGAGAAACAAAAGCAACTTACACGAGGTCGATAAAAATCTTCTCAGAGAACAGGTTTTAAAGTTCTTGAACAACGGTATGGAATTGCCAGTCGACGCTCGCTCAGTTGGGTAGCAAAAACAGAGTAGCTCTAGTTTGGATCCCGTGCGATTCCGGATTTGAAGGGAATGAAGCAGACTCTGACTGGCTTTACCCTGAGATGATGTAGCTTCTAAATTCATTCGATCAAAACCAGGTGATGTGTCAAATTCTTGGGCACCAGAAGGGGCACTTGCTCCCCTGGAAAATTGAACACTCGATTTCTGTTTATAACTATGTCACATAACTATATTACTCTATATCTGGAGGACATTCCCAAATGGACTTGATCCAGATATGGAGTAATATAGTTATGTGACATTTGCTAGGCATTTTCTCTATCCATTATTGACCCTCATAATCACGAAGGCAGAAACATTTGGTTTGCTAAAAATAAAAATTCTTACCAACTCAAAACTGTATGAAATCGAAACTTGGACGTTGAAACCGAAACTTGGAAAGAAATGTGGGTTTCAAAAGTCGAAAATAACGATAATGAGCTCGAGGTTGTTGAATAAAAAAATAAACATTGCCAGTTCTTTCCAAGCATCAGGAAATCGTTACAATTTTTTTTACCCCCACCTCCTACCACAACAACAGTTGAGAGGTCTTTCATTACGCTCCGACGGGTAAAAATCAGGCTGAGCTCAACTATGTCTCAAGAAAGACTTTCTGGTCTTTGTTTGCTAGCGTTTACAGAGAATTTGTGAACGAAAATAAAGACAGATTTATTGAAAAAGTACGTAATTAACCAACTTTCTCAAAACAGAAGAAATCTCTTCTTACTTTATTCCGATTAGAAAAATAACAAGGTTATTTTTTATAACCGGAAATATGTATTTCTAATAATAAAAATTTATTTTTTTATTTATTTTACTTCTCCCCCTTCCTATATTTGCCCCTTCCGGCGCCCAAGACCAAATTTCATAATTTAAATCAAAATGGAATCTGAAATATTCTAATGTGTGGTCACAGTGTAACACGCTGTATAGTGCATAGATATAAAGTGCTTCTAAAGTGTTTTATTAGTGCAACAACGGAAATCCGTAGCAAGGTCGATGCCGGCCAAGGGCGCGCGCATATTTGCACACGTTGCAAACATACCTATACTATATTATTACCTATACTAATATTATAATCACATAAGACTTTCCTATAAGCTATAAGAATACAGTAGAAACTACAGGGTGCGGCAGCATAACTTCCTTTTTTCAAAACTTAATAAAACCCATTGTATGAATCAGAACATTTTTATTTGTTTTTTTATAATGTAGGCGTATGCCTAAAGTTTTGTTTTACATAGTTTTGAAGATCAAATCAGATAGATGACGTCCCCCATTCTCCATACACTGAGTAAACCGATTCTGGCGTTTGTCATGACTCTTGCCAGCATAGCGGGCGTTATGTTGACAATTTCTTCCTGGATGTTGGTCTTCAAATCTTGTAGGGTCCTTGGACAAAGGAAAATGGGCTTCATCCCTAATAAAAACAATAGCGTCCTCAGGAACGACTTCGAGAGGAACCTGACACGCGTTCATCCGAGAATTGAAGTCACGTGCAGAAAGTTCCTGCACAATCGCTATCTTGTAAGGATGGAAATGAAGATCATAATGAAGAATTCTCCTCACAGAACGATCGGAAAGTCCAAGGGCAGACGCATGCTTGCGCGCAGAACGCCGTGGTGATCGCAACATTGAAACTTTCACTGCCTCAACGTTTTCAGGTGATCTAATAGGGCGAGGGACTTCACTTCATCGACTTGTCGCACTTGCAGTTTGTCTGAACGTAGTGACCCACGTAACAATTGATTTCCAGTCCGGGACAGGAGCCAACGGAGCTAAATTAAAGCGATTCCGAAAGGCACGCTGGGTTGCGATCACAAACATCCGCTCTAAAAGTAGGCCTCAACGGCAAAAGCACGCCCTTTACTGTTCCAACGCATGATGGCGACTGAATTGTGTCGGGACAAAATTTTATAGTCCCGCCTCTCGAACGAGATCGCTAGCGCTCCGCTACAACATCAACCGACTGAATGGCGCGCATTTTAAAAAAGGAAGTTATGCTGCCGCACCCTGTGCAATAACCCGAATATAAAATGAGCGCGAATTCCCCAAACCGTGCTACGCATCTAAAGTCAACTCTGCTAGATAAATCCAGTAAGGCAGACGACAGTAGCAACATCATTTTCAATTACTTGAACAGATACATTCTATCCACACCCGGCATATTGAGCGGCGTTGCTACTTTTTAAGAAAAGTCGTTCAGTTAGAGAATTGAAGAAATATAAAATTTAATCAGTAAAAAAAACAGTTTTGCATTGGCATAAAAACGGAAAACAACCCGGCCTTATTACGGTGGCGTGTATGCACAATATAACGTGATACATATAGATAGTACAACTATAGTAATAGTGCATACAATTTTGGATATGACATGTGTTCCAAATCTTTCTGGGGGCCTTTTCATATATTGAACTTTTTCATTCATATAATGATGATTGCCGGTCAATACAGCATCAAAATCTTTTAAAAACACTGGTGGTATGTGTATGTTGCTATCTATTCTTTAGAAAACATGTGGAATTTCTTAAAATTAATCAGAAACAGAGGCTACGTCACTCTCCTATAATGGGCACGCAGCCGCCCCGGACGGAGCCCCTCCGCCACCGCCGCTCGCAGGCGGGTAGCGGGGGCGGCATTTATCACCGCCGTAAATAACGGCGTGCTTTGTCGCGCTGATTATGTGTCGTTAAGTGCGAGATCATCGGTCTTTATGGCGCGTAAATGCAGGCGATTCGCCGACCGGACCGGCTGACCCATTAACATTGATTGCACCAGCGGTGTTTGGGATATGCGGTTCACGGCTCGATGTTCTATCATGAGGAAATCGCATTATTTATGGTGGCGTGCACGTAGAATTATTATATTAACGTGCAATCATCGTATATACATTGCTATATTGGTAAATTTGGGAAAATATATGAGACTTATGCGACAATTTGAAACATTGTTGTACATGGTGAATTACAGTGGTTGGAGTTTTAGAAATATATGAAAAAGGGGTCAATCGGTCGTTATAAAAATTTGGTATACCGTTATATGACTAGGTACCAGTATACTACAGCTGCGTTTTCGTCAGAAGTCTTGCTAAATATACCACTACTTCACGTGATAGGCATTGGAAAGCACCATTCTGGCCTTGAAGGGAATGAAGGAGCCGACTCTCTAGCCAGGAAAGGTTCTGCTTCTGAATTCGTCGGACCAGAACCGGTGCTTCGCATATCCTCGAGTACTGCCAAAGAACCCAGCTTGACCTGGGCTGAGGGGCAAATCCTCCAGTACTGGCAAGAACTACCAAGATTAGTTCATTCGAAGGCGTTCATAATAAACCCTTCAAAAACAAGAACTAAAAAACTATTAGAGTTAGGCAGGTTGCACCCAAGGATTGTTAACTGTTTACAGGATTGCTCGATCGCTCAATTTTGTCATCCGCCTTTGTGACGTCATCGAAGATATATGTAATCGAATTGTCAAAATATACCTATTTTGTGTTTGTTATATTTCACATTTGCAAGAGAATTTTCTTATTTGTATGATTATTAATATTATTATTTATTAAAGTTTGTAATAACAGTATAAAGTGTACCTATTTCTACAAGTTCGAGATCTTTGGATCTTTGATGACGTCACAATTATGGATTACATTGTAGTATAGGGATCGAGCAATCCTGTAAACAGTTAACAATCCTTGGGTTGCACCTACGAATTTTAATTGGCCTATATACTGGTCACTGCCATTTAAAATATCATCTGTGCAAATTCGGCCTAGCAGAAGGTGCTGAGTGCCGCTTGTGCTTGGAAGATGATGAAACGGCAGAACACATATTATGTATCTGCCCCGCTGGGAAAAGGATCAGATACACATAATTTGGCAAACGACAACTTCTGCCAGAGAATCTGAATAAGTTCTCACCCAATGTGATCAGCTTCATTAAGAGACTGGACCTGTTGGGTGAAAAATAAGTAGATGTGAGCCACAATAAACCACATGGTCGCGGTGGGGGGGGGGTCTGGTTTTCAGCTCACTCACTTTTTTAAACCTAACCTAAAATCTATTGGAAAGCAGCAAAGTTAGCAGTGTACCGTATTAGGAATGATAATGATAGGACAAGTAATTCCCAAGGAAGAGGACATTCCAAGATAAGATCGTTCACAATTTGTACAGTATCGCGGTTTCAAGTCTGGCACTTTTCATCAATCTTCAGGTGTTCCGCAGGGTTCGATACTGGGACCTCTTCTATTTATAATATTTATTAATGATATCGCCACTGCTCTCGATGTTCAATATTTGCTATACGCAGATGATCTCAAGTTGTACTGTGAAATTTCCTCGAAGTCTGATTGTGACAATCTTCAAAGCAACCTCGTGCTACTTAATAACTGGTGTTGTAATAATAAATTGCCACTCAATGCTAAGAAATGTAAGGTCATGTCATTTCATCGTAAAAAAGTACCAATAATTTCTGATTATACAATTGATGGTGATTTGCTAGAAAGACCGGGGATTATGAAAGATCTAGGTATTATTTTTGACCCAGAGCTCATCTTCACAAACCATATTCAAGCCTGCGTGACTGATGCATATAAAAGTCTTGGGTTCATTTTACGTAACTCGAAAGACTTTAAAAATATTTCCACACTACGTTTATTGTTTACAACGTTTGTTAGATCGAGGCTGGAGTACGGGTCGATTATATGGAGTCCTATATATAACACGCATATTGTTTTGCTAGAACGTGTTCAGAGAAGATTCTTTAAGACGGCACTGTTCTTGTTGGATGGGGTCTACCCTGTCAGAGGGACACCACAAGAGTTGTTTTATGAAATATTCTCATTACATAGTCTTTTGTGTAGACGTAAAATGTTATCGGTTGTTTTTCTTTTTAAACTTGTTCACTATATTGCAAGGTGTGAGTCACTTACGGCAAATATTACATATCGGGTACCTAGAATGAATAGCCGACATAGCAACTTATTTGTCTTGCCATTTGCGCGCACTAATTTACTGATAAAGTCGCCATTATATCAAATGTTAAACAACTACGCTGAAATTGAAGGTTCTTTAGACATCTTATGTTGCAATCTGCAGAATTTAAAAAAAGTGTTTTTAGTGGACTGAGGCATGTTTGGCTCTTTTTGTAATGTTCATATTTTAGGTATTTGTTTTAAATAATTTATAGAATTTTGTACAGGATCAATTTTACTGTTCATTTTATTGTTCATTTTATGCTTGTATGTGATATTTAATTGTTTTTTAATAAGTATTTTTGTTTTTCTTTATACATGTAAATTCTAAATTATGCTCTGCTACTTATCCTGTAATTGGGCTTCAGCTCGTTGGATATTTTATGTAATAAATAAATAAATAAATAAATAAATAAATAAATAAATAAATAAATAAGATATACATCGATGTTAGAGCCTATTCTAGAGATGACATCTGACAGAATGACTGAAAAATTTAACTTCCGGAGCCATTCCAGGTTCAAATGCAGAATCTTAGTAATTGGGAGTTGAAGGTACATCCTCTGGAGGCTCGAAGCTTCGTTTCGTTTACAGATGACTGCGAAACAGACAGAGGAACAAGAGCTGGAGTACTTGGGTTAAAATATAAATGGCAATACTCTAGGGATGTATCCCACAGTATTCCAAGCAGAAATTTTCGCAATAATGGCTTGTTTGGTGAGAATTATTATTTATTTTTTGTCTGGAGCTTGCCTACCTTATTTTATTATTAAATAAAGCTGTTGCTATTGTTCCCAGTCGTATTATTGATTTAAGTAAAAATCCTCTAGCTGCCAAGCGAAATATTGAATTTGATGATTTTTACTCACAGTCAATATAACAATAAAATTAATAAGAGAAGGTATCAAAGGTATGTCCAAAAATGAAATAATATGCAGGATGTTCTATTCAGAAAACATAATTTTTCTCTGCCTCGTTTTTCCTGAACATCCTGTATTATTTTTCTTAATACAGGATGTTAAAAATGTTTGTATCAATTTAAATAACTTGGAATTGAAACTGGTGTTTGCTAAACTAAAAATAAAAGCTTATAGCTGTTTTCAGTCATCATTGCCCGATCATCTGGTATTCATTCTGTTAAAGCACAGCTTTCTTTAAGCTGAAGGAGTTTATCTCTCAGTAAACGAAACTTTAGCTGCGGAAAAACTTTGCAGCTAAAGCTTTTTACACTTGTAAGCTGTCTATGCTTTTAATTCCAAAATCTCTCAAAAACGAAGTAGCTAGAAATCAAAATCACTATTTGCGAGTACAGTGTTACGATTATTGTAAGAACACGTGCGGCTCCATAAATCCCAGTAAATAAAATCCGCATGGAAGAAAGTCGAGGGGAATCGAACGAACCATTCTATGCGCTCTCTAATCGCAGCGGTTGGCGGTTACTAATGACAGTATTGTCGACAGTCCCGCGGGACTACTCTCTCATTTAGGTTTGGGTCAGAATTAAGACCTCGTTAATGATCGGTAATACATCGGGGCGTTTTTCGGTGCGTTAGAGCTTAGCTGGAAGTTTACGTATCACCGAGTTTAACAAGGAACTCGCAGAATTAATAGAAGAGAATTGGCGATTCGAAAAATGAATGCGCCCTCTGCATGAAAATATTTGAACCTATTTAAAAGATAATTCTTGGCGACTTTATTGCTAATAAATGATGATTTCTGCTCACGGCTCGGTTTATATGCAAACATAGATTTGGGTTTGTTTGTTTGTTTGTTTGTTTGTTTGTTTGTTTGTGTGTTTGTTTGTTGTTTGTTTGTTGTTTGTTTGACAATTTATTTGAGAAAACAGAATTTTGAAGCCTGTATCACAGCTGAAGGAGCTTATTTTGAACATTTTCAATTGTTTGTAATAATAAAGTATTAGTTATTATTATCAAATCTAACATTTACACGAATAATGATTAAATTATACAGGGTGTCTCACCGGGAACTGCGTAGATCGATATCTGAGAAAGTACTAATCCGAAATATTTAAAAATTTGGCAACATGGTAGTCTTTAGGGGAACGCAATCGAAATATGTAGAACTCTGCAGCACTTCCGGTTATACCGGAAGTCGACATGAACTGCGTAATTTTAAATGAGACACCCTATATATTATTGCATTTTTGGATTCCACGGAAAATTTTAGGGTCAATTTATGTAACATCCCTATAGCTAGGAGTTACGCATTTTGAGATATTAATATTTAAATAAAAAAATTGACTCCCCAACGAATTGTGTCAGCAACTTTTTGCGAGAAAGTGTTATTAAGTTGATTTTTGTATTCTTCGAGTACTTAAGCGACGCTAAATTATGATGTATCCATGTTTAAAAATATTATACCAAGTGTTCAATTTTCGCTGTTACATTTTGTAAATTTCAAAGAGCTATAACTTTTTAAACCCAAATGGAACACCCTGTATTGTTCCAGTCTATCTTGTGCACATTGAAATTCTCTTTCAAGCCATATATAAGCATTATTAGGGTTGGTATTACATTTGAAGATATTTGAAAATTTCTACTATTTTGGTAATTTTTATCATATCTAGAATGTTATCAAATTTGCCATGGTTAGGTTAGGTTCAAAAGAGAGTGGGCCGAAAATCAGACCCTCCACCGCGACCATGTTGTTTGTTGTGGCTCACACCTACTTATATTTCACCCAACAGGTAGCTGATCACCTTATTGGGTGAAAATTTATTGAGATCCTCTGGCAGAAGTTGTCCCTTGCTAAATAATGAGTATCTGATCCTTTTCCCAGCGGTGTAGGTGCACAATATGTGTTCTGCTGTTTCATCATCTTCTAAGCACAGGCGGCACTCAGCATCTTCTGCTAGGCCGAATGTGCACAGATGATATTTTAAACGGCAGTGGCCCGTATAGAGACCAATTAGAGTTCGTAGGTGAAACCTGCTTAACTCTACAAGTTTTTTAGTTCTTATTTTTGAAGGGTTTATTATGAACGCCTTCGAATGAACTAATCGTGGTAGTTCCTGCCAGTACTGGAGGATTTGCCTCTCAGTCCAGGTCAAGAGCGTTGCTTTGACAGTACTCGAGGATATGCCAAGCACCGGTTCTGGTCCGACAAATTCAGAAGCAGCACCCTCCCTAGCTAGAGAGTCGACTGCCTCATTCCGTTTATGGCCAGAATGGCCTGGGACCCAGACTAGAGTACTCTATTTTTTTTTTGCTCAATTGAGCGAGCGCCGGCTGGCAGCTCCATACCGTTTGTGAGTTGCAACTGTAAAGGTACGTTCAGTACGGAGCTTGGATGATAGATCATAGACTGGATGATAGAGTAACTTTTACCAGCGCTGATAAAATGTACAATGTATTTCAATGGAGCCGTTCAGTACGGAGATGTGATACTAGCAGGGAATACATGATACATGAGTGGTTTATACTCAATTATATTTTGCGGAATAGTCAGTTCAATTCTTCTGCGAGCTGAAGTAGGAGTATGGATGCCGAAAAATTAATTAGGGAAGTGTTTATTAGAGAATCGTTGAATATGAATGCTACAAGTAAAAGTAATATTTTATTTTTAAATAAAATACAATTTATTATATATTGTGAAAGAGATGTGTGTAGGTCTCGAATACCAAACGAATTAATCCAATATTGAGTATATTAACGTAAAAAACATTATAGACTTTAACAAAAGTAAAAGGTTTATAAACTCAATGGTATTAGGAAAACCGGGCGTTCACTTCAACTAGTGGTTCCCGTCCTCTCCTTCCGCGTGATCCTTTAATATCCCTTCATCGGATCTATGATGAGTTGTTATAGTATTTATTTTAATTTATTTTTATCATTTTAACAATATTGTAAGCGATTTCTACAAACATAACTTTTAAATGTATCTAACAAATTTTGCTGTATCTGCAAAAAACTGTACAAATTTTGCTGTATATGCGTAAAACCCCTGGGAATATTTCCGTAGTTGAAGATATAAATGGTGAAATTCTCCCAGGCGGTGCCTTTCCCTGTTTATGGGATGCACATGATACTTTCTTAATTTTTGTTTCCTTTTGGTGAAAATGTAATATTTCGTTCTTGCCGAATAAAAGTAACCTTCTTTGCTAGACATTTTGAAGTATACTAGCTGTTAAAAGCGTTTATGCACATCTCCGTTGTGAACGCCTACCAGCGCTTATATTTTTCACTATTATTCTATCATCATTCATCTATCATCTATGATCTATCGTCCAAGCTCCGTACTGAACGTACCTTAAGAACCAAGAGCTTTAAGAGCTGCTTGGCTGTCTGAGAATATTTTTATCGATTTGCGCGTAAGTTGCGTTTGTTCCAGCCTCTGTACACACAATTTGATGACATAAATTTCTGCCTGAAATATAGTTGCATAACTACCAAGGGATGAGGATATTTTCACCGTTGGGTTGCAACTATATACTCCGGCTCCAACACCCATGGGTGTTTTGGAGCCGTCTGTAAACCAACAACTATCTGCCCTCAATAGGTCGGAAAAGCAGGTTGCTATCTGTTGGTCAATTAGACAATAACTGTTATATGTGACAGTTAAGTAGTGACTACTATAAGTAGTAAAGATCAGAAGAGGGCACTACTGTGTGTTTCTCACCGCTGCTAACATGTGGTTATATTGTTTAGCCGAAAATTTTATGAGAAACATAGCTATTTTATATAAAGTGTACAACCAACTTTTTTTAATTATAATCACACATCTTTTCTCTCAGTGTACGTCAATTTCACCAGTCCATCGATTATGTTATTGCCATCAGGTGAGTCTCACCCTTGAGTGAGCGATAAGTTGTATTTGATGAATCCAACGACATTTAAAATAGTTTTTCCTTTAAGGAATACGCGAAGTGAGATTCCTCCTCTGTAACATCTTCTGATAAACAACGATAACAACCTATAGATAAAGCCGCCGTCCCCACCCCGTTTCCAAAACGTCCGCAAGAGCACCGGAACGGACGAAATTAATATGTGGCATCGTGGCGGCGATATCGTGGGGCGGTAAATCAGCCGCCAACAAACCGGAACAGCCACAATTACGCCCGCTAGATTTATTAGTAATAACTTACGCGCTGTGCGGCGGCGGCGGCCGGCCAACGCTCATAATTAAAACGAGAGGAGCGTAGCAGGCCGCGAATCGCGCCCCACCCTGTACGAACGGGGCTCCACGCCGCCCTGATTAATGAGGTCGCCGTTGATGCGACGTCGGATTTCGCTGATTCAGGTGGGTGGCGGTGCACCGCAACCGCTAACTATCGCTGTTTGATTGTCAGGAGGTGAACAGCCAGCTGCGAGCGGGAAACAGGATGAGATATCAATTAATATCGGGGCTACGACAGGGTTTCAGGATTATTTTTTATCGTGAATTAGTGCAACTCTATGTACTTATAAATTTTTAAAAAATATAATTAAAATACTGTTAAGTACTCCTTTCGGGGTTCTAAAGAAAAGTCAGACTTTTATACAGCAGTAGTAGCAGTACAAATCTTTATTTAACACTTCAGACACAGTACAACACTTCTTGTACAATATCTATTACACACCGAGAACACTTCAAAAATCGCACTTATTTCACTTAAGTATTGCTTCTTATCTTGATCGCTGCCTGATTAAAACTTATTCTCTCGCCCGCACGCCGCGGGTTTTATATAGGTAAACTAGGCCACAGCCTTCTCTAGAGACTACTAGAGAAGGCTGTGACTAGGCTTCCAGATCCTCGTAGAAATTTCCATAGAATACTTACGATTCAAATTACCGATGAGGGCGCTGCAAACTGTAAACAAATATGGAGAAAGACGAGTAAAAATGTTGCATATCATATCACATCGTCTAGCAATTAGCATTCAACTGCCATAAATATAGTGACTTCATGTGCTAGTTAGGGTGAAATAAAGGATAAAAAGAGTGGTAAAAGTAGTCATACGTCCCATAAGTGCTTCATTGCTAGTTATATGAATTTTTTGGGTTGAAACAGGTACCCTAGTTTTTGTTCACTTACATTTTGGGCTAAAATAAGTGTGATAAACTGTATGGTGATATCATATTAGTGCTTATTTTTTGTTAAATAAAGTTTAAATTAAAATATATTTCGTTTTTATAGACTATAATAATAGAAAAGTATAGACAAACTACAACAAAGTGGTTATGTTGTGTAAATAAACGTGTTCTCTGTTATTAAATTGTTACATGCCTTTTGGAGAAATGAGTGAGAAACAGTTTCTTATACTAGGGCCAAACTTCTACCTATCTTCTATCTTAAGCACTTCTATTGACACATTTTGTGGAATGACACTTATAAACACGGCAGTTTATGTTGTGCTGATTTCTTTTGAATGCCATTTTGAACTGTAAAAATAAAGATGTACAAATACTAACACGTCGTTTTTAACTTTGTAATACCAAAAAATCACAAGCACCATTAAATTATTAAGTTAAACAAACCCAAATACGTGTTATTTATCATTATATCAGCAATAAGCCTCCAAAAATTACCTTTTAAGTAGGTTCAAATATTTTATGCAGAGGGCGCATTCATTTTTGGAATCGCCTATAGTTGCTAGCATAAAAATTATTGCCGCTGCATATAGAAAGCATTTTCTAATGCCTTCCCTTTACATCCTTACTTTATTCAAATAGCCACATAATCCGGGCCGTTCGAAATAACTTTTTAATTTCATTTTGTCGTTCCGGTTGAAATCTCGAAAATTATGGCACTCATCTCGGGCGGAGGTGGTATTTAAAAAGGTGGCGGCTTAGTCGAACGCAGCAGCAATAGAATAGTAATAGCTTTATATTAAAGTCTGCGTTGCAGTGATTACGGCCAGAGACGCACGTTTAAGGGGGATGCTACACTGGGACAAACAAATTTTATTATTTGCCATAGTTACAATCAGGTTAGGGCCGGTCTTTCCATCTCCTTATAAACATCATTTTAAATTTATCTTCCTTGTAACTACAAAATGGGTCTTCTCACTGTGTTTTAAATTAAATCCTGTCTTTAAAGTTTTCTATCTACTCATTAACTTATTGGCCCCATTTACTGGCCTATAAGTTGTTACAAAGAGATTTCTAACCTCAGA
Organism: Pogonocherus hispidulus; assembly: GCA_963924545.1. Taxonomy (NCBI): domain Eukaryota; kingdom Metazoa; phylum Arthropoda; class Insecta; order Coleoptera; family Cerambycidae; genus Pogonocherus; species Pogonocherus hispidulus. The sequence goes on from OZ004694.1 coordinate 78,897,550, forward strand.
AATTTTACAATTTGGGTGTTAGTAAACAATTTGATTAATAAAACGTCCAAAAATAGATTTTTATAATGGAAAACATTATTGATTTTGAAGAAGAAATATTATTAGATCATGAAATTATAAACATGGTAAATATTGTAAATCGCGAACGAAAAATATATAGTGTAAGGCCTCATACAGACAATTTAAACATCTGGGATGATGAAGAATTTATGAGGAGATTTCGTGTATCAAAAATAACGGTGTTAAATGTTCTAGAAGAAATCGAGCAACATTTACGGCATCACACTAACAGATTAATAATAAAAAAGAAATGATATCTACGTATTTGTTTGATTTTATGACATGTTTTATTGAATCATATTTTGAACGGTGGACTGAACTGCTACGATTTGTACTAGTAAAGGCCTCAAATTCTTGGGCAATTTGGTTCCAAGTTTTTTACTGTATCATCCTGGGAAGACATTTTTACACTTCTGAATATTAAATTTAAACTAGAGATCCCAGAAACGACTAGCACTTAAAAAAAGTTATAGTTGGTTATAGCCGCAGTATGTTATAGCTAGGTAATGTCTTAGTTGTCATGATTGACATATTTTGCTGATTATGGTTGACGCATTACATCTGTCACTTTATTATATAGACTTTCTTATTTATTCAGTATTTCCAATATCATTAAACAGTCTTTTTACAAAAGAGTAGTTAAATTGTGTTGAAAAGACGCAATTTTTTAACTGCCAGATAAATTCACCTCTTAACTCTAAGTCTCTTTTAGTTAAAAGCAACTTTATAAAGAGATGGAAAGACCAGCCCTTACAGGGATAATTTTAGCATCAAAATTTTGTCGTGGCACTTGATTTTAGTAAATAGGAAAGGAGATAGTAAATAAACATAACCTATACATTTGCAAGGAATGGATTCGTTACTATTTCCAGTGTCACTAATAATTAAGATATCAGGACAAACAATATCTTAATTATTTTGTTTTTTCGTTAGTCATCTGTTGTTTTAGAAGTATGAAAAAGTGTTTATAATGGAGAAAAAAGTAATAAAAAAGTTTTGTTGTAGAAAAAGCTCCTGATTAGGAGCGTAATAACCACGGAAATAATTATTTTTCTTATTTCTTTTAATACCTGAATCATATTTCCAGAAAGTTAAGTTTATGTTAAAGAACACAGTTCTAGAATATACTACTAATAGTACACATAGTGTACAGGAATCTGCCAGGACCAATAATATGGCCTGCTAGGTTACCGGACCTCACTCCACTGGACTTTTTGTGTGGGGTGTCTGAAAAATAATGTTTATGCGAGACCGTATGAAGTTTATTTCTGAACATATGTATAGGTATTATACATGATTGAAAAGCTATTTTTAAATAGTTTTCAAAAATGCCAAAATCCAATATGGCGTCCATAAGAAAAGCAAAAGTCGAGTAGGCTAACGCAAAATCTAGTAAGCCTACATTTTATTAGAGATCAATTTTGAAGTCGTTGCCGACTGCTATCCCCGTCCTGAAAATTTGTAGAATGTATTTTTAAATACATTCTATGTGTATAAATAAACCAGAAAACACATTTTTGGTTTTCACTTTATAGTACAGGGTATTCGCGTATATTTTGACCACTACTTACAGGGGTTGTTAAGAAAGTTAGAAATAAATTTAAATACAAAAATTGTTTGTTTTTTCATGTATTATCTTTTAGCTAGGTCGAAAAAAGAAATTGCATGTCGTAAACTTAGGAAAACCAATTGAACATAATATTTTTAAATGGGACACCCTGTATAATTTTACACGCTTGGGGAAACAATTTTTCCTGATTTCAAAAATATATATTTTGTTGACATTTGCACTGACAGTTTTCGAAATATTCGACAGCGAGTACCATAAAAAAATACAAAAAATACAAAGAACTAAAAATATTTAACAGTAGAAACCAACAGTAATAAAAAATATTTAACGATTTTCGATGTAACCTCCTTAGTTATTTAAACATTTTCTAATATTTTCATTTTTTAATATTTTTTTATGATTTATTGTAAACATTAAATATTAAATATTTCGAAAACTGTCAGTGCAAATGTCAACAAAATATATATTTTTGAGATCAGAGAATAAATTAATTGTTTCCTAAGCGTCTAAAATTATACAGGGTGTCCCATTTAAAAATATTATGTTCAATTGGTTTCCTCAAATTTACGACTTGCAATTTTTTTTCGACCTAGCCAAAAGATAATACGTGAAAAACCAAACAACTTTTGTATTTAAACTTTTTTTCTAACTTTCTTAATAACCCCTGTAGGTAGGGGTCAAAATATACGCGAATACCCTGTACATAAATAGTTAAGGCAAGGATTTCTTGGAAATGTAACCTTGGATTTTTCTTGGGCCTAAAATTGCTCATCTTTTTCCCAATTTAGCTAACTCTGTATCTCTAATAGTTTTTCCGAGATGCCGATACAGTTCATCTTGGCCTCATTTTTTTAATCTAAGTTTCTTCACGTCAACTTGCGATTAAAATAGTAATAAAACTTCGAACTATATAAAGTTTGAATAAACTATATAAAGTTAATTAATAAAATGAATCTGCTTTAGTTTAGTTCTGTTCAGTAAGAGCAGAAAAATACTTATAAAAAAAGAAAAATCCGTTGTTTCAAAATTAGAGATGACAAACCAACGATCTATAAAGTGCTCCTACTCGCAACCTGAATTTTACCGCAAACCCAAATAGTAGAACAAATGACGTACTAGACTTCAACAACCAAATCCGAGAAAATAAAAAAGGAACAAATAGCAGCGCATTTGACTCCAAAGCGGGCTCCCAAAGAGATATCCGCTTTTAAAACTAAATTCTCTTAACTGTAATGGCTCAATAATTTTTCTATTTACCAGCGATACGGTGCCACCCTAAGAGTGTACAGGAATCTTAAGATACCCTTGTCAGGCTCTCCAAATTGTTTCGTAAACTTTTCGCTCGGATTCTCGAATTCTTTTAAGCTTTTCCAGGGCATATACAAAAGTGTTTGACTGAATTATTTTATGAAGCAATTTGTTTTTTAATGCCTCGTGTGATTTTAGATATTTACCTAATTTAGTATGCCAATTAAACAACTGAAATCACGAATTATCAGGTGTCCAACCAGAATATTATAAAACGCATAGGACCCTTTCAGTTATACTTTTTAGTACCATCTTATAAATCCTTCAATTAATATCAATCAAAAATATTTAAATATCTATATATTATTCCATTGTGAAAAATAAAAATAACTTGTGATAGTGGACATTAAAAAATCTTGCATTAACGGATAAAATCAATCAAAAAACTTGCGTATGGCTCCAATTTTCTTTTTAATACTATTATCATCATAATTTTAAATATGAAAGTATTAAGTAAATATTAGTACTAAGTATATTTTTTTATATAATATATACCCTTTGTATTTAATTTTTGAATGAACAAAATACATTTTTTTTATTTCTATACTCTCTTTTTTCACTAATAAATCTGAAATTATTATACAGATTCTGAACACCACCTTATCCTAATTGCTATCAAAATTGGTTTCCGTTTGTTGATATTACTATATATTAGCTGTTTTCTTTTACCTGTGATTTGGGGATCCCGTTTTGATATGAGCCAATCACGGTCCTTTATTTTTTAAATGTACGAATAGCATTGCAGATTTTGTAATCGTGATCTCGAAATCAGAGGCAAAATAAAACGGCTAATCTACTCGTATTGTCAACTTATCGGTTTTTGAAATCGAACAATTAACAATAGGAAAGAAAGTAATTTTAGCAAACAGAAACCAGTTTTGATAGCAATTGGAACAAGGTGCGCTCAGAATCCGCAGATTCAAAATTTACGTCAATTGATTTTTGCAACAATCTTCATTTGCTACTCATAATTCTGATCGCACATTCAACAATTTGTCTTGCTCAAGACTAACTCTCATTAAAAAATTATTGAGATTCAAGTTTTGATACTGGGAGATATCTCATTAAATAAGTTTTGACTGGATAAGCTTCATCTCCCAAAATAACATAATAAACTCAAAAGAAGATCGGCTTTAGACGTAAATATTTCGAAAACAGTTAGACATATACCCAAAGAGTTATATATCGTTGGATTGAGAAAAAAGAGATTTTATTTTTGTCAGAAAATATAGCGTGCTCCATTTAAAAAATATATCTTCGAAAGTTGACCGTCCCCTTCTAAACACCCTGTACAATTAATAATATATTGAATAAATTGAACATTAATACATACATTTATTAATACGTCACTTTTTCCCCAGATTTATATCACAAATACAAACAAAAATAATGGGAGTGTCCTTTTCTCCACCAATCTCCTTGTACAGGGTGTTTCAAATTGGTATGTTTTCGAGGGTTACCGAGAATATGTAATAGATAGAACAAATCTGATGGACGAGTCCCATACTCTTTTATTCGAAAAAATAATAATTGCGTAAATCGCATCTCTCTATCTCTTACCGTTTCCGAGCTACATTCTCAATTTTTGGCAAAACCGACTGATGCCCTTTTTTCGTATCCCTTTCAAGATACCTCAAAATGGTTTAAACATACCATGTTTAAATGGAACACCCTGTATTTTATCGGTAAAATATAAAATAGACTGAAAATGCGTTCCAAATGTATGTAGTTTATATATTATTTTTCGAACAATTTCTGGAAAATATGACAAATTTTCAATATTGCTAAGATACTTATAGTAGTTGGGAAGGGAAAACCAAAAAAATCACGTTTTACATTGTTAGAAGTCATATTTAAATAAAAAATGGCTCACTATTCAAGTGAAGATAAAGACAATTTAATAAAATGTTTTAATTTAAGAAGTAAAAATGCAAATTTAGGATATTACAGGAGTATTTACAATTTGAATGTACTAAAATTAACACAATAATATTTTACACACATTTATTGGGTTTGCAGGTATCCAGAGAAGCCACAACCATATTTTCCAGAAATGGTTCGAAAAATAATATATAAAGCATATAATTTGTAATGCTTTTTCGGTCCTGTTTCTATATCAAAAATAAAATATAGGATACTTTACTTAAAAAACCACAAGATGCGGTCAAAACAAAAAAAAAAAAAATCAAAATTATTTTTGTGTTATCGAATGTAAGTCTAAAGAGAGCCTGTAAGATGTTCAAACCATTTTGAAGTATCTTGAAAGGGAAATGTGAAAAGAGTATCAGTCTATTTTGCCAATAATCGAGGAACACTCTGTAGCTCAAAAACGGAAAAAGATACACAGATATTGCGCCATTGTTATTTTTTCAACCCAAGTAAACAGAACAGTATAGCTAACGATTTTTATGTAATAAAACTGATTAAACCATCTAATTTTTCTTTTTAAATGGTTAACTAAAAAGTGATATGGCATGATGATTTTTTCCCAGAATATTCTCAAAATATCTGTACAATGGGGTATTTTCCTTCAATCGAAATGAAAGTGGAAACCTGTATTTTTATAAAATATATATTTTTTTATATTTATTAGGATAAAAATTATTAAGATTGAATCAGTAGAAAATTTTTAATTCAATTTTGAAATTGTATTCTATATTCGTGACGTCACTAAGCGAAAACTAGGGAATACGTATCTATAAAGAGGCAACACTGATAATATGTGGCTAGTTTCAGTTTGTAACGACGACAAACGACAGTCGATATTTCGACAATTGACATCTGAAATTTCCTGTTTGTGTTTGGCTTGACAACTTGACGTGTTGTATTGTTGTTTTCTTGTGAAGTAAACTTTTATTAAATATGGCGCAAGGTTTTGTAGAGGCTAAGTCCGACTAATAAATACACTTGTAATCAGTCACAACAATTCACAGGTAAAAATATAAACTATGTCTTATGTTTACCACAACGTTTACCCTAACCAAACAATTCAAACATAAACAAAAGTAAAGTTGTCACGCAGTGACACCACCCACACAAATAAAAATATCCTAGAAATCACTAAAAAATGGCGCAAATTTTGAATTTTCGCTTAGTGACGTCACATAGATATCGCCCACAATAAAAAAATAATTTATGGACTTAAATGAACCCAATATTAAAATTCCAGAAATACGTACCTCTTCTTTTTCCAACTACTTTCCATTGCCGATGTAAAAAAAAAATAGGAAAACACCCCATTCCAAAGTTAATCTATAATAACCCGAGCATTACCCGAGAGTTTGTTAATTATATAAATTATGTGTCGTATAAAAATGGCCTGATTTTGGCCGGCAGTTAGCCCCTTACTTTCCTCCGTGATCCTAACAGCATAATCTCCACTTCCTCACTTCATTTCCCGCTAGTCCTTATTTAAAGACGGCGGCAGTAGCGGGAGAGGGCATTAAAGTAACGATTTCCACGTTTTTCACTATAACAATGTCGTTAGGCGCCCGCATGGCAAATAAGCGACAGCGCGAACACGATCGGAGCGGGGCCAGAAATAATACCGCCGCCGATGCAGGTCGGGTCGGCCGCAAATATCGCCCGCGACCTTAGCTGGCGGCGGAAGGAAAGGAAAATTGCCCATATATGTTGGACTAATGGGGGCATTGGCGGGGAACTAGAGAGTGTCTTCGCAAATTTAGATCTTTAGTACACCACTTGGACATACGTAGGCAGTGAAATGACTTCAATGAAGTGATCAGACTTCCACAGCCACATAAGGATTCGTGTTGAAATACCACATCGATGAAAAGTAACTTAATTTTTAAAACATAAAATTTTTGGAGCACATTAAGGCCCGGTTTTGCAATAGAGAAACAATTCACAAGTTGAAGTTAACTATGTATTATTTACAATAATCCATCCTTCAAGTTCAAGTTACTTCCCTGTTTAGAATTAACTTGAAGTTAAGTTAACCCATGGATAAAGTTAGAGTTCACTCGAAATGTAAATTTAAATATATCCAAATTAGGTCCTGCACTTTATATTGATAATAGTTTCAGTGCAATTCAATCCAATTATATAATTGATTATGATATAAATGTATACAGCAGCGATGAAGAGGTTAGAAGAATAAAAATAAATAGAAATAGACCAAACCATTTCGAGGAGTGGGATAGACATGACTTTTTTGTTCGTTTTCGTTTATACCCTAGAACAGTTGAGAATTTAGTAGAAGAGGTACAAGATATTATAGAATACCCACAGACAGGTATTTCAAATAATAAATTGTATGGGTTCCCAATGTAACCCTTAACTTTTTTAGGAATTACTACCTTTCATCGCAAAACCAATTACTAAAGTACTACTTACATTACGTTAATATGTTACTGGGTCATTTTTAAAGGTGGAGGTGGTGGAAAGGTCACCACCACCTTTAAAAATGATGGTGTGGTTATATCGATGTTAGGCTTGAACAGAATACTAGCAAATGGAATGGCAGATGCTATAGCATGAAAATGATCTGCAGTCGAATTTACATATGCAAAACCATTCCGAGTACCAAGAATCTTCGTGCAATGATAATGATGATGATGAAAAGACACCATGGAGCATATAGTCCTTGTATAGTTCTTATAGATTGTCATTTTTCCACTTTAGATTTCAAGTTCGAATAAGTAGGGTATATTAAACATTCAAATTTCTGTTTTAATTTGAAGAGCCATCTCTTCTGATTACCATTTGAATATCGTGGATCCCAGTTAACTCATTGAAAACCAGTCTGCACGATATATTTTGAACAAAATTTAACTAGTAACCTATATAGGTGACATTTATTGAAACTCAATTTTAACTTTATAGGGTAAGTACTCCAAATTTGACACTTCAATTCACGAGTTTTTTGTGAAGATTTCGCCAAGATTTCGTCTCGTGAAGACTTGCGCCAGAAAAAGTTTTATATTATTTCAGAAACTGAATTACAAAAAAATAAAAAAAGGAAATTTGTGCATAACCTTACAATTTCCAGAAACCATAAGCATAAAATTCATAGTTTCTTTTGGGATTACACCACCTGCAAAATAACAAAAAGCAGGAAACGCGAAGTATACAAATGAAATATTCAAAATCCAGGAAAACTTCTAAAGATTGTCCAAAAAACCATGTATAATATGCAATATAATAAATATTTGATAAATTAACTAAATTTCTTCAGTGATTTTTTAGTTTTATACAAAATTCTGTAATATTACAAATCATGTTTTGAATTACCTATGTCTAAATAAAATAATTATTATAATATATTATAATATTCGGACTGAAATTCAGGGATATCCTACACTCTATATCTTGCTGAAAGATCTTATTGAAGCTGAAAGCAAAGGAGATATTTCTCAAAACCAAACAACCTTTTAATGGTTACCAATTTAGCGACATTATACATTCAAATATATTTGAATTAGAGCATATTTTCAGTTATTTACTATTTTCTATGTAGTTGCATTTGACTCTAAACGTTGCCTGTAAATAATTATACTTATTTATATTTTTTCCTTTTTATTCAAATGTAAGCAGTGATATACAAAAAATCAGAGCAGACGAAAACTCTGTAACGCTTTCGCTAACCACCGAAACCAAGAAATAAAGCCCTTATCCAGTGCAGTTCGGGAAATAATCGTCCAATAGGCCCTATAAAATCAGAAACTCCGCCAACAAACAAACAAGATAACAGATAAACGGGGTGCGTCGCACTAACTTACCCGTCTGTCGATGTTAACTTATTGTCCTGTGATCCCAAAGGACGCACACATGACCCTCCTAACAAATGGAATTATTTTTTTGATTAACATTAGATTTATTCCAGGGATGGAGTATGGAGAAAACGCCATTTAATCAGAGCTGTGTTAATGGCCATTCCGTTGAATTGTACCAATGATTCTCGGTCGAACAGGGAAGCTATTAGTTTCCTTGTCACAACTTCATACGACAGGAAAGAATTATAACCAGGAAACAAATATATAAATCTTCTATAATTTTCAACTATTAGCTATAGTTGACCTTTTGCAGTTAACCAATCATTTATTTATAGAGTTATTTATTTACTTATTTATTTATTTATTTAATTAGACCGAGAATTGAGGTCTTAAGACCTATATAACTCCACAACAAAGGTGAAAAATACAAAAAGAACATCCCCAGTTAAACAATAACTAAAAGGCAAACTATATCCAAAATCTACAGATATTCTAATTATGTAGACTTTGCTATATCCTACAGCCAGAATTGATGCATTACAGTCACAAAATAGAACACAAAAATAGATGTAGTTATATAGAAGCTTTCCACGCATCACAACTGTTCTTGAAACTGTTCACCGAGGTGCAGTTGACAACCGCGGCAGGTAACGCGTTCCACTGAGAGAAAATCCTATTGGTAAGAAAATTTTGCCGTGCTCTGCAATTAAACCTCTTCTTGGTCAGCTTCCAGGAATGCCCACGTAGTCGTTCATTGTGATTTAACGTAAAGATATTACCGAGTTCCACCACAAAATTATTGTTAAGCGCACGATATGTAATGATAAGATCTCCTCCTCAGCGTCTTTCACTAAACGATGTTATGTTAAATTCTGGCAATCGTTGCTCATAAGAAGGTCTTGTGGGTCCAACGGGTGGCCTGACGTTGCACAGATTCGAGTGTTTTGTCTCGAATCCAGTCCATACTGCAAATAGGTCCTGCGTATTCCAAGATAGGTCTTACGTAGGTATATATAAAATAATTTTGTGAATTGTTGAGGAGATAATTCAGTAAATGTTTTGGTGAGCATAAATAGTGTTGATTTGGCTTTGTTGCATATTTTGAAAATATGTGGAGACCAAGAAAGCTCTTCTGAAATCGTAACACCAAGGTCATTATGTGAAGTCACTACAGCGATGCTATTTCCATCTGTAAAATAGGGCAATCGATGGTTACCTTTTCCGACATGCAGAACCACACATTTTTGGGCATTTAAAGGCAATGACCATATCTTACTCCATGATACGATACAATCGAAACCCCACCTGTATTTGGATGTAGGTGCATTCTGGATTGTCATAAATTTTTGTGTCATAAGCAAAAAATGACAGGATGGACTTAAGAGGATGACGAATATCAGATTGTTGGTAATTCAATAGTCTTGCACTTTTAGACTAAAAGAGCATTCAATTTTCTCATTCTAAGCCCTTATATTGATTATATTAAGAAAAAAATCATCCCTGGAAAAAATTATCCTTCAGATATCATTTCAATAAACAAAATTAATAGAAAACGTACTAATACACAATTTTATTAATTAAAACAACAATTCGACGTTTGATTAACATTCACTGCCTAATATATGTATTAGTACAATAGTTGCGGCCCACAAAAATTATTAATATACCGTTCCGTCTCACATAAAGGTCTATGAAGTTTCGGGCTCATCATTACGATGAGGCTGAAAAATATATAGATATTATTATTCGCGTTTTTGCATTTGTACTTTTCAGTTTCTCGCTGGTTTATATATTTGGTTAAGCGCGAGCGAAGTTGCATATATAGCTGCTTTTTGTGACTAGGTATATACACTTTTTACCAGGCTAAGTTGAGTGAAGTGATGTATGAATGAGTATGGAGTGATACCCATCACCAATATAATGAATGGAATGACATGAACTTGTTTCTGTTGCCATATTCTTTCAACTTCTATGGATAGTTGTTGATATTTTCTTTCTTTTCTTTATATTTATTATCTGTTTTGGTCGGATGGTATTGCCACATCGTTGAAGTTCAAGTAGGTGATCCTTTTTATTTGATCTTGAAGCGTTATATCTGATCTATTGTGAGCGGCTCACAATAGATCAGATATAACACTCACCAGTATATGTACTGGTGAACTGTGAGCCTCGTTATGAGCAATTGTTTTATCAGTTTGTATGATTGGGTGGTGAATATTGATAGTACTTTTGACGCTCTGTTGCAGTTATATCGCGGTACTATTCCTTGGTGAATAATTTCTGTAACGGTATATCTATTGGTATTGGCTATAGATAGTATACCAGTATATGTACTTGTGAGCTATGAGCCTCGTTATCAACTATTGTTTTATCAGTTTGTATGATTGGTTGGTGAATATTGATAGTACTCTTAGCGCTCTGTTGCAGTTATATCACGGTACTATTCCTTGGTGAATAATTTCTGCAACGGTATATCTATTGGTATTGGCTATAGATAGATATATACCAGTATATGTACTGGTGAGCTGTGAGCCTCGTTATGAGCCATTGTTTTATCAGTTTGTATGATTAGGTGGTGAATATTGGTAGTACTCTTGACGCTCTGTTGCAGTTATATCGCGGGGCTATTCCTTGGTGAATAATTTTTGCCACGATATATCTGCATATATCTGCAGGTATTGGCTACCTTCTATTAGTTAACATCCAGATGTTATATGTTCTTATGTTTTAGGAAATTGGTGGCATTTACACTCCTGTTTACATTAAGCTTTTACTTTATACCCTTGATACATAAATAACTATTTTCGCGATATACCTAATGGTATGTCCAATAATCATGTTTAATGCAACCGAGTCTATGTTGTCAAATATACTCAGACACAAATTTTTCTATACATTACAAGAATTCTAGCAGACACTGTATACCCCCATTACCTATATCCTAAACAAAATGTAAATTAACTTAAATACTCCGTGGGTTTATCTCCTCGCAGCAACCCTCGCATTATTATTAATAATACACGTACCCGGGTCACCGAGCGTTATTCCCGCGGTGTCCGGAGGTTTATTGGCGGCCGTTTACCGCCGCCGCCGTGTCAATATCGAGGTGATCGGGACCGGCGAACGGGAACGGACGTGACGTATCAGAGATCTGACCCCGAGAACACTGCCAACAACCACCCTCGTTAGATGCTTGTCCGATAAAAAATACACTCTTTCAGGGGTTCACCCTCTGCCCCTCGGCGGTGGCATCTAAATAAATTCCCAGTCCTGTGAACACGCTTGCTATTATTTAAGGGTGTTGGGGAAATGGGCCTTTACATGATGTGTTACGGTGTATGACTTGCTGGTCAGAAGGGGTTTTATCAAGTGTGGTCAAAATTTGATATACAGCGTGGTCCATATTGTGAGTATAATATTGACTCCATGGTGTCTAGTATGCAATAGAAATAAAAATTCGATAAAGTACAAATAGTTAATATTTAGAACCTTGTTTACCTATAAATAAAAAAAACACCGTATTCGAATGTTGAGACACAACAATAAGCGCCCATTAGGCGCTCTATTTTGGTTCTTTATATATGTATTACGAGATCTATTCTGAAACAAGCAGTATACGTAAGAGATAAGAGAGTTGACCAGTGCTGTACCGTCTCGAGTGCTAGTACGTTTGCAGCAAATTGTTTCTTACGCATTGGGTTTAACATTTTATCTAGTTTTATTAATTGTAGTGTTTTAAGTTTCGTTAATTTTAGTTACTCAGTTAGTTTGTAATTAAAACCGAATTGCAAAAACAGCATATTAGAAACTAGTGTTGTATGGTATTTGGCACGGTTCAAAAAATGTCTCACCAATCATACTTGCGATGTTTGTGAACAATTTTCTAAAGCCCACTAAGATTTGGATATAAATCGGCTTTATTTTGCTGCTATAAAACTTATGAAAATGTCAATTTGGATTTGTTTGACAATTTAAATATGCCTCACAATGATTTTGTAATCTTTATATCATTGCTTGAAGTGTTATTTCAATTGAACTTTCAAAGTATTGTTTTACAAAACAAGGTTATTAAAAGTTTTTTAAACATTTGTAAGCACGTTAAATTTGTACTAAATTATTTAATAAAACTGTTTGGTAGAGTGACTATATTACACACTTAAATGTGTAAACAGAAACTTTAGAACGATAAAAACAAAATACTTATAATTTTACTTATACTTTATTATAAGTAGGTACCTACTTGTTTTATTTCATCTAAAATAATGTGATTATTGTGATATTAAAACAAAACCATAAAAATATAAACTACTTAGGTACGTCCATGAAAAAACAATAAACTATCCAGAAAATACGTCTCTCATTTGGAACCAAGGTCACGAAACTATCGGTAATAACATGAAAGGTTCCGCCAGCGAGATAATATTCTATTTATTTATTTTTTCTTGTGATTGAGATGTGGTGATTTTAAACACTATTAAAGATACATTAAATACTAGCACATTATTCAAAAGTCAAACCTTCAATTTATGTATTGCTACTATTCGTATTGCAACCAGATAATAGTAAAAAAGTTATCAAAGTTTTCCCTTGTATGACAATCCAACATGAACTAAATTTTATTTTTCTCATACAAAATCAAAAAATAGGAAAAAAAAACATAATTTTTTTTATTGACTTTCTGCGTTATGGTGTTAGTTATTTTACAGACGGTGTTATACCAAATAAATTACGATGAAAATTTCGCACCTACTTTTTCTAACCAATGACACACTTTCATTTTGAATTATTACCATGGTAACGAAAAAAATTTTGGAAATATTCTTCCTCCTACGTCTCAACTTTTCACAAAATTACACTGGAAATTTTTCTGTCATTTTAAATGTCACGAAAATATCATTCGTGATAAAAATGTTCAATATTCCTAAAGTTTTAATAGGTTCGAAATTTTCTTACCGAATTGCTCTTCTGATTGAATTAATACAGGAAATTTTTCCTCGGTCACGAATATTTTAAATAAATTATCCCTCGTCTGCGACTCGGGATAGTTTTCAAAATATTTGTGCCCTCTGATAAATTTCCAGAAATAATTCAATCACTAGGGAGATTGCAAGTGAAAATGTCGCACCCACTTTTTCTAACCAATCACACACTTTCATTTTGAATCATTACCATGGCAACGAAAAAAATTTCTGGAAATATTTATCTTCCTACAAGCTCCCACAAAATTACACTGCAAATTCTTCTGCCATGGTAAATGTCAAATAATGACGGGGGAATATCGGAGTAGTTTTCGAATTTAATACTATTTTTCGACGCAAAAAAGCATATTTGGTGCACAAAATAATGTTTTAATGTTAATATTTAGTTTGAATTTTTTTCATTTGTGATAAAAATGTTAAATATTTCTAGAATTTTAATAGGTTCGAAATTTTCTTACCGAATCCCCCTTCTGATTGAATTAATAAAATAAATTTTTCCTCGGTCACGACTATTTTAAGAAAATTATCCCTGATCTGTCGTCCCCTCAGAAAAATTTTCGGAAATAATTCAATCTCTAGAGAGATTACCACTAACTCTTACTAACTGTATACCGCCTAGCTCTATAAGTACAAAACTTGTTATTTGGACAGCTTTAGCTTTCACTTTTCAATATCCTCAAGATTTATCACTCGATAGAAAACCCCGTCCCCACACTCGGACAGCGGCGTTATATTTAATTTGTTCCGCAGGCTGGCCGAGCCGCCGTCGGATTATAAATATTCTATTCATATAAATCTTGAGGGACATGGTGCGGCAAAAGGGCCGTCCGCTCCGCCAGTAAATCTTCCCCGAACTCTGCACAGATTCTTAATGGAATATCTGGAAGCGGGATTACATCTTAACTGATACTTTGTTTAGTGTAATCCGCCGGCCCGAGGAGTGATCCACTTCAAAGCGCCGGAATATGAGCGCAATCAAAATCAAATGTGGGCTCGTTCCGGTAAATAGGCTGCGAGCCGGGCCTCGGTTTGTATCCACTGATGGACTGGATGATAGCTTACTGGCCGTATTCGCACTGAAAGCATGTGAACCTTGAAAACCGTTAAATTAGGTATAAATGACACTGAAGATCCGCGATTTTTCAACAAAGTCAATTATATAAGGTTTTATTAATTGAATATAAAATTAAGTTTTTGAGTCATCAAATCATTGAGTAAATTAAGTCATCAATCATTAATATTTTATTAATGATTGATGCCATTTGGTTGTCATACTATGAAAATGAATTACATGGTATCACAATAATATTATTTTTGGTACCTCTTCTCTACGAAGAAGTGTATGAAGAAGATTTTATTAAAGCCGAGAGTTATAATTTTACAAAAAATGTTGATGCATTTATGCTTATGGGGTACATACGCACAAATTAATGCTTGAATGCCGTTACAATTTGCTAGATATTAGACAATATGCATATTAAACATTTATAGATCTGCATACCTACTTAACTTAGTACTTAAATAATAATAACATAGTACTTAATAACTACTTATACCAGAGTATAAGTAGTTATTAATATTTTTGTGTAGTTTTGTTTAACGACGATCGACATTGGCAATGTTTAATATTTTGTCTGTTCATTATTAAAAGCTGGATTAATGATTAAATTAGATATTGTTTTGACATCAATTTAAAATAATCATATTTTCTTCATTTTTATGGACCTACATTTTGGACATACCTACTTCTGCTACTTTTTGTTATTGCGGGCGCATTTACAGATCTACATTTAATGAAAAATCCAACGTGGTGTAGCTTATACGATTCATACCTTCCTCAATTGTACACAGTTAATTTAAATTTACAAAAAATTTGCGTCGCAGTTCTAATAAATTCTGTACAATTTTTACAAGATACTTTAATATGCATAAGTTTTCAATTTTACTATAATAGATACACTTTTACATAGCAAAATTAAACATTATATTATACATAATTAAAATTATACATACAGAAGGACATAGATTAATGGTATACCCCTCTGACCTCCCTTATTTGTTTAGATAAAATTTTAAAATTTGCGATGGTGGAAATACTTATAACATTTGCCGGTTTTGCCGGAAGTAGGTAATACCAACTCTCGATTTTTATATATGGAACACCCTGTATATCATTATATTTTTGAAATTTACGTAATTTTCTGAATCCAACGATGTAACATAAGTGCCATTTCAGCTATCAAATTACTTTTTGGACTCTATTTTACTTTTGAATTTAGAGTGCCTTCACACAACTGTAATTTCAGGTCTGTTGGTCCCACAGATAAAATAAGCGTATGCGTAGATTGCTTATTAATTGTGCTCTCTAATGGAACCTTAGTACTATAGTTTTAATACCTGTATCTGAATAGTAGTAGTTTCTTCTGTATCTGAATCGTATCTGAATCGAATATCGGATTCCTCATTTGCTTCTAATTTAAAAAATATATAATTGTATCTGTCTTATTCAGATAGAAGGTGTTCCATTTACAAAGTCAAGCATCACCCTGTATATCATTCAATTTAGAAATGACCATTTTATCAGTATGCCGTTCAAAATTTTCTATGATTTTACAAAGTTTTTGAAATTTTCGATTCTGAAATTTTCGGTTCGGTACACAAATAGCCAAGTAACAGGAGGTTAAATTTAAGTTGAATCATTCCCGCATATCTCCGTTAATACTAGAGATACACCCATTGACTCTATATCAGTGTATTCGGGTGAAAACGCTCTAACAAAAAAATGTAAATATACATGGTGTTCCTTTTAAAAACAAAACATCACCTTATATGTCATTGAATATGGAGGTGACGATTTTCTAATGTTCGAGAATTATTTTATGCGTCTTTTAAAGACGCGTAAAATTGACATAGTCAAGTTACAGGGCGTCATTTTTTGTGAATCACTCGATACTTAAGTCCATATTAAAGATACATATTACATTTTTATAACAAATAATAGATAACTGTTTTGAAAAACACAGTTCTCATTTAGTTTCAAGAAATATATAGAAAACACTCTATATACTAGTATTTCGGCTTGTTAGGCCTTTCTCAATAGAGTAAATGTCTATTACTAAATATTTCTAAGTGCATTTTAGTTATTTATCTATTTACCTACCCCGGTTCATCCTTCCCATCTGGTAAAGCCCGAGTTTTTAGTACCTTTTTTAAGAAGGGCGAAAGTGTAAAATCTATCTGATCATTCGTAGTACAAGGATTTCTAATTAAAGATTTTTTAATTTCTAATTGCTTTACTTTAACAGATCTAAGCGTCTTCATTTCTTTTCCCGATGCAGTACCTTTACATTTTTCAGATCTATAAAATGATTGTTTTCTATATCTATACGATGTGTCGACAATACTGAGTTTTTTAGGTTATTGAGTATGGATTTTTTATGTTCTTTTACTCTAGTTTCAATACTTCTACCGGTTTGACCCACATACACGGCATTACAATCCACGCAGTTAATTTGGTATACTCCAGATTGTTTCAATTTATTAACCCTTTCTTTGTTGTTTATCAAAATCCTCCAAATATTACGTTTGTTGGTACTAATCGTTTTACGTCGTTGTAATGTGATGCGAGCTATTTTTTCAGTATAACCTGGGACGTAATTAATAGAACAATAGGTGGCTTCTTTTTCCCGAATATTGTAAAACTAATTAATTTCCTCATTTTGTTTTTTATCATGTTATCTATTAGTATTTCTATATACCGGTTATTTCATGCATCCGTTGTAAATCAAACGTTGAGTTGTAAATATTTCAACCTCTTGCTTCGGTCGATACTTTAGTAAATCCGCCTAACAGAACCGAAATAACTGAGATATTCACACTTATTTTCAGTCTTTAAAAGGAAGACTTGCTATAAATTTCACCCTTCACGGGCCCCGTCACTGAATCCCGAAGGCCCTGATTCATCCGATATACTGCAGAATCGATATCGTCTCTATTGAGCTCTAACCGATGCGATCTCGTCACAAATAACTGGACAGAGACAGCGGGATAGCACAGACGCTGTCGAAGAGATGCAGTAGTAGATGATTGGGAGCATTATACGGAAGTACCGTGCGTGTGTCCTGCAGGACAGACCGGCACTATCAACCGAAATACCCCTGATTGGGTTTATTTTACGATCTAATCCCGACTATAAAACTTCTGATCTGCAGATTACCGATATCACGTCGCATGGCGTAGAATGTAGACGAGTTGAGTAGATTGTATACAATAAGCGCGTGAGGTTGTTTCGATATTATTTTTCTATTACTTTTGTGGGAGTATAGCTATAAAATAAGCGTAAAAGGATTCAGCCATCATAACTTGCCAAAATTAATAGAATAAATATGCCATCCCGTGAATCCTGCGGCATTAGTGATTTCACTGTTGAAATTATTATAGAAAATTAAATATAATACCATACGAAGGTGTAGAACAGACACATAATATTTTATTTGTATAATTCCCAGTTTAATCTGTAAATTTAGATAAATTCTCAGTTTAAAATGTAAAGTTTCTTAAATTCCCAGTTTAAAGTATAAATTTTCAGTAGGTTGTCAGCCATTATAATTGTAGAACTGGTTTCATATTAAGAATGTTACCAGTTTTATGTTCACTGATTTAATGTGGGAAGAATTAGAAAAAATTGACAGGCGGTGAGAATTGAACCTCGTCAAATTCAAGGAACGATTAAAATTTGAACTATACAGTGTGTCCAAGATAAAGATGGGATAGCATTGGGATCTTGGAAACGGTAAGAGCTACAAAGTTGGTTAAATTATGAAAAAGTTGAGCAGTTTGAATACCTTTTACATGGACTTTGCAAAAATAAGTTATCTTTTTTTAATTTCGAAATATTTGGACAAACATTTTTTTTGCGATACTTGTTTTTATTTATTTCTGGCGTTATTTTAACAGCTATCAAAAAATAAAAAAGACTTTTCCATTGTCACTTTTTGAGATTAACAAGATGGAATTCATCAAGTTTTTGTCCGACGTTTCGATTCCGAGAAACCATCATCAACTTCTTTTTTTTAAATACGGCCCTCTATTTTTAAATAGAAATTTTGATACCATTTTTTATTTTCAATTTAATGATGCATCACAAGTAATGGTTTAATTACGTTTTTAGCTTGTTTTTGCCACCATTAAAAATTAACGAGGAAGAGCCTCCTGAGTTTATAACAAATAAACAAGTAAAATAATTATTTATCTTAATTATTTATTAGCATGTTAATTACAAAAGATGTTCGAACAAAAGCCCATTATTTTCTATGTAACATTTTAACATGTCGAACTTTTCTTCAAAAGAATAATTTCTATTCATTTTTAAGCAAATTATAAAACGATGTTTATTATTAACCGTATTGTAACTCTACCAAATTTCACGAATGTTTTGTTTTCAAAGCCTACTACTGTTGTTGTGGTAGGTGCATAGAAAAATCGTACTATTTTTACTGTACATTGTATATTCCTGCATCTAAACTTATCTAAAAAAATTATCTTCAAGCATTCAGAGCCGCATTCTTTTATCTTTGGGGCTACATAAAAAACTATGTACCAACGTAATTTTCAAACAGAAGAAGAATTACGCGAATTGGTACTAGAAGCGTTTCAAACTATTACGCCAGATGGACTTAACAATGTTTTGGAAGCTACAGTTAAACGATGTTACCTATGCTTAGAAAATAATGGTCTTTTGTTCGAACATCTTTTGTAATTAACATGCTAATAAATAATTAAGATAAATAATTATTTTACTTGTTTATTTTTGCAAAGTCCATGTAAAAGGTATTTAAACTGCTCAACTTTTTCATAATTTAACCAACTTTGTAGCTCTTACCATTTCCAAGATCCCAATGCTAGCCCATCTTTATCTTGGACACACTGTATATTTAACCGTTCGACCACAGAGATCTAATCAGTGAATTAAAACTCAATTTTTTATTATCATAAAACTTATGTATCAGTAACTATAAAGCGTAGAAGACAAATGTATCTATATAATTTAATTTAATTTTGTTAATAAAAATAACTTCTGATGAAAATACAACCAAATTAAGAGATATAGTACTAATTTCTAAGATAATACAATGATAATGCAGTGTCAGAATACATTTTTATAGGTACATTGAGTAAACATTAATAACAGGACCCTAGCTTTAGGAATATTAGTCACATTTTCCTATCGTATTTATTATTTTAAAAAATGGCGAGTGCGCCAATGTTAGGTACCTAAATTATCTGAGCTGCTATAATCGGGATTTATTTTAAAATAGCAAACGAAGTAATCGCTTTTCATCTTGAAGTCTAGTCTTCTAAGAATATTCCAACGTCTAGATTATTCAGATTTTAATTTTGCCACAGTTATCATTTAATTAAATTTTATTATATTACAATATTTTAAATTTTAAAGAACTATCAATACTAATCACAATATTTTAAACAACTATCATTTCTGATACTCAACTTTTTAGTAGCTCTTTTTCTTTTTAGAACGACTAAATGCAATTAAAACTGCTAAAAAATAAAAAAATAACATTAAAAAATTCTTGTTTTTATCCTGATAGATTTTTTTAGATATTTAAATAATTTTTAATATTATTCAGTATTTGTTATAACATAAAAATATTCTTAACTCCTTACATGAATCGAGTGACCAAATTTACATACATGGAACACCTCTTGAGTTAAGAGAGATACAAAAAAATTAACTCCCATTTCCCAGTCGAGAATATCTCCTTGCGTATCTATATCTCGGTTATTTTAGATATATATTAGAAAAAACAACTTGTATTTTCTTGAGACACTTTTTTAAATAGAACGCAGTGGCGTAGACTCCTTTTTAATAAGCTTATAAAAATTCGAGTTATGACATAAACTTGTATTTTTTTAGTCCGTTGTTACTACTTTTTTGTACTAGTAAAAAAATTTGAAATTTCTTTACTAAATAGGCGTTTTCATAAAACGTCCTACATAATACAATGTAGGTAATTATTATTATGTACTTGAAGAAAAACATAATTTGCTCATTATAACAATATTTGGAAATGGTTTTGCATACTCAATTTAATGATACTTGACTTTTTTTTAAGAATCCGTAGTAAATGAAGCGTTGTAGTTTAAGATATAAATGCAAGAATATTTGGAGGAAATTCGCTCCTAATTAAATTCCCGTTACTAAGCAGTTTATAATGATTTATAAGGCCGAAAAACGTCCTTTGATTTTGAGCATTCGCGAGAAGCGAATGGCGTGAATATGTTAGATAGTGCGGGGAGGAGCAGTAGCGGGGAGAAAAAGAAGCCGCAAACCCACGGGTTTTCAAAAGACCTGTAAAACACAGAAATTAATATAGATATCTTTAAAGTAGTTATTTGTATATACCTATTTTTGAAACCAACATCGTAGGAAAAACTTCGCTATTAAGCCAACATACTTGATGCTTGTTGTAACGCAACTTCTGAATAAGGTATCAGTTTATTAGAGTAGGTATTGTTAGAGTAAAAAAATTAATAAAGTAGGTCTATAAATATACGTATATAATTATTACAACTTTCAACTATACACAATGCATAATATAATCTAGATATAATAATAATAATAATAATAAAAGGTCTTTATTATAAGGTGTTTACAAAAATATAAAACACGCAACAGTTGGGCGAACAGTCTAGCACTGGCTATTCCACTTAACCCAAATTAAATAAAAAAAAAAAAAACACACAAAAACAACTCAACAAAACATTGTCATTGAAACATTACAAATGGTAATTCAACATGGACAAAAAAAATAAAAATTCAAAAGATACAAAGACAGCAAAGATATCAATTACACAGAAAATGCAATAAAACATTCTAAGAATAATAGTTATGCACTACTGAAGAGCTAAGAAATAATCTTTAGTTTTTTTGCGAAAACTGTTTACGGGTAGAATCTTTAGTTCATCATTAAGGCTATTATAAATTTTAATAGAATTATATGTAAATGATCTTATGAACATCGCCGTGTAGTATCGAGGAAGAGACAATTTAGAATTAAATCTTGTAGCTACTGGGTGAGTTTCATATTTAAAAGTAAACTTATTGCGAAGGTAATGAGGAGTAGAAATTTGTAGCAAACGCTATACAAATACTGAAGTATGATACTTAAAAACATTTTCAATGCTAAGCCAACGTAGCTCTTTTACTTTAGAGGATACTCTATCGAACTTTCTCAAGCCAAAGACAAACCTGCAACATGAATTCTGAATCTTTTGAATTCTATACTTTGTTATACTGTCCAAACATGGAAAGTAAAGTATGAGACAATAATTAATAATAGACAAAACTGTTGATTCAGCAAGAGTCTTCCTCAGACCAAAAGTCATCATGTCTCTACTCCTGTAAAGATGTTTGAGTGCTAAATACGATTTCTTTACAATCAGTGATATATACTCCTGGAATCTAAGTCGACAATCGAAAATAATACCAAGATTTTTTGCAGAATGCTTTAGGGGAATAAACTCATCATCAAGCTTTAGCACCAGTTGAGTTCTAAGTAAACGCTCCCTGAATTTAGAACTAACTATAATTTAGAATATAGCTATATACAATGCATAATAATCATCTAGATATAAGTACTGGAAACATTAAAAACCAATGCTCAAAAACACATGCAATAGTTTTTCTTGCGATACCTGCATGTTATTCATCCCAAATGGAATCTGGACTAGGTACCAGGTACTATTTTAGTTTAAAACAGAAGATAAAAGAAAGTTTATACAAAATGTCTAAAAAGTTGCCTAGTTAGTTAAGGGTCGGTCTTTCCATCTCTTTATAAACATCATTTTAAATTTATCTTCCTGTAACTACAAAATGAGTCTCTTCACTGTGTTTTAAATTACATCCTGTCTTTAAAGTTCTCTATCTGCTCTTTAACTTATCGGTCACTTGTACTAGCCTATAAGTTGTTACAAAGAGATTTCTAACCTCAGGAATTTTACAATTTGAGTGTTAGTAAATAATTTGATTAATAAAACGTCAAAAAATATATTTTTATAATGGAAAACATTATTGATTTTGAAGAAGAAATATTATTAGATCATGAAATTATAAACATGGTAAATATTGCAAATCGCGAACGAAAAATATATACTGTAAGGCCTCATATAGACAATTTAAACACCTGACATAATGAAGAATTTATGAGGAGATTTCGTGTATCAAAAATAACGGTGTTAAATATTCTAGAAGTAATCGAGCAATATTTACGGTATCACACTAACAGGTTAAATAATAAAAAAGGAATGATAACTACGTATTTGTTATATTTTATCATATATATTGTGACACGTTTTATTGAATCATATTTTGAAATGAGGACTGAACAGCTACGATTTGTACTACCTCGTAAGGACCTCAAATTCTTGGCCAATTTGGTTCCAAGTTTTTTACTTACTTATCATCCTGGGAAGACATTTTTACATTTCTGAATATTAAATTTAAACTAGAGATCACAGAAACGACTAGAACTTAAGAAAAGTTATAGTTGGTTATAGCCACAGTATATTATATAGGTAATATTGTCATAATTGACATATTTTGTTGATTATTGTTGACGCATTTCATCTGTCGCGCTTTATTATATAGCCTTTTTATTTAATCAGTATTTCCAATATCATTAAACAGTCAAACGAGCAGTTAAATTGTGTTGAAAAGACGCAATTTTTTAACTGCCAGATAAATTCACTTTAAGTTTCTTTTAGTTAAAAGCAACTTTATAAAGAGATGGAAAGACCGGCCCTTAGGAAATTAAATCAAAAAATTTAAGTAAGTATTTAATAATATTATTATAATGTTTATTGCGCAAATTCTTGCATTGGGTATATTGCTACATTAAAACCCTGACGTAAAAGTTGTCAGAAACTCCACCACTGCCGCAGATATTCCTCTCTATAATTTGTGACGCTTCTTCCGGGGGCAGAACGGGGTATCTCGAGCACGCATCTCGAGATTCAAATCCGCGGTGGCGCTTTCTATGAATTATTCATCTGCGGCGGCAAACATAGCGGCATAGAGATATCGACGCCGCCGCCGCCGACTGATGCGATATTAATTAAGTGGGGTTTATTTACAGGCGCGGTCTACCACTATTAATCACTTACCGGGCCGCAACCGCCCCTGATGCGGCGGCAGACTTAATCTCAACACTTGTCGGCTTAATGCCTCTTTCCAGCCCTCCGCTGGTGGCGGAAGGGGGCAGGAAAGTGATTCAAGACATGAGGTGTTTAACTTGAGGTATGCGAGTATGGTGAACATGTTTTCTGAAAGATGTCAGGCATAGAACTACGTAGAAAAATGAAAGGAACAAAAATATGAGTTGATAAAAGTTATATGTACTAAAAGTATGATGAAAATTGAGTTCACAATTCAACATTTCTTCAAGGTTTCTTTCTTATGACCATTTGTTGACACAATTATTAGTTTGTTCTCTTGGGTATCGGTCATCAAATAAGATAAACATTGTATTTACCATTAGGTTTATTATTATACTAACCCTTCTTCAGATCTGTAATATTTTACATTAACTGGTGATCAGTAAGTTAAAGTTTATACTTCAGTTGGATGATTAAAGGTTATATCTTAAATAAAATATTACATGAGAGATGAAAACATATAGGTATGTTAAGTATATAGATACAAAAGAAATAGGAAGTAGTACAGTTCTACAGGTAGAGATGAAAAACATGTATGTTAAGTAGATATACAGGGTGTCCACCTAGTGCGCGTAAGTCCAATATCTGGGTTAATAAAAGAGATAACTTAATTTTTTTTTCTATAGGGTTGTCTAATATCCCGAGCTGCACAAAATGAAAATATATTTACATATTCAGGGTGTTCAGTTTTTCCTGGACAGGTACCAACTTCGTTTTTCTAAATGGAAATATATATTTTTTATTGCTTTTTCGAACTAAACCCTTGATTTTAGTAGGACTTTCATCAGCCTTCCCTATACCTAACTTAAACTGTTTTTGAAATATTGACGGGTGAATATTGACATTTTTGCAACTTTGACACCCTGTAAAATCTAAGCGGTTTGAGATCAAGCAAAACGGTTTGCACATTCCTATTATTCACATAATTTCAGAATTATCCAAAAATTTAAAATTTTCTGAAAATTTTGAAAATTTTTAATTCCTGGATAAATTTGAAATTAGTACCAAACGATAGCTTATGAAAAGTTAAGATAGGAATGTGCAAACCGTTTTGCTTGATCTCAAACCGTTTAGATTTTACAGGGTGTCAAAGTTGCAAAAATGTCAATATTCACCCGTCAATATTTCAAAAACAGTTTAAGTTAGGTATAGGGAAGGCTGATGAAAGTCCTACTAAAATCAAGGGTTTAGTTCGAAAAAGCAATAAAAAATATATATTTCTATTTAAAAAAACGAAGTTGGTACCTGTCCAGGAAAAACTGAACACCCTGAATATGTAAATATATTTTCATTTTGTGCAGCTCGGGATATTAGACAACCCTGTAGAAAAAAAAATTAAGTTATCTCTTTTATTAACCCAGATATTGGACTTACGCGCACTAGGTGGACACCCTGTATAGGTACAAAATATCTTGTATTTATTATTATAAAGGGTTTTCATTAAGAGCGAAGCATTTTTAATTCTGAATAAAACAAAGATTATGAGACATGTCAAGTTCATTCCTATTTTACAACGGGGTGTAGAAAAAGAGTTCTACGACAGCTTAACAGATGGTTAATGTAATTAACAAAAACAAACTACTACGAGTGTAGTAAGGATACCCCCATATCCTCCATCTGTAAACACGCCTTATAAAATAAGGACTGAACCAAATTAGGCCAAAACAGCTATTCTCCTGGCTAATGCCACGCCGAGCGCTGAATTACAAAGCAAAATTTGGCGTATTTTGTCTAACAATGTTAAAATTCAAAGGTCGAAACCGGTCTGCAATTAGTGACATCCTACGATGTGAGGTCCATAGTATTTCCTCGTAGTTTTCGTTGCAATCCAAAACATTGTATTTTGAATTCTAACATTGTTAGACAAAATACGTCAAATTTTGCTTTGTAATTCAGCGCTCGGCGTGGCATTAGCCAGGAGAATAGCTGTTTTGGCCTAATTTGGTTCAGTCCTTATTTTTTAAGGCGTGTTTACGGATGGAGGATATGGGGGTATCCTTACTACACTCGTAGTAGTTTGCTTTTGTTAATTCATTCCTATTTTAATTGTAAGTAAATTACATACCATTTATGGTATCAATCAACTTCAACAACTTTGGTAATGTTCCATATTTCCACATGGTACAACCATTGCGGTTGATTTACTGTATCACTGTATCTTATATAAACAAAGTTAAAGATCAGCTTATTTATACCTAATATCAATACCACATATTCATTGTTAAAATTTTATGTTCATTAAAAACAGATCTACATGAATGCAAACTGGACAACCCGAGCATACAGCAGCAGCAGAATACGCTTCTGTAAAATAAATACTGCCTCGGATGAGGCCGAGTTACCCCAGAAGCATACACCATACCGTAATCTACTCCCTACTTGTGCATAATATAAATTAATTAATTGCACTCTTGTTAATAACTCTCTCGCATTTTTGAACAAATAATGTTGTTTCGATAAAGTGGATACAAGATAATTACAATGTTGCTTCCAATTGAGACATTCATCAATGCGAATACCAAGGAAATTTACATGTTCCTCACTGCGCACATCATGATGATTTGGAGAAACTGTTAGTTTATTACAATATCTCTGTGACGTATGGAATCTGATCAAATGAGTTTTTTTAACATTGAAATGCAAGCCATTCCCATCAAACCATTTACTTATCAAATTTATAGCGGTAGAACATTTACTATTCAAAATACTATCCATTTTGAACGACACTACCAATGCCAAATTGTCAGCATACATAGTAAATAACTAATTTTGTAAAGCAGTCTCCAATGGATTGACATATAATATAAATAGTACAGTACCCAATACTGAACCTTGCGGAACACCTGTTTCTAATGTTAATACCGGGATATCAAAAATTATCTTGGTCAAGGGTGGTTGTGGAATGTAAAACGTGTGTCTTACTTTAAATTTTTGAATATGTTTTGTTGTGTCAGAATCTGTCAAGTCATTGTGCTGAAATTTTCTAATCCAGTTTTTGAATCATGCCTCTTACCACACAGCACAAAATTTTCATGATTGAAGCCTATTTTCGAACGGGTGCGCTAGTTAATGGACATTGGCAATACGGTCAACGTTTGTGTTTGGACAATTTTCGAGAGCACTTCCCAAACGTGGCAATATTACCGGACAATTTTTATGCGTGCCTTACAAATTGTGTTGAAGTGTTTCGCGAAACTGGTTGTGTGACTCATAAAAAAGGTGCTGGTAGACCAAGAGTTCGTACAGAAGAAGTTGTCAATGACGTTCATCAACGTATGGAAGAGAAGCCTGCAAAACCTTTGAAACGTCTTTCTCAGGAAATTGGACTTTCTTATGGAACATGTCATAATATTTTAAAGAAAGACTTGAACATGCATCCATATAAGATGCAAGCACATCAAGCTCGTCTGCCCGCAGACCACCCCAGACGCCTTGATTACTGCCATTGGTTTGTCAATAATTTAATGAATGACGATCTTCTGGACTTAACTTTTTTTTCTGACGAAGCGTGGTTCCACCTTTCGGGATACATCAATTCTCAAAATATGCAAATGTGGAGCAATGATAACCCTCATGTTTTTACTGAATCGCCACTAGGTACATGCTCAAAAAATTGGTGTTTGGATGGCAGTTTCTCGCAAAAGAATAATTGGACCAATTTTTTTCTATTTCACCGTCAACGCAGAAAGGTACAGACACAACTTTTTGGCTGAATTTGTGCAACAGTTAAACGATGATGAACTTGGGTACGGTTATTTCCAGCATGACGGTGCAACAGCACATACTACACGAGAAAATATTGCTTTCCTCCGCGAGTTTTTTGATGACCGGCTGATAAGTTTGCATACAGAAGTTGAGTTTCCTCCGAGATCACCTTGTTTGACAATTATGGACTATTTTATATTTCCTTACTTAAAAAACAAGATTTTTGCAACTCCGGTAAATAATTTGCAAGAACTGCAACAAAGAATTGTTCAGCAATGTGCAACCATAACGCCAGAAATGCTGCAAAACGCTTTTCACAGCATGAGGAGGCGCGTCAACTTGTGCATCGAACAAAACGGGGGACATTTCCAACAATTACTGTAATTTAGTTTTTCTTGTTACTAAAACCGTTATTTCATAATTTGTAGTTCATTATTGTTTAACAACTGAAATAAATAGGTATGAAATTTGTAGGTTATTGATGATGTCAGTGTGACAGTGACATAATTATTTCAAATTTAAAGTAAGACGCACGTTTTACATTCCACAACCACCCTTGACCAAGATAATGTTTGATATCCCGGTATCTCTGAATGTATATTTTTAATACAAGCATCAGTAGACCATTGCAGAGATACATATTGTTGGCAATACTTTATAAAGCTTGCTACCCACTCTAGTGGTGTCCCACGCAAGCCATAATCATGTATACTGTTAAGAAGTACCTATATCATGATTGACACAGTCGAACGCCCTGCTTAAATAGGATCAATGGATTAAATGGAATCAATAGGATCCAAATGTGCAATAAAAAGTACACCATCTAATTTAACTGTACCTATAGCTAATTTAAAATATTTTAATAAAATATAGCAAGGCCCCTTATGTTTCTTTTGATAGTTCCTTTCATTCATGAAAACAATAAGTATAGAACGAAGGAAATTAACGAATTGGACCGGACTAAATTCCCCTGATATCTGTCGTTCATCGCTGTTATGCCAACGTAAATGTAGTAAAAGGCCGAACGCTGGCCGGCCGCTCGGACCCGTCCTAGAAATGCCCACGCAGCATATTTTATAAATCTATAAAAGCGACCGGCTCTTTTTCTTTGCCGTCCACATTCGAATTATATTCCGCCTTCACTTTCTTTTCAGCCTTCCTAACTTAATTTAAACAAACCCCTTTGCAGCTGCTCTGAAATTTGGCCAATGATCCGAAATTATTATGCAGCCAGAGTGTGAACGATAGCCGTGTCTGTTGAAAGAATTTAAAATGCGGCCTGGTCAAAAAGAAAATACCCGAGCGAAAATTGCAGATCTTTTAAATTGAAAATTGAAACATTTGCTACTAAAAAATGAATTGACCGAAACAATTGCTCTGCGGCTTAAAGCCACATATAAGAATGCCAAAATCGCCATATATAATTCGCTAGGGCTGACATCAGACAAAGACCGGATTCGAACTGGTTTGTTCTCGTTAGTATGCCATAGGTTAGGGAACCGACAAATATTGGAGTCAACCATAAATATAATCTGGCTAAGGTGCATAATCTGGTAATAATTGACAATATGGTCTGATAGATAAAATCATAGATAGAATAGATATAGAATAGATATAGAATAGAATAGTGCAATGAACTTCAGATAAGCTAGGGATGTGCAATTCCACTAGCTTAAGTTCATTGACATTAGCTCCGGTAGCTCAGGGAGATTTATGATACTAGGGCGTAGTATTCGTAGGACTGCTTTGAAGGTTGACAATTTATTTGGGCACCAGGATAATTTTTAGAAATTAGAAACAAAAAAGAAACAACTATATAAAATTTAAGTGAATACAATATAATCAATAAACAAAGATGATTACAACTGAATCCTAATGAAATTACTATTAAACAATAATTAAAAATGATGTATAGTTACTAGAAATGAAGAATATTATATGAAATTGAAATTTTAAGCTGGGCTCACTTTACAAAAATTTTATGAGGTTCGGGGTCACTCTGACAATCTCGTTCCTTCTCTTTGAGATCAGCATTCTCACCCTTAACCTTTTGCTGATGGTCGGATCCTGGTGGACTTGCCGTGGCCAAGTGGGGAAGCTAGAGCTCTAGTCCAGATGACGGTCACGTACTGGCTAAGTCCAATCCTCTTATCTAGGGATCTGCAGGTGGTAAGCGTCCAGAGTTCATTAGCAGGTTATAGATCTTGCAGTCAGGTTACAGCAGCCTCGTCTCAGAAGAGTACATCAAAGAATTATTTGTGTTAAGAGTGCCCCAAAATTTACAAATATATAGATGAACGTTGACGGCTAGTGTAGCCAAGATTAAAAATTATATATAAGTTCCTGAAGGGAATGTACCAGCAAATCTGGTTTGGTAAAATTCTTTGTAAATTCTCACAGGGAAAGTAATTAACAACTGAATACTAAACTTGGAAGGTGTCAACCTTTAGTGAGCCTACCCAGACTGAAGCAAATAAAATTATCCAAAATTTGCTTTCAAATGAACTGACTACAGTTCAGCCACTAGACAATTATTCTTAAAAAAAACTCTAATCGTTAATATTTAAGATACTATAGTTCAGAAGGAACAAAAATAAATTAAACAAAAAAAAAACCCTCTATCATCTGACCCAAAATTCGAAAAACAACGGTTTCATAACCGGTTAAACAAGGAAATATTACCACTCTAATTAGGTAAAAGAGAAAAATTATTTCATTAATATTTCAAAGACTGAGTGACAAGTTATAAAAGTTATTATTGATTTATTGTACAAATTTGTTACCAAAGAACAATAATCAATGAATTTACAAATATTAGGAAACAGGTTCCAGTCTTCTAATCGGCGTGCATGCGAGTTATTAAAATCTCTACAAAGTAACAAATTACTTAACCTAGTGCAGAAACTACGATATTAGCAATTTTCTATAGCTCCCAATCATATACTTATTATAACTATAAGATAATAGAAGATAAGATAAAGATAAGATAAAGGAACTTAATTCCCAAACGGCACGTGGTTGATTGTCGCAATCCGATTCAAACAAAATGGTGGCAAGAAAACTCAAATTTATTGGTTTAAAAAAAACCATATTTTCTATAATTTCCTGACTAGAGCACAGCTTCACAAATTTATAAAATACCTAATATTGAAACTATATTCTA
The DNA here is from genome assembly GCA_963924545.1 of Pogonocherus hispidulus. Classification (NCBI taxonomy): domain Eukaryota; kingdom Metazoa; phylum Arthropoda; class Insecta; order Coleoptera; family Cerambycidae; genus Pogonocherus; species Pogonocherus hispidulus. The sequence continues at coordinate 78,928,303 of OZ004694.1, forward strand.
TTGTTTCGAATCGTACTACTTATCACCATATAGGGTGACAAAAAATCGCACTGACCACGCCTAAATAATTTACCTAAAATTCAGGTAAATCCTGATTATATATGAAATATAATTACATACTTAATAATAACAACAAATCGCTATGATCGCATTTCTGTACTAATAATTATAATCGCAACCAATAATGAAAGTGAATCTCCCTTTTCTACCTAAATCACACCGGCGTTCTCGCTTGAGGCCACCGTTTTCCAACGCGTTATTGTTTAAAAAACCGAGAACTTAAGCCACCAACAATTAGGTTGGGTGTTTTACGGGGCGCATAAGAGTCAATCTCATGAAACGACATTAAAATGTACGTTACAATAGATAGAATCATAGTTAGAAATAGATAAATCGATAGATTTATTAATTACAGAAATAAGTATAACCAACGTACATATGTATTCGTAATTGTGTTTCATCGCGCCCTATTGCTTATACACCTATAAAGCCAAATTGAAATTTTCAGGAGATTGCCATCCTATATATTTTATCTATGCTGCCATCTAGTCGTCTCTCGATTATGGTGCAAACTTGAGGAAAAATGAAAGGTGGGGGGGATGAAAACTGAAAACAAAATTGTTATCAAAGGGAGGTTCCGCCTCTGATTTACGAACGATAATGACTAAATAGATAATACCGTATCATATCTTATCAAAGGTACGTAGGTGTATCTTATTTATCTGAATTTGCGAAAAAAATAATTTGATTTTACGCGTTTTATGGTATCAAAGTTCCATAATCTTTATCGGCTCGTTAGCTCAGTTGGTTAGAGCACCGCGCTTACCCACCGTTGCGGAGGTCGTAGGTTCGATTCCTACACGAGCCCAATATTTTTTAAATAAACTGCAAATAAGTTTCTGTTATCCATACATTTTACATACAACCAGAGACTTATACATCTACATCTATACGTCTCTGATACAACATTATATTCAAAAGGTTCTTTATATGTCAGTATAAAAAACCTTTGGAATATAATGTATGTAAACTGTATGGATAACATACGGAGAAATGAATAACCTTGACTGTGTATTCGAATACACATGTAACATTTTGGACCCACCTATGTGTGTATTCTATAGAATTAAAGCCCAGTAGCAATAAAGTGTAATCGTGTAGTGCGAGTGACATTTCTTTACCAGTTTAAGAGCCATCCGATCACATTTTTAATCGTGAACATTAAAGGAGTCAACTTTCTATAAGTTCTCTCTTTAGTTTAGCTTTTGCTCAGATCCCAAACTTGTTAAGTCAATTTATCATTTACCAATAGGTAGTATACAACGCTGTAGGCTAAAGGCAAACAAGTTTTTCTCCATAAACATAAATACATCTCTATTAGAAGAAGTTGTCTAGATTGCTTAAGTTTCTCAGGATTATGTTGGTGAGATATACTTATAAACATATTAAATTTTTTGTTCAGCAGTCACAGTTTATCGCCATAGCTGTATTATTCGTTATGACAAACAAAATATTATGCATTTACAGGTAGGTTACACCCTCTATAGCCAAACAAAAAGCAGTACTAAACCAGGAATATATTCAATTCTTTATTTTCTCCCCAAAAATTTTTGTAAAACAGCATAAAGAAGTAGAAGTAGACTATACGTATTGTATTTAGATTTGTTTGACATCTATACCATCCTAGATCCTTGATCCTTACCAGCATCTGAGGAAGACAATCCTACTTATTTTTTTGAAGGAGATGCCGAAAACAACTACTCCACGGACAAGGTGCCCCGACTGGCATTGCGTTACTCCGGCATCTCCAAGTCGCCACATATCCTTCATGAAGACCAATAGAGTGCAATAAAAAATGTCAATAATAAAAAATGTCAGTCCTCTTCAACAATAGAGGTCACTGCTATAATGCATGGCACGTGCAGAAAAGCATGTCGTTATCTGTCTGTCAATTTGATAATAATTGTCAGACAGATAGTAGCAAAGACTCAAAGAGGGCACTACGGTGTATTTCTCACCACGACTAACATATCAGATGCCCTTTAGGCAATCATGTCGCAATATCGTTCATCGAGTCCACTACTATTGATGAGAATAAAATAAGTGCGAAACCGGTCAGTGTCCGATGGTTGATCTCGATGAAGGATATGGCGACTTCCACGGGGATGCCGGGGTAATGCGATGCCAGTCGGGGCACATTGTCCGTGAAGTAGTTATTTTCAGCATCTCCTTCAAAGAGATATGGAGGCTCTTACAAAATCGCTTTTCACCATTGCGATCTCAGAAACTGTAAGAGATACGAAAAGCTTAAATGGGGGTAAAGGCGCGTAATCCGTGGACCAATAGAATGCCCCAAAAAAATCAAAGCTAACTTGATTAGGTTTTGAAATATTTAAAACCGATATTTTGGAAATTCGTTTTTATTTTTTTGCAGCTTACATTACAGATTTACAGTAAATGCTCAAAAATATTTCCATTTTCTGGAAATATTCTGCAGTGTCCTTTAATTGTCCCTTCTTGTAATGGTTTCCCCACAAAAACAATATAGTGGGGATAAATCGGGTGCTCTTGCAGACCATTCGACTACCCCACCATATCATATCTATTTTACTGGAAACTTCCTCTTGTTGATTGGTGGAATAAAAAATTTTACAATTCAGAACGAAAACATTGAACATGTTTATTTTGTTCGCAATATCCGAATATGATTTATTCTGGGGTAGTAAATTCTTAGGGGTAAAGAAGCCTTGAAAATTATATTTTCAAAATTCCAGGTCCAATTTTAAAATAATTAACTTGATGATGGTTCTTGTAAAACGAAATCTCATATTGAAAATTTAATATACCAGCCAGTGGAGGACAGAAAGTTATTTCGAGGAAGTCCTCTTCATTTTTCAATATTGCTCAAATAAAACTGCAAAAAAAATAAAGACGAATTTCGAAATTTTTGTTTTTTTTTTCTCAAATATTTCAAAATCCAGTTAAGCTAACCTTGATTTTTTGAGGCATTATGTTGGTCCTCTGATTGCGCAACTTTGCCCCCATTTAAACTTCCTCGTATATCTTACAGTTTCTGAGATCTCAGTGGTGAGAAGCGAGTTTGTAACTGCCTGTATATCTTTAGCACCGATGTTGTTGGGACTATTCACAAATCCGTTTATTGTTTAAATGTATTTCTCCATAAATCACATCCTATTAAGTAAGTTGCGTAAAAGTATAAATCTACAATTTGAAAAAGAATGGGGTGAGCTCCAAGCAACTGGGCTAGCCCCTGGCGTAGCTAGCTTTACCCCTGTCGATAAGTTAAGTGCCCCACACCCTAACCGCTGGCAGTGTGTGCTGAAAACCCTCATTAATATGCATAAATTGACATTGTACTACATTCTCGTATTAATGCAAAAATCTCTCTTGAATGTTAATGTGTTGACACTCGTTTGAGCTCTGCGGAAGGGCATATTTGAACATGATAATGTTGATGGTCGGCCCATCGTCGTGTCCGGCCGTGTTTGCACTGGCCCTTTCATTCGAAGATTAAAAACGGCTATTTATGACGTTTGTCCTGCGGAGGATCCGGTGCGGACGCGCGATAATGCGCGTGGGTTTTTAATTGGAGATAAGTGTCCCTGGTTAGTTTATCGGTTTGCACAACGTGTTTGTGCATGTGCAGGTAATGGTTTTGCGTAGGTAATTTATGCTACGGGTGATCCAACCAATCGATTTAGTGTTCACGATCTTTTACTACTAAAAATGTGACTAGTAGTACGAGTAGTAGTGGTATACGCAATTATTCATATAGATACAGGGTGATTCCGTATATTTTTACTCTCCCGTTGACTTTTTTGTTTACAGAATTATAAAAAGAAGTGAAATATAAAAGTTGCACGATCTTTTATGAAGTTTTCAAAAATGACAGTAGAAAAGCAAGTGAAGTCCAAATAAAATGGCCGCGGATGTTAACTTTGTCAATTTAAATGTAAAATCCTGTATATTTTTGCCTATTTGGATAGAACATTATCTCACGAATACAGTAATGTATTCGTGATAGGTCTATTGATGGGTCTATCTTTAATAATAACGGAGATATGACCAAAAAGTGCACCATAAGAGCGATGTGCTAGAAAGAGAATATCGATTCGTTGCCAGGCACAGTCTTTCTCCAACACATCACAAACAAAAAAGTTACAAGGGGGTCAAAATATATTAAATCACCCTGTACATTTTTTAGCAAGTAAGTATTGTAAAAAAATGAGATTTTGACGTTATAAACTTCCAGTACCTACTGATTTAAAAATTTATTTGAGGGAAAAGGATACCATACAGTAAAAATTAGAGATAAGAAATGGGAACCTTGCAATTTTGTGGGAATATTAACAACAATTTTAAATTTGACGCCTTTTAACTTTTAAAAAAGACATGGTTCTATTAAAGACCTGGATAAGTTATTGCAAGTTATCCTTCAAATGTTGGGGTTCGTTATTAGAAACTGTGGCGTCATTCATAAAATGAAAACTTTGGAAACATTATATTGGGCATTAGAATATGGTTCATTAATATGGTACCCATATTATCAGATGCTCAAAGAAATATATTAGAGGATGTCCAGCGAAGGTATCTTATGTTAGTGTATCTGTGAGATTGATGACACTTATTCTCCAGTGACCCAAGTGACCTCCTATGACCATTATGGGGTCATATTCCCCTGTATTTGCCTTATTAGGACGATGTAATTTTCTTTCTTTAATGTAGCTTTTACATACATCTAATAAATACCTACACCTCGTTTACTATCACAAATACCTACCATTTTCTATACCTATAGGTTGATTCATTCCCAGAATTTTATTTTTTATGACAAGAGCATCACAATAACTAATAATTAGTTGGTCTCAGTTGTTCAGGTTAGGTAGATTTTAATAGAGTCAGTATTTGTATCGACATAATAGTTCTAATATATTTCAGGTGGAGTAATTACGAAAATAATCACTTGGTATTAGATATTTAGTAGTAAAATTTCTTTACACAACAACTTCATTACATCCATAGTTATTGAGATATCGGTCTCTATCAGCGGCGTTAATTTATTTGTATAAATTTGGTAACATCGTTAACTAATGATGAACTGATGAATAAACATACGGGGCGCAATATACTTAGTGTACCTACTAAAAGCACCATAGTTTTCACTCAAATATTCTGCCATTCAGGTTGTTTTAAGTGGATCATCAGCTAATATCTTGGAAAAATATTGTTGTATATAAAAGAAACACTAAAAATGAGAAACGGAAGAAAGCATTAATTTAACCACCACTTTAGTTTGTATATGAGCAGCCTGGAAAAACATTGCATCGGGTACAAATACAAAATTCTGATACTTACAATATTAATTTGGGAGTGCCCCAAGGATCAGTGCTGGGTCCATTAATTTTTCTATTATTCATTAATGATCTGCCAGATCATGTTGAGTCAACTAATTTAACATTATTTGCTGATGATACATCCCTAGTGATTTCCGCTCGATCCCCGGGGGAACTTGCAGTTCTTTGTGAAAGACTTGTTGGTTCTTTCGTTGAGTGGTGCAAGTTAAATAGCCTTATGGTTAATATTGATAAGACAACGGTCATGTACTTCCAATCTTCCAATGAATTGGGTACAAAATTGTACCTAAATATTGACGATGTTGTTTTGGAATCTGTAAATGGCACTAAATTTCTGGGTATTCACCTTGATCGGCAGATAAGGTGGTCTGACCATTTGGACATGCTTAGCAAGACACTCAGTAAATCATTCTATGCTATATCTCGTATAAAAAATTGCATGCCTCTGAGCACATTATTAAATGTTTACTATAGTCTAGTGTATAGTCATCTATGTTATAACATTATTCTATGGGGTAATGCTGTTAATAGTGACAGGATTTTTGGGAGCTCAGAAGCGTATAATTAGGAAGATTTTTGGTATCGGTCGCCGCGAGACCTATCGAAAAATATTCATAGATAATGAAATCTTAACATTTCCTTGTATTTACATATATAAATTATTACTGCATATCAGAAATAATATTGAATGTTTCACCCATAAACTCGCATTTTAATTAGTATGCAACTCGCAAAGGTAATTAATTTTGTATACCTAAACATAGAACAAAAAAGTTTGTAATGTCAGCCACATATCAAGGAATAAAATTATACAATAAATTACCGTCTAGCTACAAGTTAACTAACGATGTTTTATTTAAAAAATCTATCAAAAAACTGTTGCTTAATAAATGTTATTATAGTGTAAGGGATTTTATTAATGACAATATTTGAATATACTTAAATGTATAGTCTGTTTGCTTGTTTCTCTGTTTTATGACTTATCCTATACATTGTAAATGTCTTACTGGATGAATAAATATTATTATTATTATTATTATTATTATTATTATTATTATTATTATTATTATTAAATGTTTTGCAAATGCAGGATTCTTGGAAAATGTTCAGCAAGACAAAGATATCGATGAGGAAGATGAAATTCCACTGGCTCATCTTTTTCCTGCATTACTTGATGTAAACCTAGAAAATTATGCATGTAGGTATTGATAGCAATATTTTGACCGAAAATCCTAATTTTGGTGTTCAAGAAGTAATCAATGAATTAATTGACGATAAAGATTGTAATTTAAATAATGAAAGTGATTTGGAAGAATCTATGGAACGTCAAACATTAAAGATATGAGAAAGTGTGTGAAAAACTAAGAGATGTGCAAAGTTTCCTATTTTGTACTGATAAAAGTGAACTAGCTGTAAAAATTGTGCAAATTTTAACAGAATGTGAATCTCCAAATTTTAACAGAATGACGTTTTACAAATAAAAATTAAAAACTTGAAAAAACTTGAATTTTAAAAAAGGTAAATTATTTAATAGTTTAAAATACGTGCATATATGAGTTTTTATGGTTTGACCTAATTTTTTTAAGTACATAGGTATAAGCACACCTAATTTGTAGATTAATATGTAACTAGTTTCATCAATGTGTATAATTTAATTTAATAGAAAAACACAAAAATACCATTTATCACAAAAATATCATTTTTTATTTATTTTTGACCTTTTCTCAATAACGGCCATTTTCACAATAACTTTTGGTGGTCGCTATTTACAGGTTTTACTGTATATATATTTTATTTTGGATTTACCTCACATAACTCTGAACTCTGATTTTCTTGCCACTTCTTTGTAAACAATTGGGATTGATTTTCAATTACGGAAGTGTAACAGTTTCGTAAGTCATTGATCAGCCGATGAAAGCAGATTCCCCACAGACACCTTGTTCAGTGGCGCGCGATGCTAGACTTTATACTTCACACGGGGAAAGAATAAAGAGTACACTGCTTAAAAAAGAATCATTATCTAACATAAATAATAAAGAGGTGTTTAGATCTGGGACAACTCTCAATGAAAATGTTGAAAATACACAGTTCTAGTATTTTGAACTGTATTGGGCCACTACACTCTCGAAGGGCAAAAACTCCGAAACATCAACACATATTTCCATTCAGAGGTTTTGGTACAAACTTTTTTGGAATAAAGAAATAATTACCTATCAGGTATAACAGTTGAAGTATGATGGTACAGTGGAGCATGCCGTCGAGAAGAACTAACATTTCTTCAGCTTGAACATAAAAAGACATGGGAGAATATATATTTATAGAGATCCCCAACACAAAGACGAACGTGAGAAGAGAATTTACTATTTCTAGCGGGAACATCGAAGGAGTCAATCTTCGAAATGTTTCGAAGTATTCCTCTCTTCATCCGTCACCAATTGAGCATTCAAGATTCTTTCTTCTAAGATATAGAAATAGAAAATGTACAAGACAATGCATTGGTATAAACTTCTAAGGGATTTCCCTACAAAATTGCAGAATATTTGAAATTGCCGAATGCTGGGAATTACACCGTTCACTGTTTCCGGGGATCGTCTGCTAGGATACTGGCTGATGCAGGAGCAGACATCACCACCCTTAAAATGCATGGTAGATGGAAAGCAACGAAGTGGTAGAAGAATATATAGAGGATTTCGTTCAACAAAATCTTGAAGTAGCTTCAAAATTATTGGGTCAAAGAAAGATCAATATAAATACAAACTCGGTCTCTATTTCATCAAATACATACGCAGGGCTTTCCATAACCAATTGTAATAAAGTTACTGTTAAAATTTATAATAATAATAAGAAATGATTTAAGTTGACAATAAATTAATAGTTAGTTCAAGAATTAGGATGTATTTTTGGGTCCAGGAAAATTTTTCCTCCCTAGTTAGAAAAATCGAACTTTTCCTCCCTAGTTAGGAAAAATCGAACTTTTCCTAACTCAAATTAGTCACTAATGTACAGCTTTTCAAAACACTATTAAAAAAAAGTATTTATTAATTAAGAACATGATTATTTTGTTACATATTACTACCTACGTCTATGTTCGTCACTTTATGTACTGCAACCCCAACCCCTATGACAGTCATGCCATGAATGACGGAATTCACCTACTCAATCAGTCTCTCTCTCACCCCTAGTCAATCTCAATCAGTGGCACGATGCACTTCGTGTCTTAAAGCGATTGTGGTAAAGAAAATATGATTCGGATATTACTCGTTGAAATATCTTGAATTGCTAGAGATGGAAAATCGATAGAATTAGAGGAAAATGTGCCATTTTAAAAATACTCATAAAAATACTTATAAATAATTCATAGGGTTGCCGTTCTCTACACTGAACAAATGAAAATGTCTACAGTTTTTTTGTCTGCAAATTATGAAGTAAAAGTGATAAAGACAATCAAACGTCAAATAGGAAAACTACCTACTACAAAACTAGTAGGTACCGAGTTCCAATATGTTGTATTTCTTTATATAACTCTTTATATAACTTTTATCACACTACAATCAATTTAATTCGTGATATATATAAAGCTTTTTATTGGCTCTTATCACAGTTATACACCAAGATAGATGCAATATCGGCAGAAATCTTAGTTACCTAATAGTCAAAGGTAAAACAAAAATTTAATTAAATACAAAAACTCTTACAAAATACAAAAATAGCCTGCATGCATGTGTTATTGAGAGTAAATTGCTGTACTAATAAAACTAAAAGGTTCCTTGTATTTCGAATAACATAAATATTGAACGCGATCTGGCGATATGACTATGGAAGAATAAATCGGAAACGGAAATTTACTTAAATCAATTACAGGATGAACGACCTAAGAAAGTGCGGTCACTCCCCAATATATAAAACTATAAATCGTTTGGCTGCAGTCCGTTGGCGGTCTGCAGGACCATCTTGGTCCTTTTTGCTGGCATATTTATGAAGTATTAGAAGGATAAAACCTGGGGAGGATGTAAACTGCACAGGAAGTGTAGGAAGGTATTAGTTCTCTAAAAAAATCATAGAATAATTCACTACGTTCATTAGATTGCTGAAAAAAATTGTGTAATGTTAGCTTATACACGGTGTTACATTTAATTTTGGCCACCATTGGGATCTCGAAAACAGTAAGACATCCAGGGAGACTTAAATTAGAAAAAAATTGCACAATTTTATGTTGAATCAAATGGCGTAAAATGTATTTGTTGATTTCTCCTCATTTTCAAAATTCAAGCCGGCTTGAAAAAAAGGATTGAAAATGATGACTTAAACGCTTGAAATCGAGATTCCAAGCGGATTAGAACGTTCAAGTCAATCCTAAAAGTAGTGTAGGATTGGCTTGACTCAACCTGCTTTAGATTGCGATACAAAACACGATTGGGTTCTTCTTACTGTTTAGGTTTATATGCTTCACGTACTGAAGAATCACATATAATGAATGAAAAACTTCTTTAGTGATCCTGTGAACACTAAAAAGTAAACTCTACCGTTATAATACATTATTAATACAACCAAATACAACAAACAATACTTAATTTTGAGGTTAGGTCGTGATAAAGCACGCAAGCACAGGCGTACGCTTCATGTAGGATTGAACAGGGGATTCAATCCCGTCTTTATTTTATAAACGTACCTAGTCATTTATCACAAATTTGGAAGTACTTACAATTATATTGTGTTAATTATCCTGTAAAGGAAAAATTAATTCAGATAACCCTATAGTCGAAATGTAGCACATCCTTCTAATATGTAAAGAAGTTTGGGGTTTGGGAGTTTGGGGTCTTCGTTTACTTCTAACATATGATGATAAACAGATTGATTGGTGCAGTTGGTGCCCGTCGGGATATTCGGTGGACCCGGGTATAAATGTAGGCAATCGCAATACGGATTGACCGACAATATACATATCGAACACATGCCATGCCGAAATAAATAAAGCCAATGGGGACGGGTACAGGAGTATGCAGAAGCAGCACTTTCCGAGAGGCACGTAGCACGCGCGTGGAGCCGCTTTCTAGGTGATTTGACGCGGAGTCGCGGTTATAGAGCCATTTCTATCGAAATTTAACTTATAGACCTTCCACCCCTATTCGCCTTGTTACGGATTTATTCTATATAAAACAGTGGATTTGCCCCGTGATAGATGAATATTGCCGCTCGCTTTGTAATATTCAATATTTTACGGCTAATCTAACCGACGCCTGTTTTCATGGAAAAAGGGGGAAAAGAGCATCGGACGGGTGTAGTAAAACGGAATTTTAAAATTCACAACGAGCATTATTGTTATGTAGTTCAGATGTTTCCACAATGTTATATTTTAGTGCATCTTTTTAATCACAAACTTGCAATCATTTGTAGCAATTACAATTATTATTGTAATTTAAGTACGTAATGACTTCATCTCTATTCAAGAATCAAGTTAAAAAAATGCGTCCCAGAGTCACTTCATTGCCATTGCCTCTATGTTAGTTTTTGAGTCTTCCTTCATTTTAAAATGTTTTATGCAAACTGCTTTCTGAAGAACGGTTGTCAAATAATCAAACAAAGCCATCTAGCGCGGTTTTTTTTATATTAAAATAGGGAATAGGTATCCAATAATTAAGTAGTATTTCCAGTAAAAGCGTCTGTGAGAATGGTTATTGATGTAACATGTTATATTTAGATATGTAGTTTGTAGCTATAGGTAGAACAACTGTACAAAAGAAAATATTGTGGGTGTAATGATATTAGTTTCTTATAATCATTCGCATCGTAAACATACAACCACAGCTGTTAAAATAATGTTTTAGCCAATGATTATTATAGTTATTAATACTTATTTCTATATTTTCATAAATACATTTTTTATATTAGTCCAAATAAACTCCACCTAGGACTATAACTTTAATTTTTATTTAGTCTACCATAAATATGTATAACATCCTGTATATATAAATTTCAAAAATACGATATTTTCCAACAGTGTAGTGCTGCCATCTACTAACTATATGTCAAATTAAACTATCACCAGTTACTTACAAGAGAGTTGGAATTCTCTTACTTACATACTTTAAGTTATACAACCAGTAATGGTCACCATTGAATTTTGATAAATTACAGATAGAATGTATATAAAGGAATTATTCAGATTCATATATAGATATGTGACCAAACACGGACCAGAATATCCCCTAGAGAGGTCAATATGCGTACTTAAAAATACATTTTTAAAATATGTCTTCATTCTTCACAAGCAAGAATAAAAATTCTGTTCAAATAAATGTAAAATTTCGCTCAGTTGCATGCTGCCATATATATTGCATATATTCTAGAATTCTAGGGGTTGTTGATATAATTTTAAATTTTATTCTATATTAATTATTTTTACACGTATATTATTTATTTGAGGTATATTCCGAAAATAACTTAATAATAACTAACATAATAATGCTTCTTGGACTAATGGACTATGTGCCACAACTGGCATCGCATTACTCTGGCATTTCCATGGAAGTCGCCACGTAATAAATAATAAAATAAATAAGTAGACGCCACATCCTTCATCGAGACCTACAACCAGACCCTGACCAGTTTCGTACTTATTTCTCACCACCACTAACATTCCAGATGCCATTTGTACAATCATAATTATACTTTCAATTTTCAGAGAAAATCAGTTAAGTGAAAGGTTTGCTTTGTTCTAAAAATCCACTGTATTTAGATCGCTATTGAAATATGAAAAATTATACTGTTATGCCTATGTATACATTATGCCTATCAAAAACCAACAATGCTATAGTTTGGCGATATAGGTATTTTTGCACTGAAAAAAATCACCAAATACTTACATACATTAAGTTTGAAACAGAAAATAAATGTAGTTATTTAGTCCAACACCCACTTATTCTTTTTAACATTAACTAGATAATCAAAGCATTTAAAACATCCAAATCGAACCTATATTACACAATAGGTGTAAGAAGCATATCATGTACAAGTGAAAAGTACAAACAATCCGGAATATGTGAGTTTGTAATTCCGGGAGAATGTAATATAATACATTAAAATGAGCTGTTTTTAAGTTTAAATGAATTCTTGACATTCATCCGCTTTAACTTAGTAAAACTAAAAATCAGGCAAATATAAATGCTTTTCTAACCATTTCAGTGAATCTGCAATGTTAGGAAATTTATTTAAAATTTCTTCTGAGCATTCCATTATTATAAACTAAGAACCAATGAAAATTATACTTCAAAAGATTGCATCTAAAGGCTTGAGATGAGGCTATGACCCTTACATCTCAAGGATGTGAAGATATAAATATTGTGAATTTTATTTTAATGAGCATTTTAAAATTTACAATAATTTATTTTAAAACGACAATATGAAATAAAATATACGATACATGTCCGGTAGGTGTTTACATTACTAATTTACACTTTCTGCACTCAGCTCACAAAAACTCGTACTGTAATATCCCATCCACCACACTTGTAACTAAAATACTATTACCATATTTTAAATTAAATAACCCAAGATTGGCTCTTGATTAGGACCTGCTTTGCAAGTTGTACATTACTGACAGTTAATTTACAATAGACATCAATATCAAATTAAGAGGCTCTTAATTTTAAAATGTTAACATGAACATTCTTAAAAAACAAGGTCAACAGCTCAAATGTAAAAATGAAATTGAAAACTAATATTAATATTTACAGACACTGGATTAATAAATCAATCCATTTTCAATTTCGGCCAAGTTAAGATTTATTTATTTATTTTTTAAATTTATGTATATTTTTTTTAGAAAATTTGTTTCCATTATTTTCACTTTCTGTGTCCCTCGACTGTGCATAGCTTATTAAATTTATAAACAATAATAATGAAATAATTATCACTGATTTAGTCAAATATCTTTTTATTAAATATTTTCTTAATTATAACCATAAGAATTTATGACAGCGGTGAATGGTTTAACTTGCTTAGCAACCTTCTCAGATGCTGCTTTGGTTATCTTCTTAAGCTTGTCACGTTTACGTATAGCAAGAACAGCCTTAACCTTACGTTTGGACTCGAGGGTGCGAACCACGGACTGGTATTTCCATCCAACTTCATGGGACAGCCGTCCTACGTGACAGAACTGTAACACACAATATAATTGACTAAAATTTGATTGCTAAACCATACAAAATGTTTTTAATGTGGGGATTGCTCATAAAAATATTTTTATTTCATTATTTTTCAAATAATGTAGGTAAATTAAGTTAAGTAATCATTGTAAAAATTTGAATGTTCTGAAAGCTCCACAATATTTTTTAGTAATATAAAAATATAATAAAAACCCATAGATTTATAAGACAAGGGAGATGTAATTGTTTACATTTTAAAGCAATCAGAGATCCCCTTGTTTACTCTTTATCTGGTCAACTGCAAGGTCTACTTTATGATTGTACGAAAAACTGTTGCCAAACTGTCAATTGTGTAATTTATATTTTCACATTTAAACTACCATGATTATGGGTTAAGGTTAAAATATTACATAAAAATATTTTCCCGTTTCCTAGTTAAGTAGATAAATCATATTTTGTTAAAAACGTTGCGATAAAAACTAACTTCATAACGCAAAAATGGAATGAACAGGCATCATTGCTCCCTACTCCAATCCGCATGTCCATTGATGCACGTAAATCGTAGTATTTTATAGTATTTCTTTTGTGCGGTGTTGCTGGCAGTCGGAATTTTGCTTTTGTGAATTTTTCAGTGTTTTTCGTAAGGATTTTATTACTATTCTTCAGAAAATGGTGCGTCAGTATCAAGTGTATGGAAAAATGAATTCTTTATATTCAAAACTGTCTTTCCACAGGTAAATTTTGCCAAGTTTTGTTTGGTTATTCGGTCGCTATATTTGTCACGCCATTTTTACGGATTTTCAGGGGCGTGCTGGCTGGCTTCCTTATCATTTTACGGAATATAGTATATATATACTATATTATATTATGGAATTGCTTTTGTTATTTTTTAAAATATGGCTGATGTGTTAGTTTTTGGAGTTACCTACACACATACTTAAATACGATCAAAACAAGAATCCAAGCAAGAAGCTAAGGCATCATTCAGCACTTTGCTGCATGACAAATTAAAAAACCTATAATGTTTGGTAAGTGTGAAGCCAACATGCAACGTTTGCACACAAAAATTAAAATCAGTTGCGTAACCAAGGTAATTTTTAAAGGTATCCTTTATACTAATCTAAGAGAAAATCACCATTATCAGGCTTTTAAAGAGTTATTTTGAAAACAGTAAGTCAAATAACTTGAAACAAAAACTTGAATTAAAAACTAACACCATGTACATCTTTCTTATTTTAAATTATATTTCACTTTTAAATGTAATTGAACCCTGTATACAGAGTTTGGGTATCTTTGAAAAACTGAAAAATACTTTTTTACACTACTGTATATATAAGTTTTTGTAATGTAGTAGGTGTACCACCTTTACTTAATTCAGAATTTTAAGTGTTCAAGTTTCAATTCATATTCCCTACATTAAAACTCCGATACTAATTTAATTTCTAATCTCACAAGCTTTTGCTGTTGCAATGTATAGTACTGATTTTCTTAAAATTCCTTTTTTGATGTTTTATTATCATACCCAACCCTTCCAAAAACAGTACGCCTTTGGCGTCGGAAGCAAGTTCTCCCAAAACTTTTGCAACGTTGCACGGAGTCAGAATTTTGCCGTTCTTTCTCTCGGTATTCTTTGTCATACACATTGCCAATGATTGATACAAAACAAAAGGTTATTTATGAATGAATCGTGAGGTCTCCTCTTATTAAGTCTATGTAAATACCGATACAAATATAGACATTCATAAAAATTTAATGAAAAAATGCCTAAAATCCTGACTAAGTAATTATATAGGCGATTCAAATTACCGATGAGGGTGCTGCAAATTGTAAAAAATATGGAGGAAAACGAGTAAAAATTTCGCATTTCATATCACATCATCTAGCAATTTAGCATTCAACTGCCTAATCATGTGCTAGTTAGGGTGCGAGGATGAAATAAAGGATAAAAAGAGTGGTAAAAGCAGTCAAACGTCCCATAAGTGCTTCATTGCTAATTATATGAATTTTTTGGGTTGAAACCGGTACCCTAGTTTTTGTTTACTTACATTTTGGACTAAATAAGTGTGATAAAGTATATGGTGATACCATATTAGTGCTTGTTTTTTGGTAAATAATGTTTAAATTAAAATATAATCTGCTTTTATAAGACTAATAATAGAAAAGTATAGACAAAGTGCAACAAAGTGGTTATGTTGTGTAAATAAACGTGTTCCCTGTTATTAAATTGTTGTTACATGCCTTTTGCAGAAATGTATGAGAAACAGTTTCTTATACTAGGGCCAAACTTCTACCTATCTTCAATCTTAAACACTTCTATTGACACATTTTGTGGAATAACACGGCAGTTTGTGTTGTGCTGATTTCTTTTGAATGCCATTTTAAAATGTAAAAATAAAGATATACAAATACTAATCACGTCATTTTTAACTTTGTAATACCAAAAAAATCACAAGTACCACTAAATTATTACGTTAAACAAACCCAAATACGTGTTATTTATCATTATATCAGCAATAAGCCTTCAAAAATTAGCTTTTAAGTAGGTTCAAATATTTTCATGCAGAGGGCGCATTCATTTTTGGAATTGCCAATAGCGGAATAACAGTAAAATTTTTAAAAACTCCCGAGTACACTGAAAAAAGTTTGTGAAACTATTGCATTTGGAAAAATTAATCAATAATACACAAGAATTCTGATTTGCAATATATCGCTTTGACGGTTACACAATGCAGTTATAATCTGAAATAATTTAATGAATGTTGCATTAACACACTTTGATCATGGTGTTTTCCAATAGAAGTTGCTACCCATTGGTTACGCAATACCAAATTTGGTCTGGAAAACCAAAGTATTGGTGGAGAAATTCAAATACTGAAATCTTGATTCCACTCAGGTCTGTTGGCATTTTTGGCAAACCAGATTGGTTGCAAGGTTATATTTTCCAAACAATACCGTTTACATATTATATACAAATCAGTTAACATTAACATAGTTTTGTTTTAATTCTGATCAATCGAACTAGTTTATTGAATGTGATGTGAGGACTACAATATAAACCCTGTCATAAATTACAGGAGTTTCAACTTTAGGCTTACGAGTACAACAAAGCTTGTGCTTATTTTGAAACCATTTACACCCAGAAATAAATAACCAACTGTTCTCAACAAACTCCTAATATACAATTGAAGTCATTTACATACTTCGATTCTAATAAAGAAGAAAACATTAATTCATAATTTCACCATAATATAAATATAATGAATTATCGTTACTATTCTTTGAATGTAAAAAATATTTAATATAGAAAACACTTACTTTACGTCCTGGTTTAAGACAGATAACCCTAAGTGCACCAGGTACGACAACACGCTTCCTACGATCATATGGTGGAGGGATTCCTTCATATGCTTTCAATTTGCGAAGTGCCTGTTTGCCCCTTTCAGTTTTGTGTGGCAACATACCTGCGAATAACCAATAAAATTGTTAACAAATTATATAAGAAACTGAGTTAATTAGTTATATTAATAAGGAGGTTCATTTTATTAGATGTTTTTTCATTATATGTCAAATAATGTAGGTAAGATAATTTATAATCATGCTGATCACATAATTAAATTAGGAACTATAATAAATCAGAATCTGCACGTACTGTATTAAAATTTTAACTAAAAAGGGTAAATTTTACATAGAGATGAATAAGGGACTGGGGACATTTATTGGCATTTTTACAGATGACTATTTCAAATTGGTCTTTCAAAACAAAAATTCTGTAAAAAATCAATTTGTAAGTTGTACGAGAATACATTAACTAGAAGTACCTATTTCTGTCACCTAGCTCACTGTTACTTATTTGCAAACAAATTTTTGTGTATGGAGAATTACATGAATTGATAATACACAAAATTCTTCATCAAATTGTCAACATACAGCCATTTCCATCACTGATAAATATTTTTTCTTGATTATAAACATATAATTTATTTGTTTATAAGCCCAGATCATTGTAATGTTAATTTTCAAATATATTTTAACAATGTACTAACATTACATAGGTTCAGGTACCCAGAAAATAATAAGATTGTAAAAATACTTAGTTCCATGATTTAAATTAGAGCCAGTTAGCAAATTGTTTCTCAAGATCATTTTTTGTTTATTTTGAGCTTAAACAATTAATAATAAGTACTTACCTCTCACCGTTTTCCAGAAAATCCTTGAAGGAGCTCTAAAGTGGAATGGGCCTCTTGCGGGATTTACATTACAACGTTTACGTAAAAATGATAGATATTTCAGCTTGTTCCTAAAAAGTTTCCAAAATTTTAACAAAAAATGGTTTATAACAAAAAAAATAAGATTTTTATAAATTAGGATTGACCCAACCAACCTGTAAAAGTTTCCTGAAATATTTAACTGCTCGCACCTAACTACAGTAACTTTATTTCCTTGCAAAAGGGTCTTTGCAACGATAGCCGCAAGACGGCCAAGTAAATGGCCTCTGCCATCTATAAGAATAGCCTGAAAAAAGAAAAGACGTCTCAAAAAGCTATAAACACGTGTACACAATTATTAAGGTTAAGTGCCAAAATGTAAGTTTCAACTTTACTTAGTTGTAGATTAATTTAATATATAAAAGTCACATTTGTAAACACTATTTTCAAAGGATTATGTTTCACAAATAGTTAAAAACTGTTTAATTAATGGGAAATAGAAAGCACCTTTTCACTAAATCCAGTCATGTTTCTCTCATTTGCGGAAAAGACAGCCGCCGGAAGCCCAGAAAGATGGCAGACGTGTTCGCGTTACCAACTTAACTAGCCGGATCTTCGAATACCCGCCAAATTTAAAATTATTGTAAAACTTGGGTGTTATTCCCAAATGATTTACAATTTAGTTTGTTAATTAAAAATGGTTATAATAGTTCAGTCTTGACTTAATCAAAGTAGTATTTCGTGACACATAGAGGCTTGATTCGTTGACTGAAGAATATAATTAACCACTAACTGGAACTGAGATTTTAATGATCTGAATTTTCAAATAAGTACTCCAGATTTTCAAACATAATTTGAAATCACTTGTCGTCCACTTCTATATACAACAATAATTAATAATATTTATCTATCATCTTAAAAAAATTCTAAACAACTCATTCAGCCCAACCGCATATCACTTATGTTACCGTAACGTGCATGTTAAAATTCGTTTGGGAGAATCTGTTGTTATATTCAAATTTCATACTACGTATCGTCAGAAAAACAGACATTTGTTTAACATGCATGTTATTATCTACACGTTATATTATGATAACAAGTGACAAATTTCAATTGCTTATGATGTGTGGCCAAGTGCATAACGTGTCCGATCTAACAAATGGCTTTTGATGGGATATGTTATAATTAAATCAGTCAGCATTAATACTGTAATAATTTTGAAATGGTGCATACCTACTTTGAATAATATCATAATGGTTCCATCTAAGTACCAACTAGAAGGAACTAACCCATCTAACTATCAGTTAAAGTGAATATTAAATTAATGGGAAAACATTATAAGAATATCGATATATAGGTAATATATTAAACATTTATTGCTATAAAAAAAAACTGAAATAATAATAAAAAGGCAATTGTTACATTAATTTAATACAATGCTTTGAATCTTAAATTACAATTATCGGAATCTTAAATCCTACAATATTCTAATACGGTCTTGGAGGTCCAGGAGGTCCACCCCTCATCATACCAGGTGGTGGCCCCCTCATTCCCATGGGTGGTGGTGGTCCACCACGTCCCATGCCCATTTGTGGTGGCATTCCCATCATACCAGGTGGCGGACCCATCATACCCGGTGGTGGTCCACCCATCCTTGGAGGTCCTTGATTCATCTGAGGAGGAGCCGATACTTGTCCTCTTCCGCCTGGAGTCATAACTTGTTGAGATGGTCCTCCTACTCCACGAACCGGGCCTTGAAGGCCAACTGGTACACCTCCCATTCCTGCAGGCATTCCACGGCCAGAAGCTCTTCCAATACCTAGCAAATTAGAAAGAAGAAACTTAGAAGGAGAGAGATAAACGGTTAATTCAATTATTGTAGTCATTTCCAAAACTAAAATTTATTGTTTATGAACTGTTTAAAAATTAGAAAAAAAAGAAAATCAAAAAAGAACATTTTCTTTACACATAACATCTATACTTTAATCTCACATGAAGAAAGGCATTCCTTCCTCCTTTATTCTGAAATATAAATGTCTCATATCATTGACCTGTTTGTAACGGTAACCAGCATACTAAATGGTGTGTCTAATTTATGAGGTTTATATATCATATTGATGCTCCTTCAAAAATGTTCAACAATTTTTCGGATGGTTTTACGCTCATAAGCAATTTATAGACATTACCTGGTCCAGCAGTAGCTCCAGGAATGGGCACTCTTGGAAGACCTTCTTCTGGTGGTGGAGGGCCCTCAACGGTCAACGATACAATACTTTCTCCACGTAGCAAGACAAAACCTAGAACTCGTTTCTCCTCTCTTTCAATTTTCGAATTTTTAGGTTTTATTTTACGAAATTCTTCACAATCTCCCAGTATCATATTCATATGTTTGTCGAAGGCTTTGAAAGTTCCTATAAAGGTGCGAGAATCTTGAAGAGTAATTCGCACCCTATAGTTTATGTGCTGTATCATTTTATTATTCTTGCCTATCGTCTGGAATATACATATTTTTAAAAATCAAAAATGTAATTAATATTGGAAACTTACCATTTTGATATGTTTATTTAACTATCTCCTAACAATAAATCGAATTAACGCAAAACAAACGTTTAGTCTGATAACCTCAAAACTGTTTATAGGCCGGCGTCAAATTCTCAAATTGCTCAAACGCCAACAGAGGGATTCTGGATTCTGTATTCTGTTCTGTTACCATTCGATACAAAATACAAAACACGTTATATGCTTCTCTTTCTTGCTTTATAGTCGTGCATTGCTCCATCTCTATGATATCGAGTAATACGTATCGAATCGCATCGTAATTTTGCAATTCGGCTGCAGAGTTCAGAATCTAACATCCGTTTAAAATGGCGGGTACTTCTAATTATACCTGTAGGCGGGACATTGAAAAAATAATATAAAACTAAAATACAATAAAAACTTTATTTTTGGATTAAGGTATAAGGCAGTTTTATGTTGACAATGTTGACATCAGTCATTGTATTACAAAGACTAGAGAGGACTAGTACAGTTAAAAATATAATAAAGTATACAAAATTGTATATACACCCACACAAACGTATTTTAAAAGCAATTTGACTAAGATATATAAATTATAAAATCAGCAGAACAAGCTCACATCTACGCTCTTTAAGAGAATATTCAATGTGGGTTAAGTATACTTAATAATTATTATTGAGATAATTATTGTGCTTTAACTTAAACCAATAAAAAATATCCCCTTTTATTTGCAAATCATATTTAATATCAATTTGATATTGTATAGGTTTGATACATATGTAAGTAGTTGATTGTCATTCATACTTTTATCACAGACAAATAACCTTTTTGTCTGTCCTTTTATTATCAATGCAGATATCTAATACAGTACACAAACAAGACTACAAAATTATCCGACTAGAAAGCAAAAACATTATTTTTACTATTACAAATAGTAAAATCACATTACAAGTTAAAAACCTAAACTAAGTCTCTTATTGCGGAAGAAATTTGAATTTAAATATAAAAACTAAAAATATCACTTTGTCTTCATGGACTTTCTAAAATAAGCGAATTAAAAAAGAGCATTAATATTAGCATATTAGTCTAATTCCAGTCACACGATGGACTGGTGTACAATATAATAATTTTTAGAGGATCAATAATTACTAATTGATCAATCATAGAGTATAGGTATATCGAGTGGCCAGGCGAGATTCTTTTCCACCGGAATCATATGATTTTTATACATGGCTAAGACATTTAAAACGTTGTGTTTAATGTATACCTTATATTTATAGGCAACTACCTATAAAATCGAAAAACGAAGAATGCCTACAACAAATTAGTCGCAAAAATTTTCGAAAATTCTCCTAGAATTCTTAAAATGTTATACCTAGGTGTATTTATGTAACTATTATATCTGCCAGATAAATTAATTATTTAAAGGAGTTACTATGCAGTGTCATCAATCATCATCACCACTTATTTATGGTGAGCATCACCAGATTTTGACTGACAAAATATCTACCTATTTTTTTTATAATTAATTTTATTTTTTTGTATTAATGTGGAAGATTAATATACAGTAGGCAGTAGGTATACAATATATTATTATATTTCTTTTCTAACTAATTTCTTAAAAATATTAAGAAACCGTAGAATAATTTGTTTATTGATTTAAAATCAATCTTTTTTGGTTGGTTCTTATTTGCACGTTTTTTTATTTAGAATTGCAATGAGGAAATATCTGTGCTATAAAAAAAGTTAAACCTCAGGGGGTAAAACTAGTACAAAACTGATATGTGACTTTAAATATAAATACACACACACTCTTTTCTATTAGTTTTGTATTAGTACTCAGCTAAGAGGGTAATGCATTGAGTATTTCATTTTGATGGTCTTAATCTTAATTGGGTAAAACTCGGATCTGTCACGGTCCAATCATGAATGACGAACAATAACGAACTTTTTTCAAATACTATCACAGCAAGCTTAATTAATTAGACCAAAACTTTCCGCAGTGGAAATGAGGTTTATATAAAATGTTTATGGTAAAATGGAAGAAACATTTTAACTGGATCGTGATTTGACCGCGATCGAACGGTGACGCAACGTGTGCCATGAAATTCAGAAATTCTCCTTTATGTGTTAAGCGTGACTATACCTAATGGGCGTATTCAGGGAACCGCAGCGCTTCAACGCTTTATTCAAATAGCTGCAGCACTGTATTAAAGCGCTGCAGCGCTTTATTAAAGCGGTAAAGCATATATTTTTTCCCGCTGGATCGCTGAATAGTTCCATCAAGAGATAAAATTAATATAGTTTAGGTTTACGTCTATGGGTTTACGCACAAAATATCTATGGATAATATTAATTATTATTAATATTAATTACAAAATATGAATTACTGAAAATTATGTCACTTTAAGCTTGCGTTTAAAATGTCGATTCAGCGAACGTGAATGCTTCCAATGCCCTGAATGCGGCCAATATAAATTCCTTGGACTGATACAATACTGCTTGCAACGCTGTTCGATTTCTTTAGTCTCTCGTGCCCTGCACAGTGCTATTAAAATATCGTTATGAGTAGAAAATTAGAGAACAGAAGCTTGTCAATGTCATCCTGGGCGCGTACATGTAATATGATAACTGTATACTGTTATAGATGATCATCAATCACCCGCTGATTTTGCTACCACTCTGCATCAGGACATATCAGATTTACCTAAAACACGCCTTCAGAGGCGACGCGAAGCGTTGACAACCCGAAGCGTCGAATTCATACGCAACTAAGTGGAATCGTTATTTTTATACACTTGTATTATAGAGGAAAGAAGACTGATCGTGTTAATTGCGATTCTATATGGTTATCTAAGTCGATAATTTTGTTATATAATTTGCATTAGATTGGAGAAATACTAGAGAAATTTAGATGACTTAAATCACAATTGCACTCAGTTCCGCGCACTGATAACTATATTTAATAACATAGTTCAGTGGTTCCGCGTTACTGAATCCTTCAGGCAACGATCAAACCAAATGGAAAATAGCGGTGCCAATTTTACAGACATTTTAGAAAAGCTAACAGATTGTATAGATGAAGGATCAGTGGCAGTAGTTGCATTTGGGATGACATTTGACCCCGTTGACCCCGCACTGACAGCCGCCGGAAGTGTCCCCCTTGCCCGCGGGTCCCCAGCGAGGTCCTCGGGTCACCCAACATATCTCAGTTTTGCACATGGAACACCTTAACCAATCACAGCCCCACTTCTTCATCAGGATCACTTTGCAAGTCGGACATTCGATGGCTTCCCCTCTCTCTACCATTTCGTTCAGCATCGCCCTGGTCCTCTTCGCGTTTTCGTCTGTTTCGGATTCTTCCTTCATTCTTTCTTGGTACTGTTTGCAGTTGACTCCCATGTGGATGGCCTGCAATTGTACGAACTAATGAAAAATAATGGTAAAAGCCATATTAGGTCTAGTACTAGTGGCGTAACTAGAATTTCTGGGCTCTTGTGCGGAAATTTTCTTGGGCCCCCTCCCCCTTAATTAATTACGCAATCGACGCAACGCGAACTCGGGATTCGCCAATACCTAACCGTGTTGCAATAGTTAACTTCTTTATTTCGCACTCGGACTGGGCCCCTTAAGCTCTTGGGCTCTTGTGTGTCGCATACTGCCGCCCCAGCGTAGTTACGCCACTGCCTAGTACAGACTTTGGCCACAGCATATAATTGTTTTATATGCTGTGCTTTGGCATAAGTAAAATGCGCGTAGCGACACGGACGCGAATGACTATGTTTATAAAAATTGGCATGTCGCTATAAGATCACATTTCAACAACTTATTATAATAACTTTTTAGCAAATAAACTGTAAATTAAATTAATCAACATTTTATTTTTAATAAACAACTATATTTGAAGTGAAATCATGGTATACGCAGTGGCGTGTCCAGGGAGGAACTAGAGAGGACGCAAAAGCATCCTCCCCGTCCCTGTCTATTCCTGACCCTAGCTGGTCAAACACTTCCATAAAATTCCAAGCTTCAACATTTATTTATATTAAATATTCTATTATTTCAAATTTACAAATTTAAATAAAAGCAAGGCATTCTTGCTCTTTATTATAATAGCGTAATCTCTGATTTCTGGCAACTAGATGCTCCGGAGAATGTACCGCCCCCCAGTTTCGGTTCTTATATAGTTTATTTTGGAAGATTTGCAGTTGTTCTAGTGGGTATCTTTTTATTACATCGATTTTAAAAAATATTAAATTTAGGATCATGTTGTATTTGGATAAAGTATCATTACGATTTGCGCCCCCGCCTTTAAAGGTTCGGTACGCCACTGGGTATATGTACCTAATATTTCGTCATTTTGTGTATTTTGACAAACTAATTTAAGGTCAAAAGATATTATATGTGATAAAAAATCAGTATGATTTCATATGTTCATATGTTAATAAAGTCAATTTAGTAAAGTTTATTAAACCAAACTAGGTAGGTACTAATGTTGAATAACTAATGTTAGTACCTAGTTTAATGTAATAAATAATAATGTTAAAGAGTTAAAGTAGCACAGAGTTGTATAATAAATTGACACAAAGTATTCAACTTCATTGTATTTATGTTGCAACGAACTGGAGTCTCTTTCTTGCAAATTCACATTATTCCCGCATTTCATCCTTTCATAACTCACACACTCACACAGGCTTTCTAAATATAGCAAGATATCCGCGAGTAGGTACATACATACCTGACACGTCAAGCAGTTCGTTTTCCTGCACACGGGACACCTAAACTCATTCACATTGTCTTCAAACACGCACCAGCCATTGCAGTCTGGTGTTTTGCAATGAAATGACTTCATTTTATTCTCGGCTTGAGCCACCGACTTTGCCAGATGTTGTTCATAGACGGCCAAAGAAACTAAAGCCTTAATTTCCCTATCTTGAAGAGCGATATTACAAGAATAATCGTCATCTCTATAAGGACATTTCACTTCGGCTTCTTCATTATACTCTATTGTGTGCGCCAAGCATGCTTTGCAGAATTGATGAAGGCATTCTCGAAGAGTTACTCCGTCGCGAGGTGGTGTTTCAAGGAAGCAGACCACACATTCGAATGGTTCTACGTTCTCCACCAAATCAGCATTATCCAAGTTCACTAGTTGGAGATATGTCTGATCTTTATTTGCAGATGCCTCGCCAAGATTGGGCTGCGGAGCTTTCTTTTTTGTTGATCTTTTCGGAGGTTGTGCTTTGTTATGTCTGACTGTAGCACAAACCGCGCATATGTTGCTGGATACTGGATTTAGTAAAGTGCATAGATGGCATTCCCATTCCTTTTCCGGTTTTAATGTTTTTGAATCATAATCTTCCATATCTTCTTCTTTCGCTTTAGGTGCTTCCTTGTCTTCATTTCTTCTCTGTGGCCTCTGCACTGGTATAATATTTACGTTCTCTAAATTCGAATTGTGTGTTTGTTGCGTTTTAGAAGTTTGGCTATTGGATTTTGGTGGGCTGCTTCGTGTTTTTGGAAAAGCAAAATCGCTGCCTTTGGAGTCTCTAATCTGAACTTTTGGTGTAGGCTGGATTTGTTTCTCTTCAATTTTTATTTCGGTTATAGATATAGGCTTTTCGGGTCGTTTAAATTTTTGTTCTACCTTGGTCACTTTTTCCTCCACTACAACAGGTATGATTATTTCAGTCTTTGGTTTACTTTCCACTGGTTTTGGTATGACGTCGACAATTTTAGGAGCGTGATCTATTACCACAGGTGGTTGTATAGTCACTGGTGTCGCCAATGACTTCGCGGGTACTACCCTGCTTGGCTCAACTAAGATTTTGGTGGCTGACTTAGACAGTATAGGTTGGAGTACCGCAGTAGGAGGTTGAGTGACGATATTGGCAGACTGTACAGATAGCTGATCTATTGTGTTTATGGATGCAGAATTAACTTTTTGCCGGCGTTGGGCAATTTCAGTTTTTTTCACCTCGTTCTTGTTCTCATTCAACTTCTTTTGGAGGTTTTGAACGTTCAGTTTCATTTTTTCTATTTCATCCTCGGGCTTCGGTTTGGAAGGTTTCTCGATGATTTTGATTTCTTCTTTGGCGGTTTTAGTTTCACTGGACGGAATAACCGGTTTTGAGGTTGACGGAGAATTATTCTTTTCCTCGACCTTTGGAGATTTTGTTTTTTCAGCCTTATTTTGCGGATCTGAAAAAGTTTATTTGTTACTAATCAAACAATAAAATACGTACGTAAGGTTTTTGCCTTAAGGGATACCTTAAGTTTTAAGCATAAAAATTCAGACACTCAATTTTGTAGAAGACAATTTCCATATTTTCAGGGCAGTTCCTCTTAGTAACAGTAAATTTTATATAGAACTATCAAGCTATCTCGAAAAATTACCAACGTATTGTTGAATTGCAACAACTTTAGGTGTTTATTTTCATATAAATTGGCCGATAAATTTTATGAACAAAACGTTCTCATACATTTTGTTCAACGCTAGGTTTTCGTTGAAACATATTCAAATTTCTTAAATATAACATTTTTACCAAGTCTACATAAATTCTAATTTGTATGTATATGATATGTGATATAATTTATATTATCAGTAAATTTTTTTACGGGTACCTAAGCGTTTAGTAGGTAGGTACTGATTTTATTTTTATGACACCAGGGGAAGAATAAACCAATTAATAAAATTATATAAACAAGTCCAAAATCCAAAAATCGGGTTAATTAAAAAAAAAATGTGTAATGCGAGGTCAATGATCCACAATCAAAAGTGAAAATGCTATAAACAACCTCACGTATTTTGTTAAAATTGGCAGACTTAAATAATAAACATTGTATTCATAGAAAATAAACAAAATTCGAGTTATTTTTGGCGCGCTAGTATAGAAACTTGTAAACTTTAAAGTTAATTTTTTAAGTCAGATTTCAGAAGCAGATCATTACTAACGTTGATACATTGACGCGAAGACTTGACGTGACAGAATTCGGTGTGTATCACTATTAAAAAACCCCATTTTATAAATATAGGACTAATGATTTACGCGGATTGCGTAACAGAATCAGAATAGCCCGCGACGAAGAAATGATTAAAGAATAACAAGAATTTCGGAAACTGCCTGTAATAAATTAACTGTTTAACTTATTTTGACACATACACGTTCATACTGTCGCTATAATTTTTTCTTCATTCAATATAAAAAACACTTCCTGGTTTTCAATTTTCGTAGACTGTGAAGCAATAGGGACCTTACGATAATTTCATTAAGATTTAAGAAATCAAACCATTTTTATAAATATATCAGGTAAGAGATAATAAAATTAATGGAAAATATTCTGTAGTTAAGTAAAAAAAAAACAGGAGTGAGTAAATATAATTTAAAAAATACAGACAACGAACAGCGCAGAAAGGAATGTCATTATGTCAAAGGTGTTCAAAAAACAATGTCAGATATTAAAATCTTAACTTTTCATTAATGATTTGACCATGTTTTTTTTGACAGCAATGATTAATAATCAGGAAGGATTAATAATTTATTAATCCACTTGAATGTCCCACTGGAATGTCAATATTCAAGGGGATTAATCTGTGCATGATTTTAAGACAAAAAAGTCATGTAAACATAGATCCGTTTTCGCTTTATTTTTGATATCCTACAAGGTGTTAAAAATTTGTTTGAAAAGTAATTTTTCTTTAATAATTTCGATACTACATCAGCTATTTTTATAAAACTTCGTGGGTGTAAACTAGGCGTAGAGATCATGAAATCATCTTTCAAGAAAAAAAACAAATTTTCAGTTTTAACCAGTGGCGTCTCTATTAATATGACCCTGAATATTTTGAATGAGAAACATGATACGCCACTGCTTTTTAAAAATCAAAAATTATTTTTGAGTAAAGAATTATGCTATTAATAATTTTAACAAACTATCAATTGACTATTAACAAATAAATAACTTTGTGAAGATAAAAAAGAACAAATTATTAGATACGTTGTTGAAAATGCCCTCCACCATTGAGTTTATCAAAGCCTCCACCAACCGCCTTCAATATTGTCATTCAATTATGAAACAGCCAGTAGGTATACTGTCAGCTATTTATACCACATTTAAGTTGTCTTTAATAAAAAATTAAACATTATTACTACCTGTATGTACTAACAAAAATTACCTGGAGCCACCAAGTACAAAAACACTGGACATCCTTCCGCTGTGACGTTGTAGTCCTTCAGTGTTGAATTTTCATTGGTGACCAGCTCTTTTCCCAAAATCCACTTCTGGTAATCGGCAGGAATCTCGAATTCCTTCTCTATTTGTTTCTTCAGCTCGGCTACTGTTTGGTCAGCGGTTATTTCTATTGGAAAAGGTCCCCTGTGGGATACCTTGTCTTCTACATACATCTCAATTCTGCAAATTTAATGCAGTGAATTAGCTCAGATGAGCTATCAATTAAATATTTACAAAATGAAAATAATGATTCAACTGCGCACAAAAATAAGTAAATACATAGGTGCACATATTATTATTATTATTTATGTACTTAAATATACAGGGTGTCCCATTTAGAACGAACACCACCCTTAATATCTCCATAACAAAACAAGATATAAAAAGTTGCCGAAACAGGTCAATCTTTGAGTCGGACCGTTGGGGTTTTGCCCCCAGAAGGACACACACAAAATTTCAAATGGAAATAGAATAGGGGTCAAGCCGCACCCATTTGAAAAGTATTTTTATTCTCTATTCGAGGTAATTATCGAGTAATTTATGTTTGAAGTTGAGTCACGAGAAAAATAGGAAAAAACTGTAATACAAACGATCCCTAAAAGGTGCTATATACTCAATTTCGCAGGGCGATTTGCAGAGGTTCACGCCCGGACATTTTTCTCTTTAATGGAACCTCCTATTTGTATGAAGTAAGTTTTAGATGACTAATTAATGTTCACTACACTAGATAGCAAAGCCCTTTTCTTCAAAAAAATCTTAAATGTGTAAACAAAAATTATGTTAATATTACACACTTTTGGAAGATTGCTGTAACATTATTATACAATATTTTTAAAAAATACGACTGAGGTCGCATGAAGCAAGTCTTTATGTAACTAAAATATGTTTCAAATTTATATTTTTTGTTTTTATAATGATAAAATCTGTGAATTAACAAGGCATGTTTGTAAAAATTTCTGCATACAATTGCCTAACTTACAGGCGCAAAACTCGAAATTTAAGGTCGATTTTGACGTCACAGTTAGTAGGCGGAGTTATAAACTACGCTGTAAAAAATCTCTCACCGCTAGCTACAATGTAAAATTTATTAAATGGATGATTATTATCCTTAGCACTGAAAAACATAAAAACACAGTACGGAGATAAAAATCATTAAAACTTCGTTTGTTTAAAAATTTTCATAACTTCGGTGAAAGTATAAAAGCATTTAGCATTCTTTAACTTCTCCTTAGTTTTTTAGTTAATCAATTTTGAACATGTTGTATCCTAATTATCTTAGGGATTAAACATGTGAAATAAAATTCTTCTATTTTTAATTTTTCACGAAACATCTAAAAAGATCAGAAAAAATCGCTTTATACAGTGGGTGAGGTGGGTTTAAAAGTTTCATCCTCGATTATCCGTCAAAGAATGGGTTTCCAAGAAAAATGCAGGTCGATTTTTATTTGAAGGAGGACATATTTTTCTATTACTGATATTTATACAGGGTGTCCCAAAAAGGAGAGGTTTACCACAACTTATATATTTTAATTAGAACATCTTGTGTATTCTTACAGATTTGTATACCTAGAACGTCTTTTCACGATGAGAATGTGGAGTATCAGCACTAAAAAGTATTTTTATCAAGATTCTAAACTTTTTAGAGATATTAATATCTAAAGATATTAATCTTTTCGAATTAGGTATTCAATATATTGGTATATACCGGGTTACACAGGATACATGTAACACCCCGTAGCATGTTTATTTAAAAAGATATTATTTTGAAATTTGGTACATTTATATAATGCGTGATTGTCCTTTTTTAAGTACAAAAAATGTTTGTCCACCACTTCCGGTTTCACCGGAAGTGACATCTACTCTGTTATTTTAAGTGGCACCCTGTATATTTTTTATACCTATCCGATTCGTCTCTAGATTCTCTTTTCAACCATGTATCGGAACATGGCATTTTTTTTTAAAATGACTGTTAATATCAATTTTAGTTTGTTAAGTTTAGGTGGCCCTGATATGAACCTTGGCAAAATATGATAGGCGCAGCAATTGTATTGGACCCTGTATTGTTAAGAACAAATTTTTTGTACTTAAAAAAGAACAATCACGCATTATATAAGTGTACCAAATTTCAAAATAATATTTTTTTAAGTAAACATGCTATGGGGTAAATCACAACAGGATCGGTGTAGATCTGTTCAGAATAACAAATTAAACAATCCCAGCCCATCACTTCATTTGTCAGACGTGGATGACTGGACAAAAAGGGATGATTCCGTAAAAATAGAAAAATATTAAAATTTCCTAAACTAGATTTTGCCCGACAACAGGATCGGTGTAGATCTGTTCAGAATAACAAAATAAACAATCCCAGCCCATTACTTCATTTGTCAGACGGGGATAACTGGTCAAAAACGGATGATTCCGCAAAAATAGAAAAATATTAAAATTTCCAAAACTAGATTTTGCCCGACAACAGGATCGGTGTAGATCTGTTCAGAATAACAAAATAAACAATCCCAGTCCATCACTTCATTTGTCAGACGGGGATGACTGGTCAAAAAGGGATGATTCCGCAAAAATAGAAAAATATTAAAATTTCTTAAACTCGATTTTGCTCGACAACAGGATCGGTGTAGATCTGTTCAGAATAACAAAATAAACAATCCCAGCCCATTACTTCATTTGTCAGACGGGGATGACTGGTCAAAAAAGGATGATTCCGCAAAAATGGAAAGATATTAAAATTTCTTAAACTCTTTTTTGCTCGACAACAGGATCGGTGTAGATCTGTTCAGAATAACAAAATAAACAATCCCAGCCCATCACTTCATTTGTCAGACGGGGATGACTGGTCAAAAAGGGATAATTCCGTAAAAATAGAAAAATATTAAAATTTCCTAAACTAGATTTTGCCCGACAACAGGATCGGTGTAGATCTGTTCAGAATAACAAAATAAACAATCCCAGCCCGTCACTTCATTTGTCAGACGGGGATGACTGGTCAAAAAAGGATGATTCCGCAAAAAAAAGAAAAATATTAAAATTTCTTAAACTCGATTTTGCCCGACAACAGGATCGGTGTAGATCTGTTCAGAATAACAAAATAAACAATCCCAGCCCATCACATCATTTGTCAGACGGGGATGACTGGTCAAAAAGGGATGATTCCGTAAAAATAGAAAAATATTAAAATTTCCTAAACTAGATTTTGCCCGACAACAGGATCGGTGTAGATCTGTTCAGAATAACAAAATAAACAATCCCAGCCCATTACTTCATTTGTCAGACGGGGATAACTGGTCAAAAACGGATGATTCCGCAAAAATAGAAAAATATTAAAATTTCCAAAACTAGATTTTGCCCGACAACAGGATCGGTGTAGATCTGTTCAGAATAACAAAATAAACAATCCCAGTCCATCACTTCATTTGTCAGACGGGGATGACTGGTCAAAAAGGGATGATTCCGCAAAAATAGAAAAATATTAAAATTTCTTAAACTCGATTTTGCTCGACAACAGGATCGGTGTAGATCTGTTCAGAATAACAAAATAAACAATCCCAGTCCATTACTTCATTTGTCAGACGGGGATGACTGGTCAAAAAAGGATGATTCCGCAAAAATGGAAAGATATTAAAATTTCTTAAACTCGATTTTGCTCGACAACAGGATCGGTGTAGATCTGTTCAGAATAACAAAATAAACAATCCCAGCCCATCACTTCATTTGTCAGATGGGGATGACTGGTCAAAAAGGGATGATTCCGTAAAAATAGAAAAATATTAAAATTTCCTAAACTAGATTTTGCCCGACAACAGGATCGGTGTAGATCTGTTCAGAATAACAAAATAAACAATCCCAGCCCATCACTTCATTTGTCAGACGGGGATGACTGGTCAAAAAGGGATGATTCCGTAAAAATAGAAAAATATTAAAATTTCCTAAACTAGATTTTGCCCGACAACAGGATCGGTGTAGATCTGTTCAGAATAACAAAATAAACAATCCCAGCCCATCACTTCATTTGTCAGACGGGGATGACTGGTCAAAAAGGGATGATTCCGTAAAAATAGAAAAATATTAAAATTTCCTAAACTAGATTTTGCCCGACAACAGGATCGGTGTAGATCTGTTCAGAATAACAAAATAAACAATCCCAGCCCATCACTTCATTTGTCAGACGGGGATGACTGGTCAAAAAAGGATGATTCCGCAAAAATGGAAAGATATTAAAATTTCTTAAACTCGATTTTGCTCGACAACAGGATCGGTGTAGATCTGTTCAGAATAACAAAATAAACAATCCCAGCCCATCACTTCATTTGTCAGACTGGGATGACTGGTCAAAAAGGGATGATTCTGTAAAAATATAAAAATATTAAAATTTCCTAAACGAGATTTTGCCCGACAACAGGATCGGTGTAGATCTGTTCAGAATAACAAAATAAACAATCCCAGCCCATTACTTCATTTGTCAGACGGGGATGACTGGTCAAAAAAGGATGATTCCGCAAAAATGGAAAGATATTAAAATTTCTTAAACTCGATTTTGCTCGACAACAGGATCGGTGTAGATCTGTTCAGAATAACAAAATAAACAATCCCAGCCCATCACTTCATTTGTCAGACGGGGATGACTGGTCAAAAAGGGATGATTCCGTAAAAATAGAAAAATATTAAAATTTCCTAAACTAGATTTTGCCCGACAACAGGATCGGTGTAGATCTGTTCAGAATAACAAAATAAACAATCCCAGCCCATCACTTCATTTGTCAGACGGGGATGACTGGTCAAAAAGGGATGATTCCGTAAAAATAGAAAAATATTAAAATTTCCTAAACTAGATTTTGCCCGACAACAGGATCGGTGTAGATCTGTTCAGAATAACAAAATAAACAATCCCAGCCCATCACTTCATTTGTCAGACGGGGATGACTGGTCAAAAAGGGATGATTCCGTAAAAATAGAAAAATATTAAAATTTCCTAAACTAGATTTTGCCCGACAACAGGATCGGTGTAGATCTGTTCAGAATAACAAAATAAACAATCCCAGCCCGTCACTTCATTTGTCAGACGGGGATGACTGGTCAAAAAAGGATGATTCCGCAAAAATAGAAAAATATTAAAATTTCTTAAACTCGATTTTGCTCGACAACAGGATCGGTGTAGATCTGTTCAGAATAACAAAATAAACAATCCCAGCCCATCACTTCATTTGTCAGACGGGGATGACTGGTCAAAAAGGGATGATTCCGCAAAAATAGAAAAATATTAAAATTTCCTAAACTAGATTTTGCCCGACAACAGGATCGGTGTAAATCTGTTCAGAATAACAAAATAAACAATCCCAGCCCATCACTTCATTTGTCATACGGGGGTGACTGGTCAAAAAAGGATGATTCCGCAAAAATAGAAAAATATTAAAATTTCTTAAACTCGATTTTGCCCGACAACAGGATCGGTGTAGATCTGTTCAGAATAACAAAATAAACAATCCCAGCCCATCACTTCATTTGTCATACGGGGGTGACTGGTCAAAAAAGGATGATTCCGCAAAAATAGAAAAATATTAAAATTTCTTAAACTCGATTTTGCCCGACAACAGGATCGGTGTAGATCTGTTCAGAATAACAAAATAAACAATCCCAGCCTATCACTTCATTTGTCAGACGGGGATGACTGGTCAAAAAAGGATGATTCCGCAAAAATAGAAAAAAATATTAAAATTTCTTAAACTCGATTTTGCTCGACAACAGGATCGGTGTAGATCTTTTCAGAATAACAAAATAAACAATCCCAGCCCATCAGTTCATTTGTCAGACGGGGATGACTGGTCAAAAAGGGATAATTCCGCAAAAATAGAAAAATATTAAAATTTCCTAAACTAGATTTTGCCCGACAACAGGATCGGTGTAGATCTGTTCAGAATAACAAAATAAACAATCCCAGCCCATCACTTCATTTGTCAGACGGGGATGACTGGTCAAAAAGGGATGATTCCGCAAAAATAGAAAAATATTAAAATTTCCTAAACTAGATTTTGCCCGACAACAGGATCGGTGTAGATCTGTTCAGAATAACAAAATAAACAATCCCAGCCCATCACTTCATTTGTCATACGGGGATGACTGGTCAAAAAAGGATGATTCCGCAAAAATAGAAAAATATTAAAATTTCTTAAACTCGATTTTGCTCGACAACAGGATCGGTGTAGATCTGTTCAGAATAACAAAATAAACAATCCCAG
The DNA here is from genome assembly GCA_963924545.1 of Pogonocherus hispidulus. Taxonomy (NCBI): domain Eukaryota; kingdom Metazoa; phylum Arthropoda; class Insecta; order Coleoptera; family Cerambycidae; genus Pogonocherus; species Pogonocherus hispidulus. The sequence continues at coordinate 78,963,021 of OZ004694.1, forward strand.
CCCATCACTTCATTTGTCAGACGGGGATGACTGGTCAAAAAGGGATGATTCCGTAAAAATAGAAAAATATTAAAATTTCCTAAACTAGATTTTGCCCGACAACAGGATCGGTGTAGATCTGTTCAGAATAACAAAATAAACAATCCCAGCCCATCACTTCATTTGTCAGACGGGGATGACTGGTCAAAAAAGGATGATTCCGCAAAAATAGAAAAATATTAAAATTTCTTAAACTCGATTTTGCCCGACAACAGGATCGGTGTAGATCTGTTCAGAATAACAAAATAAACAATCCCAGCCCATCACTTCATTTGTCAGACGGGGATGACTGGTCAAAAAGGGATGATTCCGCAAAAATAGAAAAATATTAAAATTTCCTAAACTAGATTTTGCCCGACAACAGGATCGGTGTAGATCTGTTCAGAATAACAAAATAAACAATCCCAGCCCATCACTTCATTTGTCATACGGGGATGACTGGTCAAAAAAGGATGATTCCGCAAAAATAGAAAAATATTAAAATTTCTTAAACTCGATTTTGCTCGACAACAGGATCGGTGTAGATCTGTTCAGAATAACAAAATAAACAATCCCAGCCCATCACTTCATTTGTCAGACGGGGATGACTGGTCAAAAAGGGATGATTCCGTAAAAATAGAAAAATATTAAAATTTCCTAAACTAGATTTTGCCCGACAACAGGATCGGTGTAGATCTGTTCAGAATAACAAAATAAACAATCCCAGCCCATCACTTCATTTGTCAGACGGGGATGACTGGTCAAAAAAGGATGATTCCGCAAAAATAGAAAAATATTAAAATTTCTTAAACTCGATTTTGCTCGACAACAGGATCGGTGTAGATCTTTTCAGAATAACAAAATAAACAATCCCAGCCCATCAGTTCATTTGTGAGACCGGGATGACTGGTCAAAAAGGGATGATTCCGTAAAAATAGAAGAATATTAAAATTTCCTACACTAGATTTTGCACGACAACAGGATCGGTGTAGATCTGTTCACAATAACAAAATAAACAATCCCAGCCCATCACTTCATTTGTCAGACGGGGATGACTGGTCAAAAAGGGATGATTCCGTTAAAATAGAAAAATATTAAAATGTCCTAAACTAGATTTTGCCCGGCAACAGGATCGGTGTAAATCTGTTCAGAATAACAAAATAAACAATCCCAGCCCATCACTTCATTTGTCAGACAGGGATGACTGGTCAAAAAGGGATGATTCCGTAAAAATAGAAAAATATTAAAATGTCCTAAACTAGATTTTGCCCGGCAACAGGATCGGTGTAGATCTGTTCAGAATAACAAAATAAACAATCCCAGCCCATCACTTCATTTGTCAGATAGGGATGACTGGTCAAAAAGGGATGATTCCGCAAAAATAGAAAAATATTAAAATTTCTTAAACTCGATTTTGCCCGACAACAGGATCGGTGTAGATCTGTTCAGAATAACAAAATAAACAATCCCAGCCCATCACTTCATTTGTCAGACGGACATGACTGGTCAAAAAGGAATGATTCCGTAAAAATAGAAAAATATTAAAATTTCCTAAACTAGATTTTGCCCGACAACAGGATCGGTGTAGATCTGTTCAGAATAACAAAATAAACAATCCCAGCCCATCACTTCATTTGTCAGACGGGGATGACTGGTCAAAAAGGGATAATTCCGCAAAAATAGAAAAATATTAAAATTTCCTAAACTAGATTTTGCCCGACAACAGGATCGGTGTAGATCTGTTCAGAATAACAAAATAAACAATCCCAGCCCGTCACTTCATTTGTCAGACGGGGATGACTGATCAAAAAAGGATGATTCCTCAAAAATAGAAAAATATTAAAATTTCTTAAACTAGATTTTGCCCGACAACAGGATCGGTGTAGATCTGTTCAGAATAACAAAATAAACAATCCCAGTCCATCACTTCATTTGTCAGATGGGGATGACTGATCAAAAGGGATGATGCCGTAAAAATAGAAAAATATTAAAATTTCCTAAACTAGATTTTGCCCGACAACAGGATCGGTGTAAATCTGTTAAGAATAACAAAATAAACAATCACAGCCCATCACTTCATTTGTCAGACGGGGATAACTGGTCAAAAAGAGATAATCCCGTAAAATAGAAAAATATTAAAATTCACTAAATTAGATTTTGACCGACAACTGGATCGGTGTGGATCTGTTAAGAATAACAAAATAAACAATCCCAGCCCATTACTTCATTTGTCAGAAGGGGATGACTGATCAAAAGGGATGATGCCGTAAAAATAGAAAAATATTAAAATTTCCTAAACTAGATTTTGCCCGACAACAGGATCGGTGTAAATCTGTTCAGAATAACAAAATAAACAATCCCAGCCCATCACTTCATTTGTCAGACGGGGATAACTGGTCAAAAAGAGATAATCCCGTAAAATAGAAAAATATTAAAATTTACTAAATTAGATTTTGACCGACAACTGGATGGGTGTGGATCTGTTAAGAATAACAAAATAAACAATTCCAGCCCATCACTTCATTTGTCAGACGGACATGACTGGTCAAAAAGGGATGATTCCGTAAAAATAGAAAAATATTAAAATTTCCTAAACTAGATTTTGCCCGACAACAGGATCGGTGTAGATCTGTTCAGAATAACAAAATAAACAATCCCAGCCCATCACTTCGTTTGTCAGACGGGGATGACTGGTCAAAAAGAGATAATCCCGTATAAATAGAAAAATATTAAAATTTCCTAAACCAGATTTTGACCGACAACAGGATCGGTGTGGATCTCTTAAGAATAACAAAATAAACAATCCCAGCCTATCACTTCATTTGTCAGACGGGGATGACTGGTCAAAAAGGGATGATTCCGCAAAAATAGAAAAAATATTAAAATTTCTTAAACTCGATTTTGCTCGACAACAGGATCGGTGTAGATCTGTTCAGAATAACAAAATAAACAATCCCAGCCCATCACTTCATTTGTCAGACGGGGATGACTGGTCAAAAAGGGATGATTCCGTAAAAATAGAAAAATATTAAAATGTCCTAAACTAGATTTTGCCCGGCAACAGGATCGGTGTAGATCTGTTCAGAATAACAAAATAAACAATCCCAGCCCATCACTTCATTTGTCATACGGGGATGACTGGTCAAAAAAGGATGATTCCGCAAAAATAGAAAAATATTAAAATTTCTTAAACTCGATTTTGCTCGACAACAGGATCGGTGTAGATCTGTTCAGAATAACAAAATAAACAATCCCAGCCCATCACTTCATTTGTCAGACGGGGATGACTGGTCAAAAAGGGATGATTCCGTAAAAATAGAAAAATATTAAAATTTCCTAAACTAGATTTTGCCCGACAACAGGATCGGTGTAGATCTGTTCAGAATAACAAAATAAACAATCCCAGCCCATCACTTCATTTGTCAGACGGGGATGACTGGTCAAAAAAGGATGATTCCGCAAAAATAGAAAAATATTAAAATTTCTTAAACTCGATTTTGCCCGACAACAGGATCGGTGTAGATCTGTTCAGAATAACAAAATAAACAATCCCAGCCCATCACTTCATTTGTCAGACGGGGATGACTGGTCAAAAAGGGATGATTCCGCAAAAATAGAAAAATATTAAAATTTCCTAAACTAGATTTTGCCCGACAACAGGATCGGTGTAGATCTGTTCAGAATAACAAAATAAACAATCCCAGCCCATCACTTCATTTGTCATACGGGGATGACTGGTCAAAAAAGGATGATTCCGCAAAAATAGAAAAATATTAAAATTTCTTAAACTCGATTTTGCTCGACAACAGGATCGGTGTAGATCTGTTCAGAATAACAAAATAAACAATCCCAGCCCATCACTTCATTTGTCAGACGGGGATGACTGGTCAAAAAGGGATGATTCCGTAAAAATAGAAAAATATTAAAATTTCCTAAACTAGATTTTGCCCGACAACAGGATCGGTGTAGATCTGTTCAGAATAACAAAATAAACAATCCCAGCCCATCACTTCATTTGTCAGACGGGGATGACTGGTCAAAAAAGGATGATTCCGCAAAAATAGAAAAATATTAAAATTTCTTAAACTCGATTTTGCTCGACAACAGGATCGGTGTAGATCTTTTCAGAATAACAAAATAAACAATCCCAGCCCATCAGTTCATTTGTGAGACCGGGATGACTGGTCAAAAAGGGATGATTCCGTAAAAATAGAAGAATATTAAAATTTCCTACACTAGATTTTGCACGACAACAGGATCGGTGTAGATCTGTTCACAATAACAAAATAAACAATCCCAGCCCATCACTTCATTTGTCAGACGGGGATGACTGGTCAAAAAGGGATGATTCCGTTAAAATAGAAAAATATTAAAATGTCCTAAACTAGATTTTGCCCGGCAACAGGATCGGTGTAAATCTGTTCAGAATAACAAAATAAACAATCCCAGCCCATCACTTCATTTGTCAGACAGGGATGACTGGTCAAAAAGGGATGATTCCGTAAAAATAGAAAAATATTAAAATGTCCTAAACTAGATTTTGCCCGGCAACAGGATCGGTGTAGATCTGTTCAGAATAACAAAATAAACAATCCCAGCCCATCACTTCATTTGTCAGATAGGGATGACTGGTCAAAAAGGGATGATTCCGCAAAAATAGAAAAATATTAAAATTTCTTAAACTCGATTTTGCCCGACAACAGGATCGGTGTAGATCTGTTCAGAATAACAAAATAAACAATCCCAGCCCATCACTTCATTTGTCAGACGGACATGACTGGTCAAAAAGGAATGATTCCGTAAAAATAGAAAAATATTAAAATTTCCTAAACTAGATTTTGCCCGACAACAGGATCGGTGTAGATCTGTTCAGAATAACAAAATAAACAATCCCAGCCCATCACTTCATTTGTCAGACGGGGATGACTGGTCAAAAAGGGATAATTCCGCAAAAATAGAAAAATATTAAAATTTCCTAAACTAGATTTTGCCCGACAACAGGATCGGTGTAGATCTGTTCAGAATAACAAAATAAACAATCCCAGCCCGTCACTTCATTTGTCAGACGGGGATGACTGATCAAAAAAGGATGATTCCTCAAAAATAGAAAAATATTAAAATTTCTTAAACTAGATTTTGCCCGACAACAGGATCGGTGTAGATCTGTTCAGAATAACAAAATAAACAATCCCAGTCCATCACTTCATTTGTCAGATGGGGATGACTGATCAAAAGGGATGATGCCGTAAAAATAGAAAAATATTAAAATTTCCTAAACTAGATTTTGCCCGACAACAGGATCGGTGTAAATCTGTTAAGAATAACAAAATAAACAATCACAGCCCATCACTTCATTTGTCAGACGGGGATAACTGGTCAAAAAGAGATAATCCCGTAAAATAGAAAAATATTAAAATTCACTAAATTAGATTTTGACCGACAACTGGATCGGTGTGGATCTGTTAAGAATAACAAAATAAACAATCCCAGCCCATTACTTCATTTGTCAGAAGGGGATGACTGATCAAAAGGGATGATGCCGTAAAAATAGAAAAATATTAAAATTTCCTAAACTAGATTTTGCCCGACAACAGGATCGGTGTAAATCTGTTCAGAATAACAAAATAAACAATCCCAGCCCATCACTTCATTTGTCAGACGGGGATAACTGGTCAAAAAGAGATAATCCCGTAAAATAGAAAAATATTAAAATTTACTAAATTAGATTTTGACCGACAACTGGATGGGTGTGGATCTGTTAAGAATAACAAAATAAACAATTCCAGCCCATCACTTCATTTGTCAGACGGACATGACTGGTCAAAAAGGGATGATTCCGTAAAAATAGAAAAATATTAAAATTTCCTAAACTAGATTTTGCCCGACAACAGGATCGGTGTAGATCTGTTCAGAATAACAAAATAAACAATCCCAGCCCATCACTTCGTTTGTCAGACGGGGATGACTGGTCAAAAAGAGATAATCCCGTATAAATAGAAAAATATTAAAATTTCCTAAACCAGATTTTGACCGACAACAGGATCGGTGTGGATCTCTTAAGAATAACAAAATAAACAATCCCAGCCTATCACTTCATTTGTCAGACGGGGATGACTGGTCAAAAAGGGATGATTCCGCAAAAATAGAAAAAATATTAAAATTTCTTAAACTCGATTTTGCTCGACAACAGGATCGGTGTAGATCTGTTCAGAATAACAAAATAAACAATCCCAGCCCATCACTTCATTTGTCAGACGGGGATGACTGGTCAAAAAGGGATGATTCCGTAAAAATAGAAAAATATTAAAATGTCCTAAACTAGATTTTGCCCGGCAACAGGATCGGTGTAGATCTGTTCAGAATAACAAAATAAACAATCCCAGCCCATCACTTCATTTGTCAGACAGGGATGACTGGTCAAAAAGGGATGATTCCGTAAAAATAGAAAAATATTAAAATGTCCTAAACTAGATTTTGCCCGGCAACAGGATCGGTGTAGATCTGTTCAGAATAACAAAATAAACAATCCCAGCCCATCACTTCATTTGTCAAATAGGGATGACTGGTCAAAAAGGGATGATTCCGCAAAAATAGAAAAATATTAAAATTTCCTAAACTAGATTTTGCCCGACAACAGGATCGGTGTAGATCTGTTCAGAATAACAAAATAAACAATCCCAGCCCGTCACTTCATTTGTCAGACGGGGATGACTGGTCAAAAAAGGATGATTCCTCAAAAATAGAAAAATATTAAAATTTCTTAAACTCGATTTTGCCCGACAACAGGATGGGTGTATATCCGTTCAGAATAACAAAATAAACAATCCCAGCCCATCTTTTCATTTGTCAGACGGGGATGACTGGTCAAAAGGGATGATGCCGTAAAAATAGAAAAATATTAAAATTTCCTAAACTAGATTTTGCCCGACAACAGGATCGGTGTAAATCTGTTAAGAATAACAAAATAAACAATCACAGCCCATCACTTCATTTGTCAGACGGGGGATAACTGGTCAAAAAGAGATAATCCCGTAAAATAGAAAAATATTAAAATTCACTAAATTAGATTTTGACCGACAACTGGATCGGTGTGGATCTGTTAAGAATAACAAAATAAACAATCCCAGCCCATTACTTCATTTGTCAGAAGGGGATGACTGGTCAAAAAGGGATAATTCCGCAAAAATAGAAAAATATTAAAATTTCCTAAACTAGATTTTGCCCGACAACAGGATCGGTGTAGATCTGTTCAGAATAACAAAATAAACAATCCCAGCCCGTCACTTCATTTGTCAGACGGGGATGACTGGTCAAAAAAGGATGATTCCTCAAAAATAGAAAAATATTAAAATTTCTTAAACTCGATTTTGCCCGACAACAGGATGGGTGTATATCCGTTCAGGATCGGTGTAAATCTGTTAAGAATAACAAAATAAACAATCACAGCCCATCACTTCATTTGTCAGACGGGGGATAACTGGTCAAAAAGAGATAATCCCGTAAAATAGAAAAATATTAAAATTCACTAAATTAGATTTTGACCGACAACTGGATCGGTGTGGATCTGTTAAGAATAACAAAATAAACAATCCCAGCCCATTACTTCATTTGTCAGAAGGGGATGACTGATCAAAAGGGATGATGCCGTAAAAATAGAAAAATATTAAAATTTCCTAAACTAGATTTTGCCCGACAACAGGATCGGTGTAGATCTGTTCAGAATAACAAAATAAACAATCCCAGTCCATCACTTCATTTGTCAGATGGGGATGACTGATCAAAAGGGATGATGCCGTAAAAATAGAAAAATATTAAAATTTCCTAAACTAGATTTTGCCCGACAACAGGATCGGTGTAAATCTGTTAAGAATAACAAAATAAACAATCACAGCCCATCACTTCATTTGTCAGACGGGGATAACTGGTCAAAAAGAGATAATCCCGTAAAATAGAAAAATATTAAAATTCACTAAATTAGATTTTGACCGACAACTGGATCGGTGTGGATCTGTTAAGAATAACAAAATAAACAATCCCAGCCCATTACTTCATTTGTCAGAAGGGGATGACTGATCAAAAGGGATGATGCCGTAAAAATAGAAAAATATTAAAATTTCCTAAACTAGATTTTGCCCGACAACAGGATCGGTGTAAATCTGTTAAGAATAACAAAATAAACAATCCCAGCCCATCACTTCATTTGTCAGACGGGGATAACTGGTCAAAAAGAGATAATCCCGTAAAATAGAAAAATATTAAAATTTACTAAATTAGATTTTGACCGACAACTGGATGGGTGTGGATCTGTTAAGAATAACAAAATAAACAATTCCAGCCCATCACTTCATTTGTCAGATGTGGATGACTGGTCAAAAAGGGATGATTCCGCAAAAATAGAAAAATATTAAAATTTCCTAAACTAGATTTTGCCCGACAACAGAATCGGTGTGGATCTGTTAAGAATAACAAAATAAACAATCTCAGCACATCACTTCGTTTGTCAGACGGGGATGACTGGTCAAAAAGAGATAATCCCGTATAAATAGAAAAATATTAAAATTTCCTAAACCAGATTTTGACCGACAACAGGATCGGTGTGGATCTCTTAAGAATAACAAAATAAACAATCCCAGCCTATCACTTCATTTGTCAGACTGGGATGACTGATCAAAAAGGTATGATGCCGTAAAAATAGAAACATATTAAAATTTCCTAAACTAGATTTTGACCGACAACTGGATCGGTGTACTTAGATCTGTTAAGAATAACAAAATAAACAATCTCAGCCCATCACTTCATTTGTCAGACAGGGATGACTGGTCAAAAAGTGATGATTCCGTAAAAATAGAAAAATATTAAAATTTCCTAAACTATAGATCTGACCGACCGTTATTTGTAGGAAAACATTTTGTTTGTCTCTTAGGAAGCAGAAATATGTCTATGATTTGTTGCTATTTATTTATTGTTTTTCGATGCATATCTTTATGAGAAGCTGGTGGTAATATAGCCCATTTGCATTACTTTTTCTGTAACGGCTAATAACACAAGGTAATCGTATTAAGTTATTTAATCATTAAACCTCACAGGGATAACATAAGAAGCCTCAAAATAAGGGATACTTGATATAAGACAGCTTTATAATTTTTTTATTTGGAGTATGCAAATAAAGTATTAGTGGTAGTGGTAGATTACTAGGTTCATAATAAAATAATGATTGGTACCTTATTTAATCTATTGTAATTAAAATTGCTTCAGTAAATTCTAAAATCAAATATACAACTGCAATAAGTTCCAATGTTTCCGTGTCACACCCTGTAGGTCACAACATTCGAGGCAAGTTTAGAATATATTTATACTGTGGCAAGAGTAGCAAATTGTCTAAATTTCAATGGATTGCAGACAATTCGTATGCATGCAGTATTTTTCATTATTTAGAACTGACCTAAAATTCCTATTGTTCAAATAAATACTTGCGATCGGTATTGAATGATTTGTTTGAATAATTTGTATATAGCCTGAATATTTCGTTTCTCTGAAAGTAAATCATGGGCAATTTTATTTATATTCTTATTATATTATAAACACACCCACGATTATTTTGTTTATTAGCGTTTGAAACGGTTACGTCGTAAATAAATATTTTATACTGTCGTTGTTTACATTATTTTGTGTCTCCAATAGTGGAAAATTATAATTATGGCTTTTATCGTTGGCAAAACGATAATAAAAACAAATCCAAGAGCAGTTTGTAAAACGAAATTACACAGTAATATTACAATTTTGTCTCATACAGATTATATCAAAGTAGGTACTCACTTGATATCATCTGCACCAGTGGCGGCTATTCAGGTGAAGTAGGTGAAGTGCCTCTTCACCAAAAATATTCAATGCTATTTTTTAAACTCAGTATGAATAGCGGAGATATTACCAAAATACATTTTCTTTATTACTAACGTAATATAATAATAATAATAAGTAAATATATTTAATAGTAATATATTTATCATACGCTACACACACGTAAACGTTACAAAATATAAAAAGAATATCTAGGTACGTAGCCGTTTGTGGTGAAGAGGCGTCGAGTCAAAACCGCTAAACCTGCATCAGTACACTGCGTTGCCATGGGAACGCTTTTACAGCTGACGTCATTATAAGGGACGAGCTAAGACGAGCTCCCACTCCTTACGGTGCAAGTGAAGAGTTCGGCCATCACTTGGGAGTGTGCTTCGCGCTCGCATCTTTTCCTAACTTGTCTTGTCAGTATGTTGTGAAGTAGATGTAATTTTGATTTCGAAAACGCCGTTAGCCATTTTTTTTTTGCATTACTGCATTGTGCATGTTAAAGATCGTACATTTTTATTATTGTATTAGTTTACGTATTTTTTTATTAGTTTACGTATATATAAAAACTAGGTGAGTGCTTAAAAATATTAGCTAGCTCTTCACGCATTTTTGAACCCGCAAGCCGCCACTGATCTGCACTCATCTAATAAATAAAGTTGTCTATCTAATGTAAAATTGTAGCTATACAAAAAGAATCAGTCAAAGTTGGTATTCCATTTGGTTTAAGTACAACCCAAAACTAAGTAATGAAAAAGAAAAACTAATAAATATTCTTAAAACAAAAACATATTTCAAAGCTGATTATTCAGAAATGATTTCGTTATTGAGTTAAATATCTTATTTTTGAAAGGATCATTTAGTAAATTATTAAATATAGGTGAAAAACAGGTGAAACGTTAAAGAATGTTTTCCTTTTATTATAAACTTTAACTGTTTACCTAAAACTTAATAGTGAACGTAAACGTAAAAGTGAAATCAAACATTTAAAAAACGATCAGGTGATTAAAATCGTGATTCATTTTGTTATTCTTGAAAATAAAGAAAACAACATTTATCTTACTAAAGTCTCAGTACATATACGAGTTCAGTTAAATAAATCAGCTTTTCAAATAAAAAATGTATATCGGATTGGACGTTCTTAAGTCGCCCTGTATAATAATAACTCGTCAGTAATTCACCATTCATGAAACTATATAGGTATAATACACACCTGTTGCCTTTTAATAATAGGATATCGAGTCATATGCAAGAATAAAAGCATGGGAAGAAATGACATGGAGAATATAATCCCACGTAAAATTATTTTTACATTCGATTTTATAGGAATCTTAAGTCATAAAATAAGAAAAGTTAGCTTCCTCTGGGAGTTCATTAACACTTTCTAATGTATATACATTTCGTTTTCAAAGACTATACGCTGAATGGAGATCTATTAATAAATATATTCCGCCATTGTACAGGGTGTACAGTGTACAGGTTTCTTAATGAAAAACCTAATATAAAATTTTTGGATTTTAATATATTTTCTGATAAATTAACCTATACGAAAGTAAATATAAAACAATAATATAGGTAACAAACAGTTTCCTACCAAACCTACTAACAAAACAAAAATATAAAATTAGGGCATGAAATTTAAATGTGTAATGTGCCTTACACCTTACCTTTGCTGTATTTGTATTATCTACAGTGTGTTTTATAAGTGGATGTATTAAATTAAAGACGTGATTCTTTTATTCTAAGAAAAAAGGGCTTATAAACCCATTCTTTATCTATATTTTTCATATCTTACGTATCTCCTATAGCAAGCGAGGGGTCCTTTTTAGTTCTAACTAAGCAACAATATACCTAAGTTCTAAATTTAGTATCTACATCTGTTTAATAAATTTCTATATAAGTAGATATATGTCTAATTTATCGCTTTTCAACAATTTTAATGTCAAATTTTGTAGGTAAGTGAGTACTATTGCCAACTTTTATTAGAGCCACAAGGTCAGTTAAATTAGTAGACTTCCATTATTTTTGTATTGATTCTAATGATAGAAAATAAAATACAGTACAAAATGATTTTTTCAAGTCAATTGAATACTTTTTATGGGGCATAAATATCTATATATTATATCTTCTTATAAAATGGAAAAATGCTTCTACTTACAGATAAAAAATATTACACATTACTTCAGATATATGTAATATTTCTGATCACTTTGAGCTACATTCTTAACTAGATCCTTAACATGTTTTCATCTTCCCTCTTCCTTTATATTTATCTTTCCGCTTTTGTTGTTTTTTTAAGATGATGATCTAAATATATTTTAAAGATCAGACCACATAACACCTATGGATAATTAACTACTGAAAATACATCTACCTACATACAGATATTTTTTTATCTAAGTGCAGACGCAGAAGCTGCAGATATATGCAAATTTTGGCAAGAAATTTTAGGAAACCTACACTGTAGCGAGAGCGAGTACCTATTTGACGAATAATTAATTTTCTATTTATATATTTTACTGTGTGAAAGTCAAGGATACCATGTCATAGATTGGACAGAAAATTAACAATTTCAAAGGTCAATTTTTTATCTGAAAGTAGGTACATGTAAGTGCAATCAGTGACTATAAAAATCTTTTTATAGTCACTGGGGCAATGCAAGACAAGCGCTTTTGGAAATAAATCACCTTGTACCTATATCTTAACATTAATGAATTTCTCTTTGATGAGCGCTGATATCAACGACCTGTAGCACAAAAGTCAACCAACCCTAGGGTAGTCAGGGATATTTTTATGACAAAATTTCAATTCTTTTTTTATACACTTAAAGAAAAAATGACGTATAAGATTTTTAAATTAAAATTCGATTAATAAAAAATAAATGATATTGATATTGAAATACTGTTATAAAAAAAGAAAAAATCTACCGACGATCTGCTAGCAATATTTAGGTAACATTTGTCATTGCCATGTATACCTAGGTTTGCTTTTTCTTTAATTTATTCCCCCTACATATTATAATTAAATGTATCATCTAGTTTATTATCGCTGTGAGATATGAAAAATAAATTATAATAGTGCATTATAACTAGATAATTTTAAAATCTACAAATGTTGCTGATCTATTTAAAAATTTATTGTAGCCTGTTGTAGATGATAAGTTATTAAATAGCGTGAATAAATATAAAGTATAAGTATCTATATAGGTAACCATAAAGTGTGCCGAAAATAGAATAGATGGCTGCAGTATGAATAAAATAATTGCATCGTTATAAAAATATTTGATTATGCGAGCAATATTTTACGTTGGAGTTGTACGTTGTTACGTTGTTTGTTTTGGAAATGCTGGGATATAAAGAATTACAAGTTATATAGTCACTGCTATATATCATAATATAGAGAAAATTTGATAACTTGGTACTAATAGAAATTTCATAAAAATAATAATAGTATAAACAGTGACTATAGAAAGAATTAGTCACTGGTATAAATATGGTACCTATAATTAAATGAACTTAATATCAACATTAACGCTAAAATCAGTTATCGTGTCTAATAAAAATATAAACTTACTGGAAACCTTTCTTTTTCGCAGCAGCCTTGATCTCCGGTGGTTTTTGCCTGATGACAGAACAGTTAACTTTCAGCTGTGCCAACTCCTTAGCAAAGATTGCCGCTTCGGTCAACTCCCCTTTGGCGATCGAAGTCTCTAGCCTCCTCAGCAACCTATTTATCTCAATAGTATCAGTTTTGCTGACACCTTGGGCTTGATTGATACTGTTTTTGAGATTATTGAAGTTCTTCGGCATGTTGAAGAACAGTGACAGCTCGTCGTTTCTTGCTAAATTCGCATATATTCTGACAGGAGACTTGCCGTTGTTGTCCGCGTAAATGTCTTCGAAATCCTTCGGTCTCATCAGCTCGTAGTTGTTTTTCTTCGACACTTCTTTCACCAAATTGGTTATGGTGGAAGGAGGCACCACTTGCCTTACTCCACCACTGGTCTGAGCTTCTGCAGAAACTTTTATAGGTTTTGGATTATCAGTTTTCCTCACTTTAATATTCTCGTATATCGTCTGGGTTGTTCCGATTAGTATCTCCGCCACCTTTTCTTCCTGAGTCTTTTCTGGGACCGCCGAGTTATTCTCTGGAGAAACTTCAGCTTTTGGCATTATAGTCTTCTGTTCAGTTTGTTTCTTTCTTTCGGGGTTTTCATAAATTTCGGCCTCTATATTTTCCGGGTTCTCCACAATTATACTAGCTCTACTGTTGTTCTGCTTCAGCACAATATTCGACTTTCGCTTTGGTAAAGAATTTTTCATTTCTATCAGCATCTTCTTCAGTTTTTCCCTCTCAGCTTTTTTACTTTCGGCATCCGCCTGCGTTTTCCCCTCTACAGATATGGTCTTTTCCAACTTATTTTTATTGTTAGCATTGTAGGATGCTAAAGCTGAGAATCCTATTTGTGTCTTGGACCTTTCCATATTGATATCAGATTTCTTTGGAGGAGTTCTTTCTCGTTTCATAGCAAGAGGACTGGGCATTTTAACTTCATGTTTATTTTCAAATTTACCCGAAGAAAAGTCGTCAAAGTACGGCTTGATGGCTGAGCACACATGGCATATTATCCTCCAATATTCATTTTCCAGATTACACTTTGGGCATTTCCAACTTTTTCTTTCGTGCTTAGGAGTCTCCGGTTTAGCTTTGATGGCACTGGCACTTTCAGACTTCATAAGTGGAGTGTTTTTCTTATCGATTTCTTCCAGTCTTTTTTTGTGGGACTCCAGAAGTGATTCCTGTCGACGTTTGGTCTCATCGAGACTCGTCTGCTTACCGAAGAGCTTCGAGTCCTTCTGGGAAGCCCCGAAAAACGCCGAATTCACAGTCACTTTCGTAACATTCGTGATGGCATTGAATTTAGCGATGAGATCTCTAGCCGATCGCCGCTTAGGTGATATCCAACTGTCCGCATTTATTTTCGTATCTTTAGGACGCATAAACTCCGGCATTTCCTGAATGTCACCGAACCCGTTCTTCTCCAATTCTTTGTTTTTTATTATCTCGGACGCCTCTCTGTCTAACTCGCTGATGTTCGTGAGAAAAGACATGCCGGATTTCCTTTTTTCCTCTTTCCTTTTCTCTGGCTTCGGTTCGTCTAGCGTCAAGTCCAGCACGGAGTTTCTCATGAAGGGCACTTCAGGTAATCGCTCGATCTGCTCGTATTTATGTTCCTTTTTGGCGCTCACTACACTGTCTCGACTCGGGTTTCGCTTGTACCAAGGTCTGGGGGATACAGGAGCTTCCACGCTGCTTGACCTTGCCGATGTAGTTGGGGAATTTGCAATGTTCGAGTTATTTTGGTCTGGAGAAACTTTCAAATTATTCGTATCTTTAGCGGACTTAAGAATGCCATGATCTAATTTTAAGGAATCGTTGCATATTATTTCTTCAATCGTGTTTATCGTTTCGACTTTATCGACTTGCTGTAAAGTATTTATGACTTTTTCCGTAATTACTCCCGGTGGCGTGGGAGCGAGACGTTTCTTTCTTCGCAGGCTCATCGTAGAATTGCCGTCTTTAAACATAGGAGGTTGAGGTGCTTTTCTTTTCCCTTTGACATGTAAGTAGGCTCCCGATTTTTTAATTTTGGACGATTCACTATTAGTTCTCCTGTGGACTTTGACGTCCTCCTCAATTTCCATAGTCGGGCGGGTCATGAGGGGCAGGCTTTTAGTATTTTCTTCGTCCGGCTCAGATTGCTTAGGTTTCAAGAACGTGTCCCTGTTGAAAAACAAATTGTATTTTTTCCTCAGCGTCAGATTCTTATCATTTTCCCTCCTCTTGTCTCTTTGTTTCAATCGGGCTTTGTAGGTGTCAGTCTCGGGTCCCAACGCGATGCACTTTTCAGAGACGCATTTCTCGTACACATTAGGGGGCACAAAAGAGAAAGACGCCACTGTACCCGCACTATGTACGGAATTTAAGCTACCGCTGCTGCTCGACTCAGAAGCTTGCACATCCGCGTCTATAGACTCCCGGGATGTGAAGGGCTTGAACCATTTGAAAAAGGCAAATAGACCACTGTTGCGTTTGGAAGATTTTGGATCGTAGCCAAGACTTTGTCCGGTGCAGTCGGGGGGTGGCTGTTGGTTCAGGCTCATATTATCGGGTGATCATGTCTTGGGGGTCATGGGGAAAACCACTTGGCACTGGTAGAACAGAAAGGGGCTATTACACATTTGTTTTGTCTGGCTAACACGTGTCAGCGGTGTCCAGTTACACTGCATGATGCACGTATCGTTATTTTGCGACTGCCTCTACTGTTACTGTTAGCATTGGACTAGTAAAGCTTTTCAAACAAAATGCACTGGCAACTCGACTGACTTACCATAGTGTTATTTGTTCGGAAGGAAATGTGTTTTGCGGCGAGGTTGTAATAATGGACTAATGTGTATTTTCAGAGATTTCTGTGACGCGAGATCTGAACGGCCAGCGCTACGCGGCGTCCCGATGCCAGAGTTAAATTTAGTAGGCTGATAGTTCGGCTACGTCCGGTTGTCAAATTGTTCTCTAATTTTCTGTTTACAAAATATATTAAAATGTATGTCTGCTCTTCGACTGCTGCGGCTTGGATCGTGCGCGGGAAATGATTTTTTTTCGTTTTAATTTTTTTTAATGGTTGCAGTCGGTGCCTGGACGAGGTTGGTGCCTATTAAGTTATTATTACGTAAGTTGATTGCTTTTTACTTGGCTTTCAATCATTCGAACTTGAAAACTCAATCCGTTTGTATAAATATTTATAAACCACAAAGTAATTTAGGGACCCAAGACGCGCTCAGGGTTTTATTAGACTTCATTAAAACTGGTTATTTATTTTGGTAAGCCTTAATAAAGCTTATTATTATGCCTACTTTTTGACTCAGAACAGTTTTGAAAATAAGCCAGAATCGTAAGTAAAGCGTCTATATTTGACGTTATAAAAATATACTTTATCAAAAACAAAGATCAGAGGATGAGAATGTTGGAATATAACATTATTAGGTATTTTGTTTGTTTTTACTCTCAAAATTCAAAACACTGAAACCAAACATCATTCGTCAGGTATTCTTTTGACAGAATTATATTTTAACATCAACAATCGTTGTTTCTACACGATTAAACCATTTTAAAAAAGTATCATATAATTTAAAATTAGATTGTTGAATTATTAGTGATTTTAATTATACACTAAATTACATAAGATCACATTTATACTATGGTTTAATTAAGTATTTTTTCTGTGGCACTTAGATAGGTATGTGCATTGAGTTTTAGTAGTATACTCAAAGGTATATGTTATATAAGTAACGAAACTTTTGAATTTCAGTAGGTAAAACCTAAGAACTGAAAATTCACATTTCAGTATAAATTATTAATTTAACGTAAAATCACATTAACGCTATTTTTTCAATGAGTTGTATTTCTTCCAGTTCTAATCTTTTTTGAGCAGTTTTCTCTACGTTATATTACCTACAACTTTTACTAATGCATGTTATAATAAAAAAATTGAGAGAAACGCTTCAAAAACAGCTTCTGGTGATAGATAACTCGTGTAAATTGCATAATATGTCAAAGTCGAAGATACACCATACACCATACCTTGTTAAAAAAATAGAGTGATGGATGTTCGGTGTTCAGAAAGATAAATACACCACTTAAATTCTTAATTTTGAAATAACAACTATTTACAAACTCTTTAGTGAAAGAGATTGTAAAGGGATGGTTAGTAAGCTCTGTTAATTTTGAAAATGAAACATAAATATATACAGTACACCTACAGGGTTTTCTAAATACCGTGTGTCATCAGTTGTGTAGGTATTTGGGACAATCTATGTGCATACAAAGAGGTTAAAATGTTTTCAATCATAGGAGAATGAATTAACAATTTCCCAAATGAAGCACACGCCTCGTGCTTTGGAAATTTAAACTTAAAATTAAAACTGAAAAAATCAGATGTGGCAAAACTCAAAACAATGCAAAATGTTCATTGCACATTGTTAAATTTGTGTAATTTTGTTGTAATAAAATGATAGTCTATACTTCCACTAATGACTGTTATTCTGTTTTATGATGCAATTCTAAAAACTTAAAGAAGACAAACAAAGGCGCTAATTATGCTCCTCCAAAATCTGCCCCTACAGTCGAAAACTTTTTAACCTGTGTGCAAATTTTGTGTTACCTTTAAAAATACAAAAATGAACTGAGTAGTTACTTTATTTGAAATAAGAAAGATAGCTCTGCTGCACAGAAATATCGCCGTATAATTTTTAGATAACGCCAAACTTTTTAGATAATATAAAAGAAAAAAGACATTTTATACCAATTCATTTTTCCTCTTATAAGTAACAGAAGAAATATTCATTAAGAACTCACCCTATATACTAGAAAGGTATAAGTAATTTCACCTTCATTTTTTATTTATTAGATTTTATTGTAGTGAAAAATTATTATTCGTCTTCCAGTTTTAGCGGAACTGTAACTGCTTATAATATTTTTTTGGCCATTCCTGTTTCGGTTGCATCAGCTGAACGGTCTTTTTCCAAATTAAAGTTAATTAAAACGTATTTAAGAAATTGCATAGCTCAAAAAAAATTATTAACTTCGGCAATCATTTCCATAGAAAATGAGGAAGCTCAAAAAGTAGACATAGCTAATGTTATTTCTGATTTTGCACATTAAAAGTCAAGGAAAAAAGATTTTATTAGTCATTTATAAAAGTTTTAATTATTCTTATTACACATTGTTTTTGATTTGTGGCATTTGTGCTTGCAGTGTTGCAGACTTTTTTCTATGTTCCAGAAAAGAAATACTTGTGAGCATAACAATTGCTTTTTTGTACCTAAAATTAATAAATAATACAGTTGTCAATACAATACCACGTATCATAATGATGATAGTAATATATAGGTAGGTAGTCATATATATATTTTAATTATTTTATTTCATTTGGGGTTGGGTGGGCCCGCCAAAATTATCGCACACAGGCCCGTGTCTATACGTTGTTACGCCACTGGCACTCACTGTAGAATACGCAAATTTTGTGTTACCTTTAAAAATACAAAAATGAACTGAGTAGTTACTTTATTTGAAATAAGAAAGATAGCTCTGCTGCACAGAAATATCGCCGTATAATTTTTAGATAACGCCAAACTTTTTAGATAATATAAAAGAAAAAAGACATTTTATACCAATTCATTTTTCCTCTTATAAGTAACAAAAGAAATATTCATTAAGAACTCACCCTATATACTAGAAAGGTATAAGTAATTTCACCTTCATTTTTTATTTATTAGATTTTATTGTAGTGAAAAATTATTATTCGTCTTCCAGTTTTAGCGGAACTGTAACTGCTTATAATATTTTTTTGGCCATTCCTGTTTCGGTTGCATCAGCTGAACGGTCTTTTTCCAAATTAAAGTTAATTAAAACGTATTTAAGAAATTGCATAGCTCAAAAAAAATTATTAACTTCGGCAATCATTTCCATAGAAAATGAGGAAGCTCAAAAAGTAGACATAGCTAATGTTATTTCTGATTTTGCACATTAAAAGTCAAGGAAAAAAGATTTTATTAGTCATTTATAAAAGTTTTAATTATTCTTATTACACATTGTTTTTGATTTGTGGCATTTGTGCTTGCAGTGTTGCAGACTTTTTTCTATGTTCCAGAAAAGAAATACTTGTGAGCATAACAATTGCTTTTTTGTACCTAAAATTAATAAATAATACAGTTGTCAATACAATACCACGTATCATAATGATGATAGTAATATATAGGTAGGTAGTCATATATATATTTTAATTATTTTATTTCATTTGGGGTGGGGTGGGCCCGCCAAAATTATCGCACACAGGCCCGTGTCTATACATATACGTTGTTACGCCACTGGCACACACTGTAGAAAACGCAGATAGCTAACTGTCGTAATAAGTTTACCCGCCTTTTCTTGGCGCTAAGTTTTTAACCTTTACTATTTTTAAAGTTAGGCACCAGTCTTACTCATGTCTTACTAGTACAATAAACATTGTTTAATCGATTGGGGTCATTGCTTTTGCGATTTAAAACAATAATGTACCTACTTATATAGTCTTACTGAATACACATATTCAAATTAAATAAATATATTCGCTTACCTTTCTGAGTAACGACTTTAGCTAGCATACAGTGCTTATACCTATAACTTTTTTGAAAGTGTGTGAATTAAATACCACAGAAAAAAAATGAATATTAGGAATAGTCATAGTACAAACGGTGTGGTTTCTGCCAAAGATTTTTAATTACTTAAACATCCTTGGGTTTCTCCAACTACGACATTTTGACAGTCCTATATCACTTCCGGTTGTACAGAAAGTAGATGTCAATTTTCTGTTTATTATTCTTTATTATTTTTAATAAATCTATAT
Source organism: Pogonocherus hispidulus (assembly GCA_963924545.1). NCBI lineage: Eukaryota > Metazoa > Arthropoda > Insecta > Coleoptera > Cerambycidae > Pogonocherus > Pogonocherus hispidulus. Next base: position 78,983,326 of record OZ004694.1, read on the forward strand.
ATTTGTCAGTTTTTCTTTAATTCAATATTTTCTTTGCTGTTGCATGCATGCACGCTCACCCTTCCTGTGATTAAAGATTACCCTGTGACTTATATGTATATAGTGTAAGTGTAGCATATAACTCTCCGTTAATTGCATAATGCCTTTCATGTACCTACCAAAAATGTAAAAATGTATACCAATAAGGTCGTGTCCCATTTAAAATAAGCACATATTATATTAGTTGACGCATTTATAACTGTACATAAGTGACGGTACTGTCGAAAGATTTTAGATGGAGAGGCGATGCTCTACAGTGGCGTGCCTAGAAATCCCCCGCCACTGATGCTCTATTTATTACAGGTATAGCTACTCAAGGATTTTTAACTGTTAACGTTAACCATCCTTGATCAGGCCGGCTCCAGGACCCGTGCAACCCGTGCCCCTGCACGGGGCGGCCAAGGTCGGGGGAACGGAATGGCGGCAAAGATCGAAGGGTGTTGAAATTTCAAAATCGCAACGAACGATCGAGGAATTGAAAAAATACACACTATAAACTTCAATCTAAATTTCCCGGATATTATTAATACACATATAATTTATTTTATCAATTATACAATTATTACTATCTTGCATTACCGCTCCATATCCTATATAGATAGTCTACTCGGCCTACTCCCGAGTCCCGACTCCCCACTTCAGGTAGTGTAATTCGTTTCCCTGCAACGCATTGCCGGCGGCGCAGAGCGGTACGGCGGGAGCGGGATCGGGAGCGACTACACCGCGGGACCAAAGTATGTGGCGGGATATCTGGGCGGGACGTCGCTTTCATGTAGGCGCTTATATCCCGCCACATACTTTGGTCCCGCGTTGCAGTCGCTCCCGATCCCGCTCCCTCCGTACCGCTCTGGTTTGGGGGAGCCTTAATTGCTCGGGGCGGCGAAATTCCTGGAGCCAGCCCTGTCTTTCATAGCTACCTACATAAAAATTTCAGAAAAATCACATCAGCACTTTCTGAGATATAGGTACCGTGTAATTGTGTAGGTATGTTACCGATAAAAAATATAATAATATACAGGGTGTTCCTTATTATAAAAATCGAAAGTTGGTATAACTTCCGGTAAAGCCGGAAGTGGCAAAAAGGGTATTTTTATTTTAAAAAGTGACCTTATTGTAAGTATACCTACTTCTGCCATGCCAAATTTGAAAATTGTATCTGTATCTAAAAAAACTGTAGGTGGTAACCTACTTATACCTTATATTTTAGGTATAGAGATACCTAGGTATATACCTAATCTTGCAGATTACGTTTGTAGATATTCACAAACTTTAGCATAGCAACTTAATTTTTGAGCAAGCTAAACCAAACCAAAACTTTTACGCGAATTTGCGGATTCATATTACGGAGGTTCTTGCAGAAAATAAAGGCAATACCTACCTAATTCAATAATACTAACTATAAAATATTGCAAATTTCGGTAAAAAAAAGTTGAAATTTTGCGCCTAAGAAAATTAAGTTTTAGGACGTTTTAGATCAACGATTATAACATATAAATTCAACAAATAAACAAGTTCAATAAATTAGATAGGTAAATTCATATATAAAGTTACTAAAATAATTTAGTCAATGGTAAATCCTAAATAAGATATAGAATTTTTACAAGTTTAACAGAAAAAACATCACCTTGTATCGTAGGTGAACCGCTTTTAAAAATAAAGTGAATAATTAAGTACCTAATAGGTAATTAATTATTTCAATTTACAAATAGTAGGCTTAGCAGGTCAAGTAGGCGTCTACAATTTAGCCAACACAAAGAAAATTAATAACTTAAAATTGAATATATTTTGTACAAATTTTAGGTTTTCATTATAAGATTCATTACTCTTGTTTATAAAGTATTTTTGTTATGATTTTTTTTGACACTAAGAATGTTTTATTTGTCATTAAAAATATGCTAAATGTGAAAAATATATATCGATTATATTTATTTTAATCCTGTTAGTTTGGCTGTACTGCCACCTATATTTGTGTATAGAAACACTGGTGAAAAGTCAAACATTGTTCTTTGTGGTTTGTAAATTGAAATTCGTCACAATAATCCTTTTAAAATTCCATACAAATTGTTTTAATTGATAATTTTGTGTTTCAGTAATAAAATAATGTGCGATATGTCGTATTCTGAACACTAGCTAAAGTGGAAAAGGCGTTTGAATATTTGGTGGTTGTAGTGAATAGTGGACTCGTCCGTTTTAATTGTATCCGTAACCCATAAAAGTTTGTGTATACTATAAACAAACTCAGAGACTAGAGACCGTAGTAATTTTCTTTTAATTTTCAACTACATTGTAATGTGCCCAACTTATTTATTGACCAAGAGATCTGTTAGGCGTACATTGGTGCCCTCGGCTAGCCTTCTTCATTCAAAAAGAAAAGGAATATTCATACATCCGACAGCTATGTTCAAAAACTTTAGTAGGCTTAGTTTTAAACCGATATTAAGTGTTCATTAAGTTTCCCTGCTGCAGTCTAAAAAATTGTGATATTTTGTTCTTAAACGTACCTAAGTACATATCTATATCAAAATGAAGCTTTTGGAAAGCACAAGATTTGAGGCAATCAACAATGCCTTGTCAATACAAACAGGTGACAGTAAAATAATTGGTCGCATTGAAAGCTACTCGTGCAAAATGGCAGGTGGCGATAAGGCTCTGTATAAGAGATTCAATGCCGAAGGCATGAATCCAAATAATTTACAAGCCCTTTCTCCACCACAGGGAATCTCCTCAAGCTATTCTCAGTACAGCAGAAGTATTTCAGGAGATGAAGAGGGTCCACTGTGTGATACAATTTCTCGCAAGACATTGTTCTACCTGATTGCTACCCTTAACTCATCTTTTCCAGATTACGATTTTATGGATGTTAAAGTAAGTAGGATTTGAAATTTATCGAAGCGCATGTAGAGGTCTTATGAGTAACTATATGTGTACAGAGATTAGGAAGATTAATCCTCTGGGAATTACTGAACTGGTCACACATTACCTAACCATTGTTCTTTCTTGGAAGTAACTAGGGCTTAGCAAGTTGCTTGATTTATTTTATTACTTTTGTTACTTTTGACTTATTATTATATCTTTAATAATTGATTCTTTCCCTTTGTGACTGAACAAATGTTTTCAAGTGGTGAGGTACCTACATACCTATGCATTTAAAACACAAAGTTTTTCATTATAGTGTTAATATTTGCTAAATAGGCACATACATTTTCAACCAAGTATGAGTAATATGAATAGTTATAAAATAATAATAATAATATAGGTACAATACAAAGTAGGTTTAGGTATCAATAATTTAACATTTCTAGTCTTTCAATTATCACCTCCAAATAACAAGTTATTGGCTTATGTATAGGTACTTAATTATTTAGAATTTTATAGGTTTTTTCTTCAACAAGTTGCTCTATAATAAAAATCATTATCATTGCTTAGACCATATCTAAGTTAGAAATTACAACACTAATAAAAACAAGATGAGATAACTCTCCATAAGAGATTAGCAAGTACACACCTAGCACAAATTAAAAATATGACATGGGTAAGTTATTTTTATCTATTTTGTAAATAAGTATTGTTTATTGTATTGTATAATCTTTGTTTATATGTTAAATATTTTGATAAAATCACCATTTTATATACACACACTGAAGTACTGTTAAGTATAAAAATAAATTATATCAATATTTACAATAACTGTAAAATTTTAAAAAGTCTGGGGTTTAGAGAGGTCATTGATAAACTGGGTGTTTCACAAAATGTCATGTTCCGCTTCTTAAATCAAATAAATGAGGTTACCAAAGTGTAGGTAACTGACTCATTTAATTTAAGTAAATAATGAATATTTATTGTTTCAAAGGTAACAACAGTAATGGTTTATATTGCATCTTAAACAGGAAGTGAACAAAATGGTTAATAACTAATGTCATATTTTTGCTTTGTGAATTTCAAAATATTAATAATAATAATATGTATGTCGTGTCACTGAGGTTATTACTAGAAAACAAAGAAGTTTAATGATTTTGTTATCGTCCACAGTCTACTTTAACAGTTAGAGAAAAATATTTGAGATATATATAGGTATATAGAGCTAGAGCTCCAAATAAAAATTTGTTCAATTTGGAGACAAGAACGGGCCGATCGTAAGTAAAGTGTGTATTAAACAGAGAAGTAGAACGGTGATGGGTAGGAGACGTCACACCTGACACTTCACATTGATACGATATAGCGAGTGGCAGTGGGGTGACAGAGGTGTGGCTCTCGGCTGTGTTCCCCGTAAATAAATCTAGTTATTTTTCGAGTATTAGGTATGTTTTTGTCTTTATTTAACTAACATATAGTAATATCTTGTGCCTTTATTTCCAATTTGAACAAAATTTTATTTGAGGCTCTGTATTCTGCTAAATATCTTGCAACAATGAAAGAGTAATTATATTGGAATACATTTTTTAAACACTATGATACAGGGTGAGTCAATAAGAACGAATTCTTTAGTATCTCCTTAAATAATGGAGATAGAGTAAAATATTGAAAAGGGGTGTTGTTTATATCTTTTTTATCATCTCGTAAATCACATTATTATTATATATTTACGATATCATCGTAAAATTATTTGCTTGTACAGGGTGTTTTTTGTAAGCAACTGAAATGGTCTGAATATAATGTGAAAAAACTCGTTTTTCTTTTATGGAATCCCCTGTATATTATAACACCAGACAAACGAGTATTAAATAAGCTCTCAAATGATATATGGTTTGCTATATCTAACTCTAATAGTTTTCAAGATATTCAAATTTATACAAATATGGCAGTGACTTCTTTGTCGTTTATTTATTCAGTAATTAAGTATTTCAAGAAAAAACATATTTTCTAAAATTTTTCTTGTTTTGTTCAAAACTATCGTTTTTTCAACTTTTCTTACTACCATGAACAATATTTTGTATCTATTAAACAGCCAACGGTAACTGATAAACATTGAACAATATATTTTTTAAATAAATTAAAGAAATCTAATACTAACAAAAAATAATAAGGGATGAAACAACACAATTTTAAACGTCCACAAATTGAATATATCAATTTCTAATATAATATTATAAATACTGCTGGAATGTCCCACCACCTTGAGCAGTGCATCGTATAACACGTGTTACAAAGGAGTCTCCAGCGTTTGTGAGCACTTGTCTGTTTATCTGTATAAACGAGTTTATTATTCTTTCTCTCATATCGTGAGATGTAGATGTTGTGAGTGGCGCCTGATATACCATATATTTTATAAAACCCCAAAGAAAAAAAATCCAATTTATTATGATCAGGCGATCTAGCTGGCCACATGACTGGACCATCGCATCCAATCCAATTGCATGGATATACCTGATCAAGATCATGTCTCACTGCAGCAGCATAGTGAGTAGGTGCTTCATCTTACTGAAACCATAATCTGCGAACTGTTGTCAGTGGCACATTGTTTAACAGATCTTGGAAATCATTTTCTACAAAATTTAAATAATTTTGCCAATATATTTTTTTCTTTGGGGTTTTATAAAAGATATGGTCTATCAGACTCCACCCACAAGACCTCAAGATATGAAAGAAAGATAAGAAACTCGTTTGCACAGGTAAACAGGCAAATGCTCACAAACGTTGGAGACTCCTTTGTAACACATGCTACACTATGCTTGCTCAAGGTGGCGGGCATTTCCAGCAGTATTTATAATATTATATTAGAAATTGATGTATTCGGTTTGTGAACGTTTAAAATTGTGTTGTTGCATCCCTTATTATTTTTTGTTAGTATTTGGTTTCTTAATTTATTTAAAAAATATATTGTTCAATGTTTATCAGGTTCCTATCAGATTTATTAACTGATGTGTTTTTGAAATTACGCAAATACCGTTGGTTGTTTAATAGATATAAAATATTGTTCATGGCAGTAAGAAAAGTTAAAAAACGACAGTTTTGAACAAAACAAGAAAAATTTTAGAAAATATGTTTTTTTCTTGAAATACTTAATTACTGAATAAATAAATGACAAAGAAGTCATTGCCATATTTGTATAAATTTGAATATCTTGAAAACTATTAGAGTTAGATATAGCAAACCATATATCATTTGAGAGCTTATTTAATACCCGTTTGTCTGGTGTTATAATATACAGGGGGTTCCATAAAAGAAAAACGAGTTTTTTCACATTATATTCAGACCATTTCAGTTGCTTACAAAAAACACCCTGTACAAGCAAATAATTTTACGATGATATCGGTTTATAGTATAAGGGTTTGATTATCTAAATACCGAATCTCAACCTTTAATTATCGAAAACAAGGTTAGTATGATTTTTTTACAAGGTTATGTTTTTCCCCAAATTTTTAGAAAAACCGAAATAACTTGGCAACCCCGCATACAAGATCAGCAAACGGGGCATCAATGTATGGGGAATTTTAAGCTTAATCAAAATCTCGTATAAAATACAGGGTGTTCCATATAAAAAACAAATGTTGGATGCTGTAACCCCTCAACGGTGCACCCTGTATATCTAAAAATAATTTTAGATTGTAGAAAAAAAGAGATGAAACAACACCCCTTTTCAACATTTTGCTCTATCTCCTTTATTTAAGGACCTACTAAAGAATTCGTTCTTATTGACTCATCCTGTATATAACATTATTTTTTAATATATGTGAATAACTATATTCTTTCTAGAGCCACGAATTCAGTAAGGAGCCGTCCCGTCAATGGGTGACCAATGCCATCGATTCGAACTTAGCCGCAACTGCTGGCGAGCACTACCGCCTCCTAGGGCCATCGCTCTGGGCTGCAATAGATGATGAAATCTCTTTGGAAAATTGTGATATTTATTCATACAATCCCGATCTCGCCTCTGATCCGTTTGGTGAGGACGGTTGTCTGTGGAGCTTTAATTACTTTTTTTATAATAAGAAGCTTAAAAGGATTGTGTTCTTCACTTGCAGAGCTATTAAGTGAGTAAAAAATTATACCTTATCTATTGTTTTATGATGAGACAAATTTTGTAATGAAATACTAATATCTAGGGAAAAAAAACGATGGAAAGTAAGGTACATATAGAAAATGATAAACTGCCTAAAAGGAGTTATGTATTTATTGTATGAAATTTTTTGGGAATATAGTTACATTCGTCATTAATTTTGATAAAAATAGTTAGATTCGGATCTTATTTTATATCGCGAAACCTATTAACAAAGGTGCCAACGCAAAACTGCAAAAAAACAAGTTGTTACATGAGTCACACAGAGGCCGTTGAGTGCAGATTTTTAGAGGGTTATCGGGTACTAAAATGGGAACCGGGTGTCGAGTTTTTATGGGGTACTTCGTTTAACTGGAAGCGATTTTGAAAACACCGGTGGGTATAAAAATTTTAGAGGTGTCTAGCACACATGTCACCCAGTATAGTAGTATATCAAAGAAAAAGTTGAACTCTTTAATTTTTCTTTCCCATAAGTAACAAAACATAGCACATTAAAACATATTATTGGCATCACAGAATTGTTTTTTATTTTATCTTATCTAAATTTCCTGTGTAGATTACAGTTGTAAATTATTTATACAATGCGAATAGAAAAAAGCATCTTTAAGATTGGTAGTCTAGTCTGGAAGAAAGATATTCATTGTTCATCCTTAAAACAGGGAACAGGGAAATAAAAAAAAATATTAAGTAACAAGGGATGTTTGTCTTTCATACATATATCTGATTCATCAAATTGTATTTATTCAAGTTTAGAGAAGGCAATTATCCAGTGAGTCCAAAACATTATTTCAAAAACGGTAAAGTTTTTGAAAAATCCTTTGGACCTGTCAATTTTCGTTTATTTTTGCACTTGTTTCATATATATTAAATTTTTTACAGGGTGACTCAATGAAGCTATGTCGATATAAAATTTAATATTCTAAATGGAACACCCAGTACTGTTTTACATAAAGAAAAGAACTCTCTTTACGAATACGGTCATATAAGGTTTTATGGGTCTATCTCTAATAATAAGGGAGAAATGCCCAAAAAAGTGTGTTATAAGAGTGATGTCTAAATCACCGTTTATGGGCCGTTTCTTACTTGTCACTCAAATTGAGCGAATTTGCGTACTGGGGTTTGTAACTGTTTACCTTGTTTCCTTGTAAGACTTAGAGTAACTAGATTCTGAAAATACCAATATATGCAAAGCACGTGTGTGAAAAATGGAAATGACAACAATCGACAATAAAAATAGCGGATGATCATGTTCAGATGAAAAATCAGTTTACGAACTGATGAAGTGTAATATATTACATTTAATTGAAGTGTAAGGTATAACTTATTAGTGTATTATGCAACGATCATTTAATGATAGCTATTAAGACACGAGTATGAGAATTATGACACGAGCCGTAGGTGAGTGTCGTAAAGAATACGAGTGTCTTAATAGCCAATAAATGTGAGTTGCATACACTATTTTTTCTACGACCAGTCATAATAGTGAAAAATAAGAACTTTATTTTCAAAATTTCTGTGATGTCAACTACGAACTATCAAAATGAATAAATTTCAGTTCTCTCATGATTGGTCATGATCATGGCAATATTTAATGTTGTAGCCATCTTACATTTCTATTGGTTACAAACTTGTATCTTACTGACAAATCTGTGTCTTAGGGTGCGTTGTATCACAGGCAGTTAACCAACGGATCACGAAACTAGAGATCAAAGTTTGACCTCAGATCAGCCAGTATTCTGTTGTATGGACTTCAGTCAGATCAAGTTCAAGTGATCCGTCTGTTTCCGTTTTTCGGTAATGTTGGCTATTCTGCTAACGCTAAAGCGCATGGGCAAACTTATTGATTTTATTATCACTGGCCTGCTATTGGACGTATCGGGCACTTGTTGAAACATGAAAATAATGCGGGAATTCCTAACAATTTATGGTCGAAAGGAATTCCACGACTTTACTTACCTTGCGGAAATGCAATATTTTGTACTTATTACATTCTTGATAATTATCACACATGAAAGAACTTCATGAATTAGATGTATAACCAACGTACATATATCACTGTACGTTGGTATTTGCGTTGGTATAACAGAAAAAATTGGAAATTGAAATTTTGAATAAAAAGAGTTAAAAATTATTTTTTCTATTTTTTGATAAACTTTAATATTTTTGAAATAATATAGAAATTAAGTAAAACAAGTTTTTGTATAATTAGGTATTTTTATTAACTTTTTTTCTACACTAATGCCTGAAAGTAAATTATTACTCAAATTATGCCTATAAAGATTATTGTTATTTATATTATCATCTTGGATAAGGTCAGGATTATATTTTCCATGAACTGCATGACCTCTTCGACATTTTCATCTGGCTCAAGATCAGGTTCGCCCCTCTCACATGCAATTAAAATTCACTCACATTAAATTAATACAGTGTACCTACATATAAATATTACTTACTTATTTTTAAAGCAAGGTAAATCTTCATTTATTTCCTCTAGTATAAGATTCACCGTGTCTTTTGATAATCGAAACCTTCCTCGAAACTCTTTATCATCCCACTTTTCAAAATGATTTGTTTTTTCGAAAAATTCTAGTTTTTCGTAGAAAAGCTTCTATTTCAACTAATTCTAAAAATCTTCATCATCAGTCAAATTTTCTAAAATATCTCTTCCAAAATCCATAGTATAATGATATTAATCCACAAACAATAAACTTAAAAATAAGCACACGAAATACGAAAATGACAAATGTAAACTATGTACACAACCTCAAATTTGTACTGATCCTCAGTTAACTAGCTGTTTTCCACCGGTTCCGTGATCGCTAGTTAAACCATGGATCAACGTTGATCTGTTACCATACAACACGTTTTTGTAGCTTGATCTTCGATCAAGCTGATTCACAGATCACCGCCAAGTGAACTCGGACGATACAACGCACCCTTATTAATGAACCTCATTAAATTACAAGTAGTAAATGTCTAATAGGTCAATTCAAATATTGGAGTAGAAAAAATAATAAAAAATAAATAATAAGAATATGGTAATTATATGGTATATTATATTATTATATATGGTATAATTTTCATTGAATTATAATTTTTAATGTACGTAGGGAAACCGTAAATAGAACATTAATAAGTACCTCACTAAAGACAACCTGTTTTTACATTTCAGGTCATTTTTATTTTTACCTTTTGAGAGTGTGGTATGGAAAAAATACAGTCGCAACAAAATGTACAATGACTGATTGTTGCCAAACAATTATAATATTCCTGAAACTAGAACACAAGAAAAAATAAAGTAATTTTAAAGTTGAACCATAGAATTGAAGCTGTAAATGATGATTTGTTGCTAGTTCATAACCGCTCGCAACAAAATACTTTTTAATCATCCGTTATACTAAAAAAAAATATGATATTTTTACATGTATAGTCATGTGTATTTTTTTTTTAGCCCAAGGTATACCTTAGACTCTGGATTTGGTAGTGACTTCATTATGGATGACGATGATGATATTTACGATTAAACACACGGCCGAAACGGCTCATTCTTTTGAACACAGTTCTTAAGAGCATATATCTGATTGAAAAATCTTTTGGTGAGAGCAAAAGTACAAATTATATTTAAAGATGTTCTATTAGATAGAGTATAGAGTTAAGTATTATAGAGTGTAAGATATATATTCAGTTTATAAATATATTATGTTCTCATGTCATCGTGGATTACAAATCCGTTTATTCTGAGTAGTGTTTTGTGTTTATATAAGAAGCTTTACTGGTTTTATTTGTGGTAAAAAATTGTTTTTAGAAATTTAAATGGGTCACCAAGATAAAGTTGTCTACTAAATTTGGCCATTTCATTGATTGCGATAATATTTAAAAATATTTGATAAATTTTTTGGAGAACAGTCATTTGTTAATCATTAACGATGCATAATTGCCTTCATGTATCTTATTAATTTTGTCAGATCACGTTATATTTGTGTGTCGATTTGATAAAAAAAATATTTATGTAAGTGACAATGTGGTATCTCTTATCAAAATACATTTCACATCATTGGTTTGTACACAATTTTTGGTAGTATCTGACTATTTAAGACAGAAAATATCAGTTGCTCTACCCTGTACGTCAACTATTTATTTAGCGACAGAAGCATTTGATTGTGACAATCGGGAGATATTAAATTTTTCAAAATGTTAACTGCTCCAGAAATGTTAAATATATATTTGAATATTGAGAACTTATGCCTTAGCATCTATATAGACAAATTAAACAAACAACTATTTAGTGATTCTTATAGTCCCATTCCTAAAAAAAGTTAACTTTATATTGTCAATTTATTAAAACGGTAAAGTTCGCTGTGTTTCACGGTCACATGTAACTTATGAGTAAACGGAAATTGTTAACAAAGTTAATTTCACATGACAAATTGAGAAATTAAAGGTTCCCTAGGAACAAATTTTATCCAGTGTTTAACATCCTATTTTATTTACTTTTTCGTACTAGTAATTGTAACTTATTTTAATTTACCCAGTCAGAGTATTATATGTATTTTAATTTTTAGATCTTAAGTTATTAAGACTTATTAACTGGTAATTGGTGTAGTTGCACAATTCATGTCGTTTAATTTCTACCAAAACGATGCAATATGAATGCATAGCTGGTAGTTTAATGCAAGTTGATACAAATGTTATATAGTAACACAATGTTGTTCATAGTCTTATGATCTGATAAGTTAATATAAGATATTAGAACTAAATGGTTTTTTATTTAAACTTGCCCTTTTTTTAGTTTAGAGGTAATTAGGGATACCGATACCCGTTAATTTTACTACCCGGGTACCCGTTTTCAATACCCGGTATTTACCCGTTAACCCGTTAATTACCCGCTACCCGTTAATAACCCGGTATACCCGTTATTTACCTGAACATATTTTCCAATTCATATCTTATTTTATATCGCCAAACCTGCGCCAACGCAAAATCGCAAAAAAAAAAACAAGTTGTCATATGAATATGAGTGACATAGAGGGCGACCGAGTGCAGGTGCTTAGAGGGTTATCGGATATTTAACGAATTATCGGGTTTTTAACGGGTTATCGGGTCCTAAAATGGGAATCGGGTAGCGAGTCGTTATCGGGTATCCGGGTACCCGTCGGCATCCCTAGAGGTAATATAATGGGCCTTTTCCACATCTTTTTTTTATTCGCTTATTATAAAATATATATTTAGTTATGCCTAAAAAGTATTTTTAAAATTTTTTTCTTCGCCAGATATTATGTTGAAAAAATTGTTAAAATTACCGTATATTTCAAATAACGCGCCATTGACGTCATACTCCAGTTCGTTGTTGTCTGTTGGCTGCCCTGCATTTTGTGTTGTCAAGTGAAGTGTACTTAACCTAACTTTTGTTTTGTGATTTAAAATGAATAAAATTGAAGAGGGATTTCTTAAGGCTGATTCAGACAATCTTCCAAGAGTCGACAGTGAAATGGTTAACGATTTCTACGTCACAAATATGAACTTTCTAAGTGCTGAAGTGCGCAATGTTAAGACAAGAAGGTTAGGTTTTATAACCTAAGTTATCAAATCATCATTTAGTTGATTCTAGCATAGATTGTGCAGTGTTGTCACCTTTAGTGAAAAATACCTAAAAATTATTTTGCTCAAGTGATAAATTGTAAAATAATCATGTTGATTTGCTTTAGTAATAATTTATGGTGAATATTTCGCCTAAAAATACATATTTTCATTACAAAATTACCAGAATGTAAATTTAATCGTTGCCAAGAAAAAAGTAAAATTTTATGTGGCAACGTGGAGCCATTCTTTGACTTGTCTACATTTTATTGGCTGCTGGAGTGTGATGTCAGCGAACCGCGCAGTTTGAAATGATTCATGAAGACCGGTCACTTTGTACTTTGATAACTTCGCTTAATTAGAATTCTTTAATAAATTGGGTTGATTCTACTTTTACTTATGTACCAGTATAACGTTTGATATTCATAAAATAGTCAAATTCAATTTAGTGGAAAAGGCCCATTATTGCAATTGCAGAAGTGGGTAAATGCCAAAATTTTAAATATTTTCTCGAGAGTTTCCGTCTCTAGTCCTGTGGATTGTGGGTTTTAAAATTATGTATATTGTAAAAAGTGCAATATTACTCCCATTTTGTAAATTCTTAGATATATTCCTGGGAAACTTTCAAGGTAAAATTTATCCAGCTTTACAGATTTTTTGAGAATTATTCCCATTTTGAAAATTATGGAAAAAGGTAAGTTACCCCTAGTCCTGATATTCACGGTCGATGTTACATCGATGAGAGGGCAGACATACCAAAGATGCTTCATATCAACAGGGTTGGATTTCTTATTTCAATCGTAATAGATCTATTACATTTGCATGCGAGTTATTACACTATTTCTACATTATCAAAAACGACCATAATCTATTACATTTTTAAAGAAGTTAAAAAAAGAAACGTTCCAACTAGTGTTGCAACGGTTACGGTTATGGTTAATTCTCGGTTTTTTAAATTATACGGTTAACCACAACCCTATATTTTTCGTGGTTGTTCTACGGTTCCTGAAGGTTATATCACGTCTATGCGGCGACGGCACAAACTGTGAATTTGGAAGTATGTAGTTAAGAGCCTGCAAGAGTGAAGAAATCCTTGCGCGTTATTTAATGTTTTTCAACATTTTAGATTCACATTTAGATTCCTACTGCGTTTACTTCTCAGTTTTAGTTTTAAAATATTACACATAGTTTTTGTTTTGTTTTATAGTTTTATTAGAATTTCTGTTTTACATAATTTATTATTTAATATTTACTGAATGCGTATATTTATTTTATTTTGAAGAACCATAGCCATATTCGTAACCGTAGGGATAACCTTAACCGTAAAAGTCGCAACCGTCGCATCACTAATTCCAACCAAAGCTAATAATTTGGCTTGTTCTGTATTTGCTAGGAGATTAATGGGATACCTAATGTATTGTTGTAGTCAATTCAGTTATCATAATATTGGTGTCTCATCTCGCAACCGTCCATGAAATCAAAATTTATGTATTTAGTTATTTATATTGGTGATGGTGCTGTCAACCATTTATCCCAAATAGCGGGTCCACTAAATATTAAATCTATTAACTCTTCATTCTCCATTTTCTCTTTTGCAACAGTGGCTCTATACTAATTTGACTGACAAGAGGTCGATTCGCTTCGGATTGAGTGATACCATGAGATAATCTGGACCAATTAAGCTTGCATTTACCGCGATATCTAGAATTCTACCACGATTAAATAACCAATTATTTTGTTGTGATATGTACATCGATGTTGTAGGGGAATGAAAAATGTTTTGACGCAGCCGGGAATTGAACCCAGGATTTTCGGCTTTCCGAAGCCAGTTTATAAACACTGAATGAACACTGCAAAGTTTAGTATTCTCTATGTTGATTTAGAGTAATCTAAGAGAACAATCTACAAGAAACCATGTATAACTAGCATTACTTTTTAAAAACCATCATCAAATACTGACATTTCAAGTGTCTTACGGCAGCTTTATAAGATTTATAAATGAAACAAAAGCATAACATATAATACTTTTATATATTTATTATTAAATATTTACATTATTTAACTATATTAAAAGCCATGCCATTGTGAAATTAAGTAATATAAGATAAATACTGTAAAATTGAATATTAACGTCAACTAGGAAATAACTGATGATTCCAGTGAACACAATCCAAATATTCCATTTATATATAATTTGGAAGTGCTTATTCTAATTAAAATCAAATATGGTAATATCGAGATTTTTTTATTACACATAACATTTAATAATAGAACATTATCTGAATATAACCAAAATATATGAACAAAACACTACCCAACCTCTTCTGTCTAAAGTATTAAATAAAAAATATCACAATTGTCAAGAGTAAAACTAACTAACCACTACAACAAATAACTTTTGTGTATTTCTTTCACTAAAAAACAACATTTATACCTTATTGACGTTTCAAATAATTGTACTTCTTAAGGTAGAAGTTTGAGCTATTTTTTACAAAAAGAATAAATACTTCACCTAGTAGTCTAGTTTATAATACATCTCCTCCATCTCTAAAAATGTTTAAGATTGATATAGTCAGCCAATAGATTAATTTTAATTCATATTTATTTTTATTTTTGATTCAACAATACAACAGAAGTGAGACATCAAAAGTTTTACCTTTTTTAGTCTTATGTTATATCAAGTATGTATTATGCGGTTAAGTACTTACTTACTGTAGTTAAGTACTTATACTTAAAGTATAAGTACTTAACTACAGTATTGGCTCCTTAAATAAATTAAAGGAGCCAATATTTTACTAGTCATTAAACCTTTTAAAAAATTAATAGTTTAAGGAGGAGGCATTAAATGAAAAAGTGTTATCGAGATATGCATATAAATTTATATGCGAAATTGATGTAATTTGATACTTTCCTTACTATAAAGGACTATCAGACTACGTAATCTTGTTGCAGATGAGTTTGTTCGCACGACTCAAATCACAGACTAATTTTCATTTCTTAAAGTTAAGTATTAATTACTTTGAAAATGACAAAATTGGAGTAGAATATGTTACACCATCAAAGAGAGGTGTTACATTAAGTAAACATTTTTTTTGAAACACCAACAATTCTCGATCAAGAAAACATTGGCCGCGTTCAGCAGATACAAACGTTGACAAACAATTTGTGATTGTTCTGGTGAACGATAGTTGAAAATTATGTTGAATGTCAACATGTTTTATGAGCGGTAGCCATTTTTGCAAGCGTAAAATATTAACGCTTAATAAAAGAGCATAAAGCATAGAAAAGAGGATAAAAGGTTATGTTTACAGATTTTGTTGACGGTTATGAGCTGTCATAAAACAAAAATAATATGGAGAAAGAATATTTTGAAGCCAAATAATGGTGTAGAATTTCAAACCAACGGAAAATAAAATAAGATCGTTCAGCAGACTGTAACCGCTGAATAAACGTTTTGCGTTTAAAGCGTAAACATGTTACAAACCGTTTGCTGTCTGCTGAACGCGGCCATTTATAACCACGCAAAGCTGCTTGTAACACCTGAAAAGTGAAAGATTATTGTTGACATAAAATCTTGAAAGGGGTTGGAACCTTTGGTGTGAAGATAACACTGACTTAGTTTTCCACATGATAGCAAAACATACTGCACTCGACGCGCGTTTCGCAAACCAAGTTGGCATAATCTGGAGATGATTAAAAATAATCATCTCCAGATGATGCCAACTTGGTTAGCGAAACGTGCGTCGAGTGCAGTATAGTATTTTGGTGTTATGTTTAAAACTTGGTCAATGTTGACGTAAAATGACAAATAAACCCTTAGAACTGAAAATAATATAGAAGTACTCGAAAAAATGCAAGTTTTATGTAAACACTTTTTTCAAAGGGCATGAGCACAACAAACATAACATAAAACTGCACACCAACCAACTCTATATATCTGTAAATATTTAAAATTAATGCACTGATCATTTTTACAAACGACTAAAGAATTGTATGTGGGTTATTCATTCAAATTTGACAAAAATAAAGTTATATTTAAGGAAATCCTGAAAACCTACACTACTAGGGAAGTTTGAGGCTTATATTGAATATCACTACAAGACACACTGAACAATGTGGAAGTCTAATGTATAAAGTACTAGTGATCCCTTTTTAACTGATAGAACCTGACAAAAATCTTCGATGATGATACTAATAATACAACATTTACAAACACAAACTATTTGTTTGTGGCATCATCTAAATCTTCTGCATTTTATTGCCATACTCCTGAACATATTAAAAAAATATATTAAATACACCCCTCGGAGATCTTTTAGTTTTCCAATGTGATTTAAGGAGTGTTTAAAGTGTGGTAAATCTCCAACAAAAGGCAGAATAAACCATAATATATAATTGTTTTTAAATTAATTAAAATTACATACTTTTTGGTATGCCATCTGGTCTGAATGAATATGCGACTTACGAAAAAAAAATTTAAATACTCATCATAAATTTGAACACTACTGCCTACAATTACATAGCTCAAACACTAAAAAACTCATGACTAAATCCAACTGTTCTTTATATATCTAGAAATACTGAAAGTGCGACTTTAACAAGTATAGAATATTCGATAATATATATTATACATAGTGAAACAAATAGAAAATTCATTATGGTAACAAGATTTTTAGTATTTCTATCCGATACAGAGTGCCCAACAAGTTATCCAAGGCAATTTCTTATTTTTTCATAATTCAACAAAGGTAATCACGACAAACTATATATTAAAAAAATAAAAAATAGACACTTTCGGTTAGACATTCTGCGGAGCTGAAACGGAGGGTTCTAGGAAATAATCAGTCATATTAGTATATGCAAATATTAAAATATATCTTACTTATCTATACATCATTACATCGGAACTTTGGTACATGCAAATGTAAGCATCGCATAGTAATCTACGAGCATGTTCGGGTAAGTGTCGATCTAGAGGAAAGTCTTCATGGAGTTGCCTACAAATTCTGTCGTCCGACAGCCAGCGTGATATATCAGGACAAGCGACCATCTCTGGTATGTTGAAGCCATTCTTCTCACCTTTAAGGATGTATGCAGGTTATATTTTTTATTATAAGAATCAATAATTATTCTATTCACAAAATATCTAATGACTACAGTAGTTGACAAAGGGAAATAATAGGAGACTGAGTGGAATAGAGGTTTTTTGATAGATTACATTTTTTAAGAAAAAAGACGAATTTTAATCGTTACTCTACATGGAAGACCCTTTTAGTAGTTAATATCAAATTATGCTTAAAGATCTGGAGTACTGTCAGAGAAAATCATCAAGTGCCTAATTCAGGTCTCAATTCCACTCAGCTGCACGATTTATTGAATACCTCAGGCAATGTTTCAGTTATGTCAAAGTTCATATTTATACGGATCCCTAAATAAAAAATGTTCAATTTGAAGACAAGAACAGGTAATGATAGTAAGTAAAGTTTGCAATAAACAGAAAAAGAATGGTGCATGGGTAGGCCGAAGTATCAATATCTATGGGTAGGAGACGGGACACGAGTGACAGAGGTCAGAGGTGTCAGTAGATGTGACTCTCAGCTGTGTTCACCCACTAAATACGGAATTAGAAGTGGTTTCCAGTATTACGTTTTTTATCTTTATTGAACTATCGTGTACTAATTTGGGGATGGGAAAATTCTGAAATATTGAATATTCCCAGTAAATTTCTCTTGAAAATTCAAGAAATTTTCGTAATTATTAAAAAAAAATAAAAATGGTTCGGTCCATAGCACTTCTGACAGCAAGAGCTTTCTAAGACCGAATACAAGGTATATTGGGTGCTGGTGGTGGATGTGGAGGTGCAGGAGGGGGGGGGGGGCATGGAGGAGAGGAAGGTCTATAACTGTTATTCATATTACCAAAAAGCCATATTTTTCAAATCTGGCATTAGAAATGCTTTTTAACTCTTTACACTAATTTTTACCTTCGACCATCGAATGTTTGCAGTATTCTGAACATTGCAAATATTAGGCGTATATATGAGTAGGGCTGGCACAGAGAGCTGCGATTCAATGGCGTCTAAAGCCCGTCTGTAGGCATTTTTACAGTGAATACATACGCTGACACAGTGAATAAATTTATTCGCGAATTCCCGGATTTATTCTATAATGGTGCCACAATAATTTGTAAAGTGTGTGACAGAGACCTGATGTCCTGGGACAAATGGGATTGTAGGCATCACGTAAATAGTGTAGAACAAAAATAAAGAGAGTGGTGTGTCTTCGACAACACAGTTTATATTAGATTTACTATTAATGCTGGTTGCCTGCGACATTCCGTTACATATACTCGATAAACAACCATTCCAGACTTTTGGAATAAATATAATCCTCAGGTGCCGTTACCAAGTCGTGCAGCATTACTCAAATATGTACCAACTCCATGCGACATTGTAAGCAAAATCAAATGTGTATTAAAAAATACACAGGTGTGGTTATGTGTAGATGAGACAACAGACTGTAAAAAAAATTCCGTTCTGAATGTAATACTACGTATACTGGACCCTCTGAAACCAACATTTCCACTTAGTAGTTAGCAAAACACTAACTGAGTGTACTGGTAAAACAATTATGCGGGTGGTACTGGAAACATTAGAAAAATTTGAACTATCAACAAGTCAAGTGTTAATATTTGTCGCCGATGGTGCCGCGATATTGCGTTCGGTAGTCCGTCCTCTTCAAAAACAGGGATGTCAATTTGTACATGTTATGTGAAAAGTACGTGCTTTACATCTTGTGGCAGAAACTATTCGTTAAGGTTTTCCAAAGGTAGGTACATTAATAGCAAATATAAAAAAGTCTTAAATCTCCTAAACGTATCCGTGTATTTCACAGCCAGTGTCCAGGTATTCCCGAAACACCACAGCCTATTCTTACACGTTGGGGAACATGGCTGCAGGCAGCTTTTTATTATTTTTATTTATTAAGAGATGAAAAAGTTTCAAAATTAATCAGGCAAAAACGGTGTGCAGCTGTTTTATTGAAATATATTTTTTTTGTTGAAGTTTTGAAATAAAGTAAGAGGGGTAGCAGACAAAATACACTTCTAAGATGGGTGGGTGGTTCCAACCTAACAAATTTGTATGTGTTTGTGTTCCGAATTTCACTGGAATCGGATGAGTGGTTCAAAAGTTGAGGAAAAAGCGGGAAAAAAATTCCTAACTCAACACTCTCTATCTCCGAAACGATGTGATTCAGAAAATAAGTTTAATCATGAATGAACATTATTTTAACCTGTTCAATCGTTCCTGAAGTCCAAGATGAAACCTGAATCACCCTGTATAAAAAACACATCTTTATCTCTGTGACGTTGGTTATGTCAAATAAAACAAATAACTAGTAAAATAGCAGGAATTGCATAAAAAGGCATTAAATGAAATCACTGAAAAGTTTCAGATTTTAGAAATGTATCACATGGAAAATTTTTCATGTGAATTTTTGAAATTCTTTAATAACATCACTAATTTCAAGTGAAATGCATTACCGTATTTTCCATAATGGAAAAAATATTTATAAAACTAAATGTTATAAGTTACCAACTAATATTCCTTTACAATAATTTAATGTTACCTTTTCTATCAGCCATAGAGTCAAAAAAACACCAAGGAGCCTCATGTCCAACTCCGCACTTCACAAAAGCCACGTAGTGCGACGTCTCTATACAAATCACAGCAAACAACTCCATAAAAAGTCTCGGGGGCCTGTATGCATCTTGCATCATGTTGAAATCATGGGCCACCTGCAATTTCACCGGCCTGTGAAGCTTCCGCCGTTCATGTCGATGGGCCGTCTCCAGACATTCTATACAGAAAGCGGTGCTTTCAAGTCCCGCATTGCTGCAATCATCAAAACATTCCCTGCATTCAAACCTTGCTAATTTACCACATACTATACATTGTCGAGGAGCTGAAACAATATAGGTAGTCAATACAGAGGTTAATTATGTGAATATACACGTGTTTCTTGTAATTATTTCCAAAATTACACATAGATCGTACGTGCAAAATTACCAGAAACACTATATATTCTGTGCTTATAATTTTTACACAAATGCACGGCGAAAGGAATACAAAAACAGTGCATACTTACATCCTTCTATAATATCCGTAACATCTAATAACTGTGATGGTAATATCCTGGGGTACATCTTATAATTTTTTCCGAACCTAGGCATCTGAATAATAAGACACGAAGGGACCTCTTTCAACTTAATGTTACTTGTTAAAAAACTCTGCTCAAATAGCTGTTGCACTGTAGGTAAAGTCAAATCTGCATCTTTCTCTACAAATAACTGATAGTGGAAAGCTTCCTGTCCCGAATTAAGTTTCAAAAAAGGTTCGGCTTTAAGGATTTGAGCGAGGAGTGAGTTTAGAAATTCTTCTGGGTCTTTTTCTTCACTTGTCAGACCCGATACTGAGCTTAATTTGTCTAAAAGTCGTCGAAGTCTCATTACATGATCCGCACTGACAAACAAATTTTTTCTGAGTGGGTTCACAATCTCTTCCCGCAGAACACGCTGTACCTAAAACAATAGCTGTTAAATCATTCTTTATTGCTATGCATAAAAGTGTTTGTCAATGAAAACCATTTCGATTGCGAATTATTTTTATACATTTCCATAATGCTAAGTTACCTCATCATAGTCGTCAATATCATTAGCACTCTTGGGCCTAAATAACAAGCTGTCAAATACCGCTGTGTAGGTGAACATGGAAAACAGCGTGACATCAAGATAACAGGAATTGTGATGTCCCTGTATGCCCCTAAACTTTCCACAAACAGCTTCTACATCTTCCTCTGTAGGCATGCACAGAGGAGCCACTGCCCCAGGAATAACGGGGCATTCCTGAAAAAGCCAAATAAAATTCAGCGTTAAATGCATTGAGTTTTTTTAATAATAATTACTTTCTAATACTATTTTGATAGAGATATATATATAAACAAGTAGTTCTTTTCAACTGTTCAAGTTATTGTGTTATTGATACTGCAGAAGTAGAAAAATGTCGGACAACAAATATAAAATTAGCTATAGCATTATTTGCAGGATCAAATAAAAAAAGAGCAATAAAATGACATGTGTAAACTAGTAAACTGTAAAGTAATTACATTCTTCATTATTAGCAATAAAGAAATAATAATGAGAATAATGAATTCATTAATTTGCTTCTTGTATACAAATTTTTTTTTTATATGCAAAAACTGTAGATAATGATGTTTTACTTTCCACTTCTAAATATAGTTGTGAAAAATTGTTATATGTGAAAAGTATTGTTTAAAACTACAATAAAATATTAGGATTATTACGATTTAGGTAAAAAAACAATCAAACTTTTAAAATTACAATAATATGCAATGCATTCCAAAGAGAACAATAAACAAAGACGAAACATTAAACTATTAAACTAAACAAAAGAAAATAATTTACTCACCATTTATTAGACTTTAATATAGAAAACCCTAATTGAATATGTCTTATCAGTGTAACAACAGTTTTAAATATTTATTATATGTATATTATGAAATATAAATAGATACTTGTAAATATTACGCCACAAGTTACACCCACTTTTCATCCTACGTAATAAAAATGCAAACTTATTGGGTACAGTAATATATTCTCAACAGATGTTCTAACTAAGACTTCAGAATCCAAAAAAAAAAAAATTAAAAATCAGAATCTACACATGATTTAAGACATCTGAACAAAATGTTAAAATTATAATAACTACTTGCAAGTCAAAATAGGTTATTAACACTTCTATTGTGAATGTCTAATAAAATTTATCCATATGAAGAGCATTTTCTGCATTTAAATTTTTTACAGTACATACTATCGTATGCAAGAACTAAAACTATTATGTTAATAACTCAAAACTATTCTCATGTTATTAAACTAAACATAAGAATATAAGACAAGTGTGGACGTGTGGAACAAAACAATTTTTATAATTTCAGCACTAAATTTGTTTGGGATTTTTCCTTGCACTATATACAATATTGAGTATTGAGTATTGTTATAGCTTTATCCGCGAATCCCTAATAAACTACTAAGATATTAACTCACAATTTGTTCAGCTGCTGCTGCTTGGTGTACTGGAGTTGGTATCCCATCTTGAAACCGTGAATCCTTATGACACTGCTCCAACGGTATGAACAGTGCTCTGTTACTGCCACAACTAAAGAACCGCTCACCATTATGGGTACCGTCTGTCAACGTTAAAGGCAAATTAAATGGTTCTTCCTCTAATTCCACTCCAACTAATATAAAATTAGTCTCGTTATTAACCCCCATCCACCTCACTACTCCGAAGAGCGGTTCTCTGCTAACGTCATTTAGGACTTCTACAAGACTGCCCACCACTAGATCATTAGTCGTACCTGGCTGTGGATCATGGTAATTGGGTTTATCATTAACGTAGAATGTTGAGGTCGAGGACCTTGCCAACTGTTCACTTTTTTCATTTATTTCTAAGACAGATAGTGGAATATTAAAATCATCCTCGTACGCAGTGTTAGCATAAATAACATCACAATTATTATTATTAGCCGTGATATTCCTCGATTTCATTGCATTGAGATTTTTCTTTTTAATGTTAAGCGACAAATTACAATTCTTTCTCTGACTTAAAGACATATTTATATCGCTAAAAACTTAAAATTACAAGTGGGTACGAACTTTTTAACAACTTAATGGTGCAGCACATTCTTTCTTCAAGAACTAAAGAAAAAAGTGATTAATTTTCACATTGACGTGGACCTGAATTAAATGAATAAAAATAGAAATCTAAAAAAAGTCTGCAAGTCCAGTTTGGCTAACATACTGAATATTGTCTATTTTTAGATCAAACTAGTGGTAAAAGTTGCAGTATTTGTCAGATCAGGAAGCAATCTAGAAACAGCCCCACTATTTTAAGTAGGTATCTAAAATTAGTGGCTGAAATATAAAAAATTCTTATTGTATTGACTATAAAATTATTTTAATTTCATTATTATTTTTAGTATAAATTAGGTATATTGGTATACAGATTTGTAAGGTCACATAACCTTACTTTTTCTTAGACTGCCTGAAAGAAAATGTATTATAAAATTGATAAATCATTAGGTATTTATTAATTGTAGGTAACTATTGTAGCCAAAAAATATCATTAATATCTTTGAAGAAACTACCAGAATAAATGTATACATTTAGTAATAATTTTGCACTTGAGTTTCAATTTAGTTCAAAATTTGAGATAAGAAATGTAGTGGTTTTTAATTTAGATCGGTCTTTCCAAAATTTAAATTTCAAGCCCTCAAAAACCATTTAAATGTTAATTAATATAAGCAATTAACTTTTCATTTAACATTAACAAGATGCCTTGAAGCAGACATTCAGAGAAAATAACTGATATTGATATCCTGGTATCGATATTCAACTTATCGTGTATCAATATTTTTGATAGCGATAGCGAAGTAGATAGATGGCCTATAAATTTGTGATGTAGCCCATCAATCGTGCATTATGTAGGCAGAGGGCCATCATAAACATAATAGGCCAACTGTCTAATTTATCAACATTGTGTGGGTATTACCTACTTTCTGATAATGAAAAATACCTATAAAAAACATCGATAAACAAGTTTATTGTTTTAATTTTAAATATTTACATCTTAAAATACACATGTATAACTACATAAAACGGCAATGTAATCCAAAGAAAATGTGGCTCAGACCAGGGATCAAGTAGACAGGAAAATAAATAATTCACATAATTCAAATCATTCAGTTTTACCATTAACTGAGAGTAATTTAAGAAAGACACTCAACAATGACAGAAATTTATGTAATAGGTACTCTTAAGTTGAATAGAGATTGTTTGCAGTATATGACTAAAGAAAAAAGATGAATCCTGTTAACTGTTGTCCTATATAATATCAAATATTGCTACAAAATCTGGAATATTATCAGGGAAATGCAGATGACTAAAATGTTTGGGTTTAAAAACTTTAAAAATGGATTTTCAGAAGTTTTCTCCCCTCCAGCTGCCTTTTGAACCAAAGAAGTTGGAGATTTCGGATAAAAACCAATTCACATGGCTTCAAGTTTACTATTTTTTAGTGTAAAATTGAAACTGAAATAATATTCAAGATGGCGTTTTGATGGAGATATCAAAAACTTTTAAAAGGCTACGTAAACCTCACTGTATAGAAATAATAAATATAAAATCATCATAAGTAACAAGAAAATAATATTCAATTAATATACACATACTAATATTCACTGCATTACACTACATGGAAACTGTATGAGAAAATATGTTATTAACTTACTCTTGATATTTTCCTGCTTCTTGGTTAATGTTTTAGATTGTTCTTTATAGTTTTCCGTCAATTCATTGACATAAAACTTGGACTTCCTCATAGTATTACTGCCTTCCAATAAATGAGAAAATGGATTAATACTCTTGTTTCTCCTGTTGAGTGTATTATTTTCCACATGGACATATTTTTCCTTAATATTGTCATTCTTGTCGAAACCCTTCTTTAAATTTGAAAATTGCTGCAATTCTCTACTATCAGTTGCCCCTGGCCAAGAGCCAATAACATCGATAAGATCAACCTCTGATTTATTCCTACTTTTTCTTTCCATATCTGGCATAAGATAAGTTCTGTCGGGTTGAATAACACTATTTTGATCAAAATCATTATTGGTATTCACAGTTGTACTATCAACATCTAGGATATTGTGTAAGGAACGAGAACTTCTTGCATTTTTAACAGGCATGCTTGATTTTTTTGGATATTCCCCATATTTTGTGACAATTTCTTCATGATGAGGTTTCATCTCAGAACTGTTCATTATGCCATTAATATTCTTTTCTAAGCAAACGTCCAGGTCTGGGAGAGGTTTTGGTGCTGAAGGATTATTTATGGCATAAGGTCGTACCTTCTCAATACTGGTAAAGATACCGTGCCCTGGTTCACATGAAAAATATTTTATGTTAGCGCAGGACCCTGAACAATTGTTGTTGTACTTTTTCTCCTAAAAAATACACAAAGTAAATCAACATCCTTTCAAAGGATCATTACGACTTATAGTACAAAATTATATAAACATTATTTACTTTGAAAATTACTTGTTAAACTAAAATTTAAAAGTTAAAAATGTAGTCTTTGTTCTTCAGTAAGTTTTTACAAAAATACCATGGTAACAATAGGTAATTACTCATAAGATAAATATGCATGTTTAATCAATAGGAAACAGTATTACCCTTGTATATAAAAATCTAACAATGGTATTGCTATACTATTAAAAATCCAAATATTGCAATATCGTGCGGGTGTATTTTGAGACTATAAAATAAATACCATCTGCCCGTTATCTAAAATACATGTGCAGAAATTATTTGTTTTTGTAGAAATTCAAAATTATTTGATTGATAACTAAGACTAGGTATAAGATATGTACAGGGTGATCTGTATAACCTAATTTCAGATACTAAACATTTCATGAAATTAATGTCATTATAAATAATAACATCTGAGTAAGTAATACATGTAATAGAAAAAACAAAAAATAAATAAATAAATTATAAATACAAAGTCAGTTTCCAATAGTAGGTAAATGTTAATAAGTAATTAACTCCCCAAACTTATGGGCTGGGATATCTCCGTAATATGCCCCTCTATATCTACCTATCATAAATATATGTTATATATTAGTATTAACAATATTTAAATAAAGCATAACAGCAATTATAGTCAGCGATCGTGATTGCAGAGCATTATAATATTATATTTTTATTCTGTTAGTTTATTACTACAGTTACTTTAAATATCTGCTTCCAAGTTCATTCCAATCACCGGTAGCGCCAGTAATTTTCAGTTCAATGTGATCGATATATCACCCAATACTAATAATAATGTATTCCTGCTGTGCATGATTGCACCATATTTCAAATAATTATTGCCTTTTTTATAGTACATTTTTAAGATTATTTATTGGCTTATTTAACTGTTTACATATTTCTTTATATAGGAATTAAGCCAAAATATTAACTAAGAGATAAATTATAAATGAAATTTCTTGTAATTTTTTAACAATTCTTAGATGTTAAACTTCCTGCCACACATGTGCCTGAAGATGCCGGAAGCAAAAATTCATATTGTACATTAGGCTAAGCAGGATTGCTACAATTTCAGTTTTATCAGTAAAATATATAAAAAAAAATTCATTAAAATTCAATACAAAAGGTAACCAGCAATGATTATTTATAATGTAATGTAGATGCTTGTTTAATATTTCATTATTTAAAACTATTAAAGTTGAGGTTATATGAAGATGAAGATATGCGATTGTCATTCAATGTTGGTCGGTGCATGTTGCAGGCAAAGTATTTTTTTGCGACACATCCTAAAAATAATAAGGTTATTCCTTTGCATACCTAGGATAATAGGTAACGAGGAAATATAAAACTTTATTGCACCATAATATTTCATCATTTCATTAATAATTTATTCTCTTACTTAACTTTTTGGGTTAATTCCTATATAAAGAAATATGTAATCATTGTCTGTTTAGTAATTTTTAAGTAGAATATTAAAAGATAAAATATAGACAATCAAAAAACTTTAGTTCATCATTTATTGCCTATATTATCATATAAAATTAGAATATTGATGATGAATAATGCTTTGTAAAATATTCATTTGAAGCAAACTTATAATTTTAAACAAACATTTTAAAACAAATAAATACTACTTACCTACCGGACCTACTTACTTACTGGAATTTTCAGAATATACGTCGACTTTAATTAACGCAATAAAATTGTTAATCAGGCGCAGGTTGTTTTTTAATGTTTTTAAGTAATAAATTAATTGCAATAAAATGCACAATCAAAACAATTATGGTGGGTGTCCTTTGAAGCATAAATACAATAGAAACTGACATCAAACCATATCAAAATGAGGCCAAGCAGTTAAAACTTGGTATAAAACAAAACTACCTGATATGAATACATATTGGCAGTTAATGAAACTTACATGTAGTTGAATGCCAAAACAATAACCCATGCCCTTGACTGGGCCCATATATTTGACCGTCCCTAAGTATACATCATTAGTATCTATAAATCCTACGTCCATGTCTTTAGAAATGTTTTTTAAGATGTCACACAAAGGCTTGTTTTTAGCT
Source organism: Pogonocherus hispidulus (assembly GCA_963924545.1). Taxonomy (NCBI): domain Eukaryota; kingdom Metazoa; phylum Arthropoda; class Insecta; order Coleoptera; family Cerambycidae; genus Pogonocherus; species Pogonocherus hispidulus. Next base: position 79,011,172 of record OZ004694.1, read on the forward strand.
AACTTAACTTTTTCCTGTGGTGATGTAATAGACGCAATGTAGCACCATAGCTTTTCACATATTGATACGACTTTTTCTTGCGGACAACTAAAAAGATTTGGCTCCCATGTATTACCGTCTATTAAGAACCTTAAGGCAACATTTCCATCTTTTAATTTATCTTCTATAAAAACAATTTGGCCAAGCAGTGCCGTCCGCTGGTTGCCTTTAGGAATTTCTTTGAGTAAAACATTCTCTGTTAAAATTCCGTATTTTGAATTCATTTTATACATCTAGGAAGCTCATAAACATATTTTTGTAAACATAGCCAATACTATTTATTGTTAATGTGATTCATTTAGTAATACCATCTGTGTAAAAGTTGAACTTATCTTATCTTATCTTTAAGATAGACTGCATAAAATAACTGTATAACTATAAATCGTTATAAAGATCAACTGTAAATAAATAATTATAATATTGTACTGTACACTGTACATGACACATAAACATGAAACACGACACAAATATGACAAAATAATATGATCTGCTGTCCTATGGACAAAATATAAATAAACACACCTTTTCCTTGACACCTGTAATTTTTTGTTCGATATTGATAATGTTGAATATATAATTTGCATAGGATAAAACTCTAAAATATTTGCATAAAGCATAACTTTCAGTTTATCAAATTTTCGAATTTGATATTTGATACCTAGTATGAACAAGGAATTTATATTATAAGTCCTTGTGTATGAAGCATTTTATTATATTTTTAGGTAATACCTATTATATTCTGTTTTCTGTTCTGTCTGTTCTGTCTTCTGTTTTTAATCAAAATAGTGATTATTTAAAATATGAAAAGATATTTTTTAAATTCCATTTATAATTTACACATAATGACTGTGTGATGATGACTAAGAAGAAGAAGAAGAAAGGTTGAAAATTGATCTACTATGCAGTTGACGTTGACGATATTGTATTGACATGTGAATAATTTATACGTGTTACGGTTACGGGTAAGTTAACTTCAGTTAACTTTTCAATGTGTTACGTAACGTTACGTTTTAGACGTTACACGTTTTATATTTAAATTTCAATAATAAAAACTAAAAAACTAAAACATTTAATTTCTTAACCAATTTTTTTGGTATCTATTTAACACGATTACCCATATGATTCAACCATACAAACCTTACATTTTATTGAACATTGAACCTGCAATTAAAACATATATAAAATCTAAAAGTTATAGGTTATGGTATTAAAAGCAAAGAAATAGAAGGGTCTCTGAGTAAAAGGCAGAAAGTAAAAGGTTTTTACATCAGAGTAATAAATAAAGGGGAGACCGCATTCCCTATTTCAAAGCACAATGTAAACATGTAACCTCAACCTACTGGATGTTGATAAACAAACAATACATAATGAACACACGACGGTCCCTGATACAGTGCCGTATCAAACTGGATCACGGAAATGCTTACAATATACATAATTATACTTTGATAAATTAGTGTCACATTCAGATTTTAGCCACACTGCTCTTATCTCAGGATCTTGGGGATATTCTATAAACACAAAGCTAGTACTAGTATTCAGATAAACATAACAATTTAACAAATACGACACGTTACACCCTTGCTGTAAGAACACCCATGGAAACAATGTCAAACTTACTTGTGAAAAGAAATAGCACTTATTTGGCCCTTTTTTTGAAATTTCTGGCTTATTATACACCACTTCAGCAGTTTTATTAAAAGTTAAGTTCAAAAACACAGTTTAAGAACACATAAAACACTCGGCTTGACCAATTTTGATTTCAAAATAATGGCGTCACTTGCTATATTAGGTTAATACTAGGCAATGTTGCCACTTCCGGCGCTTAATATCGCTAGAAATTTAAATAATGTATTGATAGATATGGAGAGCCTATAATTATAACACAAGTCACAAAAAAATAGTGTCGTAGCCTTAAACATATTACAATGTAACTAATTTGTAAATTGATTAAGGTCAAGAATGTGGTAGATCTTTGCAAGTTAATCAATGAAAATGACGGCTGTACCTAGCTATAAAGATAAAAATGTAACTTTGGCATCAATGTCAAGGACGTTTCAGGGACCAGATGTTTGTAAATACATTTACATCAAGGCTTCACTTTAGAATGTAAATAACGGTCTCCCCTTTATTTATTACTCTGATGTTTTTACCATTTGGATTGGCAGCGTTAAGCATAGAAACTACATAGAGGTTTTATAAATGTACCATAAATAACAATGGAAAATATGTTTATTAATTTTTTTATGATGTACATTCATCAATAAGATCAATTTCTACATTAAATAATTCTTGTAGGTAATTTTTTTAATTGTAGGGAAAATTTTTAATTTGTATAGGGTCATTAATTTAAAAGTGTTATACCATCACCGGTTAGTCCTTCTTTATCTATGCATTAAACTGGTTTAAATATAGGTCCGTTCGATTGCCGGCTAGTGTAGTGTGCACCAGTGTGTGCTACACTACATTTTCATCTGCTGATTTATGTCAGTGCAATATACACCTTATGTACGTTGATATCAAGGAATAGGGAGTTTTTGAACCCCTTAATTTATTTTATTTTAGTAGTAAACCATACGCACATTCGTAGATCCATCATTTCTATCACAAAACACTGTTTGGTGATAGAAATGATTCCATCTTTTTGAAAAATGATGGATTTAAGAAATTACATGTTATTAGTTAACGTACCACAGATCATAGATACGGAAATAACATACCTAATCTATGGTTAACCTGGTTTATTACTATTTTCTATGGTAATTTCTCGGTAATTAATCTATGATGGTAACAGATAGTCTGTGGTAATAATTCTTTTTCTCTTTTGTGGTAATAATAACCCACAGATTATAGATACTATAGATGGGCCACTCTCCCTCTCCCGCCAAAACCGTTAATAGCGCCGCTCGTGATGCGTAGTTGAACTACCGGAGCTGCGCTGGTTGCCTACCCTAGATACTTTTTAATTATTTATTCAAATTTCACATTTTGAAAACAATTTAATAAAATATATTCACTATTTTACACATCAAGTTTTATTATAAAAAGATGTGTATAATAGTGAATACATTTTACCAAACTGTTTTCAAAATGTGATTAATAATATTGTGAAGGTGTTCTGACGTGAAGTAATGTATTTAAAAAAATAATTCAATGTAAAATAAAATTTATTAATAAAAAGTACATTTAAACATATGACCAAATAATTGTTAAATTATATAACATAAACTTACGAGACACATAAAATGTTTAAACAGCAATTAATAACCTGTAAGTTTGCTTTCGATAGATCTCAAATATGTTTGTCGGAGAAATTCATCGAATACAGTTGTTGGATGTTCACACACCATTTCCTACGCATCTGAAAATTAAAATATTATGTGGTAAGCAGTGTGATTACCTTAATAACAAAACCTATTAAATATAAGTTTTAATAAATGTTAAGATGACAGGTATATTTCTTGATTGATTTTATATATCTGACTATAATTGAAGTTTTTCTTTCTTGTGAACTAATAATAGACACTGCAGTACATTTGTTACAATGCTTATATTGTTTGTTAAACCATTATTCATATAACTACATAAACAAAAAGTTTGTACTCATCAAGTGATGGTACAATCATGTACTTTAACTTGGTGCATAAAATTTTCTAAAAGATCTTCTTTTTTATAATTCAAAATGCTTTTACTAGGTATCTCAACATAAGTCTGGGAGAAATGAAGGAGAACAACCTTCAATTAATATTTCACGTTGCAATTTTTTAATTTTTTATGCATTTATCTGAGTTCAGTCAAAAGAATTAACGGTTAAAAATAAATACTTCTTGTATAAAAAAAAACTTAAGTATTCAACACGTTGGAATTGAAGTAAGAAAACTAAATCCTGTTTTTCGCTTTTCTCTAAAACGACTTGCATGCAATTTAATAAGTAGCATTAGAAAAAAGCTTTAAATGATAAAGGTTTATAATATAAAGACCTTAGCAGAGTAAACCGTTTATTATATTCTACTTGTCACACACAAAAGCACAATGTGTCACCATGAGCATTGAACCCTTACACTCTTTCTGTCCACAGGTAAGTATATATTTTCATAGATTCGTTAGTAGAGTGGGTTCAGTGATCATAGAACAATAGAATACAATGGAACATAAATCAGCTGATTCCAACATCCCCTCTCAAGTTCAAGTTCAAATTTTTGCACTTGAAATTGCCAAGGACTGCAAACACATAAAAACAACATAAAACATATGCCAAAATAAGATTAACATTACCTACTATTAATTTACCCTAAATTTAACATATCTTTAAACATCTTAAACTTATCGAATGATAAAGGTTTTGTGAAAATGTCTGCGACATTTTCATTTGTAGGAACATATTTAACAAATATTTTACCTTCTGAAACAATATCTTTTATAAAGTGTAATTTAATGTCTATATGCTTAGATCGCTTCGTATTTTCATAATTGTTTATCATCGCGATAGCACTTTGGTTATCGACACACAGTTCTGCTGAAACAGAGTTGTTTGTAAAGTCTTCGGCTAATCCTTTTAAATATAACAATTCAGTTGCACATACAGTGGATGCGATGTATTCAGACTCGGCACTAGAGAGAGACACTGTTTGTTGCTTTTTTGAACTCCACGACACTAAATTGTCACACCAAAGAATTGCCATTCCACTAACACTTTTTCTGTCCGTTCTATCGCCAGCCCAGTCGAAGTCGCTATAGGCAGTTAGGTTTTTCTTGGTAAAATTTCGACTAAATTTGAGAGTATGATTCTGAGTTTCTTTAATGTACCTCACTACACGTTTCGCAGCTGTCCATACAGTTTTTGTTGGCTTTTCGAGATGTCTTCCCAGATACGATACACTAAAAGATATATCGGGTCTAGACACTGTTGCTAAGTAGTTCAGACTTCCAATAAGTTCTCTGTATGGTACATCTGTTAGAATGGTTTCGTCTTCACAGTGAAAGTTTGTTTCCATTGGTGTTTTTGATCCTTTGCAGTTTTGCATGTTAAATTTCATTAAAATTTTCTTGATAAACTTTTGCTGGGAGATGATGATACTTTCTTGGGTAATTGTAATTTCTGTACCGAGAAAGTTTTTCACTTCACCGAGATCCTTTGCATTAAATTCTATTTTCATGTTTTGGACAAATTTTTCTATATTATTTTGATTGCCTGTTAATATTACATCATCGACAAATATAACTAGCCAAATATTCTCACCGATATATAAACATACGTCATGTTTTGATCTAATAAGTCCTTGTGATGTGGCGAACCCATGAAAACGTTGATTCCAGCATTTTGGAGCTTCTTTGAGTCCATACAACGCCTTGTTTAATTTTAGAACACTAATTTTGTCATTTCCAGATTCTACATTTATTCCTCCAGGTATTTTTATGTAAACGTCTGATTCTAAGTTGCCATTTAAGAATGCAGTCGGTACATCAAGTTGTCTCACTTTGTAGTTATTGTTTAGAGCATGTAACAAAATCATTCTGATAGTTGGCATTTTTGCTACTGCAGAATACACATTTGAACTATTTTCTTTGTTTTCCTGGTATCCTTTTGCTACAAGTCTTGCCTTTTTTATTCCCCCTTGTTTTGTTCTAAACACCCATTTGGTTTCTATTGCCTTGTTGTCTCTTGGTAAATCTACTGGAGTAAAAGTTTCGAATTTTCTTAGTGACTCAATTTCATTATTAATAGCTTCCTTCCACTCTTCTGATTTTATAGCTTCTTGATACGTTTCTGGATCTTTTTCTTCTGGTGAGAAAAGACAGTAAGCAGTATACAATTCATAGTCGTCATATTTTAGTGGTGGTTTTGTTTTTCTTTTTTCAGATTTACTTTCTTCGCTTTCCGTACTTTGTTCTTTGGTTTTAATTTCCTTTAATTCTTCGTCAGTGAGTTCGTCTTCATAAATTTGTGTTCGCACTTCTGTCATTTTATTTTCATACTTATAATCTGACTCGTTGAACGTTACATCACGTGATACTACAATGTCGTTTGTCTTCGGATTCCATAACCTATATCCGGAACCTGAATATCCGACCATTCTCATTTGTTCTGCTCTGGGTTCTAATTTATTATCTTTTGGTAGTTTCAGTACCCACGCTTTTGATCCAAAAATTCTTAGCTTTTGATAATCGATTTTTCTTAGATATATTTCTGCTGGTACTTTTCCTTCAAGCGCTTTAGTTGGAGATCGATTTATTTGATAAACAGCACAACGTACAGCTTCGTCCCATAGGTGCTTTGGTAGATTAGTATCGATAAACATACACCATACCTTATCTAATATCGTTCTGTTTAATCTCTCGGATACTCCATTTTGCTGCGGTGTGTGAGTACAGGTAAATTCTTGTCTAATGCCGTTCTTCTTGCAGAAATCTTTAAATGAATTTGACGAGAACTCACCTCCATTGTCCGTTCTTAATCGTGATATTGGAACGTTTTTCGCTTTTAACCTTTGCACATACTCTTTTAATTTTTCTTCGGCATCAGATTTATTCTTCAATACATGGACTTCACAAAAATGAGAATAATCATCTATAATAGTTACGTAGTACCTTTCACCATTTTTCGTTTCAGTACTTGTTGGCCCCCAAACATCGCTATGTATTAGTTCGCCTATTCGACTAGATCTTTGTTTCGTTGCTGTTTTAAAAGGTTGTCGGGTAGCCTTTCCTTCTTTGCATGAACTGCACACTTTGTCAGAATAAGGTAAGTTTAATAACATCAAGCCTCTCCGATTGATATGTCCTAGACGTAAATGCCATAGATCGACTTTTGTTGTGGACAACATAGTAGCATTTGACGGTGCCTCTAGAGTTTTGAATTCTGCAATATATAGTCCTCTTGTTGCTTTACATTTTATTTCTCTGTTTTTCACAAATATGCTTGCATAGTTATTTTCAAATATGATTCGAAAACCTGCCTTATTTATCTTCTGCACAGATAATAGATTATGATACAAATTTTTTACTATAAGAACTTCAATATTTATTGGGAATTCATTGCCATTATCAGAGGCTTTTAACTTCAATATTCCTTTTTCTTTAGCTATCATTGTATCTCCGTTAGCTATTTTAATGTTTACTGGTTGTATTTCTGACACATTACTTAAGTGTTTTCTTGTACTTTCTTTTACTAAATGTTGCGTAGCTCCCGAATCCAAAATTAACTTTACTGTGTAATCGTCTTCTTCTTCTGTGAGTGTCGACATAGCTACAAACGTTATTTCTTCTGTGTTTTCTTCATTTTGCGCTAAGTTGCTACTTTTATTTTCATTTCTGTATGCACGTACGCCACGGCCTCTCGATTTGTATTGGTTTGCTCCTCTTCCTCTATATTCTCGTCTGTTTCCTTTTACTTTTGGACAGTTAGCTATGAAATGGTCTATGCCTCCACACCCATAACATTTTTGTTTCTCTTTGCTAATAAAACTACATTCTGTGTTTGTTCTTTTCTTGCTGTTACTGAATTTTAGCTCGGCATCCAGAAGCTTACTTTTTACGAAATCCATCATTAACGTGACTGATGAAGTTTCCAGTACTGTTGTAACTACTTGATACTTTTCTGGTAGCGTTAACAGCAAATGACATACCTTGTCATATTCTTCTAATTTTGTGCCTGTTGCTTCGAGATCTCTTATTAAACCATCTAACTTAACAAAGTGATCCTGCAGATTTTTATCTTCTTCACATTTAAGTGTCAGTAGTTGCCGCCTTATATACAATTTTGAGAGAACACTCTTTCTTTCAAAAATGCTCCTTAACGAATTTATCATATCGTATGCAGATTCCGCATCTTTTACATATTCTATGTGTCTGTCTGTAAGACATTGAACAATTATTGAACGTGCTTTGGCATCCTTACTAGTGAATATTTCTTTGTCTTTTACAGATAGTGCATCTAGTGCTTCCTGTGTCATTTCCTTTGTAGTTACTTCTTTGCATCCTTTTTCGGCTAATATGCAGCTCACTCTAAAAAGCCAGTTTGGAAAATTTCCATCATTTAACAACGGCCAATTTGCTGATGCGATACCAGACACCGACGCCATGTTTTTATTACTTGAAAAGACTCTTCTTTTCTGCTTTATTACACGCTTCTTATTTACAAAATCTTTAGCTTAGCAATACACTATGGCCTGGGACTCTGGGCCCATAACCTGATAAAGGTTTATAATATAAAGACCTTAGCAGAGTAAACCGTTTATTATATTCTACTTGTCACACACAAAAGCACAATGTGTCACCATGAGCATTGAACCCTTACACTCTTTCTGTCCACAGGTAAGTATATATTTTCATAGATTCGTTAGTAGAGTGGGTTCAGTGATCATAGAACAATAGAATACAATGGAACATAAATCAGCTGATTCCAACATTAAAAAGTACATGAAACTTACCTCAAGATTTTTAAGCAAAACTAACATTCACCTTGTACATTGGTACATCCAGGAACACTACAAACTTAAATCACAGTATAAGGCTTGAACTATTAACTTATTTAACAAGAACTATTAAATAAAAAATCTTTCAAAAGGACACAAAAATTATTCAATAACAGATTGGTGTGAGGTTGTGTTATTCAACAAAAACGACCGACGACTAAAACTAAACGAGATAACGAGAACAATCACGGAACATTAGTAAGTGCAGATGCTAGCGCCGCTCGTGATGCGTAGTTGAACTAATATTGAGGTTTGACTTTTCCGTGGGAGTGCCCAGGCCCTGTAATAACCAAAAACTTTGATAAAGCGGCGTGAATAAAACATGAATAAAATTATTTTTAATTTGTGATTTATGGTATGTTTATGGTGTATTAGGTTTATGTTACGTCTCAGTCGTTTTAGTTTCAGTATTTCAGTATATATATATATTTTATCTATGTTTCAGTATGAGTAATCGTATATTATGTGCTATGTGGTAATTAGTAAATCGCTAATAAGTAATCTAAAATCTACCTAATATTTTCAAGTTTCAATTTTCAACTGGTGAATATTAAAATACAAAATAGACAATAGGTACAATGGGAGATGAACAGCAACTGAAAATGTATCCTTGATAATAAGTTCCATCTTTTTCATAAATACAAGTACAAATACTCAAAATTCAAATATTCAAAATACAAGTTTTTAACTTTAAAGTCCTTAACAGAACCTAGTAATATTGAAATACCTTTTCAAAACAACAGAATTGCTGAGATAGCCTATGATGTTCTCAGAATAGATAAGGAACCTAAACGTAGTGGTGTAATAAAGGACTTAAGTCTCAAAGAGAATATTTTAATAGCGTGAGTAGTTTTGCTTTTCTGCAGGTATTCCATTTAATAATTTTTTTATAGGAGATTTTCTGCTCAACTTGCACGTCAGCTTCGTGTAGCAGTCAGTAGCTTTTTTGAAAAACTAGACCTCATATCTGAGACATTAGAAGCCTTTGGACCACCAGTAAGTGATGTTTATAATCACTACTAAATATGCCACAACACACACCAGCACCCAGTCCTAGCAGGGCCGTTTATGGCTTTGTAGTGTACTTAAGCTTCGAGATATTCTTTGTAATTTATCTTATTTGGGCGATAGTGCCTGATGAGTACTTTCAATTGATGGGCATAACGTTTCTGCCGCAAAGATATTGGGCCATAGCAGTGCCTATCTATTTTCTCATAGTTTTGACTGTTTTTGCCTTTGTCATTTATCCAGCACTAGGAAAGTATATGACACCGGACATAAATGATTTGAGGACATTTAGGGATAAAGTCGGAACCGAAAGGAAATCCAATGATGTGTCGGTAAAACCCAATCGTACAAAAGAATGTATCTGCAAGGACAAAAATAAGTGTTATAAAGAATATTATGATACCATTCAACCAAATATTGTTAATAAGTCAATTCCTAGGTTAAAAGATATAGAAATATGGGAAGTCTCAGAAAGATTATATTTGAAGTAGCTTTTAAGTTGTATGGAATTAATTTTATTTGAAGAAAACTTAATATTGACAAATTTGTATAATAAACTATGGTTCTTTGCATTTAATTCAGAAATGGTCTATTGATTCTATGCAGTGGTGAGTAAATAAGTAAAGTATAAAATATAGAGGATGTGGTGCCAATAAAATAATTAAATAAAAATAACATGTAAGTGCACATTAATTCTGATTGTATTATTTGTTAATATTAGAGGGTAAACTGGGTCTAGTATTTGATTTAGACTGTCCTTTCAATAATTTAAAATTTGTGCTTTCAATGTTTTCTTACCTGCAGATTTTGTTACATTTCTTATTTTGTCAGATGAAAACGGCTCATAAAATGCTAAAGATTCAGGATCTTTGATGTTATTTGAAAATAAAAAAAATAATTTTAGAATTTCTGTTGTATTAGACTCTACGGTAAATGCTTTAATATAGTTGCCAAGTCCTTTTTTGTTCTTTATCGAGTATTAGAATTCACAATCAGTCTTCAAAATGTTTATATTTGAGCATATTTTCAAAATATAAATTCAATAATAATATAAAAAATCAACCAATAGATTTTAATATCTTAATCTTAATTCATAATTAATATAATATACAGTAATACGATAATTAATATTATACCTATTGCTATATAAGAAACAAACAAAAAGCTAATATGGATGGCACTTTAGTATTGTACATTGTACGTTTTATGAAATTTTGCAGGAATCCGGCTCACTTTCTAAATCTTTCGATATTTGCCCTCCTTTGAGAACAGTATTGACTACTGCTCTTGCTAAATAGCCTGTAGATTGAACATAAGGACTTTCCAGGAGATTCGATATTCTCTCTTCAGTCAAGTTGTGGTCCTAAAATTAAAAATTGAATCTTTATTTTTTGTAAATTCCTTTTTTGTTACCTTTATAATTTCATGTTTATATGTACACATAATTTAAAACAAAAATATTAAATTAAAAACTGGAATATTTACCTTAGCATATACATGTGCGGCATCCTTAATGAGTTGCTCCAGATCTAGTGGTTGATTAAAAGTTAACTCTGGATTTCGGCCTAATATTGTAGAGACAATTGTCAATAACTCTACAATAAGCTGCCTATATTCTGGTTGTTGAATGTGATTCAACATCTGAAAAGAATAAAAAATCAAATATTGGACGAAACGTATCACACCTACGATTGCAGCTTATAGAATATGTGCTTCCTCTCAAACCAGTCTTAGGCTTTTGGATTAACTATTTGACTTAGAATCAAGGGATGATATATCATTTATCCGTAACAGAGTTAAAAAATAATAGTTGTCTTACTCGAGACATCCGCTTGAGATTTTGACGCTTAAAAAAGTTTAAATATTTACAAATTCTTACCTCTTCGACCAGAAGTGAAAACGTTATTTCAGATCTAGTCATATTAGAGAGCGTTGGTTGTTGAGGGATTACATTTCCCGAAACTTTGATACCTTGGGGGGTTCTCATCATTACATCCCACACCTGATTGTAAAACGAAGAAGGTACCCTACACAAGCATCCCTCCAGCTGTCTTTTCTGCCGAGGGGCAATTCTACAAAATTAAAAAATTGAAGTACATTATAACAAAAATATAAATTTATAATATTCATAATTCATCTTTGCAGATGATTTCTCTTCATATTCAAATTAGTAAAATCAAAAATAAAACTTCAACATTTCAACCAAAAAGTTATTTGTCAGGATATCCATCTTATTTAAAAGATGTTACCAAAAAAAATACGAGTCGAGCGATATAGCATACGCATACTAATATGTATATTTAAATCCAACGGTTTTGAAGATATTTGACCTTTTATAAACATTTTTGCAGGTGCAAGGGCTTGTATAAGACTAACTTTTACACATTAAGTCATGATTCATTTGGTTTTTGACACAAGAAAGTTGCCAATTGCATACCAAGTGTTTTATTTTTCCACGTTATATTTAAAGAAATGATAAAATATTTCAAAAAGTTGTAATTATAACCCTTACAATGCATACGTTATATTTAAGTGAACTTAATTTTGCATAACTGTACGTAAAAAATAAAGAGTTTTCCATTTTATCAAAAATGATATAGCAGATTGTTATTTCATATACAGTGAGGACATAAAGTCGCCCCCCCAGCCCTCTTAACTTTCGATCCACTGGGTAGATTGTGATGAAATTTGGAACGATAATATATGACTAAATTCTGCATTTTTTGACACATCAATGACAGCTCTGAATGTCAAAGTAACAGCTGGGCGCGCAATAGGAAAATTTTTTTAAATGGAAATGGAGGTCGAATGGGGACTCATTTTGAAGCTATTTTTATGATCAATACATCCTCCAAATTTGAGAACACTTGGTTCAGTAATTTCCAAATAAAAACCAGCAATATCAGTTTATAACATATAAAGATCTTACCCATGGAACATTTATTTGTCAGGAGGTTCATAGAGGTCATTGTCAATATCTTTTGAAGTAACACGTGTTTTCTAAATTTGTTTCTGCCTCTACATTTAATTTAAATTATTTCATAATTTTTTAATTTAGGTTATTTTAGGTTAGGGATGGTTTATTGTTATTTGTTTACTTTTAATTTTTGTTTTGCTTTGAATAATTTACAATAATTTGTAATATGTATGCAAAAAAATGATACAACAGAAATCGATATTACTGGTTTTTATTTGGAAATTACTGAACCAAATGTTCTCAAAATTGGGGGATGTTTTGATAATAAAAATAGCTTCAAAATGAGTCCCCACTCGACCCCCATTTCCATTTAAAAAAATGTTCCTATTGCGCGCCCAGCTGTCACTTTGACATTCAGAGCTGTCACTGATGTGTCAAAAAATGCAGAATTTAGTCATATATTATCGTTCCAAATTTCATCACAATCTACCCAGTGGTTCAAAAATTAGAGGGGGGGACGGACTTTATGTCCTCACTGTATATTTATATTTTTACTTACTGTTCTTTTGTACCCCACTCTTTAATAGACAACACTTTAAACAAAAGCTGCCTGACCTCATATGGACTGTGATCTTCGATTTTCTTGTCATTTTCAAATATTTGCAAATAGTACTTGATAGCTTCCAGCACCCATCCTACCCTAATTTTTAAGATGCCATGGAACAACTCGGGGTTCGTAGCTATCAGTCGTCCGCAGTACAAAATGATTTCTTGTTGCAAAACCGCCTGAATGACATCATAGGGTTGGATGGTGTCATAGACCACTGCTTGAATCTCAGCTGGGGTCATTGGCTTATCAAATACTGTTTCCTTTTGACCTATCACTCCTACAGTTAGCTGAAATAAAATTTATAAACAAACTTAATGATATTAGGGTGAAGATGTTGAAAATTATTTATTTTGATACCTGATTCAAAACCATACAGACTGTCCAAAATTCGAGTCTCTGCATAGGGATCTCAGTTATTATAAAAGATAAGAAAACGCTCAAATGGGGAAAGTTTTAGAGAATTTTATGCTGATTTCAAATCTGCATTGAAAGTTATCGTGAGTCAATTGTTTTTCGAGATATTGAAAAAAACGAAAAACCGAAGAATTTGTTTTTGGCCAATAACTCTTTGTTTTTCTGTTATGAACCACAACTTTGCTATTTCTTATGGTCGCCATATTGGATTTTTATATCATATTTTAAAGCCAAAAATTCTCTTTCCAACGATGTATCATAAGCCTATAAAAGAATTATTAAAATTTGTGAAATATTGAATAAATCGTTTTTTTAAAAGTTTACTTTAGAAGTTGGCTGTGCAATGAAATGTTTTCTGTCACAAGTGTCAAATAAAACTGCTTAGAAAGAGTTAACGTGTCAGTGTTTTTATAAAGTGAAAATATGGAAAGAGTTCACAAATTGTCAAATGAAGAAAAGTTTGATATGCTTACGCTTTATTTACAAGCTCACCGTAACGCGGAAATTGCATCTACCAGATATTTGGAATTATATCCAGAAAGACAGCAGCCACATAAAACATATTACAGGAGAATTGTTACCAATTTATTGAATTATGGTGCATTTGAGAATAAGAGGAACCACTATGAAAAAGATAACCATGATCGTGACGTAAACGTTCTTAATATAATAACTGAAAGTCCGTCAACATCTGTAAGATCTGTTCAGCATCAAAGTAACATCCCGAAGTCTACCGTTCATCAAATTTTGAAAAAACATGGATACCATCCTTACAAGCCTACTATTGTCCAAGGTCTTCGCGAAGGCGATTTTGATAGGAGATTGCAATTTTGCCAGTGGTACATAGAAAAATGCAGAGAAGTTCCTGAGTTCCTTAATTTGGTAATATGGTCTGACGAGACCCGTTTTACTAATTGTGGGGTATTTAACAAACAGAACAGACATCATTGGAGTATCCAAAATCCCCATGTGATGGAACAGCGACGATTGCAGTCTAGATTTGGGTTTAACGTTTGGTGTAGTCCTTTAGGTATTTTTATCTTCATTAATGATATTGTGAATAAATAAGCTAGTCATTAATGTATCATGTTAATGTATAATTATTTTAGGAAATCGCTTGGTTGGTCCGTTTCTTTTCGATTACAACCTTGATGGGGAATGATATCTAAACCTATTAAGAGAAGAAATAATTCCAGCAATTAGAAGGCTTGTACCCAATGCAGCTGAATTTCAAAGATTGTGGTTTCAGCAGGATGGTTGTCCGGCACATAATACTGTAGAAGTTAGAACATATTTAACCCATTGTTTTGGGCAAAATGTTATTGCGAACAATGGACCAGTTATGTGGCCGGCAAGATCCCCAGATCTTACGCCACTCGATTTTTATTTGTGGGGACAAATTAAAAATGAAATTTTCGAATTTGAACCACCCGTTAATAGAAATGAATTAGAAGCTAGAATTAGAGAAGCGTTTAACTTGTTAAACGGAAACACATTAGGAAGAGTTATGAGAAAGATTTTAAAGAACTGTGAAATGTGTCGTAATGCAAATGGACGCCACTTTGAGCATTTGCCTAATAATGCTTAATTATGGATGCTTCATTTTTTAGTTCTGGTTGTTTTTAATACTTACTACTATTAGACTAAAGATATTCATATCAATATCATGGTTATCTTTTTCATAGTTGTTCCTCTTATTCTCAAATGCACCATAATTCAATAAAGTAGTAATAATTCTCCTGTAATTGTGTTTTGTAAGGTTGCTGCCTCTGGATACAATTCCAAATATCTAGTAGATGTAACTTTCGCAATACTGTGAGTTTGTAAATAAAGTGTAAGCATATCAAACTTTTCTTTATTTGAGAAATTGTGAGCCCCATATTTTCATTTAACGTAATTCATAAGTCATTTTGTATGACACTTGTGACAGAACGGGAAATATTTACATTTCATGGCACAGCCAACTTCTAAAGTAAACTTGTAAAAAAATGATTTTTTCAATATTTCAAATTTTAAAAATTCTTTTATAGGCTTATGATACATCGTTGGAAAGAGAATTTTTGGCTTTAAAATATGATATAAAAATCCAATATGGCGACCATAAGAAATAGCAAAGTTGTGGTTCATAACAGAAAAACAAAGAGTGCCTTGTAATTTTTGTTTATGCCAAAATGTTCGTCTTTAAAAAGTGTACTAATAATGTAAAATTTTTAGAAGCGTCAGATTAACCGTTAGCGAGTTATTGGCCAAAAACAAATTCTTCGGTTTTTCATTTTTTTCAAGTACCTCGAAAAACAATTGACTCACGATAACTTTCAATGCAGATTTGAAATCAGCATAAAATTCTCTAAAACTTTCCCCATTTGAGCGTTTTCCTATCTTTTATAATAACTGAGATCCCTATGTAGAGACTCGAATTTTGGACAGTCTGTACCATAAATAATAAAACCACCATAAATAATAAAAGAGATTCACTAAAAACTCTATACCTGTTTCCCATGAACAAGAACAGCAGTTATAAATGGACTAATCGAGTCAACATTATGATGTAACAAACTGCTGGTATATCTCACTGCCGCCCAGTGACGTAAGCCACCTGCTTGGTGGTACAGACTCTGAAGATGGGTCTCTACTGTATTATCTTGTACTACAAAATTGCTGCCTTCCTTGCTTAACAGGATTCCAAACAGTTGACAACGTGCATATATACTTTCAATAGCATGGATGGCATCAACTATTTCAAATGTGGATTTGTTTTTAAAATGCTAAAAAAAAAGTATCAAAATTATGCCGCTCATATTGTTAAATTGACTTACCGAAAAATCTTTCAGTTCATCTTGATAGTTAAGAATTCTCGGCACATCAGTTAGGCTCTGATATCCTATATAATCATGTTCTAATTGTTTAAACTGGTGGAAATCATCGACTGGATAATCAAGGGCATCCATAAAGTCCAAATGTTCTAAAAAAATGTGTACAATGAGTATAAAACATGTATTAGTTCCATTTAAGTTGGATATGATTATGTTTTGTAAATAAAGTTTAAATAAAGGTGCAAAAAAATGTGTTTACTATAGACTAGTGTTGGCAGACACTTATATAAATGTCCTTAAATGTCCGGACATGTGTCCAGAAGTGTCTGGACAGAATGAAAATGTCTAGACATTTATCGTATCTGTCCAGCTTCCTTCAGATTTATAATTACCGCCATTTTCAGCTAACTGAGCTAACCTAAAAATCCAAATCTCTTGGAATTATTTTCTAGTCTTTTGTGAGTTTCTATAGTCACCTATAGAAACAAGGTGGAGTAATTGAGGAGAAAAAAATTGATAATTTTAAAATTTTTATATGTAGGTAATTCAATTTTTAAAACAATTTTGAAAGTTTATTTTTTGAATATTTACTATGTCCCATATGCCATATACAGGGTGTCCCACGGTGACGAGACATTAGATATATTTCAGAGACTAGGACCTTCGATTTTAATCTTGAAAATTTGGGCAATAGTGTTTTCGGGCATGTCCTTCTCAACTGAAATAATGGCGTCCACCTAACGCTTCCGGTTATACCGGAAGTTGATGTCATCTTCGTTATTTTAAATGGAACATCCTGTATATTATTACAATTTTGAATTCTACGTGATATTCTAAATACATTTCATGTAGGATGTCCTATATCTATCTTCAACTGTTTTTGAAATATTGACATGTGAATATTGACATTTTTCAACTTTGACACCCTGTAAAATCTAAATGGTTTGAGATCAAGCAAAACCGTTTGCACATTCCTATCTTACTTTTCATAAGCTATCATTTGATACTAATTTCAGATTTAACCAAAAGATTAAATTTAATTGAAAATTTTTTATTTCTGGATAAATCTGATATTAGTATCAAATATCATTTATTTTTACTTTTCTTTTTTCAAGAATTTATTTACTTCATTTCATTTCACATGTACACAGTAGAAATTTAAACTTCTTCAAGTTAAATCATAATTTCGTAATTAACACTATTAATTTTTTACTATGTTAACCATAAGCTGGTAAAGGTAGACAAAAATTAAAAATTGTTACGAAAATATTGATTTTTCACCTAATGCTTGTATTTCAGAGAATATATTCTAACAATATATAAGTATTTGGTATCATCTTGTAGCTTATGGCATGTGCTGTACAGTAAATCTGTTATATTTCATTTTCTAAAATGTCCGTATAACTGTCTAAAATGTCCAGACAGTTGTCTGGACATTTGACCAATTTTTAAATGTCCGGACATTTGCCAACACTACTATAGACTTACACCCAGTGTATACTACTTTAAAAGGGTCTGGTTATAAGGAACATAATCGATAACGACTTGTTATAACAGTTAAACCGTCACTACATAATCTTAAGCAGTTCTAAATTTAAGTTTAGTGTGGGGCAACTTTTTTAAAAGAGTAGCAGAATAATATCTGAATTGCAGGCCAAATGGTGTCAAGCCAGGCCCTCGATTCTTGAGTCATCGGAAAAGATTCGTATGCGAAAATGACATCAATATGACGTAGTTGACAGTTGTTTATAGCAAGAGAACTGTCAAACTACATCATATTGACATCATTTGCCTATACAAATCTTTTCTGACAACTCAAAAATCAAGGACTAGTGCCCTTGTTATATTCTGCAGAAATACTTGCAAATGTTCCATGAATTTTACTGTGAAAAAATCAATATAATGACAATTTTTAAAAGGATTTATCCAGCTTTTTGAGTACACAGACATCATTATTACAGATTGATACAGAAAATCAGAATTCAGAAAATTGTTCTGCTTTTTGCTGCAATATGGATCCATGTATGGGATGTCAGTAATAATCTGACGACTAAAATACTGAATATTTATATAGTTTTATTCAATGTTTCTTTTATAATAGAGGGGTACCAATGAAAAATGTTTATACCTATTACACGTTATAAAGAAAGCTAACTGTTTAAGACAACCATTGTTAGACCAACTGTTAGTTCTAAAAAAAATTTTCATAGTCGAACACTTTCTACTAAGACAACTTGCTTGTTATTTATTACACACAAATAGTCATTATATCCGAGTTAATTCTATCCGAATTCAAAATGTATGGAGTTCAGTAATGTTTTTTTGTAATTTGCTAAAACAAAATACTAATTAACAAGTGTACTTTATAATTATAGAAAATTCTGTAATAATCTGTTCCATATTCTTGACTGTCCATTTCAAAGTTAACTTTCTAGATTCAATTATTATTTACTTACCCACACAAGAACTAGATATAAGATTCTGCAACCTCCCGATCCTGACTTTAACGTTATCACAGTACCCCTTTTTCAACATAGCAAGCAAATCCAGCATTTTCTTAAACTGTGGGTCTCTCATATGCTCCTCTCTCATCAACAAACAAACAGTCGGCCTGCCGGAGAGCCGCCAGTACCGTCCAACAAACTGTAGTTCCGTTTTAATATCGTCTATCAGCAATGCCATGTCGCGGTACAAGTAAAAATCAGAGACCTCAAAGATAAGCGGGTAGCAGAGTACAGTTGCCCCTGCAACTCTATATACTTTGCTAGTTCCTAAGCTACCAACGGGCCTTACGGGTCGACCTTGCAGTTGCAATTTATGGTTGATACCCAAGTTTTCATAGACCTTTACGAGTTGGTTGGAAGACCAAATCTGAACTGGTTCCACTTCATGAGGAGTTTGAGTTTGGATACCGTAAGTAGCCATCATAGCTTGTAAACGCATCGATTCTGCTATTAGTACAATTTGGACCACTAGATCTGTGGCTGTCCCCTAAATTTCAGAAGAACATTATTTTGGGGCATGCATGAAATGTTGGGTAAGAAAAATAAGAGACGTCATGCTACATAAAAAGATAACTAAACAATAATTAGCATGTTTGTTGTGGCAAAGTGGTCCATATATTACTTTTCGGTAACTTTCGTATGCCATGAATAAACTTTTTTTTAAAAAAAACCTAATATTTCATCAAAATACTTATAATGCTTTACGAAAAACAGAAAGTCTATTGAACTTAAAAATTATTTAAGTAGTAAGTGTAATTTTTCCTTAAAACAGAGAAGAAAAAAATCGGATGACAATAAAGATTTCATTTTTTGTATACTGTTTAAGCAAAGTGTTTTTAAAGTAGGATAAATTAATATTATCATATTTAAAAATATAATTTTGCTGCATGCAATGGCTACTCCGATGTTTCTTCACTTAAATTACAGCTTGACAGACACTTTAGTACAATTTACTAAAAATCTTGTTAGTTATAGTAGTCCAGTAAGTTTATATATGGTTAAGCCTATTTTATCAAAACAAACATGGTAATATACTGGATATAGGTACAATAACTTCAAATATAAACACAATTTGACTATAAATTACAAAAAAATTAAATAATGTTGCTAAATTAAGTAATACGACATTCACATGATCTAATGATATTGCACGTATTATAATATTCACCAGTTATTGAAACAATTTATAGACATTTTGAGGAAAAGGAAAAGCTTACACTATCCGATCAAATATGTATAATATTTGATCGGAGCACTAAATACATAAGGCATACATGGATCAGTTATTAATATAAGCAAACATAAAGAGGGAAATATAAAATTTGTATAAGGAAAACTAGATCGTCACAAACAGGCATATTTAGTAGTAGCTATTCTACATATTATTAGTAGGAGTCTTTTTACTTACAAAACAGCGCTTTGCCTGGGTTCATGATCATGAAAATAAAAAATCAAGTTACTTTTAAAAAAATAAAATGCAAATGAATATTGGTATGGAAATGGAAATGTCGAGGGAAATGTTAATGTAAAATAAAAGAAATTGATCATCTCTATATTCTAACATAAATTTAAATTTAACTTGACGGCCCCCTATAAGTAAGGAGGCGCTTCCAAAAATTGCACTCATGAAAAATCTTTCATGGGTGCGGGCATAAATTTAGGTTTCAGCAGAAGCGGCCTCACTAATCGATCATTGACACGCTCAGCTCCCCTAGACAAAGAAGAAAGATGAAGTGCAGACATGTATGATTTATACATTAATATTTGCTTTATATAGGTAAGATATAAGTGACTCCATCTAGGTAAATGTACTCAAACTATAAAATATTTACATAGAATAGACCCAAATAGAATGAAAGTCGTTTAGGTACCTGTACCTACTTCACTAAATCCTTAGCCAAAGCCAATTTATGGGCTATACATTAATATTCATATTTAATTCTCTATGATAACATGTTAAAATAATAACCATAAGTCCTCAAATTCTTCTATATATTCTTTGTTTGTTAATATTCTTATACAAACAACGCCTTTAGGTATATTTTCACACACACATTTAGATAGAATTAAGAATATAGTCTATGAATCCTATAGTGACCAGATTTGTCAGATTGCAATGCGGGACAAATTGACAAACTACAACTCTATGATGATCGAGGATTTTTAGACATTTAGGTTAGGTCTTTCCCTATTAAAGAACGTAATGCCGTGTTTCACCGCTACAAAGCCACTGCACGATAGATTTCAGACAGAGTGACAAGACAGAGAGCCTAAATTAATTATTACAGTGTTCTGCATTACCGTCTTTACAGTTAACTTTAAATTAAACTGTTGTCATTGTCCGTTGTCATGAGCGCTATTTATGGTGTGTGTTACGTTACTGTGTTGATAACAAATAATTGCAAATCGCATAATGCGGGACAAATCCGGGACATTTCTCTTTGCGGGATGTATGATTCAAATCCGTGACTGTCCCGCACAATCCGGGACGTCTGGTCACTATACTGAATCCCATAAAAGGACGACAGATTTATTTTCCAGAGCTATTTTCAGCTGTTTTATTAGAAACGCAAGAAATTGGATGCACAGATAAACAGCGAAATTAGTTTTTCAGCACAAATTTTGATTACATACAAACCTCGTACTGAGCAAATGGATATAAAAGCATATGGTTAATGTTTAAATAATTTCTTATAGCCATAAGCCCTTCAAATTTCGTAGATTAATATCAAGACTAAAGACATTTTGTACCTATATTTATAAATACATAGCTACTCTATGACAATTAAATTATAACTCATCACATAGAAGTTTACTTTTCGATAAACTATGGAGATTTACCACTTAATTGTGTCTATATTTATTTATTTTTTAATATAACTTAATAATATGTAGTCTACTAGTTTAAAAGGAAACACAATGCTAAGGAGTTAAAAACTGTTATAAATTAGCAAGTAAAAATGTTACAGATGTAATGCAAAATGCAAGTATTATAAATCTCCCTCTATTTTATTTGATGATACTACTGTGCCAAAAAGTATTTCCTTACCTGAAAAGCTGAGTACCTCCCTCCTTTCCTAGGTCTATTATATGATGGTAAATATCTCCGAATCGGATCTAATTCATTTATATGCAATAAGCCAGCAGTCAATAACTGAGCTAAAATAAACATCGACTGGTTCCAAAGAAACAGTCCACCTTCTGCATGTGCTTTTCTGATTGTTGCACCAGGCTCTTGCCTCTCTTTTTCAATATTCTCTTCACTAACATAATAGAACATTGGAATCACTGGATCTAAAAAATGTAATATAAAATTTAATAACATAAGAATTAACTGCAAAGGCAAAGAAGAAAACAGTGTTTTACCTCCATGATGATCTATCATAATTCTTTCTTTCAGTAAATCCTGGTATTCTGATATTTGGTCAGGAAGTGACTTAAAAACGCCATCTATGATCATGTATATATAGAATAAAGGCCACTCACATTCAATACTTTCGAAATTCTTTATTTCACCTCTATCGTAATATCTAAAACCATACACATAAATAAAAACAACTATAATTATAATATAATAATATCTCTACCCCTCATTCTAATCACAAGGATTAGCCAGGAAGCCTGATACTTGTGTAGGAGAAGGGGCGGCATATTATTATTCAGTAGGTCGCAATTGTGCCACAGTAAAAATGCATCAAGTTGGCAAGTTGGTAAACACTAACTACCATACAGTCTGGAATTAGTGAAACCTAAAACCTAATTACTTAGTTAATACACGATGTTAATATCGCACATGCTGACATTTTTCCCATCCTAAGCATGTGCACCAGGATAATAATTATCAATGATCAATACATTAAACTCTGAGCTACTGACTACTGAGCCCGAACTGTTTACTATCTTCATCAATCTGCTAGTTTAGTGAGTCAAATGTAATGTATAAAAATATAAAAACCTTTTGCTAGAATTTTCTGTAAGAGTTTTATAACCATCTCTTATATATCTTTTAAATCCATAATTTCCTTTTAATGATTTGACAATATTATGCTTAGTCTCTTGATATAAAAGATCTTCATGTGTAGAAAACGATGGAAAAGATATAGTTGGTAAAAGTGAAGCATCTACATCCTAAAATCAATGTTATTGTGACATTACGCGCTTTCGTAAATTCAGCACAGTTTTATGATGGATGATGTAATTGATGGATGTGATGAATTTATGCTGGACATGTGATTCCGATTCCATCAGAACAATTGACAGTTAAGCTTAATTTACGAACAGAAGTTAGGTTTAATGATAGATGGAAACATGCGCATAAACGTCCATTTCATGAATCTCTGTGAGTAAGAATTTTGTCTCCCCAACCAAAATATCCACTGGAATTTGTTCACCCTCCATTGTGACTAACAAATCTACTAGGTACTTTGTGCTTACTTTTATGCTTTTATTAAAATTACATTGCTTGAATCAAGCAAAAAACAACATACTAACCTCAAAATTAATGACATGACAGTTCCCCTTCCTTTTCCATCACAAAATTTGAAATCCATCAGGAAAATTTAATGATGGAAGTGATGGTTTTCTGATGGAACATCATACAATTTTGTGCTTAATTTACGAACAAGATTGACAGCCCATCATAAAGCAATCGCTGAATTTACGAACGGCTTTTACTGTTTTGTGATGGAAATGATTCCATCTTTTTGAGAAATGATGGATTTACGAAAGCGCGTATTTTAAGTAATTGTGACATCTCGATTATATATTTACCTTGGAACAAGATTCTCTTGGTAGCAAAGTCTCAAAAATACTTCGGTTTCTATTATGGGCATCGATATCAACATAAACGACACTCCAAGAAGCACCCTTTTCACCAAACAAGTTGCAACCATTTATTGCTTCTAGTGCTGCTTTAGCAAGCCCTATCGAACTGGCATGTATTTCTGGAGTTCCATCATTGTACTTACTGCCTCGTTCCCACATCCCATAATCGGGTGTGCGATAGGCTCTCTCCACATAATAAACTAGGTTCTGAACAAATGCCACCTCATCCTATATTTAAAACATTACTTATATTTTATATTTTACATGAAAAACTAGTAGTTTTTCTATAATTGTTACCTGTGTGTAGATAATTTGTAATCCGGAGGTAATCATTTGTACCAGAAATAGTAAATATATTGAAACAACATCAATTTGTAGATGATTATATTCATTATCTGTATAGACTTCACTACCAGTTATTAGATGAAACTTTACATGTAAAGCATGAGCACTACATTGATTTTTCTTGAAAAGTTCAATTCGCTTGGCCTGTTTAATCCAGCATTCTAAAATACCTCTCATACACTTCACAGTGGACTGACCTAATTCATACGATTTGCCTCTATCATCATCAATCCTCCTACAATAGATTAAATGATTTAGGATTTGCAAATTAATTGTACAAGCTATGTAGTTATTTACCTGTAGGATTGATATAGTCCCCATACAGCAGCTGCACAATAAACACTTTCACGAACACTACCTACTTCTGTGTCAGATGATAATACTGGAAAAAGTCCGGTAATAGGGCTTTGGTACCGCAGAAGTTGTCTTTTAACTAAAAAGTGTCAATTGAATTATGGAATTAAATAAATTACTCAAACGCACCTATTCCATAATAAATATCGAGTTGGCGTACAGTGTCTTCATAATTCGCTACTTTTAAAAATTGATCCAAGTAGATGGTTTCATCTATAACACTACTCTGCCTAGTCATTCTACAAATAAATGCTTATTAAAATGGTTACACTCATAGGAATATTTTTTTTATTACACTTTCTCATTTATTCCCATTATTTGAAATGGGCTATTTAAATATACCAATGCTATATTTAAAACAAGCAAGCAAAGTCACCACAAGGGCGACCTGGAAATAAGGTTATGTTTTATGTTATGATTTGGTATGTTCATGTTCTGTGTGATAATTACCATAGATAAATTAAAGAAGAAATTACAGATCATATGTTGTTATGGTAGTATTATATATATGTTGTTATGTCATATAATCTATGGTTATGTCCATGATACAACTACACGTTATGTCAATCAAGAGCCGCCTGACACGAGAATTTAACACTGATTGCGCGCGCAGATTTAGCGGACTTGTATGCTAGAAATTAGAACATGTTTTAATTTCTTGGACGAAATCAGCACAGTATAGATACACTACTGGGCATCTATATTGTATTGATTTCGTCCAAGAAATTAGAACATGTTCTAATTTTTAGCATGCAAGTCCGCTAAATCTGCGCGCGCAATTTGAGTACTGAATTCAGTGCTAAATTAAAGTCTCGTGTCAGGCGGCTCTTATAGATATTTATGGCGATTTCGATTCATTGCTCTAGAGCACTCTCAAAGCGCTCTTTTATGGATTCGGTTGTTCGATTCACAAATGGGAGTGCTCTGTTGAAGAACTTCGTTTTCGATTTGTTCATAAATATCTCGACTGGAGCGCTCTTATCTGCTCCCTGAAAATTGTCAGAGCAGTTATATGCTCCGTTTGTGCTCCAGATTTCCTAACCTCGTAAATAAAATTGATTAGTGTCAAGTGTCAACAGACACGGTAAACATCAGAGACAACAATATCATTGAGACATGTGTTTACCGTGATCGTTATAATATATTATATATATATAATTATAATATTATATTATAGGCATTGGGGAAAAAAAATGGAATTTGATGCTAACAAAATTTTGCAAATAGTAGACTTTCTTTCATCTTCAGATGATACTTCTGATGATGAATTACAACTAGTTGAAAATTATATTTGCTCCCAAACACAATGGAAAATAGAAAACTACGTAAAAAATGTAGTGGACAAATATACAGATACTCAGGTACCTTTTCATTTATCAATTTTGGTGTGTAACATAACAGTCTTCTGTGACATAACCAAGAATCGTTTCTTTTTTTACACAGAGTCACAGAACACCTATCTTTTGTTTGATTCCGGATTGCACTGTTCCCCCTTGGAACAGAAGATTAAGTTTGGAGTGCTCCATGCCTGATTTCTGGTTGATTAGGTTTTTGTATTTTGTGGTCTTAACTCAATTCACACACTAATAATTGAGATAATATCATAGAAAATTAATTTTCTAATGACACTCGCCATACAAGGATCTTTAACTTATAAAAATCCTTGCTATCCATAGACATATGTCTATAAGTGTTTTCTTTTCAAGATCGCCACGCCTCGTGTTTTCTTTTCAAGAGCGTCTAACTCGTGGGGACCATAGAGAGCCCTTGAAACGCATATGAATTTAGGGGATATTTGCCAGTTTGTTTACTTAACCTAAATACAAAATGAAAAATAGTAAAATAGTAAATACGTTTTTACTCTATATGTCTGAAATTCTGATACCTGCTGTGATTTATTTTCAGTGTAATTCTGTAATTTGTTGATGTTTCTACGTTTTTACCGATCTAATAATCTAACCTAACTAAAATGGTTGTGCTCGAGCGGAAAGGGGGAAAACAGAGGTGGGCGTCGCGCACTCGGTTAAGGGTTAAAAGAACATGCTGAGGAACAGCTCCGAGTTTCTCTAAACTGCCCAAGCCATTGAAAAGAATACAGTATTTGGTACTCACAGTACACAATAGGTCCGTTCGATTGCCAGCTAGTGTAGTGTACACCAGTGTGTATTGCACTACATTTGCTTCAGCTGATTTATGCCAGTGCAATGTACACCTTATGTACGTTGTCGATATAAGGCACTTTATGATTTAGGGTACACTGCCCTGAATAGTTACAAACGAATAGAATTCTGAAATTAGTGTAGTTCAGTGCTACACTTTTTGAGCAATCAAACGGACCTATTACTTGATGGAATGATGGTACACATTTTCATATTTTCCTTCTACATATTTCTCTGTACACATTACACTACACCATAGATAAAATATTTATATTAAACACATGATTGTATTAAACATTCTGTTGGGCACACTCTGTGGTGTGGCTTGTCTTGTCGCTTGTCTCTCTTGAAAACATAGGGCGCATTCAGGTAACCGCAGCACTTCAGTGCTTTATTCAAATATTAAATTAAATTAAAAATTAAATTTAGCGCTGCAGGGCTTTATTAAAGCGGTAAAGCATATATTTTTCCCGCTGGATCGCTGAATAGTTCCATCAAGCGATAAAATTAATATAGTTTAGGTTTACGTCTATGGGTTTACCCACAAAATATCTACGGATAATATTAATTATTAATAATAATATTAATTACAAAATATGGATTACTGAAAATTATGTCACTTTAAGCTTGCGTTTAAAATGTCGATTCAGCGAACGTGAAGCGGTAAAGCGCTGGAGTGTTATGTTTCCCTGAATGCGCCCATTATGTTTCTGTTTGTATTATTTTATGGTCTATGGGAAATGGGATACTCTTTTCTATATTTTGTGCTCTATAATCACAGATTATTCTATATTATTTCATTTCTGTGTTCTGTGATCGTGATCATTTCCATTTGCATCTTTGATCGTGAAGGTTAAGGTTTCAGTATATATATATTTTATCTATGGGTTAAGGTTAAGAAAGAAGTGCAAAGTAGAAGTTTGTGGTTTTGTCAACATTCTATGCAAAATGAATCAAGATGAGAAAATGATTGAAGATCAGCCTTTAACGCTTGGTCAGCCTTTGAGTGATTTTCTTTTGCAGCTAGAAGACTACACACCAACAGTAAGCCAATAAATAATTAGAAGTTAAGACTTTTGAGATAAATTCTGCTCCGAGTAACATATAAGTAGATATTCAGCAATAACAGGGAATAATGAAACATTTATTCCAAATTATTTTTATACTTTATATTCATAGATCAAGTTAGGCACTTATTAACATAGGTTTTTCTTGCATGAACGTAGGTATATAACAGATAATTGAATTATGAAAAGAATTGAGTTTAGGATCATGTCATTTTGTGATTTGTGTTATTTTCAAGATTCCAGATGCAGTAACTACATATTATTTAAGAACCTCCGGCTTTGAGCCAAGGGATCCCAGATTGGTGAGATTGATATCAATTGCTGCACAGAAATTTATATCAGACATAGCGAATGACGCACTTCAGCACTGTAAAATGAGATCAACAAATTCTTCAAGTCATGGTAGTTCAAAGGTTTGTTAAATACATATTAGTTCAGTAGATTTGATAAGTTGATATATATTTTTTTTAGAGCAAACAGGGAACAAAAGATAGAAGGTACTGTCTGACGATGGAAGATTTAACACCAGCTTTGGCAGAATTTGGTATCACTATAAAAAAACCCCATTACTATGTGTAAAATACCTTTTAAAATATTGTGTTAATACTTTTTATAAGATTTATTGTTTAGTAATTAATTGAGGCAATTAAAAGATTTCATAACAAACCTTTATTGATTTTATCCTACCTATTATCTAATTGTAATGTACCAATTATAAATACTGTAATTGCAAAATAAAAATAATAAAAAGCAATATAATACAGGTTGCAGTGTAATAAAGTAACAGTACTTAAATTGCCATTTACAAACAATACTTAATTATCATCTAAAAATTTCTGCAACAAAGCATTTGCAAGTGGTATAATCAAATATTCAGTACCATCAACAGATCTCTTCTGTTTTATCATTTTATGGTCTAAGAACTCCGTCAACTGTGCCCTTAAAGCTAGATCCGAGCTTACTATGAATGCTTCTCTACATGCCATATATAAATCTTTAAATGATATGCCTTGATAGTACTGATTTTTTGCATTTTCTAACTGATGCTTTACAATAATAATATAAATATTTTTGGAATTTGTTGTGAGTGAAAGAAACACATTTCTTAGTGATGACAATGCTAAAGTTCCACTCTGCTGAATCATCATAGATCGTTCGAAAGACGTTTCTTCTACATATGGTAAAAATGATGTAACATCCCACCAAATGTAGTTGAATTTGCTTAACTTACTATGATCCCAAATCAGGGGAGCATTAATATGGTCTATCGATGCTATTAGGTGAATGTTTTTAACTGCTGCTAGGCATGCTAATATGTTCTGTGATTTATTATTTCTTATGATTTCGCCTTCAATGTTGTGGATAATTAAGTATAAATGTGATTCAGGTATGTTTTTAAACTCCTCAGTTATTAACTCGCATGCTTCATTGACATTACCAGGCGCTTCATGAATTTGTAATACATCAACTAAAATTCCATCCAAAATATTTTTTATTGATAATGTTGGAAAGAACCCATTAACTACAATGACTGGGTGGTCATTTAAATATTTTGAATGAAAACTTTGAAGAATGTTTCTCTTAGATCCAAGACCATATAAAAGAATGTTAAAGTTTTCGTTAAGAAGATAAAGCCATTTTTCGAAGAAACTTTCATTGGTTTCAGATAATCGTTTTACTGCTAACTCATGTTTTTTGGAGAGTTTCATATTTTGTAATAATTTCTGTAGTTGATATTGTGGTAATCTTGGTGTTTCTAACTTATCTAAAGTATTGTTCGAAGTCTGAATTTTACTTGACGCTGTATTTGCAAAATATTCATCAGAATTTATAGTATATTTACCTTTACCTCTTGTTCTTGTTGATTGTAACTTTGAATCTGTAAACTTCACTGTAGTTTGTGCAGATCTGATCCTTTTATCTTTAGAAGGTTCTGGTTCTTCATCACTACTTTCACTTTCTGTTTTCTCATTTTCTTTGCATTCATCACTCTCACTACTACTTGCACTTTGAGAAACTTCATATTCACTACCACTATCCTCATACTCAGCCTCTAAAAGTTTCTGAATTTTGGTTTTAGTTTTACGTCTTACGTCATAAGGAGTTTTTGAAGGGCAAGTTTCAGTAACTTTTTGAGCAAGGCTGTCACGCTGCTTGTTGGTTTGAAATTTGAAAATTTCGTCACCTTGTACAACTACGTTATCATGCAAAAGTTTAGGTTTTTCCACATTGACGTTGAGATATTGTTCCTCATCAGAAAAATAACGAATATCTTCCTCATCATCACTACTGATTGCCTGGACAAAACCACAATTTTTTAATTTTGATATGTAGAGCGATTCTAATGCCTTCAGGCTAGGTTTTGGCCGACGAGGTGTCTTTCGAATAGGGGTAGTGCTACTTGAAGCCATAATAGCACAGTTTATTAAACTATCATAAATTGTCTGTTCTGTTAAATACTTAATAATATAATAATCAAAAAGTAATATTTTATCATCGATCACTATCACTAGTCACCATTTGTTCACATTTTGTATTTTCAGTATTTTGATATTTTTGTGAAGTGAAAATGTAAGGTTAGATGTTAGATTAGAAAATTTCCCGCCAACATGTAATGGTACGTTCAATGGGGCTGCTTGTTTGTCTGCATGTGGAATACGTTCCAATCATTTATTTAATTAATTATAAAAAAACAAGTATGTATAGGTAGTTTAATTGAATGCAATCTATAACAGTGATAAAAGTGCGCGAATAATTTAAAATAAATACTAAGGAATCGCAAAATATAAAGCTTTGCCAAATATTGCTGTCTTTGCTTATAAAATAAACCACTTTTTTTTAGAATATCTTCCAAACCTAGTTTTTCCACTAGCACTCTATAAATCAGACTGTATCTACAAGTGTCAGAGTGTAAATCAAAGATCATAGATAGTTGCGTAAATCATAGTAGCGATTGTAAAATTAGGACGTATTTTTTCATTCAATATTTCGATGTGGTGAAGCTGAAGAAATGGGTTCTGATTGATTGATTTGAAAAATTCTGCATCCTGATTGGTCCTACAGAATTCATAACATCAAAATGTAGGTAAACGGATGATAATGTATTCTCATGTATGTCTCAAAGTTACAATTATTAAAGATCATGCCACCTATCTCCAACTGTTACCACTATGGTTTTTGGATTTACCACTCGTATACAAAGAGTTGTAAAATTATTAACCATGGTACGTGTATTTCAAAAATAACCAAAAACACGAATAGTGATTCTCTCGAGTTTTCTTATTTTTATAAAAATAGAAAACTAAATATTAGACAGCCCCAATCTAAACACTTATCTGATAAGACAAACTGTGCTACCTTAATTGTTAATATGCAAGGAATGAAGTATGGAATATCGAAACAAGACATATCAGAAATTTTATTTAGGGTTTTATAGGTACCTATGTATAAATAAAACAAGATAATTTAAATAAATTACTCTATTCTGAAAATCACAATTACTAATAAATTAAAATAAAATCAGTCGAGATACGGCAAAATATAATTATCACAAACAGACACATTTATATGCCACATAAAATGGTTAATTCCAGGTACAGTAACGATTTTCAGCTTTCCTTTTTCATCTAAAGTTCTCAGTCCTATACGATCTTCTTTGTAAATATCTTGATTCATAAAATTAATCACCGTTCCATTTTCATTAAAATATCCAAATTGACTAAAATAAAAACAAAAAAATTGTATTAGAGTATAATACAATAGAGTATCGCATTAAAACAGCAGTTGTTTTTATAAAATTTTCACTTTAATTTGTTGACATAACAATTGTTTCGCCACATACAATGGCTTCTTCAGATGTATTATAGTGAGTTGTAATACTCACATTTGAAGAAGCCACTGTGTGGCGAAACAATTGTTATGTTAACAAATTAAAGCGAAAATTTTATAAAAACATCTACTGTTTTAATATGACAATTTAATTTATATAATTATAAAAAATCGCATATTTTATGCTATAGTGCAATTGTTACTTTGACAGCGACAAAAGTTACCTGCAACTTTTACAGTGACAAATGCACTAGCGGTTTTTTCACTTATTCATTTTTTAATCAATTATCGCGGTGTCCATTGCCAAAATAAATAGTTTGACATTTCTGTCAACAAGTTATTGAATTATTAAACACTAACAATAAAATGGATTCGGTGATGCTTAAATAAAAATATGTTTATTTTTAGTATTTCATAAATAAAATTTGCATTCATATGTTTCTAAATTTCTTATTCATTAAATTGTCCTGCTGAATTACACTCGATGTTTGTATTGATACCAGATATATTTGTGTTGTTTAAATTCTATGTTTCCTTCAGCAATTTGACTTGAAAAACTGTCAACCTAAAAACGCTCCACAGTTGACAGTTTTTCACGTCTAATTGCTAGGCAACAGTTTCTCATTAAACAATCCAAATTTATCCGGTAAAATCATAGATTTACAAAACCTCTTTGGGTAAAATACAAACCTCTTGTGCAATTATAAGTGACAATGAATTTTCATCAAGTAACGGCCCAATCAGTACAACAATAGACTGTTATCAATATATTAATGTTTTTATAAGTGATTGAAGTCTTTGAATATAGGCATATTTTATAACTTTACAGAAATTGACTCGAAATAGAATTGGATATAAAGTTAAAAAACCTTAATAACAGATGGATCCATTTTTTGGTGAAACAAAATTTTTGGTATGTTTAATATAACTTTCCACAAACAGATTATATTTCTATTACAGTCATTTCAAGTACCATTTTGTAAAGATTTACCTAGACTGCCAGGGGGTTATCACATTATCATCAGGACCACCGATAAGCACCATCTTATCCAACTTGGTAAGCGCATTTTTAAATCCAGCACTTCTAGTAGATTCTATCTCGTTATTCACATATGGCAAGTACTCAGAATAATTTAAATACAACTTCTGATGATATGGATCCCTCCAGTAGTTTCCAACAGAAGTATGTTGACCAACTCTAGAATAAAACAGCTCAAAAGCAGTTTTCAGCGCTAGTCCTGGGAAAAATATGTGCAAAAACTGAGCTACAACAAAGAATTTTTTGATTTAGATAATTTCGGTATTACAAAGTTTAATAAACATTACTTCCATATTGGCCTGCCTGTGGACCACTTAATGATATAAATCGGTGGACATTGTGGTCTGGATTGGCTTGAAGAATAGTTCTAGCTAAGAGGGCTCCTTGAGAATAGCCTGATAAAACAGATGAGTAAATGATAATAGTTGTAATGGAGTAATATTATCTTATGCCTAATAAGTGTTTACACTTTTAGAATTTAGCTTAAGAAGTAAATATTACAGTTGAAGGTGTTGCCAAAAAAAGTACGACGCCATGAAGCACCTATAGCTTCAAAATGTTTAAATTTTTAATTGTTATACCTACATATGACATCTCTATATCTATACCTAACTAAAATCTTCAAATCTCTGTGTAGAAAATTAAACATATATTTTTTATCCTTTTCCGTTTTTTACCTGGACATGTAGTAAAAACAAAGGCTGTAAGACAGCCTTGAGTTGAGGAATTGTAAAAAATACAGAATTGTAGTATATAAAGAATGCATGAATTTTTACATTATTTTTCATATTCCAACTGATATCAACTTTAAAAAGCAACATCTTCATACTTTCGCTACTATATAAGGAATAAATAATAAGTAATCTATAAATACTTTCATTTGTTTCACAAACACATACATGAATTCAACGTTTCACATGAGCGACAAATCTCTGCCGCTACCGCTACTGCTGCATGTCAATCTATAAGCTGAACTTTAAGGTTTGACAAAATTCATGCAATGATTAATTACAGTACAAATTGTGTGAAGAATAATTTAATAGTGAATATTTTACCTAAGAAATTAACACCATCTGGATATGTTTTGCTGATATTCGCTATATCTTCCCCTATTTCTTTTACCTGATACCACATATTATCTAAACTTGACCATCCCCCGCATTTGTCAATATTATATACAACTGTACCAGGATGCTTCTAAAAACAGTAGTCAACGTGTACCGATCTTTGTTATATTTACATAGAAGTCTATTTTATTTGTACTTACTTCTTCTATTCGACTTTTTATTAACTCCATACTCTCATATCCAGTTAAAATTCCATGCAACAGAATAACAGGCTTGTAAGCAACAATAACTGATACATGATTAACTACAACTAAAAATAATATAAACTGTTTCATATTAAAAAATTAAAAATTGAGATCTTTGTTTTTGCGTGAAAAGTAGAGAGCTGTTGCAAACTTTTTAATGAAAATATTTAGTTACGCAGTACAGTGATATACGTAATGTTTACTGTTTATTAAAGATAATGACAATGACATGTTAAAATGATTGCAATGAAAATGATTTCACAAAATTTCTATGCTTTTGAATTTATAATCTAAAGTGAATCTAAGGTTAAAAAGAATAAAAATGTAAATAAGTGAACAGAAATATGAAATAGTGCCATCTCTGAATGAGGTGCTACAACTGGATAAAAAACTGTAGAGGATTCTCGCTGCGGTTTGTTAATACTAGAAAGAAAAATAATAGATGTCAGGAAGATTGTACTTTCCATTAAACTTGCATATTAAAAAAAAAAGTTTCCGCATCGGCGAAATATGGTGCCTTTCAATTAATTTCTAACAGCAAAAGCACATTATTCAATAGTACACATTTTAAATCGAAAACAACGAAAAATAAGTACAATAATCAATAAATGGTGACAAATAAACGATAACTATGAAACTAAGCTCACAAATTGTAGCACACAAAATAACAAAAATGTCAAATTAGCGACTTGCGGTTTGTAAAGTAGGATTTAGATTTAATTTTTCTTTATTGTTTTTTTTAAGATTATCAAGGTTAAGGTATACAGTTATGTTAGCAGGTTGATCTCCTAAAATTAACGTATAGGTACTTAATAGGTATAGGTATACTTAGAATAATTGATACACCTAGTTTTCAAATATTAAAATGATTGAAAGCCAACACATTCCCCCCTTGATTTCCCCTATTTAACACCTAACTACAAATAATTTTTTTTGAGAATGCAAATCTCTTTGATTACATTAGGTACATTAACATTTTTCAGTTAAAATATTTAAATATTAAGAGTGAAATATTTGAATATTAATGTCTTTTCACTCGCGAATGAGAGACTGAAACGCTTGTAAGTTTCATCCAAATCGACGAAAGAGTTTTCAAGATATTAAATAAAAAAAAAAGTTTTTTTTTATATAAACCTTGACACCTTTGTATCTCGAAAACGAGGAATTTAGGACACACATTTATTTGGATTCTAAGTCATAAAATTGAACAAGGAATTGGCTCCTACAGTATGGACGTGATATTAAGGAACACCCTGTATATGGCTGTGACTTGGGTATAATTTATTCTTGTTTCTTCATGATTTTCTGGACCACAATCTGCTAGATTTGTTAAATTATAAATGTATAGATTAGAAGCACGGTAGAACACGTCGTCTACTCCTATAGGAGCAGGCAACGCGACGTGAGACCGATCATGGAGCAAGCGACGTCATATAGCCAATTTTGGTTAGATTAAGTATAATTTTGTTGGCTATCGCGGGTTACCCGATTTAGTCGATAATGTCTGGACAGTAATCTTGGTCTAGCAGATTATCATAATCGCTTATTTTTCAGCACTAATGATTTATTTAAAAAATTAAGCATTTATGGGCGTAAATGGAGGGGAAATTGGCATAAAATGACATACCAGTTTTTAAATTTGCTATATAATTTTTCTGAAATAAGCATTTTTTAAAAGTGAATTATGCACTAGCTAATTTATAAGTAAATAATTCATTTTTTCAATAATAACATAGGTACCTAATACGTAAAATTCTAAACACATTTCATGTAGGATGTCCTATACCTACCTATCTTCAACTGTTTTTGAAATATTGACAGGTGAATATTGACAGGTGAACATTTTTCAACTTTGACACCCTGTAAAATCTAAACGGTTTGAGATCAAGTAAAACGGTTTGGGCATTCCTATCTTAACTTTTTATAAGCTATCATTTGACACTAATTTCAGATTTTCTAGAAATTAAATATTTTCCATTAAATTTAATCTCTTGGTTAAATCTGAAATTAATGTCAAACGATAGCTTTTGCCAAGTTAAGATAGGAATTGCAAACCGTTTTGGTTGATCTCAAACCGTTTAGATTTTACAAGGTGTCAAAGTTGAAAATGTCAATGCACCTGTCAATATTTTAAAAACAGTTGAAGATAGGTATAGGACATCTTACATAAAATGTGTTTAGAATTTCACGTAGAATCCAAAAATTTAATAATATATAGGGTGTCCCATTTAAAATAACGCAGTTAATGACGACTTCCGGTATAACCGGAAGTGGTAGAAACTGGAAATATTTTCATCAAGTAGATCATGGCCCACTTTGACTTCACCTCAAATTTCAAATTAATAGCTTAATTGGTTCTCCAGATACTTCTAATGGACCGTCACCGTGGGACACCCATATAACTTTTCTATAAGATAATACTTAATGCAATAGATATACAATTATTATTATATTATTATGGATAATCGTCATATACAGTTGTGGATGTCACCACACCTAGTATAATAGATTAAATTAGGTATACAATATGCTGGCTAAATATATCTAAATATTTCTCAAGAAACTTTGGTTTCCCTATTACATCCTGGAGACATAAAACAACGACAATGTAGCAGTTAAACCGCTGCTGGAGAGCCTTTTAGGGCAGCTGTATATTTTCTACGAGCTATAAACAAGAAACCAAAGAGGAATTGTGAAATCTTGGTGCTGAGGTTTATCCGAGATGGTGTGAACTAGCAGGTGGTATTTTCTTAGGTCTTAGAGGGTCGGCTTGCAAGCCATACGCACTCTCAGACAAACTCCTGCAGATTTATTGTTGCTCCTTCATTACGCGGTAACGGCCTGGGATATGAAACCCGCTTTAAGACGTTATTTCGTAGTTTTTTATAAGGAAAATTAATGTAGCAAATATACCTAATAATGCAGATTTTGTTCCAGACAAAATAACTTCCATGGTCTTTATAAAGTATAGGTAAGATAATCAGTGTCGTGCATTATCTAGATAGATAATCTAGATAAAATATGATCATCTTTTATCTTATCTAGATGATATTTCGATAAATTATCTTTCATCTTATCTTAGATTAAATATCCATTTATCTTTCATCTAAACCACGAATTTAGATAATAGATGATTTTCCTGCCATAACTGATAAACCTTCTGCAGTCATATCACAAATATCGAAATATAATTTATTTGAAGATGTCTAAAACAACTACTCCACGGCCAATGTACCCCGACTGGCATTGCATTACATCCATATATATAATACTACTATATCGCGGGTAGAGGCCCAAAAATTCCGAAAACATCACGGCGCCGACATACAATCTCTATCCTTATTGAGAGTACCTTAGTCAAATATGCGCATGCGCACGAATTTCGCGACATCCAATAAGCAAGCAGCATAAATACTGCATCTCTGTCTACCGACTTCTTTTAAAAAAAGTTGAAAATTTTAAAGTCTGTCAACCTATAAACAATGTGTCAGCTTCCGTAACCATGGATCAAAATCTGCGCATACGCATGCGCAAATCGAACAAAGGGTCTCTGGAACAGTATAGCACTATATCTTTTATCCTTTAATGTTTTCGGAGAAACCACTTATGGGCTAAAATAGGAAATACGCGATATAGTAGTATTATATATGATTACATCGCCTTCAAATAAATAAGTAGGATATTCTTCCTCAAAGACAATACATAGAGGTCACTGCTGTAATGGCACCTGCGGAAAAGTATGTCGTTATCTGTCTGTCAATTTGACAATAATTGTCAGGCAGATAGTAGCAAAGACTCAAAGAGAGCACTACGGTGTGTTTCTCCACCACTACTAACATCAAAGATTATATTACAATCACAATACAAAAAAATCGAACGGCGAACGAAGAGAATCACAGACAACTGCACTCTCTTTTGTCTTCTCTCTTATAACTGGATTTATTCTTAAATGACATTTTTCTGATAAAAGGGTTTTATTTTTTAAAATATTTAATTGATGCTGCCTGTTGCCCGTATTAATATTAATTATACAATACATCTGTGGTATGTGGCATGTGGTTTTACAGCAAAATGTATTATCTAGAAAAAGTAAAATTCAATAGGCAAGCAAATCAGAGTGTTAACTTATAATAAACTGTTTTGTTTTGTGCAGCCCCATTGCAATAAAATACATTTTAGTATAATTTAAGTAATTTTGACAAGTGGCAAAAAACAAATTATGACCAAAGAGATCAGATAGCTTTTTTGTTGCCATAAAATTATCGAAATATTGTTTTAAATAATACAGACTACTACTTGGAACAAGTTATAAATAAATCAATAAATTAAATAATAATCGAATGAAAATATTTCAACAATTTATTTAAATACAATTATATAAAAATTTTGAGGGTGATAGTTAGTAACCCTAATTATTTGAAGTCCTTGCTGACTGCTATCCACGTCCTGAAAATTTTATGAGTGTATCTTGTACAATAAATGAGCTATGGACTTTTCCAGCAGATGTTAATTTTTTATTTTCACTCTATATCTACAAATATAACCTTGGATTCTTCTTGGGCCTAAAATTACACCCAATTTAAACAACTCCGTATCTATAGTTTCCGAGATGTCCATACAGCTCATACCGTTTAAACTGGACGCAGTGTATAATGAAAGAAGCTTAAAAATGTTTAATCAAAACCGAAGCACTTTCCTTTTAGGTATGGTGTTGATATTTTGTTGTGATATTGCAGACCTATCCTATACGATTAGGCCAGTGGCGTAACTAGAATTTTTGGGCCCTTGTGCAGAAATCTTTTGGGGCCCCCTCCCCCTTAATTAATTATTACTTTAACATTCCTGTCTGTCGGGCGAATTATCGAAATAAAATGTTTCAAATTTATTTTGTAACCTGTAACTCACAAGTAGGTAGGTATAACTAATCACATTTCTCTAAAAAACCAACCAAAACAAAAAAAACTATAAATATACTAAAAGTTTGTCCTCTCCTAACTAACCTAACCTTTGAGTTGTCAAAACTATTTGACTGCAATCACAGCACCCAATGGACGCAACTCGAACTCGGGGTTCGCCAACACCCGACCGAGTTGGAATAGTTAATTTCTTTATTTCGCACTCGGACTGGGACTCTTCCGGGGCCCCTCAAGCTGTTGGGCCCTTGCCCGTCGCACTCTACCGCCCCAGTGTAGTTACGCCACTGGGTTATGCCACGAATATAGTCATTATGTAGATCGTCCATTGTATTCATAATCATAACCCTACCCTATAGCACACTTAAAATTTGTTTTCAATAATCCTTGCTCTCGCTTTTCGAAACATATTTATTACCCATACTCACTGCCCTTATGAACGTACTGTGTCCTATCCTCTACCTACTAGGCGGAGCCGCGTGCGAAAAATCTTAGGCGGACAGGTGCTAGGGTCATCTATCGCTCCGGCTGACACGCGGGATTACGTTTCTTCCTTCGCCAACCTCCTAAATGCGTATCAAACTCCGCCGTGTCCGAAAATCTCTCAATACAGATTTTATGGGCCTCCAGACTTAATGTGAAGCCTCCTCGAGGTGATATATTGCCTCCGAGACAATCGGTGACAAATTATTTCGGTACTTGATTTTTGTTTTATTTGAGACCACTAAACTGAAGTGGTACGTCCCTTACAGGATGTACAGGATGATCAGAAGTAAGTTGGCGTTATTGCTTTACTTTTTTATAATCGGAACTATGATGTCTGTTAATTTGGCAAAGCTGTGCTATTTGTTGTACTGATATTTATGAAAAAGAGAAAGAATTGAACCAGCATCCAAAATTAATTGATTAATTATTATTAAACTCAAATATCCCAAAAAATAGTTGCAATTAGGTATAGGGAATGCCTCATAGAATAGAAAGAGTCGTGAGAGACCTTAATGAAAGTGATATAAAATATAGGGTGTTTCAGTTATAAAAATTGAGAAAACTGTGGTTGAGAGTTTTGATGGGCCCGGTATACAAATAAACCTATTTTGAAGGAAATTTTATAGAAAGTAAAACTAGGCTATACAGGGTGTTCCACGTAGACCTTAGGCTATACAGAGTGTTCCACGTAGACCTTCCATTAGACGTTTCTAGAATACTACGCGTAGTGGAATTCTGAAAATTTACATACGGGGGTTTCTCACAATTTTCTATCGATTAAAAATATTGCCGGTGACGTCACACTTCCGGTTCTAACGAAAGTAAACATCAACTCGCTTATTTCAAATGGAATGTACTATTTTTTATTTCATTTTTTGATTCTAAGTCAAATTTAAAGGTAAGTTTCATAAGAATACCCTATTCCTAAACTCAATCGTTTTTGAGATATTTTGACTTTTTCAAAAATTTTGGAAAAAATATACTTACGCTTAATCGGTTCTATCTCTTCTAGTTTTCAATCTAGAGGGCTAAAATTTTAGACGAGAAATACTAAAAGGCATCCAAACATCTGTAGTATTCGAAAGTTGATCCAAGTTACACAGGGCGTCGAAAAAACACCGACGAATTGTGTCAAATTGAAAGTTCAATAACTCGCTTATTTTAAATACAACACCCTATGTTTTATAATGCTAATGAATGTAGCTTTTAATTCTCTTTCGATTGCAGTCATTGCTGTAGAGTGAGTTTGCCGATTTAGTTGTAATATATTTAATAATAATGGCATACTCCGGTTACACAAACTAAGACTTTTTAAATTTAATTGTCGTTTATAGGGAGTGCAACCGAATTGTTAGTAGAACATGTCGTATGTTTCCAGAGTCCAGATAAACACAGTCCAACTAAGGACATGGTCAGAAGACTATTAGAGCATTTAATATTAAAAAAATACTATTAAAGATTATTAAAGAATACTATTTTTTTTATTCTTCATGTTATTGTTACCATTATGTGAATGCTGAATATTGTAAATATTTATAATAAATGCATATTTTTAGTAAATTATTTCAAAAAGTACAATTTGAGTTTTGTCGGGTTCATTTTGAATGTTTTAATGAATAATATTAAAGTAATGCTAATTCAGAACCAATACCTAATTAAAAAACGTACAGAAAATGCTAATTTATGCTTATGTAAAAATTCCATAGGACTATCTAAACAGTGACAACGACTTTTGATAAAAATTACTTCACATTTAATGTTTTTCCCCAGCCAACCTGCAGCTAACTCTCGGATTATTTTAGTTGCAGCAATAATGTCCAAATATCTTTAAATTGGTGGAATTTGGTATAGGGAATGCTATCTAATCCATCTAATATCTAATACCAGTCGAAAGAGAATTAAAAGCTACATCCATCAGCATAATAAAACATGGGGTGTTGTATTTAAAATAAGCGAGTTATTGAACTTTCAATTTGATACAATTGGTCGGTGTTTTTTTGACGCCCTGTGTAACTTGCATCAACTTTCAAATACTACGGACGTTTGGATACCTTTTATTATTTCTCGTCTAAAATTTTAGCCCTCTAGATTCAAAACTAGAAGAGATAGAACCGATTAGGCGTAAGTATATTTTTTCCAAAATTTTTGAAAAAGTCAAAATGTCTCAAAAACGATTGAGTTTAGGAATAGGGTATTCTTATGAAACTTACCTTTAAATTTGACTTAGAATCAAAAAATGAAATAAAAAATAGTACATTCCATTTGAAATAAGCGAGTTGATGTTTACTTTCGTTAGAACCGGGAGTGTGGCGTCATCGGCAATATTTTTAATCGATAAAAAATTGTGAGAAACCCCCGTATATAAATTTTCAGAAATCTAGTAGGTAGTATTCTAGAAACGTCTAATGGAAGGTCTACGTGGAAGACTTTGTATAGCATAATTAATGGAACCAAAAATTATAAGTTGTAGATCGCACCACATATGCCTCAAAATATGCTCTACAAGATGATATAGGTTTCATCTGCTCCACTATATGTATTGCGTCACTCGATCGCGACACCGCTGTCTTTTGACCTTGAACGTAAATTCCTAACTTGGTCCCCATATACGACCATAAACATTTCCAAGGTTAAAATGATAGAGTGATATCTTCCCTCCCTCCTCCAATTTTCTATTATGATTACGATAGGCATAATTATTGTTTTCGCCAGAATGGCACAGCGATAACTCCATAATTACCCAATAAAAATCGTCGCCGGAACGTCCATATGGCCGGATTTCACTGTCAAGTAATATTCATAATAACCGTACGCTCATAAATTCGCATAATCCATAGAAAAGTGACAGGCGTGTTGACTAGGAGCGCTTATGATTCCATAACAATAATTAGGATGTAATTATAGACATCGTAGGGGTGAAGTCGAGTGGGGCTGCAAGCAGCGTTCGCTACCGGGATACGCTCAGTGGCTGTGCGGAGAACATCTGTCAGTTCTCAAACGGCGATGGCTATTTGTCAGCCGGGGGAAAGCTTTCGACCAAGTTGCGTTAGAAAAACAGGGAGTAAATTATGTTTGTCCAATGATACCTATAAATTTGTTCACT
Source organism: Pogonocherus hispidulus (assembly GCA_963924545.1). NCBI lineage: Eukaryota > Metazoa > Arthropoda > Insecta > Coleoptera > Cerambycidae > Pogonocherus > Pogonocherus hispidulus. Next base: position 79,053,381 of record OZ004694.1, read on the forward strand.
GTGGAAAGTAGTAGATAATAAAATAACTATAGAGTTGATTCCGATTCAAACCAGAGTCGATACGACATTTAGAAATAACTGCTGGGATAGAGATAACAAAATCCCTTGCCCCTTCTGAAAAGTCCCTTGTGTACACCTGTATCATTACTAAAAATTCTACAGGACGCATGGGCGTCGGTCGCCACCAAAATCTCTAAGGGAGGGGGCGCGAAATATTTTTTTTAGATTTCACCCTCAAATAAAATTTAATTTTTCTATTCATTTCTCAGTGAATAGTAAAACACATCTTTAGTTTCCTTGGAAAGACAAACATTATTTGAAAACATATTATTGAAAATTTAAGCAAATATAGTTGAAAATAAGACCACATCACGAGTAAAAAAATGTACTCTGTCAAAAGATCTACATGATGAAAACACAAAAAAATATTTTTAACAAAAAGGCATTTTCTTCAAATAAAATAACAAAACAACGGAACTATATTATAACAGCTAATGACTATACAGGGTTATTTAGAACTTATCCATAATAAAATTTGGGGATGTTCAACATACATGTAGAAACGTGGTAGTGCAAACAAAAATTTTTTTTGGCGGGGTCTGAAAACTATTTAAAAATTTTTCATTGCACGCCGCTGGATACTGGTTCAGTGTAATGGAGTGACCTTGGGACTGACAATGCAAACTGGCTAGAACGAAAAAAACCGGTGCACCCGGCGCAAAAAAGATTTGCAGCGTTTTTACTTTAAAATAAACTTAAAGATAGATAGATGTGACCAAAGTGACGTGTCTTTAAAATGAATAAAATTTTGTTACACTAATTTTAAAGAATTGCGCTACTTGATTACTAGGTATTAGAAACATGAAATTTATAAAAAATTTGCACATACCTTGTTACAAAAGCTGTTCGAAATAATATTCCTGGACTTGTACACAATTTTGGGCACGCCCTTATCCAATTTTGCCGCACTAAACCGAATGTTCCTACTGGTTGCTGATCTTGTAAACGCAAATTATTAAGTAAATTGGGGATTTTCAGCATTTTGCTGCAACAACCACTCACAAAACCTAACTGTCGATGTGTCGGTGTGTCGATTGGGAAATCGTTCCGCATACAAGCGCGAAGCTGCCAATGAATTTTGTCCAACTTCGCCATAAATAAGAATCATGTCCATTAACTCAGCATTACTGTACACATGAGCCATTTTGAAAATTTTACAGTTTAACACTCGATATATAAAACACCCGCACAGAGACAGCGACACAGAAAGACTGATGAGGAGTGCATAGACAATAAGAGATATTATCCCCACTCCAACTGTATTCGCCAGGTACAAAAACTGTTGTTTACTGTTTTTTGAAGGAATGTGATATATCAGATGTGTTGAAGTACAGTTGCCCAGCTACGTAGTCCTTTATAATGGTATAACTTTAAAAATTGTTTACGGGAAATCCTAAGCCTTTTATTATAAATTTTTTTGGTGATATCGATTTCTTATTTAAGGATGCACATATCCTCAAAGTTTTAGAGATGAGTTCTGAATAACCCTGTATAATTTGTAAGTCAAATAAACAGAACAAAATTTGAAAAAGTATTCCTAAACAGTACTTATGTGTGGAAATATAGGTATACTTGTTTGAGGAAAAAAACCGTACATCAAACTGGACACTGGACACCAAAATTCTCCACTCAACTCTAATCGTTTTGAGATGGTGGTAATTTACACGCCACAATTTTTATTCATCAGTAATTTCCAATACTGAATAACATGCTACTGATACTATCGGAAATTACGGAACACGAGGATGACGGAGACAAAGGACCAATATACCTAAAAGAAGTGTTGGTTTACATTGGTTTTCCAGTCTTTACCAACGTTTATATCACATAGGTACCTAAATATTCTCATTTTGGTTGGTTATTTTGCCAATTGAAATTATAAAAAATATTTTAAAATAAATCCTTACACTGAAAGCACCAGTCTGGTATTACTTATTGCTTATTTATATAAATAAATGAATACCTAGTTCAAAGATAATATTAAGTAGGTACCTAATTCTGGTCTGTGACAACAATATTTCCTTGTGGTTCAATTCCTGCGTAGAGAGACAACGCCAGGTAAGAGAAACATAATATTCCTGAAACCTTGTCAGTCTTGGTTTTATAATCACGCAATAATTGGGACAATCTCGCGAACAAAACAAACTCGCAGCGTCCCAGTAGGCCCATTAAAAAACGCTTAAAGCAAAGTATGAGTAACGTGAACGTCGTGAATCAGTTTCTCACGCTCTCCGCCGACCCACGCTCCTTTAACTAAGCTAAATTGAAGTAAATACTGAAATTTGCGCATTTCGGGATTAGAGTAATTCGCACTATTTGCAGCCTAATGAACTTTTACTCTCGGACTCCCATCATCCCCACTCCTGGCTGATGGCCAGATGTTGCAGTATTCAGTTGTTCGTTTAATCAGACAAGATGATCGGATGCTCTGGAACGATGAGCGGAAGCTGGACTGCACCAGTGGCGTAGCGAAAGCTTTTTGACTAAATAAACAATTATTTATTTTTTTGAGTTCTTTTACTACTCTAGTTTAACTCAAATGAAATTATCAAATAATTGTACAAGTTTCAAACTGATACTCCGTGAATTCTCTTTTTAATTCGAAATATCTTTTACCAGATAGTATACAATTTATTTGTGAGGCAGCTGTATGATATGAAGGGGATAATTTTTCCAGGAAATATGAAAATTTAACACTTGCTGACTTATTTCCAAATAATCAATGTCGGTTTCTAGGATTACCCGCATAAAAAATATCTGTAGCGTATCTGTATTCAAAAAAAGATCAAGCGATTAAATCCATCCTTACAAAAATAGATATTTGTTGAAAGTGGGGTCTCAACTTTTAAATCACCTACCATTTACATGTTATGGTATTAGCATCAAATGATATTAACATCATAAATATATTATAAACTGTCAAATCTATATTAATTCCGAGTGAATTTCTGATTGTAAATCCTATCATCTTAGAAACCCATTGTTGCTTTGCTATTAAAGTGATTTTTGAAGGACAGCTATCAAATACGTCTACTTAAGCCATGAAATATAATTGGTTGTGAAATTAAAACATTAATTAAGGATTATAGGATTAATTATTAAGTATATCGAACAGTTGTTACCGATTTTGTTGGAGAAAGACGAAATACAATACTAATTTAACTGCCTGGCCTCGAGTTCAAAAACATCAGTTGGTAATGTAAAAACATCCGTTAGTAATAAGAGAATATTACCGCGGATTTCCTAATAGAAGAACCCCAAATCATCAAGTATTTGCATCAAACTTCCGAAGATTGAGTGAGCTTGGAATTTCAAAGACTGAAAGGGCTGGAGGACTGCGAAGACAAAATGTTGCAGATCGTGAGGAAGCTGTAATTGTTGCCGGTTTAGACAATCCTACTACAAGTGCGCGTAGAGTTTCTTTGCAGTTAGGATTTTCACAAAGTTTTGTTTCGAGAACTTTACGAAGGGAGTTATTACACCCTTACCACTAGACAAGTGTTCAAGCTCTTCATCTTGGAGATGCCGAGCAACGTTTACGTTTTTGTCAGTGGCTTAATAGAAGAATAAATGATGATCCCCATTTTGTTTCGTCTGTTTTATGGACAGATGAGGTCATTTTTTCTTGACACGGCATTACAAAACTTCGACACAATCATTATTCTTTGAACAACCCACATGTTAAGAGAAGTAGATGCTTCCAGCACCGATTTTCTATCAATATTTGGAGAGGAATCATCAATGGTCATTTATTGGAGTTGCAAGAACTTAATAATTGTATAAATGATGAAGATGGTGCACCTTCTCACAATGGCAGATTTGTGACAGAGTGGCTGAATAATAATTTTCACGACAATTGAAGTGGTCGGTTTGGTCCTGTGAGGTGGCCTCCAAGAAGTCCCGACTGAAATCCTCTAGATTTCTTTTTATGGGGATGTTTAAAGCAACGGATTTACAGCGAAGTAACTAACGTTAGAGAGCAGACGCAGGAACGAATTACAATGGTTGCAAATGAAATTCGTGATAATTTAAACATGCGCCATGTGTATACATCGTTAATAGAACGGTGACAAGTCTGTATTGCAGCTGAAGATGGGCTCTTCGAAGATATCCTACAGTTCTTTTATAGTACTTGTATTTATTTTCTGCAGTTTTTTAATTTTAAGATCATTTCAGAAGTAAGGTTTATTTGATTGATAAATTTGTTTTGGAAAAAAATATTTTTTTCCTAATTTTTAAAATTTTTTAAAATTTTTTAATTTTTCCTAAATTTACTTTACTGAGTTCTTCGAACATATTCTATAGTTCTTTTATAGTACCTGTATTTATTTTCTGCAGTTTTTTAATTTTAAGATCATTTCAGAACTAAGGTATATTTGATTGATAAATTTGTTTTGGAAAAAAATATTTTTTTTCTAATTTTTATTTTTTTTTTAATTTTTTAATTTTTTCTAAATTTTTTAAAATAAATTTAATCTATGTGTACCCTTTCTATAGAATATAAATAACATTATCGCTCCGTACTCGCGAGTATTTTGCCTTATAGTTTATCCTCCTATCAAGGCACTGAATTATATCGTTCTGGATGCTGGTCACGGCCGTCATGATCTCATCTCTGCCCGGTTCATTGGCGCCCGTAAGGAAATCTCGATTATAATCATATTTACAGATTGCCCGCCACTTCTCTAAATCTTTCTATGTTGCAGGAAATGCACGATTGCAGGAAGTATACATTAGTCGAATTTGCCTCCTTATTACTTTCGCTTGGATTGGCAATCACATAAATTGGTACTTGCTCATTTAGATATGGTTTGTTGCGGGAAATTGACATCAAAATTAGATTATTTTAATATATAGGGAGGTTAGACGTGGACGGGATGGATGATTATATACGGACCAAGAAATTTTGAGCAAATTTTAATATCAAATGTGATCGGGATTGTGGCATTGTGGAGTATACAGGGGTGTAAAAGATTTACGAACCAAAAACAATTTCAAAAATGGAATAGTTGAAGTTGGCTAAGGTTTGTCTTAAATTCCTTTCGTAGAAAACTCCAAAATAAATTAATAAGGTTAGGTAATGTCCTAAAAAAATGAAATGGTAAAATTTAGTGTGGTGTGCCTGTAGTTTTCCACAGACGTTTCCCATACATTTATGGTTCATGACGCCATAATGTGTGACGTAAACGTCAGTTTTTTATGAACACCCTATATATTGTTTCATATTTTGATACTTCAGCAGTTTTGACCTTGGAGATATAAGGATTTCTAAATGGTAATTTCTAGCGATAGGGGCATACGTACATTAGTCAAATTATTTCCATACCGGAAAAATGAATCAGCACAATGTAACTTCGCACACTACGACAGAAATATTACAAACTTTCTTAACAACGTTTTTCCCGAGAGATAGATAGGTATAAGGGGTCTTATCGAATGGCCTGTCAGATCGCCCGACTTGATGCTACTTGATTTTTATTTCTGAGGTCATTTGAAGTCTGTGGTAAATCACACAAAACCTCTGACGCTCTCTGAACTTGGATTAAAGATAGATAAGATCACAGAGAAGATAGCAATCGAGCTGTTGTAGCTAATAAAAAATTTTTGAACCCCTAAAATTTTAGCACGTCGGTATCGTTATGCGCAGCTCCCTCGAAAATGTTCAACCGAAATTTGTAGAGAGACTGTCAGGCAGCGGAGGGGTTTCATTTTGAATATGTAATTTAAATTTAAAAATAAAATACTTTATATACTCTCATATTGAACATAAAAATTTGATTTTTATTTTGATTTTACGTTATCATGACAAAATTACATAAATGAATCCAAAAAAAATCTTATATCCTTGAACCCAGAACTGCTGAAAGTATCAAATTATGAAAAAATATAGAGGGTGGGTTTCGTACATCACACCTTTCACAGGACTGCTGACAGGTCACGGACATCTCAACAGGCACCTTAACACTATCGGCCTTAGTGAAACTAGAAGGTGCAGATTTTGCGGACACGATGACGAGGACTCCATTCACATCCTTTGTCGCTGTGCCTGCCTCATGGTCAAGAGACACAAACATCTGGGTGCAGCATTTCTCCTGCCGCAAGACGTTAGAGAGCCTCCCATAGAACGGGTGTTGGCCTATGCGCATAGCACGGGTCTCTTCTAACAGCTCTCCACTAGCGGCAGGCACAATTGGTCGAAAGACCTGAGTGCTGCGGGTAACCGCGTCGCCTTTCAACTACAACATCACACCTCTGTACATGATGACGTCGTGAACCTAAAATACGTCATAAAGTTCTAAAAATTTCTTTGATTACAGTACCAAAAACCTAATTTGATACGAAGTTTCGTTCTTCTGTAATCGAGCCTTTCCGGGACTTTTGTCCAACCCCGTGTTTGCCATTTGCTAATTAGGTAATTGTTATTCCTTGGCCTGCGCTCATGATTCTAATCCATATATATTAAAACGCGTCGATTCTGTCTCGCTCTAAATTCCGTCGCCGAATCCACAAAGTTTCAAAGCTATCTCCTCCGAGCGGGGATCGCGGAGCAATTCCCGCGGGCGACCGAAGTCGCCCCCGGCCTTTCTCCAATGCGTAGGGGTATTTTCGTCCAGTTTCCTACGCGTTTTCCCAATTTAAACGCCTTTTCAAAAAACCTCTGCAAAATTTTCGTCGATCGCCGTTCGGCGAGAGAGATACGGCTAGCACCGGCGTTTGTCCTCGCGCCTAATGGTCCCGTCACGCCTGTTGAAATCCCGAATTTTCGCGTGACTCCCTAGACCCTTTATCTAATTTTACGGCTTCGAGAACCGCTTTACGCGAAAGTTCGATCCTTTCTCTAATCCTTTGAGATTTTTTTTTCGAGACTGTACGTCGACTCCTTTCACGTCTATTTCGTTTTCGAAATAGACGGATATTTTTATCCGCTGATGTGAGATTGCACTAATGAGACAAGCACCTCCCACGAAAACTGTCAAATTAATAAAACTTCAGATAGATTATTTTCATTATTTTCCTATGAGAAATATTTCAAACGGAATCGATAGTACCGACTGCCAAACACTTCTGATTACCAAAATATTGAAGCGAAATGCTTTTCCATCTAGAAAATCGGTAAAAATGATTTTTCAGGTTGACACGTACAATTTACATACTTAAACGTGTCAGGGTAAACTTTTTGACAATAGGCGCTGTAGCGCAATGGGAAAGTGGTAGGATTCAAAACATGATAATGCTAATTTCGCGAGGTCGAGTCACGCTGGAGGCACATTTCTTTTTTTTACTTTTTAATTCCAATTATTTATTAGTATTAGTACTTAGTTATTCTGTTTCATTATCCGTAGCTTTTATTCTTACTGCACGTAAAGTTTGGAATTAATTCGTTCATTTTGGCAGTCTGTTAAATTATCATTTTAGCTTACAAAAGTAAATATGCGTGCACTTTATCCAACTTTTTTGATGTTTTTCGTCAACGTCCAACTCCAAAATACTTCCTCTACACCTAATAGATCTTGCGGAACATTTTCTTAATGTATTTTATTGCTGCTTATTATATTTGAGTTATCCCTTGGTGCACAAAGAATTATTTCGTGAAACAAATAATTTCTGTCATCAGATACAGGCCCATAATAAACGGGCCACCTTGCACCACCCAATACCTAATAACCAACAATACCATCCGGTAAGTTTCTCACACTCACAGATAGATAAATGAAAGCACAGACGCCTAATAAAAAAGCAACAAAACTTTATGTGGCCAAATTCAAAACAATATACGGGTTTGTAAATTAATTATGTGAGTCTCCATGAAATTATTATAAGGGAAGGCAGTAGTACCTACGCAAGTGATCAACCGTAAACGCTATCTACCACCATGATCTGGGTTGTAAAAAAGTGCGATGCGGGAAAAGTCAACTCGAAGAATTCCGAGCAGCTGCTGAAAGGAATACTATACGCCTGTCGTTAAGTTTTACTGCTTAATAATTAGGAATCGTGTGCATTCAATAAAGTCTAGGTTAGTTATTATGGAAACTCTTTATAGGAGCTGCAATAGATAGCCCTTGTGATTTCTCGGTTTTATGTAAGAATATATACAGGGCGAATCTTAACTTATACGTATAAACTTGGGAAATTATAGCTGAGGACAAGTAATGTCTAATAATAATAAAATAACTGCCAAATAGACTACTTACTTTCATATTGAGGGTACAAAAGTATATTTTTACATAAACAGATTTCCTTTTCTTGAAGGCGGTTGGAACCTTTGGTGTAAATGTAACACTGACGTAACACCAAAACATTACACTACACTCGACGCGCGTTTAGCCAACCAAATTACTGTCATCAGGAGATGATTAAAACTATAAACGTATGCTAACACACTGTGTCCTATTTATATCTATCAAATGTGATTTACCTCTCATACCACTGGACATGCAACACCCCGCTTTAGTCATTGATGTAGCAAATACCCCAGTAATTACTGACATATCGTTTGCAGATAACATTAGCTATAATTTTCGTAGAGTAGATCTGAGACTTCTATATGATGGTATTGCAAATATTGACTGGTCCGAAATGTACACTTTGACAGATGTCGACTCAACTTGTAATAAGTTTATATTCTGTATTAGATTGTTATGTGCCCAAAACATCTCCTTACATAAACAAACATCCACCGTGGTTTACCAAAGAAATAAAAAATAAGCTACGCGAAAAAAATATTCATTGGCGTAGATATAAAACTCATGGCTGCACAATAGCCCACACTAAATTTAAAGAACTGAGAAAGATGATTAAGTCTGATATTGAGACTTCTTACAACAATTTTATTCATCAAGCTGAATCTAGAATACACTCTGATCCAAGTACTTTTTGGTCTTATGTCAACAATAAAAGACGTACCTCTCCCATTCCTTCAAATATGGTACTTAACGGCGTTGAATTAAAAAATACTCAAGACATTGTTGACGGTTTTGCCAACTACTTTGAAAGTGTATATTCAAGTAGTTCTTCTGATCAGTCCGCAATATCACATACAGAAGTCACTAATACCATTTATATCAGTGACGTAACTGATAAACAAGTCTTATCAGCATTAAAAAGTCTCAAACCTAAAATGACTACAGGGCCCGATTATATTCCTTCTTTTCTAATAAGAGATTGTGCTGCAGTATTCCTAGAACCCGTTAAATTTATTTTTAATCTAATTTTTAAAACATCAGCTTTTCCAACATCCTGGAAAGTATCGCGCATCTGTCCCGTTTTCAAAAAGGGTTGCAAGCAGAATGTTAGTGACTACCGGGCAATCGCCATCATCTCTAACTTTTCAAAAGCCCTCGAAAACTTGATTAATTCCAGTCTCCTGTTTCATTTCAAAAATATCATTATTCCCGAACAACATGGTTTTATGGCAGGTAGATCCACGACAACCAACTTAACCTGTGCCACACAATTCATATCTGAGGTAATAGACAAGCAAGGCCAGGTTGATATAATATATACAGACCTTTCGAGGGCTTTTGATCGTTTAGACCACAAAATATTAGTAGCTAAATTAGAAAGTGTTGGACTATCAGATTCGTTGATTAAATTATTCAGCTCATATTTAGAGAACAGAATCCAGTTTGTTCAGCATAAAGGGTACATATCTAAACATTTAAGTGCTTCATCTGGTGTTCCTCAGGGATCTATCCTAGGACCTTTGTTGTTTAATATTTACATAAACGATATCGCAACTAATCTCAATATAAGATACTTATTATACGCAGACGACATGAAAATATTTTACCAAATTTCCTGCATTGAGGACTGCATAAAGTTACAATACAATTTGGAACAAATAAACAATTGGTGCGGTCGAAACAACTTACCTCTGAACACCGACAAATGCAATGTTCTTTCATTTTATCGAACGCATAACCCAGTAATTTTTCCCTATAGCTTGGACAAGGTCTGTTTAAAGCGTCCCAATTCTTTTAAAGATCTTGGGGTAATTTTTGATCCCCAGTTGACTTTTAATGAACACATTTCTTCAATTGCTGCTAAAGCTAGCAAAAATATGGGATTTATTATTCGCCACTCTAGAGAGTTCCATTCTAAGGATGTTCTACTTTCTCTTTTTTATTCATTTGTTCGTTCCCATTTAGAATATGCTTCTATTGTTTGGTACCCCAAATATGGGGCTCAAGAACAATTATTAGAAAGTTTGCAGCGTAAATTTCTGAAATATGTTTCTTTTAAGATTAGTGGAGCCTATCCGCCTATTGGTTATCCTCACAACATATTATTATCTGAATGTAACGTCACAGCCTTAGATATACGCAGGCAAGCACAATCAGTTATTCTGCTGCACAAAATCATTAACTCTACTGTAGATTGTACCGAATTATTGCATAGGTTAAACATAAATGTACCTCGCATGAATGCAAGATACTCGTTGCCCTTTAACTTAGCAGTGCCTCGTACACGAGTCTTACAATCATCGCCAATTTACACCATGTGTCAAAATTATATAACAGTGCAAGGTAATATAGACTTGTTCAACACAACCGATTCCAAAATAAAATGTGTAATACTTCATTAGTCTTATTCTGTTTATAAGGTAGATGTACATACTGTACATAGATATTTATTGCCCTATACGTACTTGTCATATACTTTATATTTAATTTGTTTGTATCGTACTGTATTTGCTGGCTGTTATTTTACTTAGTTTAGTTTGCTGATATTGGTTAGTGTTCAATATTATTGTACTTGTTTATTTGCCCAAATGCATTTAGTTCATGTTTGTAAATCGTTTTTTAAGTAATTATTGTTCTCTTAACTGTGTTATATTACAATACTTTTTGTCAACTCCTATCCTGTAAATGGTTTTTTACTGTTGGATAGCCGTAATCTAAATAAATAAATAAATAAATAAATAAATAAATAAATAAATATCTAAACTACTGCTACGGTTTAGTGAACCGTTGCGACAGGATCAATTTTCTAATTCATCGCCTATTAAACTTCCCCCTAAATAAGGAAACGTTTGAAAAAGAAAAGGCAATGATTAGGGATATAGCTGCGAGTAATGGATATTCTTTAAGTATAATTGATAAAATAATTAGGAAATGTAAATTTAACACTTTGAAATTCCTCGACTTTTCAAAATTAAAGAGAAAATTCAAAAATCAGATCTATTTCATACGATCCTCCTTTCACTCGTAGTTTTGGTAAGGTTTTTAAAGATATAGGTATGCCAGTGGTTTATTCATAGGGAAATAAACTACAACTTTCAGGTAATCCTAATGACAAAATAGAAATAGGGAAAAGTCGGGGGTTTTACGAAATTAGCTGTAAAGACTGCAATCAAAAGTATGTTGGACAAATGAGAAGGTCAATTCAAACTAGATTCAAGGAACATATGGCTCATCTCAAACATGGTAGAACAGATAAGTCTAGTGTCGCTCAATATGCGTTTGAGAACAACCATAAAATAGATAGTAGCAATTTGAAACTACTTAGGAATGTGACAAATTCCAGACAGCTGGATGCTTTTGAGAGTTTGGAAATTGCTAAATGTAAAATTTGTATGAATAGTGACAGAGGGCCAATCCCATACAGCCCGCGTATTGGTTAGTATCTCACGGTAAATTCACTGAGTTATCGCAACTGTTCATTGAACCCTGGCAACAGTTTTGGTGTAAATAGAGCACAGTGTTAGTATAAGTTGAATTTTAATCATCTCCAGATGGTGCCAACTTAGTTGGCGAAACATGCGTCGAGTGTAGTATAATGTTTTGGTGTTATGTGGAAAACTACGACAGTTTTATAAACAGATTCAAGATTTACATAAACATATGTCTATTTTTGCTTACTATACATACCTACTACATTAGATTTTTATTTTAAGGTGACAGAAAAATGGCTAATAAAATGGCGAAAGGCATTTTATTAGTCAGGCATTATTCTTAGGCAATTATAAATTTAATAATGTGAAATGTTGACTGTTTCATATAAGGATTCTAAATTGGTGACGTGCTATATAAAAATCCATAAATTGTAGTCGACTAGTACGGTTTTTGATAAAAATGTTTCGGTTCCCTACTAGACTGCTTCATCGAGTGCAAACGTAGCCTTGTCGTTTACAAATCTAAGTCGTTCTTGGGCGCTAATGCGGCCTACATAATAATAATACGCCGCCCCCTCTTCTACACAACTCTCAGAACTCTAAGTTCTTCTTGTCATTCCTTCACTAGTTCCCGCAATGTAATCTTTGGGTTTAAAAGTTCTCCAAGACGCTTGTATCTAAATAGGAGTTTACCGATATATAATATAGTTTCTTGGGACTTTTTATCTTTTTCAGTGTCCTATGTATACCTACTACATCATACATTCTAAAAATTATGTATTTTATATTGATTTTGACTAAATGCAACCAACATATGTGCCCAGAAATATGGCGAAATGACGTGCCGCAGTTAAAACTTGGGGTTATTATTACTATGATTGTAATCTGCCTCATCCCGCAAAACCCGAAAGGGTTGAGACCGCGGGTTCCCGCCCACAACTCCTAACACAATAGCGAAGTAAGCTACTTTCCATCTAACCACAATATAAATATTTTTAAAGCACAAAGACAAAACTTAGATGGAATATCTCGACTCCACCCCATCCATTTGCAACCCCTTTAACGATGTAAATGCGTAGCCCGTGGCATATTTTCCTCTTTCGGAGCGTGTATCCAGCCTACTGTAAGCCATCTGGCTGACATCAAACGATTTTATGTAGATTTACATTTAAGAAAATAAAAACTTTAAAACAGTGCTTAATTTGAATTCGGCATGTAAAGAAACCAAAATACAGAGCTAGGCTAAATAACGAAAAGGGATGTGCCACGCAAAGGCCTCTTTACGCTCCGATAAGTTTGGTTCAAAAGGTTTCAAAACATGCCTTATGATTGATATCCTTCTGTGACAGTATTTATATAACTGGTTTTCACGGTGTAGCTCAAAAATGAAGTTGCTTTATTCCGTGCCTTTTATTTTTTGTCAAATTTTACTGCCAGAGTCTATTAATGATAATAACTAGAAATGGGAGAAAATCGCTGATTTCTAGCCCTACCGGGGGTCCAGGTCTGCAGCCTGGGGTCACCCTTCGGGTGACAAAAGCATCTAGAATAATATTATTTTTAAGAAAATACATAAAGAAATTTTGTATCTGGAATGATGATTGAATTATACTAAACGATTTTTCTTAATATTTGATGAATTGTAAGGGTACTCTATTCTTGATGATAAAACATCATAATTTTTTAAGTGCTGAAAGTAGAATTTCCTTTTCCGTAAACATTTTTATCAATGTTATCAATGGAACCAAAAATATATTGCTGTCATAATTGTTGCAGCAAATTATAATGAATTTTACAGACTACCAAAATGAACGAATTAATTCCAAACTTTACCTGCAGAAAGAATAAAAACTACAGACAATGAAACAGAATAACTAAACACTAATAATACTAATAAATAATTGGAATTAAAAAGTAAAAAAATGCCTCTAGCGTGACTGGCGAAATCAGCATTATCACGTTTTGAATCCTACGATTTTCCCATTGCGCTACCGCGCCTATTGTCAAAAATTTACCCTGAGACGTTTAAGTATGTAAACTGTACGTGTCAACCTGAAAAAATAATTTATACCGATTTTCTAATTGGGAAAGCATTTCGCTTCAGTATTTTGGTAATCAGAAGTGATTGGGAGACAGTACTATCGATTCCGTTAGCAATATTTCTCGTAGGAAAATAACCTATCTAAAATTTAATTAATTTGACAGTTTTCGTGGGAGGTGCTTGTCTCGTTAGTGCAATCTCACATCAGCAGATAAAATGAGAAGGAAGTTGAATCGGAGGCGAGTCGAGATTTTCGAAGACGAAATAGACGTAGAAGGAGTCGATGTACGGTCTCGAAAAATTCTCAAAAGATTAGGGAAAGGACGGAACTTTTGTGTGAAGGGGTTCTCGAAGCTATAAAAATTACAAAAATGATCTGGGGGTCCCCCGAAAAGTCGGGATTTCGGCAGGCGTGACGGGACCATTAGGCGCGAGGACAAACGCCGGCGCTAGCCGCATCTCTCTCGTCGAACGGCCATCAACGAAAATTTTGCAGAAGTTTTTTTGTAAAGGCGTTTAAATTGGGAAAACGCGTAGGAAACTGGACGAAAATACCCCTACGCATAAAAGAAAGGCTGGGGGCGACCCGGGCGAATTTAGAGCGAAACAGAATCGACGCGTTTTAATATATATGGATTAATCCAACGACTACACCAAAATTCAACTTTACACTGTTTTCTTGGGAGTAACAGTTCCCAAAAGAAACAACTATGCTATTACAAACATTTTTACGAGTCATCGCTGCTTATCAAAGTAGTTTTCAGTTAAAAAAAAAACAGATATATTTATCTAACTGTAACCAGATTCTCACCCAAAAGAAGTAGCCTGCTACTATTTTCTTTATTTCTAATTCGAAAAGAAATCTGTTTATAAAAGTAACAGGGAATTTATTAAAATCGTCTCGGACTTCAGCTATTTCATTAATTGATGAGCAAATAAAACTTTAATGCCGAAATGCACTGAACTCGTTCCGAAAATTGTTATAAACCGACATACACAATCGCATCAATGAATGTGTGACGACTATATTTTATAACTTTGTTAATTTAGATATCGTTAAAGTGACCAATTAGCACCATGTGTAACTGTAAATCTTCAGAGGATTCGCACGATCTCTTAACCCAAAAGCTAAAAGATCATCGCAGTGACATCATCCCATAATCGCAAACAATAGTGATTCATGAGGATACAGTTCAGAAAAATTGGTGCTTCTAATTTGATGAATGAACTTAAATTACCAGTTGAAAGACATCAACAAATCGAAGCTTTGGGTATGTTAATCAAGCGCCTAGACTACAATCTTGCACTAATTAATGCAATAAATATTCTAATAAACTATATGATACAGACGTTTACTGAGCAAACATGATTTAATAAACATGGGAGAAGCTTAAAAGTAAGGTGGCCTTGGTATCTTCAATGTTTTGAATTTTAAACACTGCTCAAGTCAGGGGCGGACGATGTTTTACAGTATTTTAAACAATGTTTAAATTGTTTATAGTATATTAATTATTTATTGGCTTATTTAACTGACAATTTTGACACTGCAATTATTTTTATTTAATCAGTTCAATTGTCATATATTTCTTGTAATTTTTTAACAATTCTTAGATGTAAAACCTCCTGCCACACATTAAGCTAAGGAGGATTACTACAATTTCAGTTTAAAAAATAAAAATTTTTTCATTAAAATTCAATACAAAAGGTACGTAACCGAAAATATTTTTTTGAAATAAACTTTTGCGATCCCTACATTTTCATATAAGATTACCTTTACCACAGACATATCAATTTTTTTAAATATCTCAAGCTCTAAAAGACAAACGGCACTGTTTGAAGCATTAGGGTGTTTTAATAAAACATCAATAATTGCACATATGGATGTAACAACATAGAGCTTATAAAGAATACGAAATTTTCTATCGTAATTTGGAAACAAATGATAATTAACTCATTCTGGTTGTGAAAACAGGAATGCTATTCATAGACAGGCAATTTAATTTTTTTTTAAGATTTTTAGAGATCGAAAATGTTTGGAGATTGGTAATCTTTCTTGACAGTTACGAATTTTTTATTATTGTTTAAATGTGCAGTTGTGTAAAGTCATATTATAACGAAGAAGAAAAAGAAGAAGAAGCAGAAGAAGAAAATCGTTCTTATGAAATAATAGCCTGAATGTCCACCTCTTACTTTCTCATCTTTCACAGAACTTTACACATTTAAAAATAAACGAATCGACTTAATTCCTTTACCTACTATAGTGGGTGTCTGTTTTTTGAATCCCTAAATGGATTTACCCACCCTTATCTTATGAAATATAATTTTCAAATTTGGCATGACCGAAGTACTTATTAGATGTTACTATTTGGAATAAAATTTATTTTTTTGGCCCTTCCGATTTTACCAGAAGTAATACCAACTCTCGATTTTTATATGAAACATCCTGTATATTATTATATTTTTGGAATCTACGTCATTTTCTGAATCCAATGATAAAACAAAAGTGATATTTCAGATGTCATAATACTTTTTTGACTCTATTTTACTTTTTAATTTACAGTATCTTCTATCAATTGTAATTTCAGTTATCTGGTCCCACAGATAAAATAAGGGTATGGGTGATTACTTATTAATTGTACTTTCTAATGGTACCTTAGTACCATTATGGTACTATATAAAAAAAACTAGTTTTAGCTCTAGAACCACATTTGGAATAATTTTAAGGCCCTGTAAGTAGAAAAATTGAATGTTTTTAACGCCAAATCTATTTTTTATGGTTGCTATGGTCCATTAGAATTAATCGGTCAAGGGACTCTAAATTCGAAAGTAAGATAAGAGCATAAAATCGGCTAAATCACGTCGCCTACTCAGCCGGGACCAGGCGACGCGATCTAGCCGATTAAGGATAGTCCAAAAAGTAATTTGCCAGCTGAAATGTTACTTATGTTATATAGTTGGATTCGAAAGTGACATAAGTTCAAAAATATAATTGTATCTGAAAAAATAAGAGGGAAAGAAGGGTACACCATGATACCATGAATCTGTTTCACACCGTGTTTAGTGGATGAAAATTTAAAGAGAAGAAGTGGTACTGATGTTTCTCAAACTACGAACAAAATTATTCGGTTGTCAAATCTACACCCTTTCCATTATACAACATAATACCAACTACATGACGAAAGCGATTAATGTTACCCTCATTAGTTGCTGAGGACGGTTAGTCGGGCTCATAATGCCCTATAAAACATTTCTAAATGAGAGACAACTTAAAAGCTTTTAATGATTTTTAAATCGGAACCCGCACATGTTTCTTGTGATGACCACTTTTTTAATTTACTGTTTTCACTCGTTTTATACATTAATTAATTAAGGCTCATTGGGACGACTCTGATACGTCAAATCTCTCATTTTGTTTAATCACTCACGTTATTTTTTAATTAAAATTATCGTGTAATATACGGGCTAACAGATAAAAAGGCCCATGTGTGGTACACAGACGGAATGCCATAAAATTGGGCAATTACAAGTAGCAGTACGATTACGGCGTTTGTTGCTCCTGTATGAAATTGCTAATTAACTTGCTTATCTGGAAAATTGCATAAACAGGACGGGAGTACCAGCCTCCTGGGATTATGTCAGTAAAATATGCCGAGACTATATTTTGTATGTGTCAGAGTTGTCACTGTTATTAATATATTAAAATTTATGGATAGCTCCAGTGTTTGGCAAAATATCGCCTAACTTAAAAGTACCAAGAGGTCCAAAAAACAGATCGGTTGTGGCTCGGATAATAATTATTCGATATGATTTAGTGATTTTAAATATATTTCAAAGACCTGAACTTAGCTGAATTATACTTTTAGCAGCTTTCAAGTTGAGGGAGAATAGAATTCGAATTTATCTCTGTGTATAACGTGTGCGAGAATTGAATTAAAATATTATCTATTAAAATATTTAGAAGTTTCAAAAGAATTTGGTTATATATTTCAGAATCTGTAGATATTGGAAGAAAAGACTGTTCTGCCTAGTAGGCCTGACACTAGAATTTTTTACGTAGATACGCGATTCTTGCTAGTCATCACAACTAACGCATGAGTTATTGGTTCAGTTTTGCGTATGTATGTCTACTGTGAATTTTGAAATATCCGTTGTTATATTAGTTAATTGCTTTGATTAGATATGAATCATTATTGTTGTGAGCTTCATTGTTCCTCTTGTACAAAGAAAAACCCCGAGATCAGTTTCATACTTTTCCAAAAGCGGGAAAATCTGGAGCTATCGCGGAAACTAAGTTGAGCATTACAGAGTTACAGGAGACAAGTATGGATAAAGAGGCTAAAGAACGCAGAGTAGAGAGTGTGCTCTTTACCTTTCTTTAAGGATGACTATTTCCATAAAGGTATGTATGCCGTATGCCCAATAAAGAATTTGACATATTTTGAGGTTAAGTTTCATTTTCAGATTGAACGCTCGAAAAATATTGAAATCTATTTTAATTTTATATCACTACTTACCCCTTTCAAAATAGTTTTACAAGCTTTTTACCTGGTTTAAAGTTCTCAACAACAAATCTTTGATAAATAAAATTTCAAACTGTCAGTGTCAGTGAACATAGGTTAGTATAGGTTACTGCCATTTTGGCGCTACGATCTTAAAATGAATTGCGTATATTTTGATGACATGATCATGAGATAGACGTTGCAATACCTCGCTCCTTGGGTATTGTAAAATTATTGTTTTGTGCTTTTTTCTATGACTGTGGCTAAAAATGTTAACAAATTTATAACTCAGGTCAATGATTTACAAAATGTTTTTGAAATTTGGTTGACAATAATTCAGAAGAATTTCCGAAGCTTGGTGACTTGGATCCATATGAATTAAGGAATTCAAAGTAATACCCAGCCCTACTTGGAAGGTAGAGTTGTTGATTACGACAAAAGAAAAGTTCCCTGTATTATTTATTATATTTAGTAAATTTGTATACCTTGAAAAAATTCATTAGCGAATTTCTGAATTTCTTCATCAGAGAATATGGCAAAAAAAACTAATTACCTGAAAAACAAAGTAAAAGTAGGTAATAGAAAAAATAAAAAAGTCACGAGAAAAATCTTCAGTAACTGATGTTAACTTGCAATCGAAGTGTGAAATAATACTCCTTATTCGTAATTTTTTTCTGGTGTGCTGCATGAGCTGCGTCTATAATTGTTTAATATCAAGAATATTCACCGATTTATACAACTCATTACTCAGATATGTAATTTTCTCTCAAATGCATGATTTTAAGCACCCATTTTTGTTTTACGAGTATCTCCAATCTATTATTTTAATACTATAAGCTCCTCTCCACCAATGATGCCACACCTAAAATGAGATTCCATAAGTGCATAGAGGATTATAAGGTGCTGTATATCTAGAATTTTTTTAAGACACTTGAATTTTGATAGTAACCTCGTTTTTTTAACTATTAATATATTTATCTGGCGGCATGTTATAAGGACATCATTATGTCATTTGATTATAATGATTATGATGAAGTTGATTATGATCCTAATATTGCTAAGTACTATTATAAAAATTTGAAATGACATAATGATGTCATTATGTCATGCCATGCTATAAGATAAACAACTTAATGCACCTGTCGATTCGAATATACAAAATTTTTTATTTTTAGAAAAATATAATAATATTGATGCCACCAGATAAAATTTTGACTCATTACGGTACACGCAGTGTTATTAGACTCGGCTAACTCCTCGTCTGATAATATTTTCAGCTAGTACCGTAATGATTGTCTGTATGATCCTTATTACATAAATAACTTATATAACTTTCCACGATAAAGTACTGTCAATATATAACCCTAATGATTTTACAATTTTTACATCATTCTGCTTTTATAAGACTAATAATAGAAAAGTATATGTAGAGAAACTGCAACAAAGCGGTTATGTTGTATAAATAACCGCTTTAAAATATAATATCATCACAGTTCATTTTTAGTGAGACTTTATTTGAAAATCTAGTCTTACTGGCAGCAAAAAATGATAAATTTAGTTTTATTAAAGTTAATTGTTAACAATCTCGAGTCAAACCAATGTTTAATATTTTAGAAATGTGTTTGAGCAACATCAAACAGTTCATCCCACTTATCTGAGGTATAAAATATTCTCGTACCTTCGGCAAACCCTAAAATGGAACCACGAGTAAACAAAGAAAAAAGTTATTAATGTATGTATTGAAAAGTAGTGGCCCCCAGCACTGTTCCTTGAGGAACGCCAATTTCAACTTCAACAAATTCAAAGTTATATGTAGACTGTTATGAAAATTATGATAAACCACGCAGAAGGATGATAGATTTAATGCAGAACATACCACATCAATGGCATCTCTCCTATACCGGTTAGACCAATAGCAATAGCTATGGGGGAGATGCCCCAAAAGAATGTACTATTATTATAGCAAACAACTACGAATAGTAAGGACATAATTAAGATCATCCTCCATGTGCAAACGCCTTATTTAAATAAGAACTAAAACAAATCAAGCCAAAACAGCTATTCTCCTGGCTATATGCCACGCCGAGCGCTGAATTACAGATTTGCCGTATTTTGGTCTAATACAATTAGAATAAAAAATACAAGGATTCGGATTATTTTAAGAAAGTTTATTTAGTTTTTTTCATGTAGGTATTACTATAAATAATGGATAGAAATTATATAGATTAGATATTAGATTCGATAGAATTACATATATCATAGAAAAAGTCCTTCATTTATCGTAGATATGATCAAGTTCTATTCTTATTGTTAAAATATGAAAAATGAAATATATGCATATATATTATGTGCATATTGCACGCAAAGTAGTTGTTTTCGACATATCTTAAAAATAATAAGGTTATTCCTTTGCGTACCTAGGATTATAGGTAACGGGAAAAATTAAAAATTTTATTGAACCATAATATTTGATGATTTAATTAATAATTTATCTCTTAGTTAATTTTTTGGCTTAATTCCTATATAAAGATATAAATGAAAAATGAAATGTAGAAATTTGATGTAGAGTGATAGTTTTAAGTAATAAAATGCGACCCACTTATTCAATCCAACCATTTGTAAATAAAAAACACAACAATTTGGAAGATCTAGCATTGTAAGTTTTATTTATTTTCGTCCGACGCAAAATCAAATCGTCGTAGATTCGAGAAAGCAATTCCCTCCATCTCATTAGACACACAGAGCACACGGCATGCGGCAGATGAATCGTGAATTTCTTTTAGTTTTAAAAGTAATTTCCCGGGCACGGACAAAAGGGAATCTCAAGTGATTTGCCAATGATTGTCCCGGATTCAATAACCGGAAACGCCGGCCCGACCAATCGCCTCCTTTGATTCCGACTTGATTGTTTTCGTAATCTTTCTGTTTTCTATGCCGAGCCTCATCTCTCGAGGAACGGTTGCTTTTTGAACTCCTATTTCGAATTTACATACATTTATGTGTTAGCGATGCCTTGGGGCTGGAGGAAGAGCGATATTTTGGAAATCGAGGTACAGGTATCTGCATATATATGACCTGTTTCGAGTGAGTTTAACTATATAAGTAATTGCAGTTTTTTGAATTTCCATTTCAAAAGGCAGACGGCGAAGATTGCTCCTCCATTTCCTCTTTTACAGTATTTAACATTTGGTCAAATGCTTATTATAATTTTTTTTATATATTATTATTCAGAAGGATGGTAAAATACTCAATAAATGAAAGAATTAGTAACTTTTTTTGGATATTTTGATAGATCTAGCCCTAATGGATATGTCTAAAAGAATGTACAGTGTGATTCACTTTCGAGTGTGTAACATGGGTATCTCGCTTATTATAAAAGATAGACTGTAGGTTTAAATTCGGCAAAGTTGCGGAATTTTGGGCTCAATAAGTTGGCGCAAACAAAACCCCCATATCTGCTTTTGTTTTTGAGTAAGAGGCAAAAAAATTTTTTTCCGGTTTTCGTTTTCTGGCCATATATTTTTGAAAATATTGGCGTATCGTTTTCACATTATTAGGACACTGTCTTGAGACAAATACGATGCCGTAAACCGTTTTTTAAAAAAATATCATTTCTATTGTAAATCATCGTCAACTTTATTTTTTATTATGGGCGCCATATTAATTTTTCTCATATTTGAATAAACCGATTTTTCTGAATACAACAATATAATATATGTTAATATTTGCCTAAAAAATAAGGGCATTATGAAGGAAAATAAGTATTTTTTTGAAAATGTCTAGTTAGCCATGGCTATGACAGTCAATTCTTGACAAACCACAAATGCCACTTATAATTTTTATAAATTGCATCTGTGGAGTACTTTTTACATTGACTAACGATGTATTCAACCGAAGACAAACAAGATATTATAGATATTTATTACAGATGCAACAAAAATTTAAACAGAACAATTGAAGAATATTTAAACACATACCTATCCTGAAAGACGACAACCATGCAGGACATATATTACTAAACTGCACTGTAATTTAAGAAATTATGGCAGATTTTCTAAACCAAGAAATAGGTATGGATCTGCCATAATTTCTTAAGTTACAGTGCAGTTTAGTAATATATGTCTTGCATGGTTGTCGTCTTTCAGGATATGTGTTTAAATATTCTTCAATTGTTCTGTTTAAATTTTTGTTACATCTGTAATAAATATCTATAATATCTTGTTTGTCTTCGGTTGAATACATCGTTAGTCAATGTAAAAAGTACTCCACAGATGCAATTTATAAAAATTATAAGTGCCATTTGTGGTTTGTCAAGAATTGACTGTCATGGCCATGGTTAACTAGACATTTTCAAAAAAATACCTATTTTCCTTCATAATGCCCTTATTTTTTAGGCAAATATTAACATATATTGTTGTAGTCAGAAAAAATCGATTTATTCAAATATGAGAAAAATTAATATGGCGCCCATAAGAAAAAATAAAGTTGACGATGATTTACAATAGAAGTGACATTTTTTTAAAAAACGGTTTACGGCATCGTATTTGT
Source organism: Pogonocherus hispidulus (assembly GCA_963924545.1). Lineage (NCBI taxonomy): Eukaryota > Metazoa > Arthropoda > Insecta > Coleoptera > Cerambycidae > Pogonocherus > Pogonocherus hispidulus. Next base: position 79,076,143 of record OZ004694.1, read on the forward strand.
CTCAAGAAAGTGTCCTAATAATGTGAAAACGATAAGCCAATATTTTCAAAAATATAGAAGTTATGGCCAGAAAACGAAAACCAGAAAAAAATTCTTTTTGCCTCTTACTCAAAAACAAAAGCAGGTATGGGGGTTTTGTTTGCGCCAACTTATTAAGCACAAAATTCCGCAACTTTGCCAAATTGATCTTCAGGGTCATTAAACATTATAATAACGTATTAGGAAACGTCCTATTCAAATTTTTAAAAATATACAATATGTAAGGTACATTTAAAAATTGTAATTTTTTTCAGCCTCTTTTTTTTTTGGTGAGTCGATATAAATGTCAATCCCACTTCAAATAAAGTCGATATTGTTGAGATAGAACTTATGCATTACGGAGAGGTTAAGTTTTCATTGGCACACCTTGTATATATAACAATCACATGCTAAAACATTTTAGTTCCTGCGGTTCATTTAGATTTTTTTGGTTGTTTAGGAATTAGTTGCTAGTTTAGGATCTAGCTATCTTAGGATTTAGGAGTTGTTTAGGATCTTGCTGACATCTTGCAGTGTGAAAATCTTCTTTATGCTATGAAATGATGATGTTAAACTTTTTTGTGCAGTCAACAACGTAGAGGACTGTATAAAATTACAGTTAAATTTGTCACAGCTTCAAATCTGGTCAGATAAAAATAAGCTAGACCTAAATGTAGCGAAATGTAAAGTAATTACCTTCAGTAGAAAAGTAAATTCTGTAATTTTTTATTATGAGATCAATTCTGAAATCTTACAAAGGTGTAAATCTAGCAAAGATCTAGGGGTTATTTTTGATGAAACTCTAAGCTTCAGAAATCATTTTGAATATATTACCTCGGCGGCATATGATCCTTGGGCTTTGTCATTAGAAATAGTAAATCATTCAATAATATAGATACGTTGAAACTATATTGCGCTTTTGGTAGATCTAAGCTGGAGTACTGTTCCTTGATCTGGTTTCTTATTATATGTCCTACATAAATGATTTGGAGAAGATCCAAAGGAAATTTTTGAAATTTGTTGCCTATAGAGTAGATGGTTAGTACCCAGAGCGTGGATGGAGTTGATCATATTTTATTGTTAGGTAGATTTAATTTTGCATCGTTAGAACACAGACGGTTTATTTCATCACTTCGGTTTTTACATAATTTGTTGCATGGTAAAGTTGACTGCTCAAATATTTTATCTCAAATAAACTTTTTAGTACCCCGTCAATCTAGTAGAAGTACTATGGCATTTTACTGTCCTCCTAGTAGAATAAATTTAATATAATGTTGAAGTCCCCAATTTACAATATGACACGATAGATGCGATATTCATAATTCTAGTTTAAGTCAACTGTTAGTAGCTGCCAATAATTATTATGTTAAAATTTTTTTTTCTCTAATCTTTTTCTAACAGAGTTCGACGTTAGGAATTATATGTTCTGTTTAGTTATAACAGGTAATTTGTTTTGATGTACACTCTGTATAAGCACTCTGCTGACGCTATAAATTTCACTTTTTGAGTTATACATGTATTACTCTAATAATTATTATTGTTTTAACTGTTATTGCTACATTAGTCTTATCATGGTTCTTCTAATCTATGATTCTGTATTCCTATGTTTATGTTTTTATTCTTCATCTTTGAGTTTTGTATTACTTTTTAAGTTTGATTTTTTGTCACATTATTTACTTATTTTTATTGAACAATTTTTTATTATAGTCCTGTAAGTGGGTATTCCTGTTGGACTAATAAAGTTATTAAGTTAAGTTATTAGTTTACTGTTACTGAGATAATTTTCTACAAGAGTACGTTTCTTTTGCAATTCCACTCCTTATCAAGCTCGTGGAAATCTCCAAATCTCGACGGGCATAATGAGACAATGATTTTGTTTTACTACAGACAGGAGAGGCTGACGTCATTAATAATATGGCACTCTTTGACAATAAGACAGGCGCCACTCCAATTGACGACATTTGTTTTTATTTCCAGCGCCTGCTCCTCTCTCTATTTACCACTTGATTTATAGTGCGGGAGTTAATTGAAATTGATACTTCCTGTCCGCAGGAACTGCACAATCATCGAAGCAGGAATAGTGCTGGGTAACACGCTGTGGAAGACGCGAGCAGTTGTTTTGATAGAATGGGTTCGAATTGTCGACACAAAACCAATAACATAACGAAATGTAACTTTCAGCAAGATTTATACTGAAAAATTAAGAAAACAGTAGTTTTTTCTTAGTCTATAGATAGTGTGAATTAGTCGAACTCTTTAGACGCACTATTCTGCCCAGTTTAATGGGCCTTTTCCACTAAATTGAATTTTACTATTTTATTAATATCAAACGCTATACTGGTACATAAGTAAAGGTAGAATCAACCCAATTTATTAAAGAATTGTAATTAAGCGAAGTTATCCAAGTACAAACTGACCGGTCTTCATGAATCATTTCAAACTGCGCGGTTTGCTGACATCACACTCCAGTAGCCAATAAAATGTAGACAAATTACAGAACGGCTCCACATTGGCACATATAATTTTACTTTTTTCTTGGCAACGATTAAATTTACATTCTGGTAATTTAGTAATGAAAATATTATGTATTTTAAGGTGAAATGGTAATTGCGAAATGAAAATATGTATTTTTAGGTGAAATATTCACCATAAATTATTACTAAAGCAAATCAACATGATTATTTTACAATTTATCAATTGAACAAAATAATTTTTAGGTATTTTTCGCTAAAGGTGACAACACTGCACAATCTATGCTAGAATCAACTAAATGATGATTTGATAACTTAGGTTATAAAAACTAACCTTCTTGTCTTAACATTGCGCACTTCAGCACTTAGAAAGTTCAAATTTGTGACGTAGAAATCGTTAACCATTTCAATGTCAACTCTTGGAAGGTTGTCTGAATCAGCCTTAAGATATCCCTCTTCAATTTTATTCATTTAAAATCAAATTAATCAAAACACAAAACGAAAGTTAGGTTAACCACACTTCACTTGACAGAACACAAAATGCAGGGCAGCCAACAGACAACAACGAAGTGGAGTATGACGTCAATGGCGCGTTATTTGAAATATATGGTAATTTCAACAATTTTTTCAAAATATATCTGGCAAAGAAAAAAATTTAAAAAAATACTTTTTAGGCATAACTAAGTATATATTTTATAATAACCAAATAAAAAAAAAGATGTGGAAAAGGCCCATTAAGTTTTTACTACATTGGACTGGGAACGCGATAAATCTGGTGAAAATAATTATAACGTTAGCATAAATTTGAATTTCATATCATTATAATATTGCTATTCTAATAAAATCTGAACAATACTGTTATCGTAATAAAAAAAGAGGAAATTTGACTTCCGCTTCATTAACTATTGGAATATTGAAGAGCTATTATTCAGTATTTAAAGACAGTATATAAAAACCAACAAAATTCGACCTTTGAAACAATGTGTACAACAAATATTATTGCCAACTCTTCCTAGAAAACCTCAGAGCTGTGGTAAACTAACATATAAAGAGACTATTCTGTATCTAGAGTTCTGGAAGAATTGCACATGAACTGTTTACCATGTCTAAGGGTGGAGGGAAAGTTATATGGCTCCCCATGTACATCTGAATGTTGTCTGCGAAACTAGAGGACAGATTTCCTTCTTTATTCATAAAGGGTCATTAACTTTCTGTGTTATTATACTGGAACAGATCCAACTCTCATAAGCACTTCATCTAATTTACTGTCAATCTTCCCGGATTCCCATAATTTCGACCTCATTGCACACAACACCCATTCCAGCGAATCTTCCAACTCACATAACCCAACAACCAGCAAACATTGTCTTATTGATTAATTCATTTATATTTATTTGATGGAGTTCTAGCATTACACTAATAAGATCATGTTTGTTGAGTCGGGGGTCAATTACCACTTGATGTTGTTACAGATTTATTTCTCCGAGTCTAAAATAAGAATGAGTCATGCATACGCTTAATATTATCGCTGTGATAGAAAACAAATTAGTAGTCATATTATAGATGTTAATGTTCGGACCCCATTGAAATAGGTTTGGGTTCAATTAAGTGACAATTGCCGATTCCAAAAATGAATGCGCTCTGCATGGAGATATTTGAACCTATTTAAAAGATAATTTTGGAGGCTAATTGCTGATATAATGATAAATAACACGTAGTTGGGTCTGGTATTGCAAAGTTAAAAATAACGTGGTTTTGTACATTTCTATTTTACATTTCAAAATGGCATTCAAAGCAAACCAATATAACAAAAAACTGTCGTGTTTATGGATGTCATTCCACAAAATGTGTTAATAGAAATGTTTAAGATAGAAGATAGAAGTTTGGCCCTGGTAAGAACCAGTTCCATTTCTCCAAAAGGAATGTAATAACACAGAACACGTTTATTTATACAACATAATCACTTTGTTGCAGTATATCTATACTTTTATATTATTACTCTTAGAAAAACCAATATATTTAAATTTAAGGGTCCATTGACTAGTCCGAAATAAGCCCAAAAGCCCAAAATCGGCGTTCGTCTCGTATCTAATTATAAAAAAACTATAAAAGATAGCGACTTTGAGTAAAAAAGTATTGGAAGATAAGATTTTAATCTAAATCCCTACAGTAGTAATTTTTGGTAATTCTTTTTATTTTTAAAATTCCAGGCAAACAATCTTGTACTAAAATAGCATATTTTCAAAAATTATTTTCTCTAATATACATGAGTTAAAAAAAAATTTGCTACTATAGGGATCTAGTTTATCTTTTGATCTTTCTGGTGATATATAATTTATAACATTAAAAAGAAATTTTGTTGCAATTATAAGACAAATCCGGTACCGTTGTAATAAGGGCTAACTTTATGCCCATGTGCCTTTTTACTTCGGCTTTACGTGCACCTCCGAAATATTAATAATTCGGTAGTGGAAATATGTAAGTCTCCGCCCTTCGGCTACCCAACCTCTCAACCCGACCCCGTATTCATGCCTGTCAAATCTACAGTGAATAGACTCTTAAACATAACAATTATTTAACAAAAAACACGAGCACTAATATGGTATCACCATACACTTTTTCTACCGTTTGTCACACTTATTTTAGTCCAAAATCTATGTAAACAAAAACTTCCTGTTTCAACTCAAAATAATTTCGTCTTCCTCCATATTTTTTTTTACAATTTGCAGCGCCCTCATCGGTAATTTAAATCGCCAATGGATTGTGATTTATGGGGTATGTGTTCCAAAATCAAACCAATTTTATCTGCAACGTTAAAAATGTGTACAGGGTGTTGTTTAATAAGCGGGTCATTGATAATCCATCACAGTAGTTAGATACAATATTTTACTACATGCGATTGAGGAAAGTTTGATCTGGCGATAGAAAAGTTTTGTAACTTGTTCGTGGTACAGCTGTTCGTGTTTTTGGGTAAAATGTACTTTATAAAATAAAAACAAGAAAATATAAAGTATTCGAAGACCATAAAAGCAGATTCAAGGCCAACTTCTAAAGTTTCCTTCAAAAAACTAAAGCATGAAATGTACTGAATGCCATTATTTATTTATTTATTTATTTATTTATTTATTTATTTATTTATTGTAATACACCATTCAACAGGCCTAACGGCCCAGTACTAGAATGGGAAAATAAGTTTACAGTAATATAACAAAACAATGAACATAATTAACATAATCAACATAATACACAAAGAAATATAAAAACACTAAAACAAAAGATTAACAAAACCTATCAAATAAAATTACAATATTACACAAGTATAGCAAATAATGAGAAAGAAAATAAAATAAGGCCAACATTGAATTAAAAGAAACGGTTACAAATTTAACCTTTTTATAAATGAAAGGGAACAAGAAAAAATATCGAAGGATGAATTATTATAAATATTACAGATGTTGCTTAAAGGAGAAAATTTTCTGATGTTTGTCCGTGGAGTTGGCAAATAAAATAAATTTGAATGGCGCGAGGCTGTTCTGGGAACATGGAAGTTAAGCATGCTTACAATTTCAGAGCAGTTGATATAACTATGCAGTAATTTAAAAAGAAAAATTAGACAAGCAATGTTACGTCTTTCTATTAACGGAATAAGCGAAAATCTATCGAGAAGTTGAGAATGAGGAAAACCAATAGGTGGATATACTCCATCTGAACGAAAGGCAGCAAGCTTAAGAAAACTACGCTGGACTCTCTCAAGACTGTCAATATAAATTGAATAATTAGGAGACCATATTATTGAGGCATATTCAGCTTTAGAACGAACTAGAGAAATATACAATGTTTTAAGGCAAGCTTCATTTGTAAAATTGCGCGTGTTCCTAATAACATATCCAAGAGTTTTATACGCCTTGGCAGTTGTGTTTAACATATGTTTATTAAAACTTAACTTTCTGTCAAATGTAACACCAAGGTCACAAAAAGTTTCAGGTCTAGAAAGGATGTTATTAACAATAGAATAATTGAAATTTATGGTGTTTAGTTTTGTAGAAAACGACATAACATTACATTTCTCTGAATTCAAGTGTAGATTATTTAGTATGCACCATTCATTAATAATATTCAAATTCTGCTGCAAATGTTCGCAGTCCTGTAAATTTGAGATTCTAGTAAAAATCTTCAAATCATCAGCATATAGTAGACATTTAACTGTTAACCGACTAACTATGTCATTAATAAATAGTGTAAATAAAAGAGGCCCAAGAATCGAACCCTGTGGAACACCAGATGTAGCAAATACCTCGCTAGACTTATAACCACGGTACACCACACACTGAACTCTATTGCAAAGATATGACTTTAGAAGAAGGATGAAGGAGGAGGAGAAACCGAATGAACCTAATTTCCTTAATAGTATACCATGATCAACCCTATCGAAGGCTTTGGAGAAATCAGTATATACAACGTCTGTTTGGAACCCTTCATCGATGGCTGATGAAATAAATTCAGTTACACAAAGTAGATTTGTTACTGTCGATCTACCGCGAAAAAATCCATGCTGGAAGTCAGTAATCATGTGCTTCGTATGAACAAATATTATTTCAGATAGTAACATCTCAAGACATTTAGCAAAGTTGTTAATAATTACAATAGGTCTATAATTGCAAATATTTGTCTTTTCGCCTTTTTTAAATATTGGAATTATTTTAGATAACTTCCATATAGTTGGAAAAGTACATGATTGTAAAATTTTATTAAATAATATTTTGAGGGGAGTAGAAAATATAGCCGCACAGTCTCTAAGCAAAAAAGCTGGAATACCATCAGGGCCACTGGTGAGTTTCGGTTTAAGATTTCTCAAGCATTTGAACACTTCATCCTCATTGAAGTCAGAAATATTTAAGTTATGACAATTTAATTCTGCAATTCCAGGAAGATTAATAATATCCACTTGTTCATTGTAAGAACTCTGAAAAAAAGTAGCAAAGGCATTACAGATATCACCAGACGAAGTAAGAATTTCATCCTGAAAAGACATACTATTAGGTATATTTCGGCTGTTCTTAATATTGACATACTTCCAAAAGGCAGACGGATCATGACTTATGTTATTTTCTATGTTTATTAAATACTCCTTATTTAGTTTCTTTTCATCAACTTTAAATTCCGCTCTGAGACGTTTAAATTCGGTAAGAAATGTACGATCATTTGTTCTTTTGTACTTTCGCCAGCACGTGTACTTATGTTTAAGTTTATTGATTAATGACCTATTAAACCACGGAGGATAGTAACGGCGCGCTGGGGTTGTCCTAGGAACGCAAGTTTGAAATACTGAATCAAGCCTGATATAGAACTCATTACTTGCCTGGTTAATATCTTGAATTCCATTCAAAAAATTCCAATTGATTCCTAGTAAGGATTGGTAAAGCAGTGGAAAATTCGCTTTTCTAAAGTTATAAGAATTCGATGAATTTAGATCAGTAATATGGCAATTTGTGGGAGATTCAAAATTGTACAAAATAACAAGTGACGGATGATAATTGTCTTCGTCAATTAAGACATCAACAGCTCTTTCAACTACACACATATTATTAGAAAATACAAGATCAAGTAAACGATTCATAAAGTTAAACACAGAGTTATGTTGCTGCAGATGAAATAGGTTTTCAAAATTTAGGACAGACTGTAGCAACGGCGGTATGTTAAAAGAGTTTGCCAACACATAATCCGGCTGATTAAAATCTCCAACAATAATTACATCCCTCTCAAAGATATATGTCAAAGATAAAAATGCATCTACAATTAAGTCAAATGTAGCAACAGATATTCTGGGAGGAATGTAAATGATAAATATAAAAATAGGGTGGTTATCTATTACAATTTTTACGCCTACCACATCAATCGTAGGAATGTACTTAAAACTAGATTGAGATAAATCCAATTGAAAAGCAGAGATATCAGACCTAACAGCAATTAAAACTCCCCCCCCTTTAGTCTGATCAACCAAATTTCGGTCAGATCTGAAAATATTAAAAATGTTATTATCGATAATTTCGGAGTTACCAACATTTGATTGCAGCCAGGTTTCTGTAAGCGCCAAGATATCAAAATTTGACATTGATGCATTTGAATAGAACGTGTTAAGCTTTGTATTTAAACCTCGAACATTTTGGTAATAAATTGACAGATTTTGAGCGAGAACAGCTTGTTTATTATTACTTGAAATTACGGAATCAGAGATAAAACTGCCTGAAACACTTGATTGCTATTTGTAGCCAAGATCAGATTTAAGCTTAGAAAGCACATTTTTGTAAGCCTGACACTTATCATGATCCCAAACGGCATGCTCAATATCGATATCCGATTTACCAGATCTTTCAACTAAATGAGAACAATTTATACATTTCAATTTATTAGAAGTACAGTCTTGAACGCTATGGTTAAGGGTACATTTAGGGCAAGACATATTATTTTTGCAATTATTCTTAGAATGGTGAAACCCATTGCAGTTAAAGCAGCGGATTATATCAAAGGCCTCATACACACGACAAACATCTAACCCAATAAGTAAATAGCCATTATTAAGTACCTTTACGTAATCAGATCCCTGCAGCTGAACAGTAGCTTGAAATAAATCTTTATTATTCTTTGTTGGCCAAATTTTAACTACTTTACATGTACTATCACTGGAAAACAATTCATTATTTTGTTTAACTACCAAATTGCATAAAGTATTAGCATCAAGTTCATCTGACATCCCCACAATCCTAATTCTTGGTTGAAGTCCTTTAACTTCATGTATAACATAGTTATCGGATAACTTCTCCTCTGCAATTTTCTTAAACCTAGAAGTTTCATCAGTGGTTTGGCAACTAACTAACAGACCTCCATCCTTGACATGTTTAATTTTCTTTATATTCAAATCAACAGGGTCAACATTATGCAATATATCAGACTTAGTTATTTTATTCTGCTGCATGACTTTTGGCTTCACTACTATGGCTTGTTCAGAGGTTGTGCGCAACATAGAAGAGTAAGTAGGTTTAGGCTTAGACGACTGAGACGGTAACTGCAGTTCATTTAATTTGTCCTCTGTCTTTTTAAAAAAATCAGACTTAACAGATAGAAACAGTTCATTTAGTTCATCAAAGAAATTATTAACTTTTAATTCAAAAACTTCTCGCAACTTTGCCTCATTGAATATTTCTGCGCTCTCAAGACAATCAATGCACTTCCAGTAAAGCCCCTGTATATCCTTTAAGTAAGCAGGTAAATCAGTCGGCGCTCCAATACACGTTAAATGAAATGACTTATTGCAGGACCCACCACAAGAAACAGATGGCTTTTTTGTGGTGATAAGGTTTGTACATATGCCACAACGAGACATATTCGATTCATATCATAAATTTTCAAAATTAGGATTCTAAGCCAATTGACTAATTGCCAAGATGCTCTGATATAGACAAAATTTAAATAAATACAAATACTGGTACTAACATCAACTCACATAAGTATCCAGATGGCACAACTTGTTTCAATTAACTCGAAGTAAATACTTTAAATTTCACAGTACAGAAGAGAACTTCACGCACAGCCTGAATTATAATACTCAATATTCACTCTCATATTCATTCTCAAGTCAAGTTTAAAAAGCAAAACTAAGTTCAAAATTTAGTTGACATAAATAAAATATTTAATTTATTTCTTCTATAAAAAACAAAAAAAGAGGATTTTCAGCCAGATACATGGACAAATATCCTACGTTTCGTACGAGTTTTTCAAGGTTACCTAATAGGTAAAAATAATGGTTTTACATAAGTGTTAAATTATTAGCTTAGTGACAAAATAAATGTCCAAAAAAGTGTTTTCTTACCTAATGTCAATTTCCTATTTTAATTTTATTTTATGGGTTAGCTCTCTAATGTCCTGGGGCTGCACCCAGATGTTTGTGTCTCTTGGCCATGAGGCAGGCACAGCGACAGAAGATGTGAATGGAGTCCTCGTCATCGTGTCCGCAAAAATTGAAATGAGGTCTGAAGCATCTTGGGATAAACTGATCGTGAGCATTCACAATTTTGATTTCAATGATTGAATAAGTTAGTGATATATGTTACTTAGATTTTTTATATCTATTTGATAATTTACTGCTTTCTTGTTGTTTTGTATTTCAGCCATTTTCAAAAACATGTCTCTTTTGAATTTATTTCTTAAATAAAAAAATCAAAAGAAAATCTTTTTATCCTTTTATTTTTGGAGTACCTACTTTCAGCTCGTTATTATTTACATGGATACATTCTCCGACGTTTCGTCCGAGTTCGGACTTCTTCACAGGTTATTTAAATACTGAAAATAATGTTTTTACATGCATAATTAAATTAGATTAGTGACAGAATATTTATCCAAAAGAGTGTTTTCTTACCTACTAGAATTTTCCTATTTTAACTACCTACCAACATTGTGGTTTTATTTTATTTTTATATATGTACGTTTGCTCGATGATTTGAGCAGTGAACTAACCGTTGTAGGTGTCGCCGTCGACGTGTTTCATTTTGAAAGCAGGTACCTAATTAAGTAAAGTATATATGTTAGTGGTACAGATAGCCTAATATTGATGGTCTGAATGACAGAGTTATTATAAACATTTTCACAACTCGAGAATGCTATTGAGAAGAGGTTTCGCAGTTTGTACATCTACTGGGTGTTTGAAAAGCAATTTACTATTGTATGAGATTGCGATATATGCTACTCAGATTCTTTATATCCGTTTGATAATTAACTGTTTTTTTTGTTGTTTTGTATTTCTGCCATTTCCAAAAACGTACGTTTTTTGGTATTTCTTTCTTTATGTAGTATTATACTACAACTATACTGCTCTTGTAGTATAGTTGTATTCGGAAAATTAAAGTTGTGTAATTTATTTACGGCGTGTTCAGTTAATGCCGTGCTACATGAATTAGGCGTTGCTATAGAATTTCTAATTGATAACTTATGTTGATTTATACGTTTGTTTAAATACTGTTAGGTTTGTCCTATAGCATCTATCGCAATCTGAGCAGTCTACTTTATAAACCTAACTGTTTAGGACCCATATTGATTTGTACTATAACAGTCAACAACTTGTCTAGTATCATATGTCTCTTTTGGATTGACTCATCCGAAAATAATATATTTTTTACTTGAAGGGGATTATCATTGCACATATTCATCACAGCATGTGACTTTACTATATTATAGTAAAACTGCTTGCAAATTTATTCCATAGTTTTTTTGTTTTGTCCATAGTTTTTTTGTTTTGTAACTATCGACTGCACTATAACTCAATATTTTCGTTCACGCCCATTCTTTTCCGGGCTGGCAATTTAACAGAATAAGTCCGGCTGCTAGCTAGAGAGGAAATCAAATTACGAACACAGAAGGGATTAAAGCTCTTCGGTGATTTAGCAAAAGTGGACTTGCAGCGGGCTGCGGATTGCACTCCGGATAAAAGCTCCGGCTTCCGCCACCTGTGCCCAGCTCAGCTGCTCGAATCTGGTTCCGGTTGATTCGATTACCAAGAGTCGGCCAACCAAGAGTTCAAGATCAGAGCGAAACGAAATTTTATAATTCCTATAAGGCTCCGGTACTCTTTTCTAATATATCAAGTGGTGACCTGTGGTATTTGAACATGCGGGAGAGTTTTAGAATATTACATGAATTAACTTTCAGAATTTGTCTTCCGATTAATTTATTTGTTTGTTTATTTATTTCCTTTATTTACAGGTTGTGGCGTATCTATAAAACTACAAGTAAATTATCAATTTTGGTCTAAAATAGACCAAAATTATCAATTAACTGCTAATATATCTCTTTTGTATTTTTAGTAATTGGTTATATAATTTCTAGTACCAAAATCTTCAAAATTCTCATTCATATTTAGCGTTATACAGGGTGAACGAAATTCGAGGCTCACTATTGGGATCTCTGAAACGGAAAGAGATAGCTACGAAAACGGTTAAATTGGGGCAAAGTTGTGTAATTTTGTGACCAATAATATGCCTTCAAGAAATCCAGAATATCTACATTCGTTTTTGAGTTATTTCAAAAAAACCAAAATTTTGAGTTTTCGTTTTTAATTTTTTTTAGCTTTATTTGAGACGATATCAAAAAACTGACAAGACTTTTTCATTGCCACTTTTTATGCTCTATAACGTGGCAGTACAAAATTTCCGTTACGGCGTTTCGTCCGATCAGGACCATCTTCAACTTTATTTTTTTAAATAGGGACCCATAATGTTTCTTACGAAAAACGATAGGATTTTTTATTCTGATTCCAATGATGTATGATACTTTATAGTTTTAATTATTCTTTTTGCTCAAATATTAGGAATAACTTTTAAGACGATCGAATCTAGTATGCTATACAGTTTTGCAGTATTAGAGCAGCAATTTTACTTCTATAAGGCATTCGTCGATGTTCAAAACTACCGTTTTCTGTCAATTATCTGTGCAGTTTCGAAAATGTCGTTCTATGTGGTTGTGGCTTTTCTGGGTATGTTTCAAAATATGTTTGTTCAAATCTGGTTGAATTTTTGTAACATTTATAATAAATTTCAATCATATCACATTTTTCTTGATTTGTAAACGGCATTATTACTTATTATTTAAAGCGAAGCTCTTTAAACGTCAAATTGTATTGACGTTTAAACTAGACTATCGTCTTAAAAGTTATTCCTAGTATTTGAGCAAAAAGAATAATTAAAACTATAAAGTATCATACATCATTGGAATCAGAATAAAAAATCCTATCGTTTTTCGTGAGAAACGTTATGGTCCCTATTTAAAAAAATAAAGTTGAAAATGGTCCTGATGGGACGAAACGCCGTAAGGGAAATTTTGTACTGCCACGTTATAGAGCATAAAAAGTGGCAATGAAAAAGTCTTGTCAGTTTTTCGATATCGTCTCAAATAAAGCTAAAAAAATTAAGAACGAAAACTCAAAATTTTGTTTTTTTTGAAATAACTCAAAAACGAATGTAGATATTCTGGATTTCTTGACGGCATATTATTGGTCACAAAATTACGCAACTTTGCCCCAATTTAACCGTTTTCGTATCTCTTACCATTTCCGAGATCCCAATAGTGAGCCTCGAATTTCGCCCATCCTGTATAGTCTTACATTTTCTACTTATAGTGGTGAATACAGAAAACAATATAGGAGTTTATGATATACCTTGATACTACACTCTGAATTTTCATTTTGAATACTTGGGGTTTCCTGTTTTTAATTCCTTTACAGCTGACGTTATCCCAAAAGAACCTACAATGATTCAATATATGAGTATGTTCTTCACGTTAACATTTTGTTGATTTGAAGGAGATGCCGAAAACAACTACTCCACGGACAATGTGCCCCGACTGGCATTACATTACATCGGCATCTCCATAGGAGTCGCCACATCGTTCATCGAGACCAGCTACCAGACACTGACCAGTTTCGCGCTTATTTTGCGCTCATCAGAGTGCCATAAGTAGAGGACTCGATGAACGATACTGGGACGTGATTGCCTAATGGGCATCGTGAATGTTAGTAGTGGTGAGAAACACACTGTAGTGCCCTCTTTGGGTCTTTGCTACTAACTCTCTGACAATTATTGTCAAATTGACAGATGTGGCAACTCCTATGATGCCGATGTAATGCAATGCCAGTCGGGGCACATTTGCCGTGGATTAGTTGTTTTCGGCATCTCCTTCAAATAAATAAGAATTATCTTCCTCAAAGACAATAGAGGTCACTGCTGTAATGGCGCCTGCGGAAAAGCAGGTCGCTATCTGTCTGTCAATTTGGCAATAATAGTTAGATAGATAGGACCCAAAGAGGGCACTACGGTGTGTCTCACCACTACTAACAACAGAACAATATTTAATATTAATCAACAAGGAACTTACAATCCCATCCACTCTAACGGGTAGAACTTGGGATTTATTACCAAGCAACAGCTTGGTAATAAATCTTTTACCTTCTGCACCTTGTGCAGTTCAGACCGATTTGACAGTTTTTTCTATGCCTGCTTTATAAAGCTGACTCTCGACGTGCTATAGGAAGCGAAAGATAAATACATGTGACCTCAGTGTGTGAAATCTATTATAACAATTAACGTCGGGATAAAGTCAGAGTGTTAATTGTTAATTAACAACAACACAGAGTTGGCGTGGGAGGCGTGCGAATGTTTAACGTCCAGTCCATCAAGCGGGCTAATTTTTCATGATTCTGATGTTCGGCGCTGTTTTGTTTTAACCGAGCTTATTGCGACTTCCGCTCCATTTTTTCCTGCATTCTGGAAAAAGGGATTTATTATTTAGTAGGCGGAAGCATTAATTATGGAAAAGATAGGATGCATGGCATTGCACAGTTTTCTTCTGGAAGCGAAAAGTAACTTAATAATAATAATAATAATAATAATATCTCTACCCCTCATTCTAATCACAAGGATTAGCACGAAAGTCTGAGACTTGTGTGGGAGAGGGGGCGGCATATTATTATTTCGCGGGACGCATTTGCGCCTCAGGAACGACTTACGTTGGTAGGCCCTAACCACTATTCAGTGTTGGAATGAGGGAAACCTGAAAAACCTCATTAGTTAGGGGGACAAGTCAAACATCAACTGATTTTAATCTCTCACATTAACACCAAGTTGACATTCTTCCCATCCTAGGCCATCGCCAGGATGATTGCCAAGCCATCCCTGCGAATAAGCCTTGATCTACAATTCAATTGTTTACTCGTAGATTCTGTTTGATTTACAATTCGAACAGAATTGAAAATTTTTGTTTACTCACTTTGACTTATAATTTTGTTATTTCACAATTATAACCAAGTAAGTAAATAAGTAATAAGTATTTTATTTTATTTGGTAATTATACCCAAACTTTTACTAAGAGCAAAATTGAATTGAAAATTGAAATTAGTTCACCAGATTTAATATTTGATATAAATTACCAAATCTGCTGTTGATATAAACATAAACCAACCATAATCCTAGACTAAAATTAAATGAAACCAATTATCAAATGCCTGGTATGTTAAAGTTATGTCATATTCAATATTGTTTCTTATTTACTTACCTGAAAACTCTTACATTATTATGTTTTGAACCATGTGGAGAATATGGGTGAATTGAATACAAACAAATTCTAACATTAAGCATATTACGTATTGTAAGGATTACAAAAATGTTCTACTAATTACATAAAAATACAATAAATTACATACAAAAATTAAAATTACATAATTATGTTCTCATCAATAAACTAGAGATCCAGACTTCCTATTGTTTTACACACAATTTATTATTAGGAAGAATTGATGTAAAATATCAGGCTGCAATAAGTGGACATACATAAATATCTATTATAGGTGTTAGTAACATGTAAACGCATTGAAGGGACTAATACTGAACCACATTACATACGCCAACACCAACAATTTTAGAGCTCTATGATTCGCGCTTCATGATGTCACGCGTGACGATTACGGATTTTGATTGGTTAAAACCTCTCCACCTAACTGAGACGTTTTGTTGCACCAACAACTTCATGAATTTGTGTTACAGAAGACGAAATTAATTATAAAAAAGTGTTAATTTTGATTACCAGGTCAGTTTTCTTAATGCAATATTGATATTATTCGTCTTTTAGTGAAGGTTTAGCAACATTACGAAGCATTTGATTTATAATTACCAAATTTAAATGATTTATTTCCATCTAAAATGTGTGTTTAGTTCTAATTTAGCTAAAAATATGATAAGAACACTGTGCCTGTTTCATAATAACATAACTATCCACAACAAAATGGTATTTGATTGATTCGACCTTTACTTGATGAAAAAAGCTATTGTCAATATATCTCTTTCCTAAGAATACCATTCCTCAATATAAAACTATTACCCTACATTGGTAAACCTATAGAATCTGAAACAAAAACTAAAATATTAACATTAATATTGCTTATAAAACATCTAGTACTCTCAAAAATCTAATAAAAAACAATAAAGATAAAACGAAAAAGGAAAATCAAGCAGGTGTCTATAAGCTTTCACGTGGTACATGCCCCTAAGTATATATAGGACAAACAGAAAGAAATTTCAAACAAAGGATCCTGGGAGAACACAAAAGAAGCTTCAACAATAGAAAAACAGACTCTACATATGCAAATCATTTGATAGAAGAAAATTATAATTTTAATGAAAATTTCGGAGTTTTACACATACAAAATAAAGCATTAAAACTAACCCTATTAGAGCCATTAGAAATAAATAAACTGAAAAATTCTGATATAATTTTAAATGTTCAATTAGAGATTAACTCGTCACCATTATTAAATATTTTTTAAAAAACCTATTAAATAAAATAGGTATGCTTCCATTTGTACAAATTTAAATAATTTTATACAAAGGGCCTCTGTGAAATATTTGACCTGAGATTTTAAATTTAATATTTTTACTATTTGATTACTTTACTACTTTACAACCTATATTTATACCCTATTTTGCCATTGTAAAATTAGTCCAGTACTCACATCTGAAGAAGCCACTGCGTTGGCGAAACAATTGTCATGGTTTTATGTATTTAAAGTTAATATATAAATAAAAAATAGTGAAAATCATAAAACTGTACTTGTTTTAATTCAAGACTTAAAAATGGTATTTATAATTATATAAGTCTCTTGCCTCAATGTACCTTCATAAAAATAAGTCTATCCAGGATTTTTGGGTAAATACCTAAAAAATACATTTATTTATTAATATAGTTCATGAGGTTAAACTATCAACTCCCGTCTATTCTATTCACTGGATCTTCTATCAGAGTTGATAGTTAATTACTTAATTCCACTCGATAAACGGCAGGGCACAATTGCAACCGTTTTTCCGGCTTTAAATCTTCTTCTTCAAGCCCGTTTAACTATTCCATTTACAACGTGGCATTAAGTTTCCCTATTTACGTCCTACACGTCGGGAGAGAATAGCTCTTAATTTGGGAGTGCACTAACTCACCCTTTGACCAAAAGAACACGCTACACGTCGTCGAGCGGTGGTGATGTTCAATTGTTCACTGGCCTCGAATGAAACATCGTGAGCTTTTAATTAAGGAGACACTAAATTGGAACACATTTAACTTGCATCACACAAGCGACTGCCTTTTATATTGTGTATCTACCGCTCAATGTAGTCTTGAAAACTGGGGTGAAGTGAAGATATTAGCAATATTCTACCTGTACTACTCGTATAAGCTGGTTTTCTTATTTCAAATCTAAACGACTTTAACATTATCTCTTCTTAAGCTTGACATTAAAATTGGTTAGCCAATTTGATACTATTTCTGTATTTCATTAAATACAGAATCACAGAATTTGGATTACCATCTAAATTTAATATACAGGGTGTCCCAAGATAAGTGACACATTTTAATGGCTTATAACTTCAAAGTAAAATGAGATAGCGACGAGCGGTTTTCACTGGTGCTCTTAATTTTACAAAAAGTTTTCTTTTGTCATTGGTACTAGTTTCTTTTACTTCTACAGGTGCTGAAAAAAAAATTCCCAGTTTTTAATTCAAAATTGTGATCATTTTTTAAATGGAACAGCCTGTAGATTATATTACTATTCGATAAAGACACTTTTCCTGTTTTCAAAAATGTATAGTTTGATAGAGTTATACCAAAAAATAAAGGAGTTATTTCAACTTACACACCAGCCCTTTTCAATAGACCATCATTTTTTGGGAAGATCGCATTTTATTTTTTTTACATTGTCAGTACAAAATAACGGTATGCATCAACTAAAGATATTATTAAGAAAAAAACTAATTTAATATAAATTTATACAAATTACATTACAGCATAAATTACAAAGTTATTACAAAGTATAACAACGGCCTTTGACGTAACGCTATATTATGAAAAAATCATGTACCGTTAGTTCGGGAAAATGTGCAGGCCATTCTATTGGCCCGACCCTACCTATCTATCCTTTGATGCATTCCGTTATTCTATACTGACAATGTAAAAAAAAATAAAATGTGATCTTCCAAAAAAAGTATGGTCTATTGAAAAGGGCTGATGTGTAAATTGAAATAACTCCTTTATTTTTTTATACAACTCTATCAAACTATACATTTTTGTAAAGAGCAAAAGTGTATCTATCGAATGGTAACATAATCTCCAGGGTGTTCTATTTAAAAAATTATCACGATTTTGAATTAAAAAGAGGCGATTTTTTTTCAAGCACCTGTAGAAGTAAAGCAAACTAGTACTAATGACAAAAGAAAACTTTTTGTAAAATGAAGAGCACCAGTGAAAACCACTCCTCGCTATCTCATTTTGCCTTGAAGTTATAACCCATTAAAATGTGTTACATTATCTTGGGACACCCTGTATTTAATATCGTTTAGTTATTAATTATTCACGAATATCTCACAAACTCTTGAGAATAGGTATAGGGAAAGTTGATACAGGTCGATGCAGAATTTACTTTTGCATTCAGCGGTGCACTGATATACAGTTTGTTGCATTTGAAACAAACGAGTTTTAGGTATTTATATAAAAATAGTTGATTGTCAACTAAATTTTGGATACCCTGTATAAAAATTAAAAAAAAATTTGAAATTCTATAAATAGTAGGTATCTAGCGTGTACATGCCCCAGTAAAAAAATCACAGGTTTTGCTTTAAAAATATCGGAGACACAGTATTGAATGTTAGTAGTGGTGAGAAACACACCGTAGTGCCCTCTTTGGGTGTTTGCTACTATCTGTCTGACAAGTATTGTCAAATTGATAGACAGATAACGACCTGCTTTTCTGCAGGTGCCATTACAGCAGTGATCTCTATTATCTTTGAGGAAGACAATCCTACTTATTTGAATGAGATGCCGAAAACAACTACTCCACGGACAATGTGCCCCGACTGGCACATTGACACCAAGAGGGAGGGCACTACGGTGTGTTTCTCACCATTACTAACATACACGATGCCCCTTAGGCAATCATGTCGCAACATCGTTCATCTATTCACCTATGGCAGTCTGACAAGCGCATAATAAGCGCGAATCCGGTCAGTGTCTGGTGGTTGCTCTCGATGAAGGATGTGGCGACTTCCATGGATATGCCGGATTAATGCAGCGCCAGTCGGGGCATATTGTCCGTGGAGTAGGTAGTTGTTTTCGGCATCTCCTTCAAATACAGTATTGAATATTGCTGTATTAATTAAAAATTTTGTAAAAGTATTGAAAGAAGTCAAGAACGATAAATCTTAGGTATAGAGAAACCTAGTGCGAACTTATCAGAAATCACGTGTAGAATTAAAAAATGCCCTTAAATTTTCAGAATTTCAAATAAAGTACCATTTTAAATCTTCTAATGAATGGGTTTATGAGTATGACTATATTATACATGACAATTTTGCACTTATATTATAAGTGAATATTCACTCTCAAGGCCTATTTTCATTTTGGTAAAAAATACTGAAAATAAAGACCTCTCTGTCTTGCTGTCTTTTACATACTTAATTTATTTTAATTAAACTGTATACGTTCCCTTTCCTAATCCCTTTGTTAATAACCTCACTGCATTATCAAAACTTTCGATGATTACATACTTTGGACAAATCTATATATTTTAGGATAGTGTTTAATAAATATTTAAAATGTAGTCTTAATACTGCCCTGCCTTATATCCCCTTAGAATATCAGTTTAATCCACTTTGTATGTCTATGAAAGCCCCAATGATAACTCAGGTTTCGCTGAATGTATAATCAAGGGCTATTTATAGGATTTCGGGAGGAAAGTGGTCCGAATATAACAATAAAGCTACAGGAATGGCTATCATGGGTAGAATATGTTCATATATGGAATATCTATCCTCTAGGAACAAAGCTCAGCTTCATAGAGTTTTGTATTAACAGCAAGTCTACTCATAGTTGAAATATATGTACAACTGTTTTTCCAGAAAAAGAATATCTGAAATTTTTTCACGGAGCAGGAATAACCCAAATATTTTTAGAACTCTAGTATACATGACGATCTTTCAGATTGTAGCAAGGAGTTTTGTACTGCTATTCATTATCAATATGATACGTTTATTCCGTTCTGCATAATACAATATTCGTCAAAATAATTGACGGTCATTGCCAATGTAAACTGTCAATTATGCATAATTGCCAGTTGAATTTGTTAATTATATAGTGAGGATATAAAGTCCGTCCCCCCCCCCTCTAATTTTTGAACCACTGGGTAGATTGTGATGAAATTTGGAACGATAATATATGACTAAATTCTGCATTTTTTGACACATCAATGACAGCTCTGAATGTCAAAGTGACAGCTGGGCGCGCAATAGGAACATTTTTTTAAATTGAAATGGGGGTCGAGTAATAACTCATTTTGAAGCTACTTTTATGCTCAAAACATCCCCCAATTTTGAGAACATTTAGTTCAGTAATTTCCAAATAAAAACCAGTAATATCGATTTCTGTTATATCATTTTTTTGCATACATATTACAAATTATTGTAAATTATTCAAACCAAAACGAAAATTAAAAGTAAACAAATAACAATATACCATCCCTAACCTAAAATAACCTAAATTAAAAAAATATGAAATAATTTAAATTAAACGTAGAGGCAGAAACAAATTTAGAAAACACGTGTTACTTCAAGAGATGTTGAAAATGACCTCCATGAACCTCCTGACAGATAAATGTTCTATGGGTAAGTTCTATTATAAAGATTATGTGGTAAAAAGATTATGTTATAAACTAATATTACTGGTTTTTATTTGGAAATTACTGAACCAAATGTTCTCAAATTCGGGGGATGTTTTAAGCATAAAAATAGCTTCAAAATGAGTCCCCACTCGACCCCCATTTCCATTTAAAAAAATTTCCTATTGCGCGCCCAGCTGTCACTTTGACATTCAGAGCTGTCATTGATGTGTCAAAAAATGCAGAATTTACTCATATCTTATCGTTCTAAATTTCATCACAATCTACCCAGTGGTTCAAAAGTTTGAGGGGGGGACGGACTTTATGTCCGCACTGTATATTATTGACAAATTAAACTGACAATTATGCATAAGTGTCAGTTTAAACTGGCAATTATAAAATTATTTCAGATATATCCTTACTGTCAATTATAAAATTATTTTAAGATATGTCCTTTTTATGCTTAAACTATCAATTTTACAGTTCAATCAATACCATCAAGTACCAGTACTATCAATCAATTGCCAGTTTAATCTAGCAATTATATATAATTGACACTTTAAACTAGCAATTATGTATAATTGTAATACATGACATTTTCAACAGTTCCTGAAAAAAAAAAAAAACCAGATTAGGTATATGCAGAAAAAATAAATGAAATATTTAAAAAACTACAATACATTTTCAAATTGGCTCCCATTTTGCTCAATATTAAAAAAATATTTATAAAAATTATTAAAGAAACGAACAAATATTTTCATATTATTAATTTAAAGTGCACATTATTAGATTAACGCCGTAACTATTTAAAAATATCCATAGTAAGTATATTATAATCAGGAAGAAAAGCTACTGTTCAATACGGAAAAATATACAGGGTGTCTTATTAAAAAAACATAAGTTTAATCCGTGCCCTAAAAACAAAAATAAAAAAAATTTGCCTATACCCCCTGCATTCCACTTTAGTACTTTTAAAATTTGTGATTTACACTTTTTCTATATCTCTCAAAATAGGAAAGGTACAAGGCCTTGTTGAAATTTCAAAATCACCATCTTATTCGAAAACATGTAACAATAGAATTGATCAGATAACACCGTCAAGCTGACCATGAAAAGTAGGTCGAGACCTCCAATCAAATATGTATAGATAAGTCAGTATATAAAATAATCGTGCCCAAGAATAACAAAAAACACAACCTCAATTTAAAGAAATTTCCTGTCACAGTGCCCAACGGCATGGGCGGCTATGTTTTAAGGGATGAAAATAATAATTATAAAACTAAAAGTACAAATTAGAATATTTTATTTTAGTAAATACGAAGTTTAAGATTTATGCATATTCAAGAACAACAATTTATACACATATGTGTATAATATTTACTACACTATTTATAAAAGTACTTAATATTTACTATTAAAAAACAATTGTAAAATCATTGACGATCCCTCTCGCCATCGCCGATTCTACTTTTATGCATGGCTTGGCTACATACCGGTGTAAACCACGCCCATTGGTGACAGTCACAAAATCCCTAACAATGTAGGCGGTAAATTTAAATAGCATTTTCTGAATGGACCAAATTCTTGGGCACTAATGTAAACAAAGAGCTTTTGTTTTAAATATTGTTGGTCACAAAACTGTGTTGCTATAATTTGTCTATATAATATTTGGTCGGATGTCGAGACTGTGCAATTAATTTATCAGCTACCTTTTTACTTTTTGACTTACCCTAGATTCCCATAAAAAATGGTCTCTTCTGAACATTACCAAAAATAATTTGTATATTATTTGAAACAAAAGCACAGAATCGTAGCTCGAAAGGTCTAAAATAAATAATACGTAGGAACTTAGGAGTAGAAGTGCCAAAAGACCTGGAAAGTACGCATAAACTGAAGGTAGGCGCGCCGGACACAGACCGCCGCCGGAAATACCAATCTCCCGACCGCCGCTCTAAAGATTTCAATGGAATTAAACGGCGGGCGTGTATAGGTAATATCATCGTGCGAGAAATGCCGGGAAACCCACTCAATCCAAACCCGGAAACCGATTCCGGACTCCCGCGGGCGCCGTTCCGGACCGGTTTTATTCGTTCCGGTGTCGGCGCCGAATTGCGGCCTACTTTGCAATGCAAATGAAAAGCAAAAGATCGCAAATCGACAATGCTATGGGAGCCCGTCCAATTCCACGTCTGCAAATGGGTTCCGGAACGCACCGGAGCGACACACGCGGAGAAACCAAAGTTGCCGAGGTGTATTAGTTTATATGGAAATATGTTCTCGCCGCGTCTGCAATTTACATACAATTTCGCGGTAAATGGCGATAGACGGTTAGAGCGAGCCAAATAAGATTTTTATCGGCGCTGGATGATTCTGAGGCTATGGACCGATGTACATACAGAGCGGTCCATTTTTTATGGGAATCCAGGGTAACACTGACGTAGTTTTCCACATAACACCAAAACACTATACTACACTCGGCGCGCATTTCGCCGACAAATTTGGCAGCATCTGGAGATGATTAAAATTAATAATTGTTTTGAAAAAACATTGATCTCATTTAGATGTTCCAAGAAATATATAGAAAACACTCTATATACTAGTATTTCGGCTTGTTAGGCCTTTTTCAATAGAGTAAATGTCTATTACTAAACATTTCCAAGCGCGTTTTTGTTATTTATTTGTTTACGAGCACCCACCTCCGATTGATCCTACCATATGTACCATCTGTAAAGCCCGAGTTTTTATTACCTTTTCTAAGAAGGGCGAGAGTGTAAAATCTATCTGATCGTTCGTAGTACACGGATTTATAATTAAAGATTTTTTAATTTCTAATTGCTCTAACAGATCTAAGCGCTTTCCTTTTTTTTCCCGATGCAGTACATTTACATTTTTCTGATCTATAAAATGATTGTTTTCTATACAATGCGTCGAAAATCCAGAATTTTTAGCGTTATTTAATATGGATTTTTTATGTTCTTTTACTCTAGTTTCAATACTTATACCGGTTTGACCCACATACACGGCATTACAATCTGCGCAAGTACTGCATCGTGAAAAGAAAGGAAAGCGCTTAGATCTGTTGGAGTAATTAGAAATTAAAAAATCTTTAATTATAAATCCATGTACTACGATTGATCAGATCGATTTTACACTCTCGCCCTTCTTAGAAAAGGTAATAAAAACTCGGGTTTTACCAGATGATAAGGATCAATCGGAGGTAGGTGCTCGTAAACAAATAAATAACAAAAACGCGCTTGGAAACGTTTTGTAATAGACATTTACTCTATTGAAAAAGACCTAACAAGCCGAAATACTAGTATATAGAGTGTTTTCTATATATTTCTTGGAACATCTAAATGAGATCAATGTTTTTTTCAAAACAATTATTTTCACGATATTTCATAAAGAACCATCCGCTTCGAGTGTCCACTTTATTAAAATTAAGTTTTAATCATCTCCAGATTATGCCAACTTGGTTGACAAACCGCGCGTCGAGTGCAGTATAGTGTTTCGGTATTATGTGGAAAACTACGTCAGTGTTATCTTCACACCAAAGGTTCCAACCCCTTTCAAAATCCAGGATATCCCAAAAATCGTAAAAGTTACGGCAAATTAATTGCACAGTCTCGACCTCCTTTTTCGTTTGATATTTTAACAAGCCCATGTATCTTTTGCATTGTGAGAGATATAGAAAAAGTGTAAATGACATTTGTAAAAGTACTTACTTTGTATTTGTGCCATTTGTAAAAGTACTTAAGTGGAAATGCAGTGGAGTAGTAAATTTTTTCTATCTACTTTTTTGGGCAGCGGAAAAAGCTTATGTTTCTTTAAATGGGACACCCAGTATGTCCTTATTTAAAAGTACCTTTTCTTGCTGATTATAATAATATATAATAGTAAGGGTACATTTAAATAGTTACTGTTTTACGAATAGCGAAACGAATACGACGTAGAAAATATAATAGACAAAAGCTTAGGACTATAACAATTAATTGAATATGAAAAATCTATACTAAGCAAGAGTTTCTACTTTCACTATTATATTTTATGTCATTATCCATATTATTTGAATTCTTTCGATATGGTGGCGAAGACTTATACATATACGAATAGACACAACCAACTTTGGTGGATGTGAAACCTTAAAAAACATACTCAGTATTTTTAACGAATAAGTACCCTTAGAAGAAGAACCGAAGGGTGTATTACGTGTGTGGATGATAATGTGATTTTTGATATGTGGTGATAATCTTGAGCAATTGCTTTAAATTGTTTTTTTTTTCGTTTAGTTTATTCTATCCAATAGACATATTTTTAATTTAAATATTTAATGTGAAGGATTCCAAACATAGTTTCATTTCAACACACTGTATCTTAAGGACATACCAAGTTATTTTATTAAAATATGTCAAAGAATACAGCTATAAATTTTCTACACGTACTTGATAAATAACCTGTTTATACCTGTTACTAGTATATATTATAAAATCAATCAAATCGAATATTATTCCGAAAAATGAAGAACTACTTTTTTCGTCATTGTTTTTGGATGTTAGACAAACCTGCAAACCATAGCAGAAACTGTCACTGACTACTGAAGTAGTGTATTTGAAAATGTCGATATGTACAACTAGGTAGTTTAATTTTATTAAAATTAAATTTGATAAACCAAATTTGCAATGTCTGTTTGTTTACTGTAGAGCCATTTACTGTATTTTAAATGAATGCTTATAATAGATAACAAATTCATCAGCCAGATATCTCTGTATGATAAAAAATCATTTCCTTTTTTCTACATCCAGCCTCCCTAGGGGATTGTAATGATACCGAAGAAGAATTAACCATGATTAAATTACTACCACACTGACTGGATAAACACTGAGCCAGAGAGGTTATTTCCAGTAATTAAAGAGAGCGCGGGTGCATTTCATAATTAAAATCATGGAAAAAAATCCATTCAGAAATTACTGTACATCTTGATGGCAATCTGCAGATTACCGACAGTCATTATGATTAACCCAATTTGAGCCTCATCAAATTACGGACTGAATTTTCCTCTTCTTTCATACGCTGCTGTGTGCCAGCGATCCGGCTTTCCTTTTCTCTCATTCGCTTGTGGTTGCTGACGAAGTAGCTTACTTATCATGTCGCATACACAGTGTGAGCGCGAATTTCGTAACAAGCTGGTCACTGTTTATTCCAATATTTTAATCACCGTAGACCTTATTTTTTGTTAAGCAACGCACAAGAGTGGCAGACAATATTTAATACTATAAGTACAGGGTTATTCAGAACTTATCTCTAAAACTTTGAGGATATGTGCATCCTTAAAAATGAAATCGGTATTACCAAAAAAAATTATAATATAAGTCTTAGGATTTTCCGTAAACAATGTTTAAAGTTATACCATTATAAAGGACTACGTAGATGGGCAACTGTACTTCAACATTTGATATACCTACCACATTCCTAAAAATGTAAAAAAGCGAGCGACGACCGAGCGAATAGAACTGGAGTGGGGATAATATCTCTATTGTCTATTCAGTCTCATCAGTCTGTGTGTACTCTCTGTGTACCGGTGTTTTATTCATCGTAGGAGTGCGGTGTTTTATTTATCGTAGAAGTGTTAAACTGTAAAATTTTCAAAATGGCTCATGTGTACAGTAATGCTGAGTTAATGGACTGTTACCAGTGGATTATCAATTACAAGTTAGATTTTGTGAGTGGTTGTTGCAGCAAAATGCTGAAAATCCCCAATTTACTTAATAATTTGCGTTTACAAGATCAGCAACCAGGAGGAACATTCGGTTTAGTGCGGCAAAATTGGATAAGGCGTGCCCAAAATTGCGTACAAGTCGAGGAATATTATTTCGAAAAGCTTTTGTAACAAGAGTATGTGCAAATTTTTTATACCTAAATTTCATGTTTCTAATACCTAGTAATCAAGTAGCGCAATTCTTCAAAATTAGTGTAACAAAATTTTATTCATTTTAAAGACACGTCACTTTGGTCACATCTATCTATCTTTAAGTTTATTTTCAAGTAAAAACGCTGCAAATCTTTTTTGCGCCGGGTGTCGGTATACTCTCAGATCTTCCGAAGTTTTTTTCGTGCTAGCCAGTTTGCATTGTCAGCCCCAAGGTCACTCCATTACAGTGGACCAGTATCCAGCGGCGTGCAATGACAAATTTTTAAATAGTTTTCAGAAGCCGCCAAAAAATATCTTTTTTGCACTACCACATTTCTACATGTATGTTGAACATCCCCAATTTTATTATGGATAAGTTCTGAATAACACTGTATATTCATATACAGGGTGTTTGCTAAGTAGTCTCAAATATGCTGTAATTCGCTTCGTCAAGTGATTTCATGAAGAAAACGTCATATCAACTTTTTCCTTTTCCTTTTCAAGTGGCTTAATTTTTGAGATACAGAACATTAAAGTTTTATGTATCATTATTAAAATGACTTTTTCGATCTGAACCACATAATAAATAAAACAATTTCAAGAGACGTTTTTTGTTAAGCATTAAATGGAAATTAAAAAATTGTATTAAAAAGCCAGAGGCCATGCACGTCCGTGATAGTGCTGGCAAAAAAATTCAACAGCCAAAACGTGCCATCTAATACCTAAAAAAATTATCAGATTTCGCAATTCTTGCAAACATCGGATACATTGGAATTGATATGAAATCAACATCATATATCTATCTATGTTGCGCTATCTATATTAGCGCAGTAAAATCGCTGGTTTAACTTGCTTTTTTCTAAGGGTAGACATCTATAGAGGTACTAATATTCGCGCTATAAGCCTGAGCGGCCCGTAACACTTCACTCTCATAAACGCCAGGGTTTTTTAAAAATTCGATAATTTGAAAACGGTTACAGACATCAACCCAATCTTTTTAAAAAAAATGTTTCAATATCTATATTTCAGATTGTATATGTACAGATACGAAAAGCATAATAGTCCTTGACTGATGCTGTCGTTTGAGATAACTGATTCTAGACCTGTATACCTTCCTTATTTATATCTTCCTTAGTGACATCTTGTATAGGTTGAAACATTAGTAAACTAAAACCATCGTGAGACAGAGCTATAGCTTTCTATATTCCTGCGATCAGTTTGAGAGCGGCAAAATGCCATGCGAACAAAAACCATACGGTCAGGGGTTTGCGACAGCGTAAATGGGCATGGGGATCAGAACAAAAACATATAATAGAGAAGGCGGAAGGCACAGGGATAAATGAAACAAGTGAATGCTGCTTCACGCGACATTAACCTGTTAGAACGCAGCGCCACTCTCGAATTGTTGTTGTGCGATTAATTCCTGCGGGATTGTGTCCGAGCTGGTTGCGGGCGAAGTGAATCTTCTGATGAGCCGTAATTCTTCTTAGTTTAACAACTAATAAACGTAATAGTCGCAGCAAATAGATTGAGAGCTACTGGTAACTTAGCTGGTAACAAGGTGATTGGTTATAAATGTACACTGAGAAAAAGGTTCAGTAGTTATGATTAGTATTCGGATTATTTCACCAAATGTAAAATTAGAGTAATCTAATACCAGTTTAGTTCGAATCTAGTTTGAAAGTATTCTAATACTAGTTTAGACAAAGTATTTAAATAATCAATCAATTCAATTTTGACTTTCAATTTTCTACTAACAAAGAAATCATTGTTTCAATAATTCTTTCCTAGACATCAGAACTCAGTTCAGTTGATTTTGAAGATAAACCATGTATGTACAATAATTAGCCCTTAATATTCTATTTTTTATTACAATCAAAGCTTTACTAAGAGCAAAATTGAAATTAGTTTATTTGATTTGATATTTGATATCATTTATCAATTCTGCTGTTCATATAGACTGGGTTGGTGGCGAATCTATGACCCACGGGTCAGACACATTTATAAATAGTAAGTTTCAATCGATATATTTGTATATATATGCTACAAGATAACATTGTTATAAGATTTTGAGAGCACCCAAGAGTTTAAGAGATTGTGGTGATCATAAAATATTGGATCATTTCACCCAAATCACATTTTGATTAGTGCAATTTTCAAATTCCTTGAAAGCTAAACAACTCCATTTAAGGCCACACAAGATTCTAGGTAAGTTTTGTTGCTAATCTGAATGTATTTCCAATGTTAATCGAGCTTAATTTCTTTTTAGGCCTTTTATTTTTCCGTCTTTTTATTCCCCTGATGTTCATGCTTATGGTAACATTTGGCAAGACATTTTAATTCGTATGTAGTCTGTCCCGTTGATGTTATTTGGTTTTTATCCAAAATTTGGTGGCATATCCCGGATCTATACTAGACTAGCTGACCTGGTTAAACAAATCCAGGTATCCCAAAAACAAGGTACGCAGAAGAGCAGCTATTTTGTTCTACCAGTGGTCTCAGGAATTTCAGCTAAGCATTGTATCCAGAAGGTTGGATTAGGTTACCTTATTCTTTAGATAAAAAGTGATTAAGTACTTGAAACAGTAAATAAAAGTTAACCATTGGATATGTGGCAGATAAAAAAATATCCAATGGCGAATAAAACGAAAATTGAATATATTTAAAGGTTAACTGCCCGATACAGTTATCTGACAGTAAACCAGGAGTAAAGAAATCGGTCATTATGCATTAGATTCGTCAATGGATAGTTCTTAGTTTCAAATTCAATTCTCATCATTCGTATATAAACGATTCCGTCACGAGAGAAAAATAACAGTCCGTTCTGCATATAATGACAGTGTTAATTTAAAAGTATCACTCCCGACGTGGGGTGCATTTCAAAGCATGGCCTCTTGAGAATTGCATGAAAAACGACCCTCTCATAATTACACCTATATGATTTAATCTCGTCCAAATTAATTAGACAAATCTCAGTGGCGTCTCTAAGGTTGGTGTCATTTGGTACGGCAGGTACCACGATTTGTTACCACTAATATATATTTTATTAGTGTTTTTATAGTATATAGTATATTCATAGCTATTCTTCGGTCATCCTTTTGCCCTTTAGGGCATTGGATTCTTTTAGGGGGTCCTATCTTCATAGATATAAAGATACTGATTTTATGATTGAAGAGAATTAATTCTACCTGACTTGAGTTGCTACCAGGTCATAAAACAAGCATGGAATTTAGACAGATCTGCAATGAGGTCTATTTGAAGAATTTATTTATATTTATCCGTGGATGTTGTGACAGCGAATTATACTAAAAGAACTTATACTTATATTAGATGTATCGTTAAACTTTATTCATTTAATCCAGTTTCATCACTTGTATTAATAATAAATCTTTCCATAGTATTCGCAATATTAATGTATGAATTTTCAACAGTTTTAACTTTGAAACACAATTTTTTCCAGCTACTCACAGGCATTTTGTTCACTTAACTAAAAATAAGATCCGTTATCAGCTAAAGATAAGTGATTTCTTAGATTTTCATTTCCGCACTGTTGCTGTACCCTCTTCAACTGTTCTTCACTTGATTCACCACTCCAGGAATACCACATATTTTAATAATCAAAACTATGTTCGTGTTTTTGGACTTATGATGGTTTAACCCACTAGACACACAATTTAAGTACATACAAAAATTAATTAACGTTAAATCAACATCTGAGTAAATATTGTAAGTTTACATAAAGGCGAAATGATCCTCTTAGACTATGATAGTCAGGTGGCAGTAAAATCTTCAGAATGCCAAAATATTTATTCATGGTCTGCATCAAAGGAAACCGCCTTTTCCAGAAATTGATCTTCAGACGGATCCACAGGTTCAGGACCTGTGGGAACACCTATGGTGTGATGCACTTGGCTACCAAAAGTAACTCTTTCAAGTTCTTCTGGCATTCCAAGGCAAGATCAAAAGGTAATATTAGGTTAAAACTTCATGAGAACTCTGGTCACTACTAGGTATCTTTAACTTAGCAGGTATAAGATTATGGGCATAGCATGAAAGCCCGTATCTTAAAGTGCACATCTGAATATTGACATCTTAAATACTCCATAGTTCTTTTACATATCATACATCATGATGTTTCTGACTGCATTCATAAATTAAAATTATCTAAAAAATGTGGTGATGATGAACTATGCTATTATTTGATAAAAAAATGTGAGGATTGAGTTGTTGCTAATCTGACATACCTTATAATTTGTCATTTTATACAGGGACATTTCGGGAGAAATTAAAATCCGCAATTCTAAAACCTTAAGAAATGCGATGAGCATGACGTTGCCATATCAGTCTTTTATCGACGTTCTCTAAGATATATAAATTACTTATGTATGACAGTTGTATAACCAGATGTTCTGGGTAAACAAAATATAATATATGGGTGTCAGTACGGTTTGCTAGAGAGTAAAAGTGTGGAAACAGCCTTGTTTTCTTTTGTCAATCGAATTGAGGTGTACTCCACGGATAAAAAACTACTATAGCTTGTGGATCATACATAGATCTGAGAAAGCCTGCAATTGTATAAGTCATTTACATTTTGCTTGAAGAATTATATAGGCACGGCATACGTGATAACGTACGTGGATGGTGTCAATCATATCTGGTCCATCGGTATCAGAAAGCCTCCATTTATTTGAATAAAACATGTTAAATCAGAGAAATCACAGATTACGATGGGAGTTATTCAAGGATCCATCATTGGATCATTATTATATTTATTATTTGCAAATGACTTGCACAAGGCATTGCAGGAATTTCCTTGTCTGGTAGTAACGTATGCTGGCGATATGCCTAATCAATCAACCAGGCCTAATCAAATCAACCTACTAACGTGTTGTTTAAATAAAGAAGTTTCAAAGATGATGAAGTTGTTGTCAATTTCATATTCGATAAACTGGCTGTGTGGTTAGAAAAAAAGTAATTACTAATAAATAGAGATAAAAAAATCTGCAACCCATTGTTAGGCAGTGGAATAAAGACAAAAAGAATATCTAGCTGATATCTGCCCTTATACTATGGAGTTGTTGCGGAGAAATGTCGAATGACCATTATTGTTACTGCTTCCTCATAAGTAAATGTAAACCAATTGTTTCTTTTCATTCAATATAATGTATTATAATAATAATAATAATATCTCTACCCCTCATTCTAATCGCAAGGATTAGCCCGAAAGTCTGAGACTTGTGTGGGAGAGGGGGCGGCATATTATTATTTCGCGGGCCGCATTTGCGCCTCAGGAACGACTTACGTTGGTAGGCCCTAACCACCATTCAGTGCTGGAATGAGGGAAACCTGGAAAACCTCATTAGTTAGGGGGACAAGTCAAACATCAACTGATTTTAATCTCTCACATTAACACCAAGTTGACATTCTTCCCATCCTAGGCCATCCGCCAGGATAGTTGCCAAGCCATCCCTGCGAATAAGCCTTGATCTACGAGCAAACAATTTAATGAAAAATTGTTGGCGGAATGGGAATTAGAAACCACGACCTCTGGGTTGAGCGATCGAGACGCTAAGCCCTGAGCCACCGGCCCGATTGTTTGTATTTTGCATGTTTGTGTATGTTTTTTTATTTTGCTCTATTGATATTATATTATTATGAGTTTCTATTCTATAATGAAGGGGAAGGATGAGCTCCTTACATAATCTACAAGTGCGTTAACTCACTTAAGATTCATCGCGCTGGGATGTGCCACTGTCAAAGTGCTTTTTCAAGTGAAAACTTGTCAAAAAGGCGCCATCTTTATAAGGCACCCGATACAGATAAAAAATTTACTTGCATGTAGATTGGTACAACTAGGAACACAGTAAACCTATAGACTGCAATGTCGATGATCTATGAAACCTAGTCAGCATGATGTTTACATCAAAAGTTGATAGATTGTAGGTGATCGACAGAGACCACAAAAGCCTCTGGTAATAATTATCGTAGTAAATTTTACTACTTTTTTAAAATGCATGATTTTCCAAGTTTTTGTCAATTTTGGTTTAAAAAGTACTCTTGTATCGTAACAACATAAGAGTGCCTAACTTTGTTTGATAAATAAATTGTAAAATAATGTTTTATATTTCCTTTATCACAGATTGAAAGAATCAAGGCATGAAAAGGGTGCAGTAAAATTTATCCTACTTCCCCAGTCTTGAAGGAATGTAAAAAAATATATGTATTTTGTTTTCATTAGTGAATTCAGTATCTAAAACTTAGATAAAATGCCAAATTTCAAAAATGTTTCTCTACCAAATTTCAAAGATGTATTTCAGAATTATTTAGAAAAAATCCTTTGTGTCCTTTTCAAGGAAATATAGCCCGCCACTTATTGTGATCTTAATTACTGTGGTATTCATTTAAAAACTATTGTTTTGTTAGTGTTATAACTACAATAAACTTTCAAATAGTTTTTTTCGTATACTTCATGGAAATGGACCATATTGTTTAATCCAAAATCGTTAAGGAAAGAGGAACTTTCCTCGTTAGCAACAGTTTTCTTGTTAGCAACACTTTTTTTCATTAACACTTTTTTTCATTCATTTATTTTATTAGAATTAATTACTAATGTACAATTACTTAAATTATTAAATGTTATGCAATGATCATCACTACCTTCATAAAAAGAAAATCAGCATCAGCAGCTTTTTTTAGGAAGTTCTTCATATTCTCCATCGACAGAACACTCGACTTTTTTGCTAAATAATTGCCATTTTGACGTTTCAAATAGGCTAGCAATTTTTTATATGCAGAAATGTCTACGTTTTCGTTTATTTGCAGAGTACTTTTCACCATTGAGTACAGTGACCAGAGTGTTGAAGCTTTAAGAATTTTCACCTATAACAATATTTCTAAATTAATCCTTAAACATGAGGAATCATAAATAAAACAAACCTTTTCACAAAAGTACGCAATTAGAATGTCTTCACTGGCTCCTTGCACATCTTTCTCGTTCCTCCAGTGGCAAAACTGTTGGTAACTTTTCTCATATTTTGCTCTGGACTTTACAGGTAGTAAACTTGACTCTGCTTCTGATAATAATTGAGCAATTTCCTCATTATATTCATTTAAGCAATTCATTTTACGTGAATGTGACATGAAAACTTTTGCATAAATTGTTTACATGTTCGCATGTTTATTATTGCTATGGCCACAAATGCTACCTTGATATATTAGAATTTTTCATAATTCTTAATAAGTCTTCAAATTAAATTACACTAAATTTTATAAAGTACACAAAAATAGCATGTTCAACTCGTTAAGAAAAGTGAATTTTCCATTTTCGTGTAAATTTCCTCAACTCGCTCGCTAACGCTCGCTCGTGAATAGAAACGTTTACACTCACTGGAAAACAATCACTTTTCTTAACTTATAAAACAATATACTATTTTTTTACTTTAAGATGAAAACTTACGGTGACATTTGGTGTAACCCCTATTTTGCCGCCACTGCTGAATCTTATAATTAAGCTGTGGTCATTAATCTAGATATACTTTATACCTTTTATTATTATTTCTGTGGAAGCGAGTAGTAAAAGGATTATGTGTTGTAATATTATAGAAATAGTAAACATGTTATCTGTGAAGTAGTATCTATAAACTTTTATTAAACTTCAGTTGTGCGCATCTTGCTTACTGAGTTACTAAATGCCGAAATCAGGGTAATATGCCTTGAAAAACCCTCCTTGGGTATCATTCAGTAACGATTTAATTTTTTTGTGATTGCATTTTATTGATTTATTAGAAGGAGGATTCACCAGTAACTGTATCAATGTGGAATCCCCGTTGTTCTAGAATATATCTACTTTTTTTTTATTTTCTCATGTATACAGGGTGTCCCAGTGTGAGCGTACAAAAATTTTGCAGGGGGTGGAATAGAGCAAAATAAGAATAAAATTCTTATAAAAAAAATCTCTAATGCACGCCTAACGAGTTACAGGGTGTTATTTTGAAAAAAAAAACAAAAATTTTCCGCAATAACTTAAAAACCGTTTCATAAATTAAAGTAATTTTTGGGTGTACATCTATTAAAGGTCACTAAAACTACATGGTGTTTGTTTAACTCTGATACCTTGTGATGGCCTAGACCTACTCTTTCTTCAGATTTTGTCTTCATAACTCTTGCATATCCTACTTTTTCGTGAATTGACTAAGTTTTCCTTAATCGGCTACCAATTCTGAACAAAAAAGGTGCTCTTGTTACACAGCTCTAAAATCAACCATTTTCGAGTAAATTGAGTGTAAAGTACCGACTACATTCCTTTATGCAGAAAAATACTGCGGAAAATTGCTTTTTTTCCAAGATTTTTTCATCAGAATTTTATTCTTATTATGGTCTGCTCCACCCATTGGTAAATTTTTGTACGCTCACACTGGACACCTTGTATAGATATATTCTATACACTAAAAGAAAGTGTTCTTGTACTTCTATTTGAGAGATGGACACTAAATAGTTTTTTTAAGCATAATAAGTTTTTTTCTGTAGCAGGTAGCTGTCAATTAAAAATTGTTTTAAAATCTCTTTTAAATCCCAGTATCTCTTAAAGATTGTTTCGGTATTTATATTTTGACCATAGTTAGTGGTGTAAGATACAAATGTCGTGCTCCTCAGGCTATTTTTAGCTTTTTTCAGTAAAGAATATTTCATTATTTACACGTTAGGCGCACATTTTATAATGATTTATTAGTTTTATTATTAAAAAAGTTGTCGCTGTCGTTTTAAATTTCAAAAATGATATAGCAGATTGTTATTTCATATACAGTGAGGCATTACATTAATTGACGTAAATCTGTAAATAGCATGGTGATTTTGAAATTTCTACAAGGCCCTGTACCTTTCCTGTTTTGAATGAAAAATATAGAAAAAATGTAAATCACCAATTTTTAAAAGTACTAAAGAGGAATGCACGGGTGTAGGCAAATTTTTATTTTTGGGGAACGGATTAAATTTATTTTTTTTTAATGAGACACTCTGTATATTTTTCCTTATTTTAAAGTATCTTTTCTTCCTGATTAAAATATATAATTTACTTACTATGGATATTTTTAAATAGTTACGACGTTAATCTAATATTGTGCACTTTAAATTAACAATATGAAAATATTTGTTCGTTTCTTAATATTCTATTTGTTCGTTTCTTTAATATTTTTTATATATATTTTTTTTAATATTGAGCAAAATGTGAGCCAATTTAAAAATTTATTGTAGTTTTTTAAATATTTCATTTATTTTTTTTCTGCATATACCTAATCTGTTTTTTTTTCAGGAACTGTTGAAAATGTCATGTATTACAATTATACATAATTGCCAGTTTAAAGTGTCAATTATATATAATTGCTAGATTAAACTGGCAATTATGTAAAATTGATAGTTTAAGCATAAAAAGGACATATCTTAAAATAATTTTATAATTGACAGTTTAAGAGTCGAAAGGATATATCTGAAATAATTTTATAATTGCCAGTTTAAACTGACACTTATGCATAATTTTCAGTTTAATTTGTCAACAATGTACAGTGAGGACATAAAGTCCGTCCCCCCCTCTAACTTTTGAACCACTGGGTAGATTGTGATGAAATTTGGAACGATAATTTATGAATAAATTCTGAATTTTTTGACAAATCAATGACAGCTCTGAATGTTAAAGTCACAGCTGGGCGCGCAATAGGAACATTTTTTTAAATGGAAATGGTGGTCGAGTGGGAACTCATTTTGAAGCTATTTTTATGCTCAACATGGAACATTGGAACATTTATTTGTCAGGAGGTTCATGGTGGTCATTTTCAACATCTTTTGAAGTAACACGTGTTTTCTAAATTTGTTTCTGCCTCTACGTTTAATTTAAATTATTTCATAATTTTTTAATTTAGGTTATTTTAGGTTAGGGATGGTTTAATGTTATTTGTTTACTTTTAATTTTTGTTTTGCTTTGAATAATTTACAATAATTTATAATATGTATGTAAAAAATGATATAACAGAAATCGATATTACTGGTTTTTATTTGGAAATTACTGAACCAAATGTTCTCAAAATTGGGGGATGTTTTGAGCATAAAAATAACTTCAAAATGAGTTATTACTCGACCCCCATTTCCATTTAAAAAAATGTTCCTATTGCGCGCGCAGCTGTCATTTTGACATTCAGAGCTGTCATTGATGTGTCAAAAAACGCAGAATTTAGTCATATATTATCGTTCCAAATTTCATCACAATCTACCCAGTGGTTCAAAAATTAGAGGGGGGGGACGGACTTTATGTCCTCACTGTATATATTATATATCTAAAGATTTCTGGAGGTTTTTTATCTTATTTTCAGGAAATATCTTGTATCGGCCGCGAGATTTGGGGTAAAATTATAACCCATATTTGCGCTGAAGCCTAATCCAGGACCAAACGGAGGTTTTTAATTAAAGGACCAGTTAGTCGAGCCCTACAATCACCAGCAAATTTTCACCATTGAAGAAGTTCCGATATGTTTGCTTTTATCTCATACGCAATAAATCATAGATGATTCCTAATAACCGGTGAAAAAGCGAACACCTAATAAAATTATAAGGCTGACATTTCGTTAGGCTTTACATTTTATTGCGCGATATCCCTGTAATAAAGTTAATCTCGCTCTGTATATTAGGTCGACATAATTGATGACAAAACCCTATATTACAATGTGTTTCTATTTATTTTCTGATAGAAACGCCATAAAACTTAACTGTTCCCAAATAAAGGCAATAATAGGGTCAATTAATTATAGAACTGAAAATGTAACTGTAATAAATCAATTTAAAAACGATTAATAATCTGGAATAAATACAAGAAACTCTAATTAATAAAGTTATTGGCTATTATTAGATGAAATAGAGTCATCAATTTAGAACATAACGCCTTTTTAATAATGAAATGACTGTTCATGTACTGGAAAGCTGAATTTAAGTGTTTGTCCAACAATTATTTCCCTTTGTTGCGTTTTAGATTGGCCGTAGGTTATAATCAGCGGTTTGTATAAGGGTTATTTACTTGCTTTGGTCCTTACTGCTCCTATTTTCAAGATTTTTGTAGACCATGTCACCTTTAGTTTTGTAACACGACTATGTTTCAGGACACTGTTTTTTATTACAATTACTTACTTGTAAGGAACCATTTCAGGAAAGTATGTTTTGTACAAATCACAACTATTGCGATCCAGCAGTGCTAAACCCTCATTCAAAATAAAAATGACAGTGATTCAGATAGAATTTTAGAAAGTATTAACAACAATGACATCGTCATTATTTATTATCCTTATACTGGATACTCAATTCAGACACCAATGTACCATGAAAGTTCAAAATAGAACATACACTCAATATACTCTGTTTACATGCCCAGTTTATCAATTTATTTGTTTACTGTTATTATTATTACCTTCAATCTAAATAACTGTAAGTTATGTTCGAACTTACTTGCCTCGATAGCACTTTAGAATGCTTTATCTCTAAATGCATAGGATCAACAGAAAAGACAAGGGTGGTATTTGTGAAGAAAAAAGGGAGATTTTATTTTTTTATCATAATAATTATCATGTGAAGAAAATTAGTCGATAAAAGCTCATTTTACTGGATGCTCGACCCAGAAAATTCAGATACCAATGTAACATGAAAGTTAAAAATAGAACATGAATATAGATGCTTCAAACAATATACTTTCGAAATCCATAAAGAAAATAAGAAGTAGCTTCGCATTATTTTTTTAAATTAGGTCACATATTCCCGGTTTCATTTAAGCAAAAGCCAGTGAAAATTATGCGATTTTTTAAGTTGTGTTATCCTTCAAATAAATGTCTAATTTCCTCTCAAAACTGTAATCTATTGTCTGTGTCATCCGCCCATACTACTTGCAAAACGTTGAGTTTGTAAGGATTCCGCTTTTGAGATTTCAGAGTTCTGTGAAATGAGGACTTCGGCAAGTTGGCAGCGATAAATTTAATAGATGCGTAACGACGAGCATCACATTTGGAAGGTCATTTTCGCTTACTCCTTGCCTTCCTGATCGAGGTAAATCTTTTATACTTCCGGTTTCTTCATACTTGGTGGATATTTCACTTATTGTAGCTGGACTAATTCTCTGAACTGGATAATTATGGTGAAGTGAATCACATACCTCATATTGACTGCGTATTTTATCTCTGCATCCATCATAATAATTACAAACGGAGAAATACTTTTTGAAATACTTTAATCGAAAGAATTGGAACCAAAACGATTCACGTTTCTCGTTGCGACCCATGTTTCTGCCACATTAGCACTAATACCTTTTTTGAATATTTTAAATAAGTACTGCAGGCTGGTGAAAGAATCACCGTATGTTAAAAACCTCAAAGTTAAGGCCAAATGATTTTTTGGTGGTATCGCTTTGCGTAAATTTATGTTCTTTTGAATTATAGGTCCAATTAAGTTTATTAACTCTTCAAAATCTTAAGTCATTACAATAAAATTCTTTAAGTAGTCCATTTCTCCAAGTGGTCCAAATGGTTTCTCTAATGTGGTTCATTTCTCGTAATAACAAGTGATTGATGCGATATCGATACAATTTTCGTACTCACTGGCTTCGCAGTTTTTTCTTATTTTTGACCATTTTAGAAATATTAAAAAAAGCGCTAAAAGATCAGTCAGTTTTCATGGTTTTTATCTTCAAATTTCCTGTTTTTTACTTTTACTCTTAGTTCCGTTTCTTCTTTTTGTGGAAAAAAATAATCAATAAGAGCAAATATCATTTAAGCGGTAAACTAGATACTAGAAACACATCGAGAAATTAATATTTATATTCACGCGAACGCAACGACCTTTTGTTCGGACTATTCGTTCTACTTGTTCCTGCGCGTTCAGTTCGTTCTGTTCGTTCGGAATAAAATGTTCAAGTTTGGACGCAGCTTAAAGTACCTACTCTGCTGAATCTTATGTTTTCATCGAAATGTTTATTATTGCCTAGGTTTTTTTTTTGAGGATTAAAAGGATTAAAGTAAGTCCAGTACGAAAAAGATTAATACATACCTACAATAGGTTCGATTTTTTGTAATTCGTCTTTAGAAGGGTTATCTGTTTATATTATGTAATGTAGAGCGTCCTATTTAAAAAAAGATGTCGGTAATTTATTTGAAGGAGATGTCAAAAACAACTACTCCACGGCCAATGTGCCCCAACCGGCATTGCATTACTTCGGCAACTCCATAGGAGTCGTCACATCATTCATCGAGACCAACAATCAAACACTCACCGGCTCGCGCTTATTATGCGCTCATCAGAATGCCATAGGTAGTGGACCCGATTAGATCCGATCAGATTAGATTAGGTTAGATTAGATTTATATAGGAGTCGGCCTCCTGGCCTAGTCCCCCGCGACTTAGAAGATCTATTGTGGCACTCCCAACCTATTTAGAGCCATGCTATTTATCCATGAATTTTATTTTTGAGTAAAAAAGCTCAAAAGCACTCTCTCCAGCTTTGTCCTTTGCATTAGACTCCACAGCCTTGATAGAGGCTCTTCCATGTAGCTGTTGGCTCTTGGTCTACCTTCCCCAACTATTTGAAATTTCAGTCTTGTCAGGCCTTCGCACTGACACAGCACATGTACTGAAGTTTCCTTTTCTTCTTGACAGAATCTGCAAGTTGCATCTTCTGACAGTCCCATAAGATTCATATGCCTATTTAGCCTACAGTGTCCTGTTAGGAGACCTACTATTATCCTGATGGTCTTTTTATTCTGGCCTAACAGATCTGATGTGAATTTAGGCGTCCGTTCTTTAACGAATAGCTTTGCCTGTCTCAGTTGTGGCAGATTCCTCCACCATTCTAGAGATTTGTTTCTTATCCATTCCTCCATGGATGTTTTAATACATGGCTTTACTATGCCACAGAAGGGTTCAGGTCCTATAAGGTCTTTTGATCCGCCTTCTCGGGCTAGTGCATCTGCCTCCTCATTACAGTCAATTGTCAATTGTCCAGACAGATAGTAGCAAAGACCCAAAGAGGGCACTACGGTGTGTTTCGCACCACTACTAGATGTCGATAATGTTATACCTCCTAAAAAAATTCGAAATATTGCAGATAAGTGGAAACTTTTATATACTAAATGACCTGATTTAATCTCAACCATGTTCAATCTAAACATGAATTTTGTTCCATCATTTTGGGACACACTGTATATTATATATTACTAGATTTGGATTGTGCAGCATGTTGATATTTTACAAGGCTATATTTATAGGAAAAGAGGTTATCCATTCAAGGAAATTAGGCATTTAACTCAAATTAAAAAACTTCACGCAACAATAACGTTTTTGGCAGTTAAATTAATTTAATAATAAACCTCAAAAAATCTCAGAAGCTATTTTATAATTTCAAAACAAGTCGAACCTTCCAAACAACAGCCAATAAAAATTCTTGCAACATGCCGTTGATAATATTGTTTGGACTTTGGTAATATATTTATTTCAGTTTTTACAATGCCTTTAGTTTATTGGGCTAATAAACAATTAGTGCATTAAACATTTATTACGCTTTAACAATTTCTGCCACTTAAGTGAATGTTTTATCTGCCTTTGATTTACAACATTTGTTGTTTTATATATTGTAAATTAATAATATGAGGGATATCTCTATACTGTATGGAAGAAAGTTACACAATTGTCACACAAACGCGGATAGCAACAAACAATACTGACGATTTCAGCAATTATAATATCATTTGATACAATTTAGAATAAACGAACTATATTCTGTTACAAGTACTAAATAATACTCATACAATTATACAGGGTGATTCATAAACATTGCGAAAAAATTCAGTTCGAAATTCTTTGCACAAAAACAAGTTACTATAACCCATGTTCAAAAACGTTTCGTTTTATAGATTACAGATATTACAATTTTTATGAAAAGTCCGCTTTCTATTAAATTCGGAAAAACAATTTTATTGAAATCATCCAGGTTTATTTTATATATTGCTTGTTTGTATATATTGTTCCTTGTATATAGTTTCTGTAGGTCTTGTTTAATTTTTGAATGGGCTATTTTTTATTTTGATAAAATTCGAATTTACATTGTTCATGTTCTTCCATTTGTTGTAATTTTTCGTTACTCACAGTATTATCTGATAATCGTTTACCCCAGTTTCCACATTCTGTATGTAATATTATCAATACCAAACTCCATATTTAAACATTTGCATACTATTTCACTGAATTTTCTTCTTCTTAGTCATTGTCTTCTTCTTCTGCATCTCCTTCGATCCTTCCTTATAATTTATATTATTATGTTTTTGTACCAGTTTGTACCAGTTTACGATATATTTGCAGTTATAATTGCATATAACCTGTCTTATTTGAGATTATAGAATATTTATATTGGTTTTTGAAGAATGAACTAAATGTGATATTCTCTATTTCAGCCCATATTGTGCTGCAGAATTCCTGTCTCCTTCAAAGGCTGAGTGTGCCTGCCCAAGGCATTTAAGAACGATTTCATACGCTGGGCAGATTATTCTATACACTGAATATGTTGAAAGAGTAACTTGGGCCGAGAAGTTCTCAGTGTAGGGGCTTGTATTACTTGATTATACTTTACCTACAACTATACCATATTCAGATGTTTTAATAGAGCCTTGATAGTTTATACGCAGGGGTTTATTTATTCAATTGTCGCTAGGAATTACAAGATCCTAAGAAATATCTATCACAAAACAAATATAATAAAACCAGATTAATATTATTGAATTGACGTACAAACTATTGAGTAATGAAAATTTTAGTGTTCGTGTTTTAGTGTAGTGTGAATCAAAATATAAAAAGGATTAGGTACCTAAATTCCTTTAAGTAATTAACTAGCTAAATCCATTTTTATACTGCCAATATTTAGTAAATATTTGGATTTACAAATATTTATTCTTTACTGTGAGTATGTTCCATATATTGTATTATAGTTACTTAATTGTTTACTAGAATAGATCTGAAATAATGATCATAAACTATAAACTTTAAAATAAGTAAATCAGCATAAGCATTGATACAATTTACTAATTTAACCGATTTAGTATATTTTGCAGTTTCGGGATGGAAATAGTGGTCTCATTAGGAGATAATTTTGTAATTATCTCTTCCCCATGTCAGTAGATAGCCTTTTGTATATAAAAATGACGTGCTTTGGCGTTTTCTTTTAAATGTATTTCTGTTTGTTGTTGAAGGAGGTACTTTTTAAATAGTATATACTGCATATACACCTACCAGTAGGTTAGGTTAGATTCAAAAGTGACGGTCCCGAAAACCAAACTCTCTACTGTGACCATGTGGTCTACTGTTGCTCTCAACTAATTATACTTTACCCAGTAACTCCAGCGTATTCATGAAGTCGATTAACTTATTGGATGAGAAGTACAGATCTTCTATCGCAGAACTTGTACTTTCCCAAATACTGGGTATCTAATCCTTTCCTTAGTATGGCAATATGGTATGGAAAGGTTTCTTATGAACTCCTTGCTTCTTGCCAGTGATGATGTATTTCCTCCTCAACCCAGGACATAAGAGTTGCTTTTCAGTCCTGGAGGATGTGTTAAGCTCCGAATCTGGTCCAATGAATTCAGAAGCAGGACTATCCCTAACTGGAGAGTTGCCCGGTTCATTCCTTTCAAGACTGGAATGATTTAGTCACTCTGTTTTTGCTGCCCAACTTAGCGAAAGGCTTCTGGCAACAGCATTGGGTTACAACGGTAGCAACCAAGATATTTAAGAACTTGGCTATTTGGAAAAACTTTTATCGATTTGCTTGTAAGTTGCTTTTGTTCGATAATTCGTTGGCATACATTTCCCCAGGAAAATAATTACACCAACGCATGAACGAATATATTTTTACCGTTGGTTTGCTGTACTGTACAGGGTGTCCAAAATAAGATCCTCTATCCCCTTATCTCAGAAAGTATAAAAGGTAGAGAAAAATGTTAAATACAAAAGTTTTTTGTTTTCACCTGAATTTTTTATTTTTATAACTTTCTTGAACACAGGTTGTTCAGTTTCTCTGATCCAGGCATTAACTTTCTTTTTTTAAATGGGACACCATATATTCAATGAGGTTTTTGAACTCTCATTAAAATTCTAGGTTGACATTGTTAAGAGTACCCTATATCTATCATTTACCACCGTTATGAAGATATTAGCATTTAAAGAAAAAAATCTTTAAAAAACACCTGCTCAAAAAATCTCTAATCTAAAAAAACAAATAAGACATCCAAAAAAAAGCTAAATAGGGTTTATTTCATAGACAATTAGACTCAGAAATTACTTCTATGAATCGATATTACCTGATTAATATACAGGGTGTTTTTGACAGATGGCTCAAACATGTATATGTTGCAACTTAAGAAAATCGAAAATCTCTTATGGAACACCCTGTGTATTATTATATTTTTGGATTCTCTATTAAATTTTAACCTTACTCTATATAACATTCCCTATTCTTATTTTGCTTAGTTTTCAAGATATTGACGAAAATGTGGAAAAAATGTCAGCTATTAATCATTATCGGCTATTATTAAAAATATATCTACTATTATTTGGTATATTATAGTAAGTGTGCCTTAATACTGATTAAGAATATATTAGGTATTTTATTAAAAACTAATATTTTTTTAAGTTATTTCATTAATTA
This sequence comes from Pogonocherus hispidulus, assembly GCA_963924545.1. NCBI lineage: Eukaryota > Metazoa > Arthropoda > Insecta > Coleoptera > Cerambycidae > Pogonocherus > Pogonocherus hispidulus. The sequence goes on from OZ004694.1 coordinate 79,120,979, forward strand.
ACTAATATAAACAAATCTACGTTTGTAACTTGAACCATAAATAACTAACAATAATCAACAAATAACAATAAAAATAATAAATTAAATCAAGTGTCCTATATGTCCTCCATTTTCAGCTATGCATGTTGTGTATATAACTGCTAGTTTTCTTACAGCGCAATCACTTTGATTGAGCCCTTCAATTTTCATCCTGATTTTAATCTTTAAATCATCAACATTATTACTCTGAATTTGATAAACTAAGGCTTTCAATGTACCCCATAAAAAGTTATCAAGTGAAGTTAAATCTGCGATCTGGATATTCCCGTTTGGGCCTATGCATTCCACAAAATAATTCTTAATAAAATTCTCTACAACTGCAGTATTGTGGCATGGAATTCCATCCATCTGATAGATGATCTGATTGGCATCTTCTTCAGCATCCAATAAAGGTAAAATGCAAGTTTGTAATGAATGCCATTTAATGATATTTTACCTAAGGTACCTGGGACCACTTAAATATTGGCCAAGAAAGACAGGGCCTAAAATGTGTCTCTTATAAATAGCCCACCAAACATTTTCGTCAATATCTTGAAAACTAAGCAAAATAAGAATAGGGAACGTTATATAGAGTAAGGTTAAAATTTAATAGAGAATCCAAAAATATAATAATACACAGGGTGTTCCATAAGAGATTTTCGATTTTCTTAAGTTTCAACATATACATGTTTGAGCCATCTGTCAAAAACACTCTGTATATTAATCAGGTGAAATCGATTCATAGAAGTAATTTCTGAGTCTAATTGTCTACGAAATAAACCCTATTTACCTTTTTTTTGGATGTCGTATTTGTTTTGCCGAGATTTTTTGAGCAGGTGCTTTTTACAGATTTTTTTCTTTAAATGCTAATATCTTCGTAACGGTAAATGATAGGTATAGGGTACTCTTAACAATGTCTACCTAGAATTTTAATGAGAGTTCAAAAACCTAATTGAATATAGGGTGTCCCATTTAAAAAAAGAAAGTTGATGCCTGGACCAGAGAAACTGAACAACCTGTATTCAAGAAAGTTATAAAAATGAAAAATTCATGTAAAAACAAAAAACTTTCGTATTTAACTTTTTTCTCTACCTTTTATACTTTCTGAGATAAGGGGATAGAGGATCTTATTTTGGACACCCTGTACATACTCGTTGGTTTGCTATACTGTGCATGCTCGTTGGTTTGTTATACTGTACACACCAATATCCACAGGCGTCTTGAATCCATCTGTAAACAAAAAATTATCTGTTTTCAATAAATCGGGCTATTCAGATTGCAATCATATCTTCCTGGGAAAATAACATCAAAGAGCAGTTTCTCGTTGGTCATATTCCATCTCCATCAAATCATCTGCAGGCCGCTGTGATTTGTCATGTCATCCAGCAGCTTCTTGTGATGCATGATGATGTCAGCATGGTAATAATCTGTATATATCTGAAGAAGAGGTAGATACCTCCTAGAAGGTCAAATATTCACGATATAAGGAAATTTAACGAGTCAGCCGTTACATCATAACAACTCAAATTTTTGGTACTGCGACAAATGTACTTTTTTAATTGTTTATTAAACTTTAACTTCCTACTAAATACAACACAAGTAAGTTTTTTTAATTAGATATATTTATTCCACATTGATACATTTGCACAGTGATACATTTGTAGCATTTGTATCACTGTAACGCCAATGGAATTAAGCAAAAAGTTCCAGCTTGAAGTAATTATTTGAAAACAACTGCTGAGTAGAAGTTATATATGATAGGAGAATAAATTTACAGAGTGTAAATAGTCATTGTACAACGAACAACTTCAACCCTAATCTGATCCTGAGTAATATTAAAGCCCTTATCATCATCAACATCGGTTTCTCGCTGCACGCGATGTGTTTGCATTAACCCTTTAGCCTTTATTCTGTTATGCAATTAATTTTGAAAATGGAAGTGCATGTACTGCTTCCCGTATTGCGTATAACTTAACAGTATACGGCTACAAATCAGTAGCTAATCTATACAACCTTACTATTTGACCAGCAATGGAAAATATGATGGTATTAACGTAATAACAACTGAAAATTCGGTAACGTAAATTTTCAGAATTATCTGCCCATAAAGATAGGGTTATCTTTATATGCGTGATGGATTACAGGTAGGTAGTAATTTTTTTTTTAATAGATGAAATGCTCTTTATTCTTAAAATGTAGATAGTTTTTATTGGAAAAATTCCATGACTTACTTGAAAAAAGATAAGATGAAGATTTATGTTCCATTAACATATATTATCACAATTATAGATGTGAGGTAATGCCGATGGAATTGAAGGGTTCCTAATCTAAGAAAATATTTTAGATAGAAAATACAATAGACTTGAACGATAGATAAAAATTCAACTGCTAAATCAGAAATTTAAATTATGCAGCTTCAAGTTTTTTCGTTTCTTTTTCACTTGGTATTCGGTATTTTTGCATTTCATATTTGCATTTGTCAAAATTCTCGGCCATTGTTAAATGCTCCCTAAATATATTTATAAGTTTCCGTATTATAATTTGGCTCTTTTCTGAAAATCTAAAATTATAGATATAGAGTATTGCATAGGACTGACAACTGATACTGATACAGAGATATCTATATATCTTGTATTAGCCATTATTTTTTAAAAATAATGCAACAAAAAGATGATGAAAAACATCCTTTGTCATTTTTCTATGTATCTCAACAAACAACAGAATTATAGAAGAAATACTCATTAAAATCTCACCCTGTTGAACTATTGTCATAGTTAATCTCAGAAATGTACGACATACAGGGTGTTAGTAGTGGTGAGAAACACACCGTAGTGCCCTCTTTAAATATCGATCTATATATAAAACTAAGCACAAAATCTTACTAATGGAATGGAATCTTATTAATGGAATTATTTTATTTTGTTGTTTGTACTAATTGAGGAATTTTATTAGGCGGTTAAGAACCCAAAGGTAGCAAAAACCATTGACCCTATCAAAAGAATATGTGCTCCATTGTTTTCTGTTAATTTTTAAATGTGGATATTAATTTTTCTAGTCTAGTAGTTGGTCTCGATGAACGATGTGGCGACTCCTATGGAGATGCCGATGTAATGCAATACCAGTCGGTGCACATTGCCCGTGGAGTAGTTGTTTTCAGCATCTCCTTCAAATACAGGGTGTTTTATATATAAAGCTATAATTTTTTTTATAAAATCAGGTAAAGAAATCAGGTGTAGGTATTCCTATATCTTCCTAAATATTTCAGTAATAATAATATAATAATAATATCTCTAACCATAATTCTAATCACAAGGATTAATGCGCGACTTCTGTGGGAGTGGGGGAGGCGTATTATTATTTTGCGGGACCATTTGCGCTTCAAGAACGGTTTAGTCGTTCCCGTAAGCCCTATCCACCATTCAGTGCTGGAATGAGGGAAACCTGGCAAACCTAGAGGGAGAGGGGACAGTCAAACATCAACTGATTTTAATATGTCACATTAACATGAAGCTGACATTCTTCCCATACTAGGCCATCGTCAGGATGGTTGCGAACCCTGCGAACCGACCTTAAAATACGAGTAGGCGATTTAGTTTAGTAGTAGTAGACAAGTTTTTAAGGTATCCTAAAATATTTTCATTAATAAAGTTGATATTAGAAGTAATGCCTTTTACATAATAATTTTCGTTCTATCTATTCTCTCTCCCTCTTACCGATTGTAATTAAAAACTATATACGATGAAAGTGAATCACTCTGTATAACGGATATATTTTAAATTACGAAATGTTCCCCAATGATGTATATCGCATTTGTCTGATGTGATCTCTATTTCAATATTACATTATGCTAAAACACCGGAAAGAGTCAATGATGGTAATTATAGTTGTTTCACAACACATAATAGAAATGTTCAGTTAAATTTTGTGACATTGGCTTCACTATCTATTAAATATGTTTAGGACGGTTGTAGTAATACTTGGTAAGTATTGAAACAAGTAAGTACTTGTTTAAAATTTATGTGATTTTACTTACCACTTTTTTAGTACCTGCACTTGTAGCTCCATTTTTTATAATTTAAGAATTGGATTGAATCCGTCACAGAGGCGTAAAGGAAAAGTGGCAGGACTATATACATTTTGAAATAAGGGAATTGACTTTAACTTGATATAAGTACCTTCTACTTAGAACGTAAAGTAAACGTATACTACCAAGCACTTGTATAAATGTAACTTAAATAATTAGACAAGAATTTTACCAACCAAAATCCATATTAAAATAATTAACAAGGTTATGCCCTAAAACTAAAAATATAATATTGTTGTTACCAGATTTTTGTTAAAGAATCATAAAGCAACTTGCATTACTTATTTCCTTTGCTTTGGGTTTATATTTTTACATGTATGCGTTGAGTGACCAACATGGTCAACGACTTAAGTTTATACCTGTAAATTTTTATTTATTTGCACAAGTCTAAAAAGCACAATAAATATTTATATATGTGTCTTTATAAAAACATACAGGGTGATTGATCGAAACCGTCCATTAACAGTATTGGGAATTCTGTTCATAATATTTTTCTGAAAATTTCAGCATCTAGGTAATGAATCATGCTCTTTTCAATGAAAATATTTTCAAGATGGCGGCACTTCCGGAAGTACCGGATATTGATATCAACTTTCTTATTTCAAATGGAATGGTATAGTTTTTTTTGCATTTTTGAATTCCGGATGTAATTTTAGGGGGACTTTGTGTAGCATTCCCTATACCTAAGTGCAGCCGTTTCTGAGTTTTTTCGACTTTTTTGAAAAATTTTCGATTTACATCGTGATGCTGAAAATTATGTACCGCCGCCATTTTTAAAGCAAAAACGCTCAAATTTGGGTTATGGATAGAAAAGACCCTTACATTTATACCGTAGTTTTTAGAATTGGTGTATTATCTACAGGGTGTCCAAAATTTGATTTCCTTTTAGTGCAACTTCAAACCACTAAAACTCGATTTTTTCAAATGCAATGCCCTATTTTTTTTTTCATATCCAGAAGCAGAATTAAATTCTGCATCGAGCTGCATTAGCATTCCCTATACCTATCTGCAATATTTTTCGAGTTATTTAGGTTTTTGATAGAGCCTAGAGGAAATTATTCCATTTTCTTAATAGCTAGCCATGGAAATGACAAAAAACGTTCTTATTAGTAACTGTCAAACACTCAAATCGTGTATTGCTGTTCTCTTTATCGAAATGGAATATCAAGGGTATTCAAACACGGATATTTTGAATTTATTTTATATTCATGGAGAATGTCACAAAATTATTCAGAGAACCTGCCGTGTATTCAATGAGAGATATCCCCATTTGACTGCAGTAACTACACATATATTTAAATAAACAGAACATAATAGTCTTTAGCATATCAAAGAACGAAATATGCTAAATGTCGAACTAAATCTATTACAAAACTATTACAATAGGTACTAGTTAAATTAAAGTAGTCTAAAGCATGTTCAAACAAAACATAGAATCTACAACTTTATAAATGCTCTATGTGGTCCCCATTTTTCTGTAGACAGCGATGAATTCTTGAAGAAAATTCTTTTGTGCAAGCCTTATAAATATGATCAGGATTTAATTGGCGAAATGCTATTCTGATGCGTTCTTCTAATTCCTCCCTTGTCTGCACTGTAGTATTGTACACTTCGTTTTTAATGTAGCCCCACAGAAAAAAGTCGAGTGGTGTTAGGTCGGGAGATCTTGGAGGCCATCGCCAGGGTCCATTGCGGCCAATCCAGCGGTCATCGAAAATCTGTGTAAGCTCTCGTTCCACTTCGCGAGTAGAATGGGCAGGCGCTCCATCCAATTGGTACCAAGACTCTCTTAAAATCCCGACAGGCAAATTCTCTAAAAATTCCGATACTACTCCTCTTAAAGGTACCTTTCGCCAGTTAAATTATAATCATAGATTATAAAGGAATATCGATTGTTCATAAGTAGACAAAAAACGTTAACACTGAATTTGTTTTGAAAATGAACCTCTCGCTTTAAATGGGGGTTGTTTGTGGACCAGTGATGTAAATTGCGCCGGTTGATTATCCCCTCTCTGCTAAATTTTGCCTCGTCTGTCCAAATGATTTTTCGCAGAAACAGTGGATCTTCCTGAGTTTTAATTAGAATCTGTTCGCAAAATTCCAATCTTCTAATATCGTCGCCTGGATGGAGTTGTTGAACTGTAGTGAACGAATAGTCGTGCATTTTATGCTTTTTTAGAATAGCTTGAACTGCATAGAATGTTAAACCCAAGTCTCGAGCTGCCGATCGAATTGACTCCCGTGGATGGACATTAAAATATGTTAGAACGTTAATTTCACTATTTTCTTCATTTACAATAGGTTTAGGTCGAATGCCAGCTGATTTCACTTTCCCATATTTTAAAAAATTAGATTCTATCCGTTTAAATTTCTGTCTGGTCATTGCAGTCAAATGGGGATATCTCTCATTGAATACACGGCAGGTTCTCTGAATAATTTTGTGACATTCTCCATGAATATAAAATAAATTCAAAATATCCGTGTTTGAATACCCTTGATATTCCATTTCGATAAAGAGAACAGCAATACACGATTTGAGTGTTTGACAGTTACTAATAAGAACGTTTTTTGTCATTTCCATGGCTAGCTATTAAGAAAATGGAATAATTTCCTCTAGGCTCTATCAAAAACCTAAATAACTCGAAAAATATTGCAGATAGGTATAGGGAATGCTAATGCAGCTCGATGCAGAATTTAATTCTGCTTCTGGATATGAAAAAAAAAATAGGGCATTGCATTTGAAAAAATCGAGTTTTAGTGGTTTGAAGTTGCACTAAAAGGAAATCAAATTTTGGACACCCTGTAGATAATACACCAATTCTAAAAACTACGGTATAAATGTAAGGGTCTTTTCTATCCATAACCCAAATTTGAGCGTTTTTGCTTTAAAAATGGCGGCGGTACATAATTTTCAGCATCACGATGTAAATCGAAAATTTTTCAAAAAAGTCGAAAAAACTCAGAAACGGCTGCACTTAGGTATAGGGAATGCTACACAAAGTCCCCCTAAAATTACATCCGGAATTCAAAAATGCAAAAAAAACTATACCATTCCATTTGAAATAAGAAAGTTGATATCAATATCCGGTACTTCCGGAAGTGCCGCCATCTTGAAAATATTTTCATTGAAAAGAGCATGATTCATTACCTAGATGCTGAAATTTTCAGAAAAATATTATGAACAGAATTCCCAATACTGTTAATGGACGGTTTCGATCAATCACCCTGTATATTATAGGGAAAAATGTATCGTTCCATTTCTGATATTATTAGAAGGTATTTATGGAGTTCTATGTAGAGAGTATCCAGATGTTTTAGAGGGGCATCGCTCATATTAATAACACTGGCGTAGTTTTCCACATAACACCAAAACACTACACTGCACTCGACGCGCGTTTCGCCAACTTGGTTGGCGAAACGCGCGTCGAATGCAGTGCAGTATTTTCGTGTTATGTGGAAAACTACGCCAGTGTTACCTTCACACCAACGGTTTCAATCCCGTCTTTCAAGCTCTTATTAAAAAAGATACAGGGAAACGGTTTTCGCAGAACAGTAGCCCTTTCTTCTTAGTTTTTGGGCTAAAGTGTGAAACTGAAAATTTACTGTTCACATTTACACACATAATTTTAATAATATCTCAGAACATTACAAAATATTGGAATGAAAAATTGTTTAATTCTTAGTAGTATTCAGTTGTTGGGTTGATAACTTATTTATTTTTTGACACTAACTATAGCCTATTAAGAAACAAAAGATTTTTAATTCCAATCTCGATTTCAAAGTTATTGTTCCAAATATGTGTCATATTTTTGAAGAGCTTAAAGCGACCGCAATTGAACTGGCAGAAAAATATACACGGTGTTCCGTTTGAAAAGTTATAAACCTTCCCTATATCTAGGAAATTTATGCTTCCAGAAAATAGTAAGTACGCTACTTAATTCTACATAAGAAACTTTGCCCAAACCCGTTTTTGTATTTCCAATACATTATCAGGTAACACGAGAGTTGTTGAAAATGGCAAGTTATTAATTTTACCTTGTAGCTCAGAAACTAAAAGGCCTGTGAAAATTAGTGTCGCGAAAACCGCATCTCTGTATAGATTTATTATCATTTTCAATTGTATTTAATATTTTTTTTTGATTTTATAGATGATTTAATATAAACGCTCAAAAAAAATTTGTATGAAATTAGTAAGAGAGATATCTACCCATCAAAGTATATCTGTCTCGAATATATCGCCCTGTATATCTTCTCTCGTTTTCCTACACCAAGAAATTTAGCGAGAGTTTAATGGAAATCATCTCTAACAAAGTATACAGTGTATGGCATATTATAAAAATAATAGAAAAGAAATATTAAACATGTTTGAAGTTTCTTTTTACATTTCAAAGTAAAAATTTATAGAGTTCGATAAGCGTCCTGTATTTATTGCGGTATCTGCGAGGATTAATAAAATTTTCCTTAACCGAAAATAACCCGATATTTTTGTAATGCTAGACTGATTGCGATGACTTTGACATCGAGTCTATAACTGATTTGCCTGTCGATGATATATGACACACAAAGTACCGCCATTATTCATCGCAGCATAAATTTAATTTGAGGATTGGGATAAGACTTTTAAGGCGTACGTAATCCAATAAAACATTGAAACATTTAAATATAGATAAATATTACAAAGTTACATAAACACTGTGATGATTTGTTAATGCAGATGATTTATTCTTTTGTTATTTTTATTGCTTATGTCTTTTTATTATTATTTATTTGGATGTGTCTTTTAGCTGTAGTTATATAGTTATGCGTGATGAAATTATTACCCATAGCAAGGTCGGAGACAAACATACAGACCTTAAAACTCTTATAATACCTTAATTTACAGGTACCTTATAAAGTCTTTTACAGTCTTTTATAATTTTTTACGGTAAATAATAAGTTAGTCCTTGTACACTTTCGTTTGGAAAAAATAGATTTTTTGAAAAGCTTTTTATTTTTTCTGATGTTAGTTGAAGAGATAGACGAAAACTGAAAGTAAGTTTTCGTTGTCACTTTTTATGGTCTATCACGTGATGATCACAAATTTAAAGTACGAAGTTTCTGTTCCTTGCAACCAGCATCAAGCTAACTTTTTTTAATACGACCGCAGTAAGCCATGACTACCATTGCAAAGGCCTTTAAATTTCCAACATAACGATGTATCATAATTAATATTTTATATAAGTGGGAGGTAATTGGGATTGCACAACTTTTTTCCCATTAAACCGAATCCGTATCTCTTATAGTTTCCAAAATGTCCATACTTCTCTACCTTATCTTGGACACACTGTATATATATTACGTGTAACTTGTATATTTTCTAATTTGAATCACAGTATTGTTAGTATATAATAATTATAATTAAATTAATATATTTGCCGGATGCGCCAGTGTTCAGTTGCAATTCCTCCTTAAATCAGGAACGCAAAAATAAGGATTAACTAGAAACAGATTGCATCTAGAAACAGACTTGATATCTAATTGAAAAATCTAACTTATCCATTTTCAATGGACATTTTCCGAACCACGTAAACATATAATAATAATATCTCTACGCCCTCATTCAACAAGGATTAGCTCGAAAGTCTGAGATTTGTGTAGAGAGGGGTGGTCTGTTATTATTTCGCGGGCCGCGTTTACACCTTTGGAACGACTTGTGCTGGTAAGCCATAGACATAGACGTAATACCGATTATATTTAAATAATTAAAAAATAAATTGTTATAAATAAAGGACAAATGTGATGTTTCGCACAAAATCTGTTTTCCTGCACATTCATGTAGTATTACACTAAGAGAAAGGTTTGATAATATCCCTAGTATTTAGTTGGTTTTACCATATAGTAAATTTGAACTCAGGGAAATAAATACATACCTACTAATTGAATCAAAAGCTTTGTTTGCCAACTTTGATCGTTATATATTTTATTATTTCAGTAACTCTTACAATGACTCGTTTTTAATGATGTCAGACTTCTTTTTGTTACATTCTGAATGGTTAAAAGCTCTTCATTAAACTTCTGCATCTGCTACTTAATAAATTTGTGATACAGGAGACAGAACTTATAAGAATAAAGTGATATTTATTATTTAACGTTTACACTAAAATAATGACCGGTCGATTTGCTTAATTTAACATTACGAAGCGTTTAATTTATAATTACTATAATTATCTGAAAATGTTATTAGAACTATTAGACCAAGCAAATCTTAATTTTTCAATGAAGTTTAAGGGGACATTTATTTTCCAATGGGAATCGATAGGTTTTATGTTCAGGAACAAATATATAAAAATACCAAAAAATCCGTTGTGAGCTAAAAATGTTATCTTGAAAAAACATAGCCGCCCCTTCAAAATTTTGAAAATTAAATATCTTCTTATCCCTTGGAGCAATTTTAACATTTTTTTTATTTTTACAGGATTTTAAGCTTAAAACATTAGAAAAAAATGATATTTTAATTTAGATATAACCAAGAATATAAATTTCCTAACAAAAAACGAAAAAGCAAACGATTTTTTTACATTTTTTTTGACTTCCTACATTTAACTTTTTAATATCACTAACTAACTTTACATTCTAGTTAACTATAAAAACTCAGTCATTTAAAAGATCCTCGTACATATACATTTTTTTTTGGCAGCCATTTCTACATTTACAGTCACGATATACAGACAGAAGATAGAATGTTTTGCGAATTGGGCGGTCCTTAATATGACGCGTTACGTCACTCAGAGAGTGCTTTTGGTTACGGGGAAACGCATTTTGTGAGTTTTTTTTTTCGTCTGTAACGTGATTATTTTTACAGTTACAAAAAAAATATTAAACAAAAGATGTTGTTATGGTTCGTTTTATAACTTAAAAATATAAAATGTCTCAATTCCGCGAAGCTGAGCTGTTAAACACATTATTCTTACTGCAAAATTTGTTCCTCTAAGGTTTTCGCCACGAATTTCGGGAGAACTGAACAATATAGAGTAAAATTGTACATACACTATTTTGTAGAGCACAAAATATACTACAAGAAAGACTATGGGAGGGTATTATATGCACAAATATAAACACAACACAAGTTTTAAAAATGTGGGGCTTTAAAAATACAGTCAAAGTTTTATTCGTTTTTTTTTCTTAACCAGTTTAATTTATTTACTTTTTATATATCAATACCTAATGCTTGGATAAATCCTTATCTAACCAAAACCTTACGTTTAAAGGATTGGAAAGTTAAAGACCATATATATCAAATATGCCAAAATGATGGCTTACCCAAATTTTAATAAATATTTACATGCTAGTTTATTATTGCCCATAGCATTCGGACTTTTATATTTAAAATACCTCATAGTCTTAAATTTACCAATATTTAATTTCAAATAATTTAAATTAGACAAGTTCACCAATTTATTTATTTATTAATATTTTCGTGGACTGTTACACCGTTCTTGACGGTATGTACAAAACACGCCAATTTAAAGTATACAATATACAGAAAAATACAACACATAATTAGAAAGTATGATGATCCAATTCCAGTCCTTTAAACTTAAGGTTTTGGTTAGATAAGGATACTTTTTACTTAGAGATTGTTCGATTTTATGCAAGCATTAGGTATTGATATATAAAACGTAAATAAATTAAACTGGTTAAGAAAAAAATAGAATCAAATTTTGACTGCATTAATAAAATCCTACATTATTAAACCTTGTGTTGTATTTATTTTTGTGGATATAATACCTTTATCCGGGGCTAGGAAATTTCCCATCCATTGCTGTATTTGAAGATAGGTCCTGAAAATATAAAAAAAATATTTGCTATTAATGTAATCACCATTTGAAACTACCTTAAAATATGTTTCTTCAGTGCATCTTTCGTTGGGGGAAGAACGTCCAAATCAAAAGATTTTTCGAGCGTCCGCTTAGCTATACCAATGTTGTAAAGCCTATATCGTTCTTCTATAATGTCTCGGGATCCGTCTAATCCGTACATAAAGGAGACAAATTTATAACCAACGTTTAGTAGTTCATCTAGATCCACATTCTTAACACTGAAGACTAACAGTTTGTCTTACATGAATATATGCTTTTTAAACACTTTTTTTTTTAAATGCTGACTTTAGCTCACTTCCGATTTTTTGGGATTTTTAGATTTGCATTCTATGATAAGAGAGCTAGCGTTTTCAACAAAAAAAAAATAATGTCCGCAAAAACTTCACACTTAACGTATATTTCTTTAAAATTTGCCTGGTGTATATGGATGTTTTATATTAAGCAAGTATTAATTGGTAATCATTTTCGTCAACAAACCCACACTCTAATAACAATTCTTCGTTTGCAGCCTGTACTCTCCTCACTTGGACACCACCTTCACAGGCAGCCAACGCAGTCCTCGACAAATTCGCCGAATCCCTCAAATCAAACCCGAAACTCTCCCTCAAAACCTGCCAGTCCCAAACCCACGCCACGAAAGCCGACCTTGAATCCCTGAAGATGAGGAAGGTTCCCCAAACCAAAACTGGTCGTTGTTTCGTTCAGTGCCTCTTCAACAGCGTTAAGTTGATGGACGATGGAAAGTTCAGCAAACAAGGGATGATCATCGCTTTTACGCCTGCCATGAAGGGCGACTTGAGCAAGGTGAGTAAGCTGAGGAAACTGGCGGAGGTTTGTGAGAGGGAAATTGGAGGGAAGAGGTTCAAGAACTGTGATGGGTCTGAGAAGATCGTGGAATGCGTGGCCAGGAATGGAAAAGCCTACGGTATTGAGTTTCCACATGAAAACAAAATGTAAGGGTAAAGCAATATCTGCATTATAATACTGTTTATATTAATAAAATAGTTCGTGTATATTGTATTTATTGTGTTAGTTGAATTTATATTTAGTCTTATGTTTGCTGAAAATTCGAAATGTGGAAAACTGTATTTAATGCATTCTTAATAAAAGCAGAAGTGTATAATACTAATACAGGGTGTCCATTTATAAACTGACACATTTTAACTGCTTATAAGTCGAGAACGATAAATGATATCGATGTGCGGTTTTCACAGAACTTCATCAATTTTTTTAAAGTTTTTTTTGACAGTGTTGCCAAGTTTCAAAATTTACCTGAAATAGGAGGAAAAAAATTTATTATTTTCAAAGGCCGATTTGACAAAGAAATGTAATGGGACACCCTGTACTTTTTAATTTTACATGAAAGCCTGTTAACTTTCCTTTCCGAAAATGTATAAATTGTTTTTCATTGCAATCATTTCTTTGTCCAGAGCCAATTTTGGTAGATGACTCCTTTTTGAAAAGGTCCCTGCTCTAATTGATGAAAATTTTAAGGTAATTACCTATGTATCGCTTTATCATGATTAAATGATTTGCGCTATTGCCATGTCTATAAAAAGTATTTATTCTATTAAATAACATTCTCGGTATCAACTAACAACAATAACAACCTCTAACTTTGGCTTGTCAAGGAGGCTATGAATCGCATGATTTGTTTTGTATCCCTTAACTACTGTCAAATCTTGTTAACGTCGTTCGTTGGGCAGTCTCAATAATTAGTTCTCTATACTTTTGCAATTTGTTAAAGTTTTAAAATTGGTTTAAATATGTTTACCACCCAAAAAAAAGCACGTTGCGTGTTACTATTTAGTGAATGCAAATCAGTTACGGAGACGAGAAGAAGATTTAGGCTGATTTTTGGAAAAGCTCCACCTTCACGCAATTCTATACTTCATTGGGTACACCAATTTTCTCAAGAGGGAACAGTTAAAAGGAAAGTTCGAACAGTCCTAAATGCACAAGGTAATCTGTTGGATGATATTTTGCGGGTGAGAGAAGTGTTGTCCGTGAACAATAACCAAATATCTATTAGAAAAATAGCCCAAACGATAAATATGTCAAAAAGTAAAGTACATAAAATTTTAAAAATAATTAAGTTTAAAGCCTACAAAATTCAAACTTTCCAAAAAATTGAAAATCACGCCCTTGAAAAAAGATATTTTATGTGCGAAACATTACTAGATCTTTTTAGAAATGAGCCGGATACCAACTTAATAATGTCAGACGAGGCAGCATTTCACCTTAGTGGGCGGGTAAATAAGCATAACTGCCGAATTTGGGGGGATGAAAATCCTCGAACTTATAACGAATTTGAAAGGGATTCTCCTAAGCTGAACGTTTGGTGTGCAGTATCGAAGTCTAAAATTTATGGGCCATTTTTTTTTCAAGAAGCAACAGTGAATGGAAACAATTACACCGATATGTTGGAAACATTTTTTTATCCACAACTTCAGCAGGAAGGGAATTTAAACACGGTCTATTTTCAGCAAGACGGTGCACCACCACACTTCTCCAGAGTCGCAAGGCATTCCTTAGATACTACTTTTGGAAATAGATGGCTTGGGCGAGCAGGTCCAATCGAGTGGGCACCCTATTCTCCCGATCTAACCATTCCAGATTTTTTTATATGGGGATATATAAAGGAACGTTGCTACAGTCCAACCCCAAGAAATCTGGATGAACTGCGCAACAACATAGTAAACGTTTTCAACCAAATTACACCGGAAATGCTACAAAACGCTTTCAGCAACTTATTTGTGCGTCTGCATATGTGTTCCGAGCAAAATGGGGGTCATATACAGCAGCTAATTTATTAGTTACGTATAAATTAAAATTAAAATGTTCAGTTGTTAAAATTGTTATAAGTATTGTTACCGAGGTTATTGTTACTGTTAGTTCTTATTTAACAGTATTGTTTAGTAGTTGTTATTTAATAGAATAAATACTTTTTATAGACATGGCAATAGCGCAAATCATTTAATCATGATAAAGCGATACATAGGTAATTACCATAAAATTTTCATCAATTAGAGCAGGGACCTTTTCAAAAAGGAGTCATCTACCAAAATTGGCTCTGGACAAAGAAATGATTGCAATGAAAAACAATTTATACATTTTCGGAAAGGAAAGTTAACAGGCTTTCATGTAAAATTAAAAAGTACAGGGTGTCCCATTACATTTCTTTGTCAAATCGGCCTTTGAAAGTAATAAATTTTTTTCCTCCTATTTCAGGTAAATTTTGAAACTTGGCAACACTGTCCAAAAAAACTTTAAAAAAAAATTGATGAAGTTCTGTGAAAACCGCACATCGATATCATTTATCGTTCTCGACTTATAAGCAGTTAAAATGTGTCAGTTTATAAATGGACACCCTGTATACTGTATATAGCAAAGCTTTTATTTAAATAAAATAGCTGCATAACCATTGATTTAGTTTTTTTTAGTTTAACAAAATGAATTGCCTTTCTAGAAAAAACTTGACCACAATTAATTCAAATTCACAAATTAACAAATTTATTAGAAGGGATATTTATATTAAGTACCTAGACGGAAGTTCATCACCAGAAAATGTTGATTTTGACTGTAACTGTAACTGTACTTCACTGATTAGTAAATTTTTTTACAAGAAATTCAATTTTTACATTAAAAAAACAATAGAGTATGGCATTATAGAGTAACAGATATCTAACTTGATTTTAAATGAAACATCTCATATATTTGAAAAGACCCTTCTCTCATAAATTAGTCATATGAGGTTTGATGGGTCTATCTCTAGTAGTAACAAAGATATAGCCAAAACAATATACTATTGTTACAAAATCGCCGACACTGTGCCCGAGTGCGGCGTTGCCAAATCTACTTTTCCCACAGCTCTAGGGAAATTTGGACAATCTGGCAACGCCGGATCTGGGGGTGCCAGGGACAACCCCAAAGGCAAAGTCTCAACCCTCTAGGATTTCAAATAAGGGAGATAGGCCCTTTTGCCCACATTTCCTGGATGTCACCAGCAGTACTCATCGAATATCCTTCGTATAACTTGGCTGTCGATTAGTTATTGAACTGCCCAGATATGCGGATTATTCGTGAGTATTCCATGGAAATTTCTACGAAGATCTAGAAGCTTAGTTTACCTATATAAAGACCGCGGCGTGTGGGCGAAGGCAAAGGAGTCTTAATCAGGCAGCCATCAAAAGAAGAAGCAATACTTAAGTGAAATAAGTGCGATTTTTGAAGTGTTTTCGGTGTGTGTATTTAGATATTGTACAAGAAGTGTTGTATTGTGTTTGAAGTGTTGAATAAAGATTTTACTGCTGTTAAAAGTCTCACTTATCTTTAGAACCCTGAAGGAGTAACACTATAAACGTATTGTTTTAGGAACAGAACATCTGTTCATTACTATGCTTTTTAAGCAACGAGTTCTTTGTTTGGTTCATGGTTCTTACTGTTATTACGTTTCATTATGGCACTTACTCTTGGATATATCTTCCTTATTATTAGAGACAAAATAATCAATACCTCTATGGCAGCAGTAGTGAAAGAATTAAAGTTTTTTTTCGAAATCGAGAAAATTGCATTTACTTACGTTTTAACGGTACAAAATTATGCCACAAATACTACACAGCGTTTGTTGTGTATTAATTTGATGTTTATCTGTCCCTCCGCCTACTTAAAAAACGTAAAACAATGGATTACTTTACTGATTATTTGTCGTTCTTTACTGCCAATTTCAACGTCCTTTAGTGCCAATTTTCAAAAAACAAACATATAGTATTTTGATTTCCGCATAAAGTATCAGTGAAATTAGGATCGCATCACAGCGAAACGCCTCTCAAGGAACTAGTGTAAAACAGTCAAGGCGGCTCAAAACATAAATATCTGGCATAATAGTGCGATATAATCCTTGGCGTCGAGTTGTGACGTCGTGAATCAGCAAGTAATCCTGTGGGAAACGACACCAGTCCCTTTGTCTGTCTCACTCCTCCACCTAATTGTTATATTTAATCCGTATTATTGTCTTCGGCGAACCAAAATATCATCGCAACTGTCAGCGCACAATGCGTACTAATGTATTCTTGCTCGTAAAACAACATAAACGTCACCCTTAACAACGCCCGAGTTCTTTCCTAATACGCCACAAAGTGTGTTTTGGTATAATTTTATATCCATGAATTAGCTGGAAATGGCGGCGAGGCCCCGTCTTCTCCCGTACAATATTTTTGACACTTTTATTGTTCGAATACTTTGAGGTTCTCACGTTTTGTCATGCTGTGAACATGCTTAAAATATTTCTTGGATTCTGCGATAGTAGTGGGTTATTCTATTGAGGATATTTCTAGTTATAATATTGCATGAGTAATGTGATAATTTCACTCATATAGGACAATATTCGTATCAATTACGATCAGATTTGACGTACAGTATGTTTCCTAAGTAATCGGAAATACCGAAGTAGACACTTTCTCAAGTGAATTGTATGAAGCAAAGTTCATATAAAATGTTTGACTAAGTGGCTTAGAAGTGTTTGCTATCTGTGCATGTGTTCTGGAAAATCTCAAAAGGAGATATTCTAATCAGCATATCCAGATATTCACCGACAGTCAGGTGACTTTACAAGCCTTGATCTCCTACAGGATCACCTCCAGGGCGGTCCTAGAGTGTATTAATGTCTGGCCCAATTGGGACAGAACAACCAGGTAAAATTCACTTGGGTGCTGGGTCATTATAACATAAAAGGAAATGAGGAGGCCGATGCACTGGCTAAAAGAGGCTGAAGTATACAGTTTGCAGGGCCCGACCCAGTACTTGGGCTTCCGCCTAGGTATGTAACAAGGACTATTGAAAACTAGATCAAGAAAAGATCAGAGGAAGAGTGGTCGAACGGGACTGGGCTGTGACAAGCCAGCCTCTTAATTGAAGGACCTGCTTGGTCGAAGGTAACTCGATCGATACTTGCGCTAAGTCGTAACAGCATAAGGATTGTCACAAGACTGCTGACAGGTCACGGACATCTCAACAAGCACCTTAACACTATCGGCCTTAGTGACACTAGAAAGTGCAGATTTTGCGGACACGATGACGAGGACTCCATTCACATCCTCTGTCCCTGTGCCTGCCTCATGGTCAAGAGACAGAAACATCTGGGTGCAGCATTTCTCCTGCCCCAGGATATTAGGGTTCTAGGGGAGAGCTTTCCCTAGAACGGGTGTTGGCCTATGCGCATGACACGGGTCTCTTCCAATAGCTCTCGACTAGCGGCAGGCACAATGGGCCTAAAGACCTGAGTGCTGCGGATAACCGCGCCACCTTCCCTCACCTAAGTTGCCACTGTATATCGCTGGCTTTGTATTACTTATACAGAGTGAGTTTTATGTATGGAACGCCTCAATTATCTCGGAAACGGCTTGCCCGATTTTTATGAATTTTGGTTTATAAGGGTTTTGTAATATGGCCGATATTATTGTGGCATTTACATTGTTGTCAGATCTTTCGTTTTTCCGGAAATATACTGAAATTTGTTATTTCAAATGGATCACTCTATATATTTTTTTGTTTTTGAAATCTCTAAGAAATTTAGAATATTTTTCATGTAATGTTCCCTATACCTAATTGCCATAATTTCGGAGTTACAGCTACATTTGCAATATTTCCGCCGAAGTTAAAATATTACATCAGGGCGGCTATGTCTGCGACAAAAACAATTTTGACGTTTTAATAAACTATTATTGTTGGTGTTTATAGAAAGTTACAATGGACCGTTTATCTGAGAAAGAACGAATTGAGATTTTAATGATAATAGGATATGGTGATGTGCGTAGAAGTCAACAGGAAACGTGTAATATCTTTAATAATTTATATCCTAATAGAAATCCCATAGGATCTTTTGAAAACATAAAGTAAAGGCGGTTACAGCTGATGCTCAAAATGTTGTCCGTTTACTTCCATACAAGAAGCCATGCGATGTTTAAAACTTTGCAGTACATTTTGTAACATTCCTGACTGCTCAATTCTTCTTATCTCTGTGGTAATCCTATCTTTTAATTCCTGAATATTGGCAGGTTTGGTTTTATAAACAATATTTTTTAAGTGACCCCACAGGAAATAGTCTAAAGGATTCATGTCGAGTGATCGCGGGGGCCATTCGATAAAACCACGCCTTCCAATCCATCTTCTGGGAAACACATCGTTTAGGTATTGCCTCACGTCACGCGCATAGTGAGGTGGAGCTCCATCTTGTTGCACCCAAATATTGTTATTTTGGACATTGTTATTGTCTGAAAGTTTCAAATAATAAAATTTCTAAATTAACAGGCAATTGAGAATACTTAGATTTGGAAATAACCGAGCCAACTCAGGTATAATATTATTCTGTAATAAATTTAAATACGCCGGACCATTTAAGTTTCCTTCAATGAAAAAAGGAACAATTATTTTGTCGCCTATTATTCCAGCCCATACATTAATCTTTTGTGGAAATTGGGTGTGGGATTCTCTCATCCAACGAGGATTGTTACGTGACCAGTATCTGCAATTATGCCGATTTACGTTTCCATCAATACAAAAAGTGGCCTCATCGGAAAACATAACATTATTTAAAAAATTTGGATTATTTTGATCGTAACATTTTTCCATCATTGTGTCGGCAAACTCTTCACGTCTATCGAAATCATCATCTGACAACTCTTGAACCAATCTTACTTTGTAAGGATGAAATTTATTGGCATGTAAAATTTTCATTATGGATGTTTGAGAAATATCAACTTCCCTGGATATTTGTCTAGTACTCAAGTGTGGATATTCTTCTACACAGTAAAAAAAGACAAATGGTAAAATTACTAAATGGTAATCGTAATTTACTGCAGTGTTATTTTTAACACGAACTGGGTAGTATAATAACTAAACCTTTAGAACTCATATTACACGAACGATATACCCGCCAAGTTTGTAGAAGTACTCATAAATTGTTGTAAAATTTACAAAACCCTGTGTTAAAAATGAATCAATCCGCCATAAAAATGGAATAATTACACGGTGAATAATTAACTATTACACATTACCTGGTAAAATCTACTGTGTTAAATTACTTTTATGTAATGTAATAATACACCGATATGTCTAACACTGTCAAGTGTGGACTATATACACACTGATGAGTGTGGATTCAGTGTTAAAATCAGTCGGATTTTTTTACTGTGTAACATAACACAAACATCTAAAGATTTGTCTTCAGTTGTTGCAGTTTTTATACGCCCTGATTTCGGTAAATCTTTTATGGCTCCAGTTTGGTTAAACTTTTTTAACAACTTACTCACAGTAGATCTTGTTATGGGATTTCTATTAGGATATAAATTATTAAAGATATTATACGTTTCCTGTTGACTTTTACGCACATCACCATATCCTAATATCATTAAAATCTCAATTCGTTCTTTCTCAGATAAACGGTCCATTGTAACTTTCAATAAACACCAACAATAATAGTTTATTAAAACGTCAAAATTGTTTTTGTCGCAGACATAGCCGCCCTGATGTAATATTTTAACTTCGGCGGAGATATTGCAAATGTAGCTGTAACTCCGAAATTATGGCAATTAGGTATAGGGAACATTACATGAAAAATATTCTAAATTTCTTAGAGATTTCAAAAACAAAAAAATATATAGGGTGATCCATTTGAAATAACAAATTTCAGTATATTTCCGGAAAAACGAAAGATCTGACAACAATGTAAATGCCACAATAATATCGGCCATATTACAAAACCCTTATAAACCAAAATTCATAAAAATCGGGCAAGCCGTTTCCGAGATAATTGAGGCGTTCCATACATAAAACTCACTCTGTATAATTAATTATAATACAATACATAATATATATTAATTAAACATTTGACTAAATGTATGACAATGAAAATAAAATATTTTGCTTAAAAATTTCTAGTGTATGTACCATCATTCTTATTAGCTACATTTTATAGTTTGAGGGCATGCTAAGATTAATAAAATATACAAATAAAAAAAAAGTTAATTCTTGTTACTATCTACTTATTTATAAAGAAGTTCTAAATATTATTACGATGAAGATAGACAGGATATAAACAGCTTTAAATCGACTTAATATTCCTCTCGACTCATACAAAACAGGAATAAATCATTTTTAATTAAAGTTCCAAGGCTGAGAATCCCCAGTTTAAAGCTCTTCAAGCAAGCTGAAAAATTATAAAGCTCCAGACGCCAAAGGAGAAATCGGGAAGTGTTAAAGTGCTCTTTGAACATTGAAGGATTTGTTTGAGGAGAAAAAAGCCGAAATAATTCGTTCTTAATTCCTTCCTTGAGCGGCAACTAGAAATTCCTCCTTTAAGAGGAGCTGTACTTTTACATAATGCAGATTTGAGTTTGCTGTTGAAAATTTTTACTTAATATATTTCTTGTAAAAACGCTTCAGACCATGACGCGATTCTTGTAATGAAATTTGAAATCAATATTAGGTAACGACCCTTGAATTGGAAATTAATAATAAATTCACAATAAAACACACACTACTAATCAATATGTTTTGTTGTTTGGAAATACTTCGACAGGATCCATTGAGACTATGCCTGTTTGGTTGTCAGAAAATACAATATTTGGAAATAACCTGATAATATTGTATTCATAGCACCAATAGTAAAATCAACTTGCTTGTAGCAAAGCGTTTTATTAGAACAGAGTTTCTCTTACAGACGAAAATATATGTTTCCGCCAGGACTTTAACCTCGCCGCGGATTAATTTCAATCAGAAAAACTTTTATTCGATGAGTAAGACATTTTGAAAAAGGAGGAAGCGTTACATCTAAATTTGTTGGGGAAGACAAGACAGAAGTTTGCGGTGCATTTTGCACCAGGAACTAAAATTTCACCTGTTTAAAATACAAATAGGCCAGAAATTTAAGGATGCAGATAAATTTGCTCGTTTAAGTTTCTGTAGACAATTGACTGTTTCAAATTACGATGCATAGGAAAAATGTTGAATTTCGTAGAATAGGACGAAATACTGTATGGTTTTAGTACATCCTGACGGCTTTCTGTGGGGATTTTTTAAAATCAAGAGTCTATGGGACACGTCCACAAACAATTCAAGAACTCAAAGAGCATATTACAGATGTTATATTTGGACATTAGTAAATTGTCACAACTAAGTTTTAATTTTTTTAAATAAAATATTCATATTAATCATTGTTTAATCACAGCCAGCTATTAGAAAAGGATTAATCCTCAGAGTCAATCTCAGGTTGACCGAGCATCGAGGTTATGGGAAGGAATATAGAGCGCGTAATAGGCGTATCTTTTTATGATCTCGTCAGTGCAATATAAATGATCATACCTAAAGATGCGAAGACTCAAGTACTTGATACAGGAAGGTTTTGCGTACGCAAACCTTATACCATAGCGCCACCTCTTGGTAGTTCTCGCAACACAATCCAAACCAAATTAATCGTATCAACACAACATGAATTATTTATTTAAATATCTAAACAATTAATTCAGCAACTTTACAAAGAATAAATTGGAGTACTACAGACGAAATAGATTATTCTACATCAAGAAACATGTTTTATACGAAATAAATGTTAGTCACAGAAAGGATATTTAGTATAATCAACCAAACTCTTTTTCTCTGTGTATTAGCTTAATAGAGAGGAGTAGAAATTACGCCACTGACTGGAATTATTACAAAAGTTACTCATAAATAGCATGTAGACATACAGAATTAAATATTTGATTTGCAAGGTCGCAATAAAGCTCACATTTTTCTACATTTTATATATAGCTCCCATAAAATTCTTAATTTACTACTGATATCAGTTATTGTATTCTAATAACAAGTGGATATAATGTCTGATTTTAAATCTTGGTATATAAATTACTGCCACAGAAAATTATAACGATTTTATGATTTGTCATTATTAGCAAATTTATTGCTAATTAAATATAGGTGTATCTAACAATGTTAACACAGTATGGATTTAACAACAGATTACTCTAATTTAGTGATAATACGTATAGATATATATTTTACTTGAAACGATAACTTTTTATGATTTTTTATTGGAAGGTGTATTGTCATCATTGCAACATGACTTTTCTTTAGACACGTACGCATGAAATGTTTTCCTATTGTGCATCTATTACTACTATTTTGACTATACTTGGGTACTGTTTTTCAGCCCATTAATAAGAAAATATATACCTACTTGTGCCCTCAAAATTTATAGTTTAGGTAAAGATCCAGAAACTAGACAACTTATTGTGGATCTTGCGATGATATTTTTAAATTTTATGTTTAAAGTAGATTATAGTTATCTATACATTGTTAGCTATTTGATATTGAACCCGATCTTCCCTTTTCTTTTATATTATTCACTATGAATGATAGCTGTTAACTACCATTTGGAAATGCATTGATACAATTTTATTCATTTTTTTTTTATATAGGTACCTAGTTACAAATATATAGATGTAGCAAATCAATCTTTAAGGTTGTCTTAATTGGTACAGACAAGTTATATCTATACGTGACTGGCACTTGGTATTTCGATAGCACAAAAATTTACTTTGGAAGATCCTTTTGTTGACATAAAGTCAGTTTGAGGAAGATGACTTGGCATATAAAAAATATAACGCCACGTAGATACGTATAGAAACTTCCATCTATTATTTTCATGACATTGTCAGATTTATAAGCGGTCTTCACCACGTAAAGATAAGACTTAACGCCTCGGTAGCACAGTAAGCTCAAGGAATTCTATATAAATTCCTTGAGTGAGCTAGAGCGTGTTGTCACAGCGTTGATCAGTCACACGGGTTCGATCCCCAGCTCCGGCATTGGCAAATGTCTGCGTTTTTTCAATGTGTAACCCCCTTCGGATATCCTTTAGTTTTGTATTTGGGTGTTATCTGATTTATATAGTGTTTTAAAATTTTTATTAACTTTATTTTAGAAATCTGTGTCTACCTTCCTATTCACGCCGTATACACCTATAAGTATGATCTACTCGTAGTTCTTATACATAGTTTTTGTGCAATATCGGGCATTAAAGTACCAACTCGTTGATAATCTATTTTGCAGACTTGAAAACCAAGTTTGCGGTAAATTAATCATTTACTTCTGTACCATAAGACAAACTTCTGATAGGCTTCCTCATACAATTCAGTTTTTAGAGGAGTTTTATGATAATAGACTAAGTAGTCGAGAATTTTGGTCAGCCAGGTCACCTGGCTTACCTCCTTTAGATTATTTTTCGTTTAGAGATTTAAAGAATAATATTTTTAAACTGCAATGCATAATATCAAAGAATTATAGAAGCAGCGATTATTCGAGAATTTAACAATGTAAGTAACTGACCAACAGCTGCAAAATATGTTTGAAAGTAGATACCTATGAATAGAACAGCAAATTTGTGTATCCGCAGCTAGCCAAGAACATAATTTAGAAAGTAATATGTATCTTTCATCAGAGAGTAGCATCTAATGTTTTTTAATGTTGATTTTTTCAACGCTGATAAAAACAAATGTCAATATCTTTGTTTTCTTTACTTTAAATTTTAAATTAAAAAAAATTAATAGTTATTACAGCCATTCAGGATACCTTTTTGTTTATTCTTATTAAAAATTGTTTTCTATTTCCTTAAAAAGTTGAAGTCTTGTAGTAGTGACCTTTTAATATATTTGATTAATAAAATAAAAATTAACAATTAAATTTTGGAATATAACAACACTAGAGGTTTGACTTACTCATAAATTTTTCCGTCGTTCTCAATTATGAATGCAGATTCAATATTCTGTACCTATATGTATCTTTCCTCAGAGAGTAGCATTTAATGGTTTCTGTGAATATACATATGTTTAAAGTTCACTTGTGAGGTTGATTAGTTCTGTCAAATTATTTTTATTTAATTGAACCTCTAACAGTAGTAGAGTTACTGCACTGAATCTAGGGATATTTTAGTTAATCGTTACCAATTTGCAATGTTAGTTAGTTGCCTATGCTAATCTAGGGATTTTTTAGTTATTTGTTACCAATTATGAAATGTTGGTTGCCTATATCCGGCGGTCACGTGCCTTATGAACATTTATAAAGATCCGGTAGTATATAATAATAACAAAATTATGTTCTCGTATATTCTAGGGCTTTAATTAATGAATTAATTTATAAAACTAAGCACACTAGTGCTTCCTATATTTGTGACACACCAGATGGAATTATAATAAAATTTTGGTTATAATTAGGTGCCAAATCTAGAGTTTATACAAAGAATGACTAGGTTACGAGGATCAGGTCAGTTACTTAATACAATGTTAGTAACATTATTGAAGAATTTTATTTATAATTACTAAATTAAAATAGAAACAATGGCTTATATTACATATACACTTGACTTCTGGTGTACCTCAAGGCTCTGTTCTTGGGCCTTTACTGTTTGTTTTATTTGTGAACGATATTACGGATGAACTAGATGTTAATTAATTACTTTACGCTGATGACTTAAAGTTGTATTCTTATGTAGAATGCGAACGCGATTGTTTGAATCTCCAGCATAATTTGGATATACTTAATAGTTGGTGTATTGATAATTGCTTACCTCTAAATGTATCAAAATGTAACGTCATGTCGTTCTCACGTAAAACCAATACCATTTATTATGACTATAGCTTAGATAATTGCGTCTTAAATAGACCTGACTTCATCAAGGACCTTGGGGTTATTTTTGATTCAAAATTAACTTTTTCCAAGCATATTGAGGAATGCGTTACTGGTGCTTACAAAAATTTAGGTTTCGTCTTGCGTAACAGCAAAGAGTTTAAGAACATGTCTACATTGCGTACGTTATATACCTGTTTTGTTAGATCCAAGCTAGAGTATGCCTCTGTTGTCTGGGCACCAACGTATAACTGTCATATTACACCATTAGAAAAAGTTCAACGGCGATTTTTTAAATCGGCAAGTTTTGTCTTGGATGGTAGCTATCCAGTAAGAGGTACCTCTCAGGAATTTTTTCTAAATAAATTTGAAATGAGCAGTCTTGTTAGAAGACGAGCTATGTACTCTATTATTTTTTTATATAAAATTATTAATAATATGGTCAATTGTCCATCACTTACATCGCTCATCAATTACCAGGTGCCCAGAGTAAATGCTAGGTCGAGTAACTCGCTTTACCTTCCCACCTCTCGTACTAATCTTTTACAGTCATCCCCAATATATCAAATGTGCCTTAATTATATAGATACTCAACAAGAACTTGACATATTTCACTGTAAGATTGCTGATATAAAGCATAAATACTTAGTATCAATTTAAATTTAGTTTTATAATGGTTTATAACAATACTTATTTTTTTGTATATATGTACATATGTTTTTTTTTGTGTTTTTCTCATTTTTCTTCTTTTGATTGTATCTATTTATCTTGTTTCTATAGTGTTATTGTGTCAATAATGGCTACTGTTTGCTCGCGCTTGTATATGTTTTGTTTATATTAATACTTTCTTCGTCATTTATCCTGTAATTGGGCTTACGCCCGTTGGGTAGATTATTTAAATAAATAAAAAAATAAATATACAAAAAAATGTCTTCCAAATCATTTATTCATATCTAAAATATGGCTTTCCTTATTGTTCAGTTTAAAATGTTATAAAAACTATGACTGTTTTATATTAAGCAAACTGTGCACTACCAAATGATTTTAATTACTGTAATCTTTTTCCGCAGTGTAATAATTAAAAACCTAATTTTGAAATTAATTCCATTATCAAATTTTAAATATTACACCAAATTGCTTTCCCATGGTACCTCTGCAACTAGGTAGGTAATAACAATAACACTAATAACCATCCAGCAGACCCATCAGAGCAAGATTGCAACACTAACCGCCAAACTACCCAAATAACAATATCCACCCCAATAAAATCCTTCACTCTCATCGTACCCAATCGCCACCCTAGTACACAGCCATCCGTGATGCAAATTTCAGCCGGCAATAGTTGGTAACAATAGCTGAAACAGGACTTCAAACCTTTGCGCGGGTAGATAAGAGGGCGGGGCTGGCACTGAGGCCAATAGGCGGCGCCGCGCCCCCACTCCCTGGTCTATTAGAAAGTGAGGAAGCTAGACAGAAGGACAATTCTAGAGATCCACCAGTCTATTAATTAACCAACTCTATATAAGTTTCAAATATTGAGAAATTAGTTTCAGGCTACAGCTTCAAAAAAGCATATTATGTACCTACCTATTGAAGGAATTCATTCGTTTTTTTATTGCTGTGGGATTTTCTTACTTGCATATATATACAGGGTGTTGAAAACTCTTTTTTATATCCAGTGAAAATTATTTATTCATTAAATAAAAGTAGGTATCTACAAATTTAAGATGTTCTTTCGTTTATGAAAAGCCAATCGATGAGGGACATTTTAAATTTAATGCTAGGTATACCTAAATTCCATAATACGCGAGAAACTCAAAGAAACCTTTTCCTTTTCTGAATTTATTGAGTCCTTTATTCACTGCTTTTTGTAGATTCATAGATTTTTTATTGGTATTCATACCAATAAAGAGTGTCTTCTTTTGTATGTACCTAGAGCTACATTTTCAATTTTACACAAATTTTTAGGTTTTAGTTTTCTAGGTACAGTCAAAATATTAACAATTACTAAATTTATAAACAACATATCTATATCTACATATATGTAAAAATTTAAATTGTGAGTACCTAATATTTTTTTTCTTGCCTGTTACCTACCACCCTATATTATTTGTTCTAAATAGTTATGAAACTTATGTGTCTATAATTTTTATTATATAGGTTATAGATATGGATAATTAAATTATTTTTTCTAAAAATAATCATATTTGTATAAACCAAAATTTATTTTATAAGTTTTAAGTAGCAATATAGATAGGTACCTTCCTAATTTTGTATCCTTCGCGTAGGTAGGCATGCCTAAATAAGGTACATTTTAATGTAGATTTGATGTACCTAGATAAGCAGTTGACAATCAAAATGAACAATTAAAATCGAATCCTTATATAAACTGTTTACTATTTCATTCATAATTCAATTGTCACCGCGGGCGGGGTATATACCAAACCCCTCCCACTTTCCTTATGCCACGTAACTATAAGGGTCCCAATTGCTTGAAAGGCTCGGAGGGCACCTCCTCTCTTTCCAAACTAGAGCTTATCACTCCATACAGTCTCATATCAAACAGTTGTCTGCCGGTCGAATCCTGGTAAACACACGTTTACCTCAACATCCTGGAAAAGGACACCGAAAAATCGCGGGCAGCCACGTTTACCCCCAGTGACCTCCCGAGTCGATGCTTTCGAGGTGTTTTTGTGAATTGTGATGTGGTAATCGGATCCTAGACGGGTATTTTGGTTGTTTTTTTCATTTCTGGGCAGAATGGCGCTCGAACTCAGCACCCAGCCGACGATGCCTCTGGATTTCAGCAATGGTTCCAATCGGAACGGCTCCGCGAGTCCGGAGGTGAACGTGTCGGACTCCGCACCGTCGAGTCCGGCGGGCCACAGCGCCTTCACCATCGTCACGCCGAAGGGAAGGGAAGGTAAGAGACGTAGAACCTTTAAGATTACTCAAATATGCTTGGAAAAGAAAATTTCACCAGCCACCTAGGTATCTATAGGTATCTGTATCTCATGTTGAAATAAATTTTGAACAATTAAAATCAGATGAATGTACACTTCAACTGATTGAGGTGAGTTCGTGAAGATGAATATAATTAAATAAAACAATACACCTTTCTTCACGTATATATTAGCAATGCTAAATGTATACATTTCGAGTACTATGTACTCATCGTCGGTAGCTTAGACACTAACAAATTTATAAATAAAGTCACCAAATTTATAGAGGATGAGGCTGTAAAATGAATTTATTTAGGTAAACTGCAGATGTCTGCCTGCCTGCTCTTTTTCTAAATTATGGTTGGATATTTACTATTGTTGACTATGTTTAATTTAATTTTTCTTGTATAGAGGGTATTAAAAGGTCATTAGATAATGGGCTTAAATCGAAATTCAGTAGATGATTTTTATATTTCTTCATATATATTGATTCTAATGTATTTAGGCTCTGAGAAATACTGGCTTTTATGAGGGAGGTATTGTTTATATTAAATTTGTGCCCCGTTTCGTAACTATGTAAGGCTAAGGTCGACTTATCTACATTAAAGTATGTTGTGTGGTATGTATGCTCTTTAAATCTACTTATTACATTTCTTTTTGTTTGGCCGATATATAGTTTGTTACAATTACTACAGTTTAAGTATTTTGTATATCCCAGATTTCTGAAGCGTATGTTCGTTTTGGAAAGTGGACCCTTAACTGTAGAAAAACAAATAGGTAGTTACTTGTACACCTACTCATTATTTTAATAACTTTTTTTTGTAATAAGTTAACACGAAATAGGAAAATGTATAAGATTTGACCAATACAGAAATTTAGGTAGATATCCTTATATCTTTTAATTTCTCGTCAATAGATTTCACATTCGTTTTACTGTTAAATGTAGGTACCTACCTTGTTTTGGTAAAAATATATTTCTTGAAAATACGACAATTAGAGGTGTCTTATTTTATTAACGTATCTTGATAAAATGGGATTTATTGTTATTTAAAATGGGATAAAAAGTGAAATAAAATTAATGTTATCTTTTAAAAGGCTCAATTCGCCTTAAAAATTAACAAAACTAAGGAATTTCACTAATGGGAGATTATATCAGGTAAAAAATAGATATTTGTATAGAATCTGTATCTACTCAAATATAATACAAAACAGAATTACAATTTTAATCTAGTATTTTAGACTTACAAGCATGTGTTCTGTTTTAAAACAAAAAGTGGAGTTAGTGGCATGAAAAATTATAATTCTAGAACCTAAAAGACTACGTTAATGTTAAATATAGAAAAATTATTGATATTGATTTCAAATAATAGCCCTATTGTATTATCCTTACAATTCAGTATGTGTTGGAATTACCAACTAAAAAAATATGTAAATAAAGAAATTATTGCTCTTTCAGAGCTATCGTTTTCCATAATATTATCAACTAATGAGATGCTAATTTGATTATATTTGCTGTTTTGCTTGAACTCCATTCAAAATCCTGTTTGTATGTGTCCCATATTTACTCATTACTCATACTCAAGAAGATGACGATCAAATACAGGTAAAAACGTAGGTAGTAAGCTATCCTCAATCAATCCTACCTACCTTTAGTAGGTAGGATTGATGAATACTAAGTTCTTATCTCCATGATATCTGTAAGGTTCTCTATTTTCTAAATATTTTACGACCACCTTGACTATATTTTAATATGTCTATTATCTTAGAAATATATAGGTACCTACTCAAAACTATCCAGTTTTTTCGTCAAATTAACATTTCAAAAAAATTGCTTTCTAAATTTTTACACACCTTAATAATGAATGTAGTAAATATTATACCTACCTACTATATAATTCATTATAAAATTGAAGGGTATAACTTCATTTAATTGTATTCTTTATATGTATAGAGGGATCTAGGTATCCCTATAGCTATAGTGCTATATGTGCTATAGATATGAGCTTGATTATAATAGATCAAATAGATAATTGAGGAAAAAGGACTTAATAGGCAAAGTTAACGGTTTTAATGGTTTTTAAATAAAACAAGTGTTTGCAATTCCTCGACCAATGTTTGTTGTAATTTAATGACTTATTTAATATAATTACCTTGCAAATAAATGCAGGCAGGGTACTCTTGAAACCAATGAATTAAACCAGGTGTTCAATACATACGAGGTTGGGGTTGATCTAAATGTACACATAATTTTTAACTTATAATTATTCTTAAAACTATTGGAAAACAGATAGTTATATATAATGTATTTTAGAGGCATAGAACAGCTTATATAGCACTAGACTATAGCGAGTAGTTTGATTAGTAAATTTAAAAATCTTGAATTAGGATTATACAGTTCTTAGGAGAGATCCCATAAACTGTACCAAAACCTACATCAGACAGTCATTGAAATACTCGAAAACTATGTTGAGCAATATAAGATAGGTTGGCATATACCTTGGAAGATATCTAACCATACCTACTATATCAGGAATAAATATAATAAAAACAAATAGGTAGCTGAACAGTTACTAATTACCTATATTTCAATGGGTAATCATGCAGACAATAATTTTCATGCGAAATAAGTTGGTTCATCATTTTAGTCATCAAGAAAACATGTTTAAGCAGGGAAAGAAGTTGCAAACATAACATAAGTACCTATGTGATATTTGCGATGTTCTATTTTAATTTGACAGATAATAATTATAAAAAGAATATAATTTTGTTAGAACTCTCACCCACCTAACATTTTTATATTACTTACACAACGCGTAACTTTAATAGAAAGTGCTGTAATAGCTTTATGTTTAGTTACCATTTTTCCGTAATATAAAAAATACCGACGTTAGGCGCTGTGAAAATCTTAACAGAATCACCCCGCAGCAACCTATAGATTTTATTATTAGATTATGCTTTCCATTTTTACTTTATTTAACATGATCGACATCACCTAAAGCTTCCATTCACATCCTACATTACAACTAAAGGAGATTACACCCTGCACGGCCTTTGCAAAAAGAAAAACGTGATACACCGCTTCAATAAACCTATAAATATCTAATGGTAATGTCGTGGTTTTAGCCTTCGGCAATATATACATTTCTGGAGTATAAGCCCGAGTCTTCAACGTTGAGGGCAATCCCTCGAAATCTCCCGTAATAAATCCAATATCGAGAAAGGAGCTTTGCCGGCGGCGGTCTCTCCAGAGATACGCCGTATTACCTGACACCAAATCATAATTACGATCAGCTCCACTGCGACTGTCTTAAGGCTAAATCAAGGAAAAACTTATCGGAAAGATTTCAAGTGGATTAGAAAAGTTTTCTGCCGTTTCGGGCAACCGCGTTAATTCCTGATAGCTACATGCGGCTTGTTATTTGCAGAAAATCTGTTCTTATACAGAAAATTTCCCATGAAAATTACATGCTTACTTTTTTAATTAAATTCCTTTTAATCTTTTATATAGGCTGAACCAAATTTGATCATCACTACAGAGATCTCGGAAACTATTAGAGCTACGAACGCTTAAATAGTGAAAGTACTGCAGAATTTAATGTGGATCAACATTCCGCTGAGAAAACAATTGAATATTGTTTCCAGGGCCGTTCTTAGTCGTTGGCAATAGGGGGATTTCGAACACATAATTTGCTGTTGTTTATTTTTATTAGATAGTATATTATTAGGAATTAGTAGTGTAGGATTTCTCTTGGGTGAGGGGTTTGAACTCCTTATACCCCTCTTTATCTACGTCCCTGATTGCTTTGTTGGGATTTTATTTAGAAAAAAATTGAAAACCGTCATTTTCGAGAAATAGCTGTAACTTTTTTGTTTGTGGTCTGATCGAAAAAATATTTGAGGTTTTTTTTTTGGTTTCCTCAGGACTTTACAGTGGGGTAGTTAGTATTTTTTTTATTTGACGGTTTTCGAGAAAATATTGGAGATTGGTCGTTAATTTTTAAATATTTATTTTTACAGTTATTTTTTTGTTTTCCAATGCACAAGTTGAAAGTTAGGTATTTCAAAATATTCTTTGTATCATATAATCCCATTTTCATGGCCTTCTAAGGAATTTAATATTAAAAAATATATATTTTGCGCCACAAACCTATTTCGCACATTTGAAGTATAACATATTAGGTATATGTACATAAAATTAATCAGAAAAATTCGCTGGGTCCGAAAATGATAGCATAGTAGAATGGAACATATTGTGGCAACATCAGTTGTTATACCGAAGTTTACATATTCTGTAAACTTTGATTAGACTGTATACTATGGTCTGAGTTCTATCCTCAACTCTGACACTGGCAACTTCTGTGAATACAGAGTATTCGTCCTTGTTTTTTAATATGTACTATCCTTCCGGAATGCCTCCGACTTTGTAATTGAGAGTTCTATTTGAGTCGAGAGTTCTTTCGATATTTATAGGACTCATGATAAATTCGTGGAATAACAAAGACATGAAATTAAAGATTCCCATGGACTGATATATATCCACAGTTTGAATAGGCAGTAAGAACCAATTGTCAGTTTTATAGCCCTTTAATTGATTTAGATGACCCAATAATTATTGTAATTAAAACCCTCAATTAACATCGCCCTTGCTTGCTCAATTAATAGCACCCTATTCTACGGGGCTCCATAATAACCCATGACAGAACAGATATCGAGAGTCCAGTAAATCGGCCACTTTATATCTGTGGATATACTCATTGAGTAATACCAAGTTCTATTGAGTAATACTATGTGCTGTACTACGAGTATATTCTGTACATGGGTTGGTTTCAAAACGTCTGCAAAATATAAGTGAAAATTTTAGATATTCAAAATATAGATAGATATACGTAAATATTCAAGAGAAAACCATCATTGTGATGTCAACGTGATCTACATCATTAAAAGTGACACCAGTAAAACAAAGTTGTGTTGGTATCATTATAGAATTAGTTTCCACACTACTTTGCCGTTTAGGGAAATACAACACGATTCCAAATAAAAAACAATTAAAATACCTTTGTTGAATATTGATACGTGTTGAAGATCTTACCTTTTCTTTTAAATGAAACAACGCGTATATATTCTACAAATTTCTAAAATGAATAATTTGTATGGGAGGTGTTTAAATTATATTTATCAACTTATGACGCCACCTGTAAGATAGAAAAAACCGTTTTAAACCTGTTTCTTTTCCATACTTCATTTGTTTGGGATTCGTCAAAACAATCCACACCAAAAAGTTCCAGTTCCAGTTCAATCAAAAATAATTATTATTTTTCTATAAATATAATCTTTCAATAAATGTATGGTTATGACTAATAGAAACATGCAATTGATTGCTAGTACTAAAAAAGACATCGAATCTAACTTCACTCCTAACAACTATCTTGAAGACAGTAAATCTACCTGCTGCATTAATATTCCTAGAATTACTACCTGCTGATTAATATGTCAATAGAACAATTTCATGGATCTGTTTTAATCGGTGCCCTATCTGAAAACAGAACGAAGGATTTCTTTAATTATAATTCCTACTCAATATATATCTACTCCTAATTCCGAAACTCTTAACAGTACTGAGTATCAGTAAGTCACATACGGAACGATTTCCATAGCAAGTTATGGACAGTAACCAACAGTAATTGCACAGTAAAAAAAGACAAATGGTAAAATTACTAAATGGTAATCGTAATTTGCTGCAGTGTTAATTTTAACACGAACTGGGTAGTATAATAACTAAACCTTTAGAACTCATACTAAACGAACGATATACCCGCCAAGTTTGTAGAAGTACTCATAAATTGTAGTAAAATTTACAAAACCCTGTGTTAAAAATGAATTAATCCGCCATAAAAACGGAATAATTACACGGTGAATAATAAACTATTACACATTACCTTGTAAAATCTACTGTGTTAAATTACTTTTAATGTAATGTAATAATACACCGATATGTCTAACACTGCCAAGTGTGGACTATATACACACTGATGAGTGTGGATTCAGTGTTAAAATCAGTCGGATTTTTTTACTGTGTGGTAGGTAGTTTTAAACGGAAATTAACCAATATGATTGTAGGAATCTATTTTGTATATAAATATTTTGGGGTAAGATCTTACTAAATTAACAACTTCTTGAAGACTGAAGATATTTACAGCCATATATCTAGTTACCACATAGGCAGGTTTTCACGTATGCTGTATGATCTTTTCAGTCAATTCTTTATACTCGTATTGGATTATACCCCATGAAATTGGTCCATAATCACTTAGTCTATGTTTCAATCTTTAGTTGTTGAATGTCTGAAATATACATTAACGTTAGATATTTCAAGAAATATGATATTTATTCAGTAGTCTCCATTTTTTATTTGCTAAAATGTCACGCTGTTAGACCTTCTAACGAGTTTTGCCAAGGAAGCCTTCTCAGTAGTATTTGTTCCATGAATTCATCCATGACTCATATTGAGTCCATTAAGTCCATGATGATTGAACTCACAAAAAAATGATTACTAACAGTACAGAAACCATTTTTGAAAATCGAAGGTACCTTGTTAGTGAAGCATACAGTTCTCTGTAAAGTTTTCTTCCCACCAATTCTCCAAGTGTTGGGTATGATAGCGTGGCACCAAATCAGACGTAGGTAATTAAACCCAGGCCACTTAAATGGATTTATTAAAATAAATGTGTATTTATTACAGCATTAGAGAATCGCCGGGAAAATAAAAGGAACAAAGACTGCGTTGATATTTTGCCGTCAAAGGATTTATTTCGGCAGCTGTATTTTGGACAATTAGGAGAATATTACTTAGAATGGCTTGATTGGTAGGCTGCGCCGTCATCACGCCACGGTTAGGAAGTGGATTTTGAGAAGTACACAGGATTGTACGTAAACAATTATGACTCATAGTCATTGTAATACATAAGAAAAGAGATTCTTTTTTTGGCTCTAATAATTATTACTTGTGCTTGTGCCTGTGTTGTCTAGACTGTCTGAAATTAATTACCCCTACTGAAAGTAGTATAAATTTTTCGTAATGAACTAGGGAAATTTATATATTAATAGAATATAATATCTTTCCCCCTCATTCTAATTTTATTAATTGATTTTTCTTCTATAGAAACATATTGAGAGTGATAAACAATATATTGGTTTTAATTCTGCAAATTCTAGCTTTGTTTCTTCAAAAATTGCCTCTATAGATCCTCTATCTTTAAATAGTACATTAAAATGACGGGAAATTCGTAATCTTTATCATATCAACACAGGTACAAAAATCTTTCATAAGGCAAAATGATAAAATTTATCAGGAAGAG
Source organism: Pogonocherus hispidulus (assembly GCA_963924545.1). Taxonomy (NCBI): domain Eukaryota; kingdom Metazoa; phylum Arthropoda; class Insecta; order Coleoptera; family Cerambycidae; genus Pogonocherus; species Pogonocherus hispidulus. The sequence goes on from OZ004694.1 coordinate 79,156,914, forward strand.
CTACCTGACTTCTGAGCTAATTTAGCTACCTATTAAATTTATCATAAACAAAGAAATACGATTCATTTCCTAATACATTACAACAACCAGAGTTGTCAACTCAAAATTTTTAAATAGTCATAATAAGCCAACGTCATATTGCAAATCATTTGAAAAATATCTCAATGGGCCTTTTCCACTTCTTTTTTTTATTTGCTTATTATAAAATAAATACTTAGTTATGCCTAAAAAGTATTTTTTAAAATTTTTTTCTTCGCCAGATATATTTTGAAAAAATTGTTAAAATTACCATATATTTCAAATAACGCGCCATGACGCCATACTCCACTTCGTTGTTGTCTGTTAGCTGCCCTGCATTTTTTGTTCTGTCAAATGAAGTGTGCTTAACCTAACTTTCGTTTTGTGTTTTGATTAATTTGATTTAAAATGAATAAAATTGAAGAGGGATATCTTCAGACAACCTTCCAAGAGTTGACAGTGAAGTGGTTAACGATTTCTACGTCACAAATATGAACTTTCTAAATGCTGAAGTGCGCAATGTTAAGACAAGGAGGTTAGCTTTTATAACCTAAGTTATCAAACATCATTTCGTTGATTCTAGCATAAATTGTGCAGTGTTGTCACCTTTAGCGAAAAATACCTAAAAATTATTTTGCTCAAGTGATAAATTGTAAAATAATCATGTTGGTTTGCTTTAGTAATAATTTGTGGATAATATTTCACCTAAAAATACATATTTTCATTTCAAAATTACCATTTCACCTAAAAATATATAATATTTTCATTTCAAAATTACTAAAATGTAAATTTAATCGTTGCCAAGAAAAAAGTAAAATTGTATGTGGCAACGTGGAGCCGTTCTTTAACTTGTCTACATTTTATTGGCTACTGGAGTGTGATGTCAGCGAACCGCGCAGTTTGAAATGATTAATGAAGACCGGTCACTTTGAACTTGAATAACTTCGCTTAATTACAATTCTTTAATAAATTGGGTTGATTCTACCTTTACTTATGTACCAGTATAACGTTTGATATTAATAAAATAGTAAAATTCAATTTAGCGGAAAAGTCCCATTCTCTATATAGACATTGTTAAAATATGAAAATCTAGTGAACATTTCTGTGTGGGAAATCACATATATATCAAATACAGTCAATATGAACCATTTAGCAATTGATATCTATAACAAAATAATATTTAATATTAATCAACAAGAAACTTCCCATCCACTATAACGGGTACACGAGATGTATGAAACCGTTATAATGGCCTGTTCGCTCACCGAGTTATATAATATAGAAACGTCGAGAACGGATAAACAACACGTATTTGGGTTTGTTTAACGTAATAATTTAGTGGTGCTTGTGATTTTTTGGTATTACAAAGTTAAAAACGATGTGGTTAGTATTTGTACATCTTTATTTTTACATTTTAAAATGGCATTCAAAAGAAATCAGCACAACACAAACTGCCGTGTTTATAGGTGTCATTCCACAAAATGTGTCAATAGAAATGTTTAAGAATGAAGATAGGTAGAATTTTGGCCCTAGTATAAGAAACTGTTTCTCATTCATTTCTCCAAAAGGCATGTAACAATTTAATAACAGAGAACACGTTTATTTACACAACATAAGCACTTTGTTGCAGTTTGTCTATACTTTTCTATTATTAGTCTTATAAAATCAGAATATATTTTAATTTAAACATTATTTAACAAAAAACAAGCACTAATATGGTATTACCATACAGTTTATCACACTTATTTTAGTCCTAAATGTAAGTAAACAAAAACTAAAGCATCTGTTTCAACCCAAAAAATTCATATAATTAGCAATGAAGCACTTACGGGACGTTTGACTGCTTTTACCACTCTTTTTATCCTTTATTTCACCCTAACTAGCACATGAAGTCACTATATTTATGGCAGATGAATGCTAAATTGCTAGATGATGTGATATGAAATGGAAAATTTTTACTCGTCTTCCTCCATATTTGTTTACAATTTGCAGCGCCCTCATCGGTAATTTGAATCGCCAATACTGCCCATATTTCAATGATAATTTACAACTTAAACTTACAAATCCAACTAATCCACTCAACTTACTAACGTGTACACATTTTTGATTGATATAAGTAACAGTATTACCTATGTGTAATAATTGAAGCAAACCAACTTGCTGTGGGTCACCAAGCGGCTGGGTGACCCCTTGCCCCTTCTCAGGGGGCAACTTCAATCACTAAGTTCCAGCTTTATTCACCAACGCAGTTTCTATACTTATTTATGATTTTTTTTGTATCTATAACTCATTATGTCTTTTCTAAAAGAAAAAGAATATTCTCGATACGTATTTATTTTGTGTACAATCAGTGGATCCCTATGACCTGTCACAAGCAATCCAGCTTTAATAACGCAACGACAAAATCCCGTTAAGCGCATCTGAATTTTTGATTTAATAATTCTGATTGGCTGCGAAACATAATTATATACGCAAAACGGCCATGCACCGATTACAAAAATCATAAACGAAGAGCTAAAACAGATCCGTCCGAGAGAGTGTTGAAAAATAATCTAATTTCTATATCGGATTCCCTTTGAAGTGAGGCGCTAGATTGCATTTCGTTGGCGTTAATTGAAATTGACGAAAAAATAATTAGTTTTCTCTATTTCGCTCGATGGACTTTGCTCTCTTGCTCGCCAGGACCGTACTGCATTAAATTTTGTAACCCCAATACGATATAAGAGATATGAAGGATTATTTATAAACAACATTTCACATATAACTTTTCTAGGTACCTCGTCAATAGAGTGTTATAAATATGACTCGCTAAATAATATTGATAGACAAAAGTTGAATTGCAATTGAAAATAATAAGTGCAAGGTTTATGTATTTTAGTGTTTTCTTGAATAGGTACCTCTCTATAAAAATAATTAATATATACTTGATTTGGTATCATTCTATACCGGCTATACAAATACATAGGTACATTGAACTCTGCCTATTTAAATTTTACCTTCGTTACTTATCTTCAGTCATAACTCGTTGTTACAGAAGGGTACTTAGTATTTCACAACAATATTATATTACAAAGATATCAGTTACCTACTTGTGTACAAGTTTGCTGTAATTAGCCTTGTTACTAATACTTATACAAAATTATTGATATTAACCTGTAGGTTTATATGTATGGTTGTTCGAATATTACTTAGTAATTGATTGACGGTGTAGATCTTGAGGGATCTAATAAAATTTAATTAAAAACAAAGTAGAAAAGGGAACAGAACAAAACTGAGTATAATCCAGACCTATTCGTGACATAAATAAAAAAATATATACCAAGAAACTGACCGCACATTTCAAAGATTCAAAAACTATAGAACTTTATTTTTAAACTATTGACTTTAACTGACATTTTTTTTATTATTTGCCTTGATAAAAAGTGGGTAATTTTATTACTCTTAAAAGTAATTCCAATGTTCTTATATACGTTAAGGTAACACAACTTCTTTGTATCATAATTAGAAGAATACGAACTACTTAGATTTTTACAGACTTTTATAGAATTCTTGAGTACCAGGAAAATATAATATCTACTTCAACCAAGTATATATTTGTATTGATAGTACACTTGAATGTGTTGATAGTTCATAGAGAACCAGTGATCTGTGCTGCACTCATAAATTATAAACATTATGGTAATAATAATAAGAATAATAAGGCCCTATATGTATATACAATTATCAATAATTTGGATGGCTAGGTGCAATATATGTACTACATTTGTACATAAACAGTTTAGACCACTAAAGGATAATTCCTGTGCATGGAAAAAATGTGTAAATATAAAATGTTTTAACGCATATAAAGGGAATAGATTTTGAAGAAGCAGGCAACTTCGAAGTCAAATATAAAGACTGATATTTGTGAGACATACATTTGTCGTCAACCTGTCTTTCAAACAGAAAAAAAAAGAGGTTATGGTAATTGCTGTCGTGGATTCACATACCATTACTATTTTATTAAAAATAAATCTGAATGGGAACCACATGTATGCCCATCATACTGTGGCAGGCATAAAAACGTCTTACGCGTCTCTCTAATCGACTGAATGAAACATATGCAGCATATAACTTACAACAATTGTAAAAAATAAAGGATTTGTTATGGAGAAAAGGCACAGATGGTGCACATAAGTCATTGTTCCCGGATGGAATGCTATACAAGTAAAGTAACATTATATGCGATAGAAAAAATTAAAAAAGATTTAATTTTTATTTTTACATAAGTGCGTCAGAGGATACACTACTTAATTTTTTTGCTTTTTATTGAATGTTTTTGTTTCGGGAGACGATTTCTTAATGAGCTTCAATCAGGAAGTGGCTTGTCAGCATTTCACACGGTTTATTAAAAGGAGGAAAGATTTTTATGTAGGCCAGACGATTCGTTTCGTTTTAAATTGGTCGTTGAGTCGATTTGAAATCACAGAAATGATACTGTGATGATGTATCAGCTCCTACATTCAGCCACATGTTGCAAACGTTGTAAACCCTCATTAATTTACCATTTTTTATTTTCAAGTATTTGTATCAACAAGAACTTTATCGAGTATTATAATTCATTATGTAGGTACATTTTAACTTCATCTGCTTATAGAGAAAAACTCAATTATGGCAGTAAGTGATAACTGGTGCAATTACATTCCTATGTAGTAAATTAAATATTTTTAAAATAATTTTCTTAAAAGAATATGTAAGTCAGACATTTTTATCTTCCATCGTTTGAGTCAAAAAAGCTTTACCCACAAATAAAATTGACCAGTTAGAAGAACCATTAATGATTCAGAAACTACAAACCGGGAGACGAGCGAACTGTTGGAACGTTATGTATAAATAGTTTATAAATTTGAGGCTATACGAAAAGAAATACTATTGGCATAAAATACCCATTTTATTTTTTCTTTCGTAATCATTTTTACATTATCATTTCGAGCATAAACAATTATCTTGATCTACACATCACGATGTTACGACCATAAAACTACAAAAATAAGTGTACACAATTATGTCATTTGATTCCTTAAAACACGATATCTCATTTTTTCTTCCCTAATAACTATAAATAATCGGACTGAAATTTCTTAAGTTTTATCCCTCCGTCAACAACATCGATCTAAAAATCTGACATTAACGAAAACAATGCTAAGTCGCGACCTTTAAAGGATACGTGTAATTTCGGTGGCTGACAGACTAGCTGTCTCAATTAGTGATTTAAACCATACACTATAATGTTGATTCTGAGATTAATTTCCAATCTACCATTCCTGTCTTAGATATCTTAATGCGTTTCGTGAAAGCATATAATCTGTTGAAAATGTTTTTCTATAAGGTCGATTGGTGCAATCGAGATCAATAGCCTTTTCCGGGAAAAGTGTATTGATGCAGGGTAATCTCCAATTATTGATAGGTATGAAATACAGTGTCTTAATATACATGACATCATTGACATCAATTCTATAAGTAGGTATAATAAGTCAGTGAAAAATAATAAAGTCTACATTATGTTCAGCTGCCGCAATTTTGTTTTTCTTCTTTTGGCATATGATCCTCGATGGGTTTTTAAATTATACAAGAAAATTGTTGAGGAAATTTGCATAAATTGTTACACAAATGCTACCTTTACTTATGCTGACGATTTACAATTTATGGTACTATTAAAAATTGTAAATCTCATGGTTCATACGTGGTCTGAATTCTTCTTGGATATTCTTGGGTCCCAAAATGTGTCTTTAGATTTTCCTCTCTAACGCCCTCAACCTTTCTTCATCTTTTTTCTCCAGACACATTGTCTATGGGGCATATGTTACTACTGGTCTAATTGATGCTTTGTATGTTTTCGTTCTAGTTAGTTACTGTCTTTGAGCAGTTTTTGGTATCTCCAGTATATTTTGTTTCCTGATTTAATTCTTTCACTAACTTCTGCGCTTCTGTCATTTTCCCGTTTCGTGTTGCTCCAAATATTCGACTTTTTGACATTTGTATTTGTCTATCTTTAGGTCTGTTCCATTATCCATTTTCCTTGAACTGAAGAGGCATTTACTTTTCTCCTGGTTGATTATTGAGCCCCTGGTTTCGCTTCTCCTACTAGGCACAGTAGTTTTTCTTCCAGGTTTCGCCTGTCTCTTGTGCCAGATCGTCCGCATATCCTATTATCTGTATTGAGCTTTGTGTAATCATCCTTTCCAGATGTGACTTCTTGATAGCTCCTTCCAGGTCAATATTGAAAAGTTTTGTCGATGGTCCATCCCCCTATCTCACTCCTACTTCTATATTAATATTCCCTTTATCGCCGTCTTCTGTTTCAATTTTCGCCATCGAGTTCTTCATTGTCATCTCTGTCAATCTGATTAGTTTTGGTGGTATTCCGATTTCTATCATTTGTTTTATTAGTTGGTATCTATTTATGCTGTCAAAGGCTTGTTGAATGTCGATGAAGAGAATATACAGATCTATATCATATTTATGGCATTATTCTATGATCTGTGTTACCGTATGTATTGCGTCAATCTTTGATCTTCTCTTTCTGAATCCTTGTTGGTATTGCCCTAAGTTGTTTTCAGTATACTTAATTAGTCGGTTTCTTATTACTGACGTTAACTGTTTGTAAGCCGTATTCAATAACATTAATTGCCCTATAGTTTTCACATTTCGTTGGGTCTCCCTTTTTAAAAATCGGTATTATTTGTACATTTCTCCATTATATTCGCATTTTTTCTTCTCTCCAAATATTGACTGTTAAATCATGTATACGTTTATGTAGTGTTTGTCCTCCATTTTGTATTAATTCATTGTTAATTTCGTCTGGTCCTTCAGCCTTTTCCAGTTTTAATTCTCTAACTACCTCTGTATTCTTCTTCATAACTAGGTGGAACTTCTTCGTGGTCTCTATTGTCTGTTATTTTCCCTGTTTCCTCTTCTGTAGCTGTATTATCTTTATATAGTTGAATGTAGTGAGTTGTTCATTCTCTTTTATTTATTTTAGCTGCTACTTTGTCAGTATTTGTCTGTTGTGTTATGTATTCGAAAAGTTTTCCATTATCCTTGTTGTTCGCTTCCAGCTCTTGCATTTGTTCAGTGATCCAGTTTCACCTTTTCTTCCTGTAAAGTTTTGCAGCTTCTTGTTTTATTCTTCTACATTCGTTTAGACTTTGTTCGTCTCCTATTTCTATCCATTTCTTTCTTGCCTGAGTTTTCGTCTCTCCCTAGCTTTGACATTCTTTGTCGAACCATACCATATAACCACATTATTGATGTACTAGGATATTATATATGACTATATTATATTATATTGCATATATTATATATGATTATATAATTTCTAGATGATGAGCCTGAGTAGCAACTAAATGTATTATTTGGTATCTTTTACATCTCTTTACTGAAAAAAATAAACTTTCTGGGACTATTAACAAGAGCATATAATAATTACACCCTCATGATTAACGTCGCCCCCTTGCTCCCCCGTCGCTGTATTTTAAATTAACATTTTGATTATGCATATCGTAATTCGCAGATTGGTAAAATTAATCTGCTGCTTCGCTTATTACTAATGCGATATCATCGATACGATTCAGTTGCATTAACTCGGCTTAGCCGTTTAAAAATAGAACTTATGTTATTCAATAAACACGGTAATCGATAAATCGGCAATATAAAGGCATAAAAAATAATTGCTAATAAATATCATTCCTCGCTTAAATCCGGATTAGGGATGATATTTGAAGCCAAGTCGTAATAATATTTGTAAGTTGATAATGTCCGTACGCATACCCATAAATAATACTGCTGTCGAACTAGTTCTTAATAGTTTGGGCGTAATTGATAAAAAAAATTCGTCACTAAGTCAGGGAGATGATAATAATATAAGTATTGCTTTCATAGTAACGCTCTAAACATGATTAAGTAAATAATTGAAGCAAACTTCTGTTTTTCTGCTAATAATTAGACATGGTGCAGAAAGTGTAAACTCAAAAGACATTAATTGTATTTGTAATATATAATATACACATTTTATATTTTTTCCAGTTAAAAATGACATGGAAATACTTATCAAAAACAACCCAATATATTACATACTTTCCGTATTCCATGAAGCTCACATGGAACTGCTACAAGTGCCCAAACCATCCTTGGAGTCAACATATATAAGTGTAATTTAGGTATAAAGTCAAGAGAGAAATAAAGGAAATAAAAGCCCATACATTGGCCCAGGAAGGCGCGTCTATGGTACTGGAGGGACCTTAGCCCTTTTAAGCTGTTACTAAGTATATCATAGAGGCACTATTTCTTGAGTCGGTGAAAAATATTCATCTAAAAGGTGGCAAAAACCCCAGGACAGAGATGAGATAACAAATTCGTGAATACTCATTAAATTACAGTCAAGAATCGACAAGGATCATAGTAAACACGCAAGGATCCATGTGAAAATATTAAAGCTGAACTCTAAATATACATAGAACCACGATAGAATTGATCTTGAAAGGGGTTGGAACCTTTGGCGTGAAGATAACACTGACACATAACACCAAAACACTATGAAGATTGATGATGATGGTGATAAGATGATTAAAACTTTCAGTTTGAATCATCTCCAGATGCTAACTTGGTTGATGAAACTTGCGTCGAGTGCAGTATAGTGTTTTGGTGTTATGTGGAAAACTACGTCAGTGTTACCATAGAACTGAGGAAGGTAACAGCGCCTCATGCTATAAAGGAAATTCAATCTAGGTAAATGTCAAAGATGGGTGACAAACAATTGCTATGGGGGTGGTACAATAATGTCCTTCCAACACAATGAGGAAATCTTAGTTAGAGATGAATGTGCTGACTAAGAATCTGTATTCCAAATACTAAATACATCTGTAGGTGACCAGGTAGACTGTTGTGGCAATTTACCTACTGGAACTGAATTCCATTCCAAAGCAAATGCATAGTAAAGCTTTGTTTGAAATACCACCAAAAGCAGTAACTGCTGATATTTTGCATAGGTACATAGAGAAGTACCTTGTAGTCTGTGACTTTCGAAGGGATGAGACAGCCACTCATGTTATATTATTGACCGTTGGAGAGAATCTTCTGAGGAAACCAAATCCAGAGGAGCTTAGGAGCTTCGAGAAAATATTTAGTAAACGTGTTGTTTGAAATTATAAAAATAACAAACCAACTCGAAATGACAAGACGATCTAGGTTTAGAAGTACCTTCAATATTAAGCCAGTTTCAGTAATCTGCTGTACTTCATGTTATTTGACCCTCTTCCAACTACTTAAAACTTTTCTTTTTAATTTATTAATAGCTTAAAATGGAAGTAAATTATGATTTTGTGTCGCAAAACAAAACAAGATCAATCAACTGTCCTCAATATGCCATGACGACTGCATAAGCCCTGTTACAACAAAACTATCGGAGTGCCAAAAATAATATTTCTTTATTTACGATCCCTGATCCTTTCCAACTTTATCATGGCAATCGATCAAAAAAATCTGATGTTAACGTAAAATAGTAATCATATAATAACTTCTATATCCTTCCACAAATTGCCTGAAACGTGACCTTTGTCACGCCTCGATTTTTCGTTCATTTGCTATGAGATTAGGTTAACTAGACAACCTGTCTCATGAGGTGATGTACGCGCATATCAAGGATTTCGGGAAGGTTACATGGCAGCTTAAGGAATTAACTTTACATGACTTTTATTGTTATGATATAGTTATGTCCCACATTTTCCCCACTACCAGTCAAACCAGTGAAATGATCCTGATATGTCCTTTGTTGTGTCATGATGTGGAGTTTTGTCATTATTTTAATGAGATATCAATAATGAATAATAGAAATATCATGACTTAAGGTTTTCTACTTTTAATAGACAGAGAAATAAAACAAAAGTTGGAACATCCATAATGGAAAAAATAATGTAAAAAATCATTTTTAAGGACAATGCTTGAACTTATTTGTGAAGCAGTTGTATATATAGGACAAAGAAAATTGGAGATACGTTACTTCTAAGATAATAAAAAACAGGATAACGGAAACATTATACAATAGGTTGCAAGTGTAGAATCAAAGAGACAAAATAAACCTTTAAAGGTTGTGTAAAAAAAGGAAATTTCCCTACATTAATAAGAAGTATCAGTGGTTTCATTCGTATTAGACTGATATATGAAATAATGTAAATTATATTAGAGAAATTATGGCGAATAAAGCATGGTGGAATCATTTTAGATTTAGGCAACTGAGTTTTTGATATTAAGTACCTAAATGTGGTCTATCGTTATATAATGTGTGCGCTATCGAGAAGTAATCGATAAAAGCATTGTCCCACATTGAATATCTCAAAAACAAAAGCAAACATAAAGATTGTCACAATATTTGATGAAGAAGGACGAAACATAAAATTACAATATTTCCATAAAATGATAATACAAAAAATATTTCAGCCTGATAGATTTCGTAGAAAAGTGTTTCAAAATCTATTAATCCAGAACTAGCATAACGTATTATTTATCCTCCGTGTTTGACAAATGATGTCATTTTTAGGGACATAAATCCATACCTAAGTTTTTTATTACCTGTCTTTTAATAGTTTTCCGAAAACGCGAATATATACGTATACATGTATCTTATCGGTTTCTGTATAGTTTTTTAGTAATAAGGCAAACAAATGCCTAAACAAATTATCCTAACTTAAATCGTTGCCGGTAGAAGAATCAGAGAATTTCTATACTTCATTCCTTTTTCTCTTAAAAATGAGGAGCCAAAACATCGAGACATTAATAAGCTACAACGCGGTTAAATCCGGGAACCTAGATTCTGTCATATACAGGGTGAGTCAGAAGTAGGTGTGTAAAAAATTTTACTCAAGATTCCTCTCGCCAAAACAAAGTTTTGCCCACTTCAGCCGAAGCCCACTTTGCCATTGCCGAAGGGCCCACTTTCAGCCGCAAGACAGACTTGACACCGTCGTATTAGCGATGTATACACATATGGCACATATTTAAGTTGCCACGAATTTCATTTGCAGCCATTGCAATTCGTTCCTGCAACTGTTCTCTAATGTTAGTTACTTCGCTATGTAAATCCGTTGCTTTAAACATCCCCATAAAAAGAAATCTAGAGGATTTAAGTCGGGACTTCTTGGAGGCCACCTCACAAGACCAAACTGACAAATCCTATTGTGAAAATTATTATTCGGCCACTCTGTCACAAATCTGCCTTTGTGAGGAGGTGCTCCATCTTGTTGGAAGTACATGTCTTGTCTAATATTCAAGACATGTTTTCTAGTAAGTCATATAAATGGTTTTCGAGAAAGTCCCTGTAACTATTTGCATTCATGCGATTATTAAGTTCTTGCAACTCCAATAAATGACCACTGAAGATTCCTCCCTAAATATTGATAGAAAATCAGTGCTGCAAGCTTCTAATTCTCTTGGTTATTCAATGAATAATGATGCAAGTTTCGATAATTTGTAATGCCGTATCTCGAAAAAAATGCCTTTATTTGTCCATAAAACAGACGAAACAAAATAGGGATCATCACTTATTCTTCTAATAAGCCACTGATGAAAACGTAAACGTTGCTCGGCATCTCCAGGATGAAGAGCTTGAACACCTGTATAGTGGTAAGGGTGTAATAGCTCCATACGTAAAGTTCTCGAAACAAAACTTAATGGAAATCGTAACTGCACAGAAACTCGACGCGTACTTGTAGTAGGATTGTCTAAAACTGCATCAATTACAGCTTCCTCACGATCTTCAACATTTTGTCTTCGTGGTGCTCCAGCCCTTTCAGCCTTTGACATTTCAAGCTCACTCAATCCTCGGAAGGTTGATACAAATACTTGATGTTGGAGTTCTTCTATTGGGAAATCTGCGGTGGTATTCTCTCATGGCTGCCAGGTCATTTTCATCACAAGAATCATATATGTAAACGATGTCAACGACTTCTTGGGCAGCAAAATCACCAATTTAAAGAATGTAGGGACGTAAATAAATTTTCAAGACTATTATTTACTAGATTTAACAAAGAATGACTTTTACTGCCAGCAACAGCTTCGATTTGTGGAGTATTTAATTTAATTACCTACTGGAAGTACTAAATACTTAGGTATTATATAAGAATGCTTTTTGTAGTAAAAAATGGATTAATCTAAAAAATATTAGTTTTAATATTAGTCAGTGGTGCAAGATAGTTTTTTAAAAAAGGTTCACCATAGTGATGACTCCATGCCACTTGCTTCTCCTAATTTGCTGACTCCACACTGGATAACACCACACTGTGTAAATGTCACACTAATAGTGACATTTACACATTCACTACATCAAATTTTTCAAAACAATCCTTCCATCCGTTTGGGAGATATGAGAAAAAAACTGTTTTTTTACTAAATTTTAATGTAAGGAAGCATGTTAGCACAAAAAATTTATTTGGATAAAAAATTGGTTTTGGCGAGAAGAATCTTGAGTTAATTTTTTACACATACCTCTGACTTACCCTGTATAGTTTGTAATATAGAGTGTGGCAATTTAACTGTAAACAGTTCTAGTTAATTAATGAAAATTGAAACTGACTGTCGTATTGTCGTATCGCAATACAATGTCTTGTTATAAAATTCACTATTATCCAAGTGGCCTCTCTACTCTGGAATAGTAAATCTTCAGTAAACGGTCACGTCTGCTCTGGATATTAAACAAAAAGGTAAACTATACAATCAATCAGCTGCCGCCATATAACGTTAAATTAACCAAGTGCTCAATGCAAAAGCCTCGTAGCCGATAAGGTAGATATTGACATAATGCGGTCAATTTATAACGCGTATCAATATTGTTCGAGTTCCATGCGATTGGTTAGTAATTTTGATATCAAATACAAGCCGGCTTGGTAAACAAAACAGCCATCTGTTTGCGGGAACCATGCTGGTAACAGTTTTACCCTAATAGTTGGAACTATTGAGACAAAGATTTTGCTGACGCAGCAATGTCAGTTTATTATTCATTATTGTAGTCCTTTTTGGGATTATACCACCTGGAAAATAATAAAGAACGGGAAGCCAGAAGTATTCAAATTAAATATTCAAAGTGTAATATCAAGACAAAGATGATAACTGTATCCCGTTACAAACAATATTCTTGGATCAAACATCCAAGGGAGGGATGTTACCAATGCAAAATTATTAATAACATAGTGATCAGTGCATGTGATGACAATTTAAATTAATAATGTCAATCTGACAATTTATTATCCACAAACTTCTCTTCTTCTGAGGACGAGTCCAGGATCGACTTGAAACGTTTGAAAAAATGTACTATGTTTATTTAATTTCTGGATTCTTTCTTTGATATTGGCTATCTGTATTTATTTTTTCCAAAAACAGTGTGGATGAGTCGTGGATAAGCACAATCACATGTTGCATTTACAACATCTGTATGACACTGTAATATTTTTAGAAAAGTATATTAAAAATGAGGAACTAACATAATTTGAACATATGCTATACCAAGAATTTATATGTGAATGCATTCTGAACTCCTGGCGCCTAGAGTTACGTCAGTTTTCTTTCCATACAATGAAACAAATCGCATTGCAATTAACATTTATTTGCCATCATCAGTTTTGCGAATAGTCATCTCTTTCTGTTTGTTTTGATTTTATTTTTGGCACTGACGCGACGTTTCTAGTTTCAAAGGGATAGTATTGGATTTAAGAGTCTAAAATTCTGTCTAATTCGACAAAGAATATCTATACAATGTGTGTAAGTTATAATTTCCCCCTTGTAACTGTCATTTTAAAAAATATTTATATTTTACCCAATAATTCTGACAAATCTCAACTGAACCCCAAAAACGATACATCAGTGTATTCGTAATGGAAAGGGCTTTAAAATGATGTATTAGAATTTTAAAGTTTTGATTGCTAGGAGTTATGGGCATGAACATGTAAAACTTGGTTTGACTGTCAAAAATGCTCCCCAAGAACAGAAATCGACGAATCTCGGCAAATTCTAATTTTTTTTCGGTATTGTAATCATAGTGGGGGTCAAGTTTTCACTTTCACAGAAAGACACTGTTTTGTCTTAATTCTTCAGTAAACTGTTTTACCGAACACCATAATCTGCCTCATAATAAATGCCTCAAGTAATAAAAAAAAACGATCATATAATATGAATAACAAAATGTTATTTTCATAAGCATTAGTCTTGTTTCAGCCTGTAAAATGATTAATAGGTTTTTCTTTTCCTTTTAATGCAATTTTAATCCTAAATAGGGCATGCAAAACAAATCTGTATTACATATTATGCATATGATGTTATTAAAAGTAGTGAATTTGACATATTTTCCTGTTGTCATACACAGTTATGTATGCAAACATCCAGGAACATGCAAATCAATTAATTATTGAGTGATATCTTTCTTTGTTTAACATAAAACGTTAGTAAGTTACTAAAAATAAATTCGTTCTTACTCACTTAAAATTTCTACTAGATATTAAGGGATTATAGTGATAACATTTTTCGCAATAAGTTTAGATTTTATTGTATTTACTATCCTCTTGAAATATGTGATTTATAACAATGTTTAGGTTACACCATTTAACCAACTCATAATAAAGGAATGACCTGATTTCATACGGCCTTGCAATTTATGTTATCATACTGCAGTTTTAATGGTAAAATTCAAGTATTTAATGGAAAGTTCGACAAAAAGTACAAGCAAGCGTTTGTAGCAATTTTATAATATTCATGTTAATTTAGTTTCAGTGTAATTTCACACATTGTGTATTCGATTAGAATATTCTAAGCTGAGTAACTAATAAAAGCGTTGATAACTTTGTTCAAAATAGTATAATAATAACATATAATGTGTATAACAGTGTAATTCCTTTGAATATGATTATCAATTCGCCTTTGAAAAATTTTCGAAATGGAACACTGGAATTTTTTTACATTAATTAATTTTTAGAATCGAAAACATGCTAGTTTCTCAAAAATTTGTGTGCTCAAATTACTCAATTATATTGTCGATTATACTTAGAACAATTTTACAAAACACGAGAATGTATAAATAACGAAAGAATTAAGTTGGTTTACTTAAATTTACTTGAAGTTTCTCAAAACTGACATTACTACACTTTAGTTTATTTATTTACAATGTGTATCGCAACAATAATTATTCTATTTCCTCGTGATTCTCTGTTTTAAATACTAAAATATTGTAATTGCGTAATTTTATGATTATTACAATTTTGAGTCTCCATATTTTTTGCTTGCTTGGACAGAAAAGATTTTTCTTCTAAATTACCAGTACGGGGTAAAATTCCATGAACTATTCCAAAAAGTAAGTATATAAAACAATAAAAATTGAGACAAATTTATTACTCCCTGAATGCCTTTCTGACATATTACCTCTATAGGCACCCTTTTGGACATTTCTTACTACTAGAGATAACCTGCCGTAACTATATCACTGCAGCGCTCTTAAAATTTGTAAAAAGTTTACATACATTCCCATAAAAATTGATTAAAACAGATTGACAGGTATATAAGATTTGCTCGCAAAAGTTTACCAACCAAATAGTTCTTAGGCGTCAATATGGCCTACAGAATAATCATAATATCAATATCCGCCTCTTCTCCCACCCAAGCATCTGACTTTCGGTGTAATCACTGTGATTAAAACAAGAAATAGAAAGATTGTTACGATAAAGGAGGTTTATGTGTATGATAAATGAACAAAAAGTGGATACGTATATAAAAAATGTACAATTCGAAACGGAAACATTGGAAATGTATTTCTTCATTCCAAACGTCCAAATAAGATTTGTTCTGGGGTAGTATATTGTTAGAGGTAAAGGAGATTTGCAAATTATGGTTTCAAAATTCCAGGTCCGCATTTAAAAAAAATTAAGTTGATGATGGTTCTGGAAAAACGAAACGTTATATTTAAAATTAAATATCCTATCCAAGAGAGGACAGAAAACTGCTTCGGGAAAGTGCTTCACATTTTTCTGCAAATGCTGCAAAAAAATATAAACAAATTTCAAAAGCTTACCTATATTCAATACCTAATCAGGTTAGGTTTGATATTTTGGGGCATTATGTTGCTCCCCTGATTACTCAATAGTTTCCCAATGATAAGAAGCGAATTTGTAACATACTGAAATAAACTATTTAAAAACGATAACGTTTACTCGTTTTAAATCCGTTTTAAAAACTCGATATTAATCTTAGGCTATCTCCTCGATATCTTAATTGATCTAATTTGGAGAATTGGAGAAAGGATTTTTTTCAGTAAACATATCGTTTAAGTGAAGTATCACTCTTGATATTTCTAAGCTATTTATAGAATTATTTGACGTATCTACATTGAGTGGTCAGTTGTAATTCCCTTAGATCCTTGATTCGAATTCTTGTTTTGGGGATTATTACAGAGCATCCGCGCTTTATTATTCATGAAAGATTTAGTTGGTGGTTGAGGAAAAGAGGATTATTTGCGAGTGTGTAATGGACGGGTCAGTTTTACGAAGAATTATGTGCTTAAATATTGATAAATTGAGCACTGGATTACATGGAACACAATTACTCATATACATATATGTCTAAAATCCTCATCGCCAGTATAAACAAAATTCACTGCCATCGTTCATACTCAAAATAGGACTATTTTAGTTATTGTCAATGTCAGGAATGTCACCGCCTTCTTGAATTTAATTCAATACGCCCAAACTTCTTCAAAATTTCAAAAAATGTTCTAAATACAACTTGATCGATTTTAATTACTATAACTTGAATACGCTGTAGGTGGACACAGCAAGTTTTACATGTTTTCCTTTTTCCCACGTGAATACAGTAAGTAAAAACAGAAATTAAAGGTTTCCATTTTTTAATAAAATGATTTCTGAATTATTTTTAAGAAATGTTAAAGATTTGGGAAATATTGTATTTGTTTCTTACGTAACGGATTATTCTAAAAAGCTATTGATTGATACAATAACTGAGATTTTAAAGAATGTTAAATCAGGAACTAATAATTATCAATATTTTTACAATTGAATTCTATAAGTAACACATTGTGCTGAGTAGAATTATATCAAACTTTTCTCACTGACTTCAATACTCCTTGTTTTTTCAGCTAACTCATCAGAGAGGAATGGTTCTCCTCCTCAATTTTCATCACCCACAGGATTCGTGGCCTACTGTCGGAATCTTTGGGGCTCGCCAATCGTACCTGGTGGTCCCAGATACTTCTCGCCGTTTTCAAATGGACAAAACATTAAAGAAAAATCGCCAGGTAAGAATCAATGTTAAGTTAACCTTCAATTAAGTCTTTCAATTATTAGTAATGAATATACAAAATTACTTGTAGAAAATACATGGATTATTCCTTCTCATAGATTCTGATAGCATATCAACACTACTAGGAATGTTAGTGGTGGTGAGAAACACACCGTAGTGTCCTCTTTGGATGTGTTTCTTACCACTACTAACATTCACGATGCCCATTAGGCAATCATGTCGCAACATCGTTCATCTATTCCACTACCTATGGCGGCACTCTGACGAGCGCATAATAAGTGCGAAACCGGTTACTGTCTGGAGCTTGGTCTTGGTGAAAGATGTGGCGACCCTTATGGAGATGCCGGAGTAATGCAATGCAAGTCGGGTCACATTGCCTGTGGAGTAGTAGTTTTCGGCATCTCTTTCAAATACTACTAGGAATTTCGTGCATTTAACTGAATTTTACAAAAGTTATCTAATCAGTTATTCACCATTGGTGAGAGACAACGGTGCCCTCTATCGATCTGTGCTACAACCTGTTCGACTATATTGTCAAGCGACAGATAGAGATCTGCTTTTCGGACGCTATTATAGCTATACTACACCTCGTTTCGATTTTGTTAGTCATCATCGGCATGTCATAGATGGAGGAATAAAACATAGACATAGAGATACATAGATCTAGTAGACCAATAGAGGGCATCACTGCACCTCTCACTACTACTATCCCAGTCTGAGTCCGCTGGGCTCATCATGGTTGTTCACACCATTCATCGGTTCCTCCACTTACGGCAGACAGACGCGATCTAACAACTTCGAAACCGGTCTATGTTTGATGGTGGTGCTACTAAACTTCTAGAATGTTTCGGTATAATTTAATACTGGTCAAGGTTTTCTTTCTCAAAGCAACAATTTTCGATGTTTCCTTTTTAGTTCTCCACTATTTCTAAATCTGTAAATCCCACAGTAATAAAATTGCTGGGATATATGCAGAAGAATTCAGATAAACTGATATACAAAATTTAAAAATTCTTACCACGTCTAACAATAGTAGTTGCAGATTATAAGCTGTATTATCCATAATAGAAAATACTTAGTAAGTGTTACCAGTATTAAAAATGAATGTACATATCTACTTAAACAAATGAACTAACTCAATTGAATGTTAATGTTTCGAACACCCTGTATAAACTACCATCAGAAGAAATATTTGTAGAACTCAGTGATATACAATAAAACACCTAATTGCCCATATCAGTACATGACTTTGAGGAAGAAATCATTCGTTGCGAGCATGAAGCCGAAAAAATACATTCCTTGGAAAAACAAGTACTTTGTATCATCAAACCGAGCACGATGTTTAAACTTATAAAAT
The DNA here is from genome assembly GCA_963924545.1 of Pogonocherus hispidulus. Classification (NCBI taxonomy): domain Eukaryota; kingdom Metazoa; phylum Arthropoda; class Insecta; order Coleoptera; family Cerambycidae; genus Pogonocherus; species Pogonocherus hispidulus. The sequence continues at coordinate 79,175,614 of OZ004694.1, forward strand.
CAACAATCAAACAATAATTTGTGTTAGATTATATGTGATTTACAATCCGTAAAGCAATCCATCAAACTGCCATCGATATCTGAAATCCCTGCATTATCGGACCTTTCATCCGGCCGCTATCTGTACACGTCTGCAAACCTAATCCCTAGGTATACATCATACATCCACAGCAACGGAACGTATTCATCACAGCTGTTGGTTGTAACGACTTAAAATTATCCGCTATTGCTAAACAATTTTATTATAACGCTCGCAATTCACAAAGTAAAATAAGGAACAACGTGTGTGTGTCATCTATTGTAGATGTCGTGTATTGACATTGAGAATACCTATCTGTGATAGCACATATTGTAATATGACCTCATTTAATAATAATATCATTTTTGTTCCCATTCTTATTTTGCGTGCCTCAAGGGTCAGTTGTAGGCCCAGTGCCTAGGCATTATCATTCTGCTGGTATGTGTTGAACGTAATATTGTCAACATTTTAATGTACTAAGCGACGTATTTTATTGTACTGGGTGTTTGAGAAAGTTGGGCTGTTTATCTCTGCCATATCGATTTTGTCGAAGAAAAATTATGCAATAGCTATATTTTTTATTGGAAATATTTAGATGGTACTTGTTTAAAATGTCTTAAATAAGTCTTGGTACTATCCCTAGCTTTAGTTAGTTTGGTAATTTATGATTTGGTGATTGCACCTTACTTTGAATGTCCCACAAGGAAAGGAAAATAAATAACTGTTAGAGCAACCTACAATATTTAAAACTAGGACTTGTAACATTATCAAGATTAAGTTATACAAGTTACAAGTTATACAGTATATGTTGACATAGTGTATATTTTGTATAATTTCTGTGATGAAATATAATTTTTATTAGTAGTTAGCAATTAGGTATTGTTCTTTTATAATAATTTTTCTCAGTTGGTGCACTTTGGAATTACCCTGCGTCTTTCTGGTGAGTTTATATTCGAATTTTTGGAGGTTCCAAAGGCCTAGAACTCAGTCCTTTCGATGAGGACATGTGTTCGTATTTCAATCTAGAGTTTTTCTTCCAGAAGAAGATGCTTATCTTTATGCCTTCAAAGAAAATGGCATGTTTTAATTTTTCCAATAATTTTCTACCACCTACTTATTTTAAAAAAATCATACTTTCATAATATCAAAACACTTAAGTAATTCAATTCAATTTGCTTAACGTACTTTGGCATTACTTTCTGTAATGTAACTAAAATGTGTGGAAGACAGGTTTTGAATTCAATGTAGTAACAGAGACAAAAAAGAGACATGTCGACGTCCTCGTCAGCTAAACGAATCTGTTATTTGTCTCTTGACAAGAGCCAATCCTGATTACATCCCACATTCTCATTTATATCTTCAATAAACGCAGACGGTAACGATCCTTCTTCAAATAAATTATTTCTGATTAATTCAAGACAGTTAACTCGATCGGGCAAGTAAATCATGGTAGCCACGCAGTTTGTCAGCCGTCTCGCTGTTTGTAGTTAGGTCATTGTTCAAACAATTAATTGACCGAAGGGCTAATAGGAGGGCAGCCGCTCGCTGGTAGCGACTACCGGTTCGGAAGTGACGTAAGGGCCGACTTGTGGGGTCCTCCCGCCACGCACGAGCCTCCACTTTAATATCGGATGCAATTATATGTTTAGCGATTTCATCTCTTCTTCCACTTTATCGGCATTGAGAGGGCAACTTCTTCAAAATTGGCTAAATTGTTTATGGTTTATGTGACTATTTAGTCGAGAGTTTTTATTGCAATTACTATATTAGTACAACTAAATTTATTATATTTAAATAATATCTATTGAATAATACTAAACATCAGTTTCCTTTGTTTACCACAAATTGATGAAATGTGGAGCAGGAGTTTCCCAAGAGCAGATGTTTTTTAAATAATTTGCATTAGGATCTGAGTCTCCTGCAAATGTTATCCTGTCTATAGAATTATAATATGCCACCACTTCCTTCACCCACGTCGATAGTTGCAGATATTTACCAACTTTTATCCACATAAATTCGTATACCTTCATTACTCTACAGGGCAAGTAAAAAAGTTTCATCCTCGATTATCTGTCAAAAGATCGTCAGAAGATATCACGTCCAAATCTGTCAAAATACACAATATTCCATTTAAAAAATATAAGTTGAGTAACCTCTCTTTTTTGGGACACCCTGAATAATCAATACTATCAAAATGTGTCCCATCAATCGATCTGTCTCTGGATTTTCCATGGGAACCAATCCTTTGACTGATAATCGAGGATGAAACTTTTCGTTAATTCACCCTGTATAATGTTGTTCACCCAGATGTTCTGACATATATATTTTTTTTGAAAGTGACCTTTTCCAAATTATAAAAGATGCATGGTACATTAGTTGCCAAATATAAGATCACGAGTTTCTATTGCAAAGCATTTTTTCTTTTTTAACAAAGTAATTAGTAAAAATAAGGGTGAAAACTTCTTAAATTACCTTAATTAACTAGCAATTAGATTAACTTGCTAATCTTAATTGATAGTTAAATGAAAGCGTTCCTTTCAACCCAACAGTAAGTATCATAAAATATTATATTTCCGTGTAAAATAGAAAATAATGCATTTAAAATAAAGAGTCAAAAACACGTTGTATAGGTTATGTTTTCAATCTGATATCGTTGAAAAAACTATACATTGTTGTCGCGCAAACTGTTTTTGTCGTGTTTGTAATATACTTTTTATACAACACGGGTCGCAGGTGTTTGCATAATGTTAAGTTCTGTTTGTTCTTCTTCCATGTACGAAAATGATTATGATCGACGGCAAATAAATGAAAACTTCATACAAATGCATTTTATTAGGTCGTACGTAAACTAGGGGAGAATGGGTACCCGAAATTCACGTATGTCCAAAATAAAACATAGACACGAAATTTTAAATTGGATACTCAAATATTATGTGAGAAACATATATCTTAGCTAGAAGAGAAAACTACTTTTTAAAGCAGTGAGAGTTATAGAACGTTGAAAAAACCGATGGACTTTAAACCTAAATTACAAAAATTAAAGATGTGAAAAGTAAAAAGACTTCTCAGATCCCTTTCCATGCTGATCTAACAATGTTTAATGAAGTTGCAACTGGAAACTAGTATATAAACGTTACCTATATAGAGAGATGGGTAGGCAACCAACTCTGCATATAAGATAGGATGGGAAAATATACAGTCTGTCCATAAAGTAACCCCCCCTGCTAACTTTTGAACGAATCGAGTTAGACAGTTCTAACAAAATACAGGGTGAATCACGTAAAATGAAGTTGATTTTGACGATAAATTCAATGCTTCAAATTCAAAGATGGCGCCACGGGCGCTGTCAACTCAATTTTTTTAAATGGCAAAGTGTGCCGTGTTGCACCTCATTTAAAAGGTAATTCAATTCTCTACATTCTCGTTTTTGAAAAATGACAATTCTCTAGTTACAAGCGTTTCTGTTTCTAATCTGATCCATGAATAAAATGTTAATTAATATTTTAATACAACAAATTTTGAACAAATATTTATTAAAACAAAAAATAAAAGAATTAAATAAGTTATTCAAAATGTTGACCAATGACTTCTTGGCACATAAAAAGTCTACTTTGAAATTCTGGCCTGATATTTCCTAAAATTTCTGCAGGGATATTTCTACACATATGGGTTAGACGTTGCTGTAGTTCGTCGATATTTACTGGAGGAGTTCTGTAGACTTTTGACTTCAAATATCCCCATAAGAAAAAATAAAGAGGAGTTAAGTCCGGAGAACGAGCCGACCATTTTATCAGACCTTTTCTGCTAATCCATCTGCCTGGGAAATGGTTATTTAAAAAATCGGTAACAGGTCCATAGAAATGAGGTGCCCCCCCCCAATCTTGTTGAAATACAATACTTTGAATGTTATTGTCTACTATTCTTTCTAACTTTGGAAAAATTTCCACCCGCATGATTCTTAAGTACCGCTCTCCTCTTAAATTTTCTCTTAAATCTATCAAATCGAATAACTTAAAAAATTAAGAAAAAAACCTGTAGACACTTTCAAACACTCTTAAATTAAACGCTAAACTACTTTCTCGAACCTTATTGACGTTTCAGTGATAGTGGCAAGCAAGGCAAGGAGACTTGATAAAAGCAAAATTTTTAAACATCGTTAATACAAACGCTTGTAACTAGAGAACGGATAACTCGATTGTCATTTTTCAAAAACGAGAATGTAGAGAATTGAATTACCTTTTAAATGAGGTGTAACACGGCACACTTTGCCATTTAAAAAAATTGAGTTGACAGCGCCCGTGGCGCCATCTTTGAATTTGAAGAATTGAATTTATCGTCAAAATCAACTTCATTTTACGTGATTCACCCTGTATTTTGTTAAAACTCTCTAACTCGATTCGTTCAAAAGTTAGCAGGGGGGGGGGTTTACTTTATGGACAGACTGTATATAAATATATATGAATTTTATTACTATTATTATTATATTTCTAATAATCAAAACTATTCTCATTGTTGTTATTCTCTCTTCGCACACCACTGCCGTTTCTTTAATTTTTCTACATGTTTCATGTTTCGTATTAATAATCTGTTTTTCATGTTTCTTATACCATAGGGAGATCTAGAGTAGGCTAAAAATAACCCACAAGTTTTTTGGACTGGAGCTATTCCTTTTTTAAAACGATAAAAAATTTTATATTTTTGTCTTTTTGATGTCAAGTTATTTCTGTATTGACTTAATTTAAATTTCTTAATTTCTAAGACTAATTTCTTAAATTTAAGTAGGTACCTCAGAGAACTATTTTCTTCTTTCATGCCTTAGAGGTACCTATATACACAATGCAGGCATGCTGAGTTCGTATAAAAAATATTTCAGTTTTCGATATATTCCCATTCCAACTTGCCCCGCTCTCCCCTGCTTGCAGTATATACATTTTCGTGTGAGCCATATCAAAAGTTTTAAAATCTAAACTTTCTATCGCGATATTCAGGATTAAATTCAAACAAAATGTAGAATAAGCTGCCCTAAGCACGAAGTAATAACATTTCCAGACTAATACAAAAAGATAATACAGATCAGGCTTTCACGGCACAGGAAAAATTAATACTTAAAATACGGCCCAGATCAAAGCGCTAATACTGAGATTAACCCGATAAAAATAATTGATAAAATTGATTTACAGCTTACAACAACAAATAATTCTCTATTTCGTATTTGTAATAAATTAAGGTTCCCGTTTATCGGATCGAGTTATTTTAGGCCATTGTTTGTTGATAATAAATTAAAATTGGCAATAAATGGTGGTTATCTTTTTACCATTAATTGCGTTGCGACACTGCATTTGGGTTTATCTATTTAGTTGCCTACCCTGAGCGGATTTATTCCTAGGAAAAAATGCTGGTGCGTCAATGTAAAAAATTGATAAAGCCTCAGTCAGCCATATGTGAGAGATATATAACATCTGTGGAATATATGATATTTGCACAAATAAAAAATTGATTGACTAACTTTTTAAGCCAATATTTATATAAAAATCTTAACTTTTTTATTTCTGTCTCGCCTCTAAAAATTAAAAAAATTGTTTGCCTGAATTATGTATTTCTATGGACGGTTGAACGAAAAATCACCGAATCTCCTCGCTCCGAAAATGTCCTGCGAACGATCCTGCGTAGGCTCACCAACAATACAGAATAAACTAACACATATCACATATCTTAAATACAAATAAATTATTTGTATCTAATATCCTAATATATTTCTGTATTAACAACAGGTCAGCCATATTCTCCATATGCTTCACAGGATAATAAGGATGCATGAGTTTTGAGCTAAGTAAATAAAAAACAACATAGCAACAACATAATATTTAATTTTACTCTAAGATTATGATTGGTAACAAAATCACGCTAAAAATAGGTGGAAATTTATTTACCCTTCATTTTTACTGTAATTTTGTTATCGGCTGTAATTTTACATTCGACTAATGTAATATTACAATGTGATTTTACAGATCAAAAGATTTTGTACATAATTTTGTATTTTTACTTTGTTATTTTATAATCACATATAAAATTACAAAGTAGGTTTACATTCTTAATAGTGTATAATGTATAATTACAATGTAATTATGCATTTTACATAATAATTTTGAAATAGTAAATAAAACAAATTGAACATGCTATCAAGTAAAGTCTAAATTTGAATTTTCTACCTTTTTCAATTTGGTATGTAACTTTTGAAACACTGAGCTTAAGATTTGATTATATAAACAACTTTTGACTGGTCCGATTTTTTTATCAGTTGTGTTCAACTACTAGTTGATATTTTGTTCTCCGACATAGGCTCAGTCGCACATCTAATCTAGATAGATAAATATTCTTCTATTTGCTGTACAACAATAACAACTTTTAGTTTTTACATTTTTTAGGTTTATAAAGATTTAATTCCACTTCTCTTTCGGATTAAATCTATTATGAAAGAAATTTTTGCATTTTTACATTTTTTACATGTTTTAGGTTTATAAAGATTTAATAGCACTTCTCTTGAGGATTAAATTTATTATGAAATAATGGTTTTAATAAACAAGGTGGACAGCAACAGATTATTTAACTATAATATCAACTAGTGCTAATCCTATTATTAAATGTAACAATACATTGCTCTGTATGAAGGACTATAAAGGTTAATTAAAATAAAATAGTAGCTTTAAATGTTTTATATTTGACAAGCTCAAACTTAACAAAATTTGAAAGTTAACCAGATATACTATTTACAATAAAATGTAAGGACATCAAGAAATGATGTACCTAGTTCCTTGATCCACTGCCAACTATTCGATTGACTGCAAACTACCCTTTAGTGTTTCAATGTCCTGTAAAAAAATGTTTACATTAAAACGAGCCGGTTGATATAATTATTTTCTCAACATATCATATTTATTCTTTTGAAATTATGTAATTACTAAAACTGCTAAATAGAAACGAGAAAATGATTAAAAACAATTATTAAGTTTTGTGTAAAATACAAGTCTGTTTTTGTAGTAAAATTAGTATAGTTTTCAACAGCAAACTCAACAATTGAACAAAAAAACGGCAGCGAAGACAGTATTCGCAGCGTCGGTCAACGGGGATGAGTTTCCAGCCTAAACCGTTACCCTGAGGCTCTCCACCTAATGGTGCTTGCCTCGATTTGACAGTATTCGCAGTATCAGTAGTACGTACACTAACATGAGGTGTGTTATAGTCCATTCGGTATTAAATGTCATAATGTGACATAATTTTACATTATAAAAGATTAATTTCACATCATGTCAAAAATAAATGTATTTTCACAAAGTAGGTATATTTGTAATATTACAGGTCTTTTTTCAGTGATGGCTACGCATTTTATAAATACATGAATATCTATATAACTATACATTTTATAAATGGCAGATATCATCCATATCGCAGCCTACCGTAAATTTTGTCACCAATTATAAAAATTATATAGCAGAAGCAAATTTCCGTCGACCTCCGAACAATTTATTTAATCTAGGATAAACTACTTATTAAATAGAAAAATATGTTGTAATTTCTGTATGCGTAATTTCTAATCCCAGTGTGCAAAGGTTTTTAAAGCTTAAGCCGTTATCGGTAATCTCTTAAATTCGCGATTACTTAATCCGGATAATCGACAAAAATGTACCAGCGATGGTTCGTGTTTCGTTTATCGATGAAAAATTGGTCTAGTGTTTGCCGTCCTATTTATTTACATGATAGCAGGAACTTTTGATTATAGTCAAATAGTGGCAGTTTATATCACGGAAGGTTGTTACAACCAATACAGAATGTTTGATTTGTATAATAAACTGCAGAATACTCGGTTGTGTTTCCAATACAATGTTTGACTAAGAATATGATTCACGTTATTCTCTTTCATTATGTTTACGACTATTTGTACACCGTAATAAAACATTTACAGTGCCACACGAGAGACATGGGGTTATTTTACAGATAATTTATCGATTCCTTGTTTTTTAAAACAAATCTATATTATTAGTTATCATATCCAGTGATATATAAACTTTGACGAAGAGATTAGTCTAATATTTTTAAATAATAAAGTGGATACTGGAAGCGGATTGTCTTTTATGAAACATTGTGAAAATAATTGTTTTGAGAAAACACAGTTCTCATTTAGATGCATCAAGGAATATATAGAAAACACTCTATAAACTAGTATTTCGGCTTACTAGGCCTTTCTCAATAGAGTAAATGCCTATTACTAAATATTTCCAAGCGCATTTTAGTTATTTATCTATTCACCTTCCCCGATTGATACGTCCCATCTGGTAAAGCCCGAGTTTTTAGCACCGTTTCTAAGAAGGGCGAAAGTGTAAAATCTATCTGATCATTCGTAGTATAAGGATTTCTAATTAAAGATTTTTTAATTTCTAATTACTCTAATAAATCTAAACGCTTTCCTTTCTTTTCCTGATGCCAGTATCTTTACATTTTTCAGATCTATAAAATAATTGATTTCTATACAATGCGTTGATAATACTGATTTTTTTTACGTTAGTATGGATTTTGTATGTGCTTTGACTCTAGTTTCAATACTTCTACCGGCTTGACCCACATACACGGCATTACAATCCACGCAGTTAATTTGATATACTCCCGATTGTTTCGATTTATTAACCCTTTCTTTGTTATTAAGAAGTAGGATCGATGAGGGAAGAGGTGATAGAGTTAGGTAAGGGACGACAGGGGTAGGTAAAAAGGGCCCGCTTGCGGCCTACTTGCCAGGACTTGGCCGCCCCACTGCTACTACTACTACTACTACTTGTTATTAAGAAGGGCGAAAGTGTAAAATATATCTGATCATTCGCAGCATAAGGATTTCCAATTAAAGATTTTTTAATTTCTAATTGCTCTAACAGACTAAGCGCTTTCCTTTCTTTTCCCGAGGCAGTATCTTTATATTTTTTAGATCTATAAAATGATTGATTTCTATACAATGCGTCGATAATCCTGATTTTTTTACGTTACTATGGATTTTTTATGTTCTTTTACTCTAGTTTCAATACTTCTACCTGATTGACCCACATACACGGCATTACAGCTCACGCAGTTAATTTGATATACCCCCGATTGTTTCAATTTATTAACCCTTTCTTTGTTGTTTATCAAAATCCTCCCAATATTATGTTTGTTGATACTAATCGTTTTACACTCGTTTACCGTAGCTCGCAGATTAGAACGAAACGGGTCGAATCGATTTATAATTTTACGCTATTTCAGAAAATGTAAACAGAAAGTGTAAACAGTCACTGTTAAATGAAACACCCTGTACATCCCAAACCAATTTTAAAAATATGTCCTGTTAATATCCTGTAACGCTTTTATTTAATATTTTTTGTATGTGTACAGAGTTATCGTACTTTGTTACACTATTGGTTCACCCTGTATAATAGTGGCTAAGATAAGTAGCCAAAAACCAAAGCGAATTTTTTTATGCCCGGCTACAGAGCAGTGAATTGCACAACTTCGCCTTTATGTGAGCATCCAGTTGTTATCGCCGTGCATAGGAGCAGTACCTATTTGCATAAAAGCGACGAATTTTACGGATTCTACATCAAACCAATATAACAAAACCCGTCTGCATTCGTAAAATCACAATTAAACCAATAACCGATGAATGCTGCGCACCGAAAACAATCATGAAAAATCTGAAAACAGCAGGTGTTCGAGTTCCATCGAAATTCCAATCAGCCAGTGTTATTGTTCCGTCGCCGAAAAAGAGCAAATATTGCCCTCCGAAGCAACAGCAAGTGCTAAAATCGCGCCAATATAGAGAAGTTAGCACAACAGCTGTCACTGTGGAGGTCATGAAATATTCAAAACCTACCCCTTGTACATATTACACCCTCGTTCTTTATGTTGTACGCTTATCGTGTCGGAATAAATGAACAGGCCTATATTTACCGAACTGGGGTGGGATCCCCTTAAGAATTAGCCCCCGTTTAACTATTTGGTCACAACCTAATGATTCGTGAAACTATCAAAAGAATACATTATAAGTTTCCTTGGCGTTGCTTGCGAAGGTAATTTATCGAAACAAATACTGGGTATAAATGGCTTTATTTAAGTTGAAATTTCCGGGTACACCCCGCGACACTAACGAAGCAAATATAATCAATCAAATGAAATAATTGATATTCAAATAAAGGCGCCCGCGTCTCCTCGCATTAATCAATTTCTCACTTTAGTGTGGGAAATTAGTTCATTAACTATTTTATTTACATTAAATAGCCACCTCTTTGAATTAAAATAATAATATGCTATTGGTCAACTATTCTGGAAGACATATTTCTTCAAAAAATATGTATTAATGATCCTCTGCCTGCACGATGTTTTCTATATAGGTATATAAAGTAATATCGATTGACATAAATGACTGCTGTTGAATCTGTTGAAACTGGTAACCAATGTTAAATGACCTCCAATATCTTCTGACAGATAAAATTAGATTCTGATAGGTTCCTTCCTTTTTTCGTTTATTTAACGTCGGCCTATTTCCGCGACTAAGGACAATCACCGACGCCAGGAGACGAGCAACCCCCAACTTGGAAATTTTGCTGCACCCCCACTTTTTATAGCAGGGTAGGGATCTTTTACTTGCCTATCATTTCATAGACAAGGGATCTCCAGTTTTACATCCTATCCAAGGGATGGTACGTCTTTTACGCAAACCTCGCCTAAATTTGCATAGCTTTTGTGAATTCACCGACGTACAGGCCACTAGAAGATGCGGGCAAGCACCGCCGGTCTTCCCTGCATGGTCACCCATCCAAGTTCTAACCGCGGCCTACCTTGCTTGGCGCTCAAATCGATAATAATTCTGATAGGTTGAATTCTCAGGGGCTCCATCAGTTGTACTCTTAAGGAGGCACGAATTTGAAAATAACAACAAGAATGAAGAGAAAGTTTCTTGTTATTCATATGTTGTTAACTAGGAATGTCGTGTGTTGTCTGTTGGTTAAATGTATGAATTTTAAACCTGCTATAAATTCATAGACATTAAGTGTGCCATCTATACCCATGGTGACCTTATCAATTGACAGGGTTATAGTTACTTATAATATTCTTTAATTGAGAAAACTGTTTTTACTGAAGAGATTTAACCATTTTTATTTAAACTGAGCAAAAGTGAGGTTAAGTAGGTTTAGTTTAGCAGGATAACTTTTTAGCTTTTGCATCAATATCAAATTCTTAATAGTAAAGATTAAATTCCCTCTCTTACTTTGTAAGAGTGTCTTAGTTCTTTAATATCTTAATATTAAACTTAATCTTATCTTATTCTTAATAATTATAATAGACAATCAATTTATGACCTAATTTCATTATTATCTTTACACCAAGAATGTATGCCATAGTTTTTTAATGGAAACTACCCACAGACATCGACGTTTTTTAGCTTTTTTTCCTCATCGATGTAGCAGCTAAAGAAAAGGATCTAAGATGGTATAAATTTGGAAGAAAAATTGGAAGTACCAGTGCTGCGTCAGTCATATTAACCAGTTAATATAAGCAACTTATGCGGTTCTCTTACTTACTTTTCACGCTTTACTGATAAAGAGCAAAAACTCCGAAATATTGATGAACGTAGCTGCGTTTTTCATTCCATTTGAGCTTTTATGGTACAAATAGATTGTAATACTGAACATCGTGTTTTCAAAAATCAAGGTACTGTTTGACACAGCTTTATATAATAAATTTTTGAACTCAAAATGTTCTTTATCTTGAAATTAATATATTCATATTTTATATATGTTATCAGTTCCTAGAAATAAATATCAAAGTGGAATACACTATTCAAAAAACTGATTATTAATGAAATAAAATTGTTCTAAATTTATTCACATGCTGGTTGGTTACATTTTTCGTTATAATCGGTTGTCTGATGGGATGTATTATCCACACTGTCAATCTCTCTTTCATTACACCCAGTGTGATGATTCCACGAAGCAAATCAAACCATCAAAAACTCTATTGTTTGGAGATTTAATTGAGAGTACAATAAAGCCAGTGATCACCCTTTATCATAATCCGGATTTAGGTTTTGCATTAATCAAGTAGGCTTTTAACATTCAATCATTTAGAATAAGCGGACTTAATCTTAAAATTACAGGTCGTTGTGTGGTAATCTGCATAATTTTAAGATAGGAAGAAAACTCGTATTAACTCACATGGAATATTTGATATTTACGAGTTTGAATAAGTTTAAGTTGATATGTTCTGCCAAGTTTAATAAATCAAAAAAACGTAATTACCTAGTAGATTAGTTTACTGTAATCTTTATAATTTTAGTTTTGCTTCATAAACTACCTTATATATGAATATGGTATATTGATATGATTTACTTGAATTTGAACTCTAAGGCATTCGATAAGATACCCAGACTCAGACTTCTTCTAAAGCTAGAGCCCCTGGCTATCATGGGTAATATAAACTAGACTATATAATTCATGGATAAACAGTTACCTAAGTACTCGTAATAGGCTTTTGAAGTTGGATCAGACCACTCTTCTTCCCGAGAGGTTCCTCGGGTGGTTCCTCAAGGATCAGTTTTGGGTCCTATTCTATTCCTTTTATATACTGCAGATCTCGATCCACTTATTACCGATATTATCATACTTTTTATGCCAATTGTATAAAATTATAAGACAATTCGATAGAACAGCACAATTTCATTCAGTACAATCTTAAAGATATTGAAAATTGATGTAATACATGGCTAATACATTAAACTCTTCAAAATGTATGTTCCTTCATATTGATAACAAAACTCTCCACTTTTACTTGCTAAATGACACCCATTTCAGATTCGTTAATATATAGGTCGAATTAAGAGTAATGATAACCTCAAACCTATTCTGGTCCACTGCTTACATTAGCAATATCACAAAAAAGCCAGCCAGAGTTTTTATAACTTTGGTTACTTAGGTAACCATAACCCTAGATTATTTGGCTGTATGTTGTATCCTTGGAAATTATTCAATGAAAAATCTAGCGGACAAGTCCTAAATTTTGAAATCATTCCTATCAGCATCTGCTTCAAGTCCTAGACCTTCCACTTCAATCAGATCGAAGAAATAGGAGTGACATGATTTGCACGTTTATGTTGATCACTTTACGCACTATAAGCTATTAACATTAAATACAGAAATACAGAAATAGTACTACTCTGTGGCCACTCACTCAAACTCCAAAAAGAAAATTTTAGGACAACCGTAAAGAAAAAATTATATGAGTTGTTAGTGTAGTCGCAATAGTTTTACCGAGGCATGTATCGCTAAAGAGAAATAATCTCTCCTGCCTTCCACCCTTGATTTGCAGCCGTCAAGAAACAACCCCTTGTCGCATGGGAGCCGCGCAAACATTGAAATATTATGTAAACACTTGACAATATTGGGGAAGTTGCCGCAAGTCCCCTTCCTTGTCGGTGCGGATCTTATTCTTCAGGTGACAGGTCAATGATCATGGGCGATGGGAAAATAAGGGGAAGTCGTATTTGTCAATGACTATTAAAGAGTACATTAGAACTTTACGTGTGGTTGAGAAATGTACCTACACAAACAAGTGGATGTTTAATATAGTTATATAGGTGGTATATATCTAGTATATAGTATAGTATAGTATATAATTCAATAGTATATAAATGACATAAATAAAACAAAATATGATGTTTAGCAGTTACTATCTTACTATTAGTCACCAAATAAGTACCAATTACCTCTAATCAAAAAGCTGTTTCAATCTAGTAGGTCTCTTTAGTGCCATATTCGAGGCATATCCTCAAAACTTATATCTAATACTACAGATTGTTTAATATCTGTATTCATGTTCATTCAATAAATACTCATACAATATCTCGGTAGGTAACATATCCAGAATTATTATTTTTGAAAGAATTGAATTATCTTCATATATTTAATGATTTTTTTAGCTTTATTAGTCTCCAAAACACAAATTAATACATAAAAGTAAAATACCGCATGTGGTACTTGTCACAATGCTACATATAGGCTCCTAGTGATTTTATCTAACTAATAAATTTGCTAGCAATGAAATATAGGAGTCGACATATTAGGCAGGCTATGTATGCTCTTTTAGATGTAACTGTCCTGTTAATAAGGCAGAACCTCCTCTCATAATACACAAAACTAAATCTTGCTATTGTCTTTTTATTCATCGGAGAATCTATTAGATGCGATCGGATTTTCTCAGGTAAATAAACACTCCATCTAACCTCAATGTTTAGTTGGTCAAACTGATTTACAATTAAGTGATTGTGCAATTTTAAAATTCTCAGCCAAACAGTTTTTTTTAGGAATGTCTACATCTTTTTTATAAGTCCATATTTTTGTCCCATTGTTTTACAACCAAAAAAGCTAGTTCTCAATCAATCTAGCTTCATAATTTCAACTGATTACTCAAAAAAATTCCAACTACTATCAGTTCCCTCACAAATTGCTGAACCACTTCGAACCGCCCCACTCTTCATTTCAAACGATCCCGAGGAACCGTAGGGAATGACGACGGCGCCAATTATTCACGGGCTGCGTTACACGCGATATTAAATCCAGAAAAAAACATTCCCGGCTCGCAAGGAGAACCTGTATATATCTGTGCCAGGGCCGAAAGAGCCAGATCATGTTTTGCCAGTGCGAATTGCTTGCGGGCGGGGGCCACGACCGGCAATCCTGCCCTTTCAATTAATACGGCAGTGTCGGCCCTCGGGGCTCATCTCGCATTCAACCGCGATTATTGCTGTCATTTGTTATATGGAGATATACTGGTTGACGATGAAATTGTCACGCAGTAGCTACATACACTTGTGAACTCATTTGTCTACAGTAGACCATTTACTATGCATTTAAATCAAGTTATATTTAGTCCTACAGTCGATTTAAAATATTTTGATAGTGCAACTAAACATCAACTTTCTACTGCAGCAAATTAAATATTCATACGTTTGTTTCAGAACCAATCAAATTCGGCGTCAGCAGGCTAGTATCGAAATCCGACGACGAAGACGAACAAGCGAACAACAACAACTCCAAGTGTTACCAAAAAGAGGAAATCCACTGCTACAGCGGTGACGAAAGAGCGTCGCCGAGGTTCAGCAGTGACAACAGGTGGGACAATCAGTCACCCAGACCGTCACCTAGCACCTCCCCAGAACTAGAAGTAGACTCGCCCCCTCAATCCAGAACCAATTCTCCGTCCCCCAGGCCCAGTTCGGTTACAGAGATTCAAAAGAGCGAGTCGCCCAGCAAGAAGTCAGAGGCCTTCTCGGTGAGTGCACTGCTTCGACCGGACAACCCAAAGAAGCAAGACAATCCATGTTACCAGGAAACGATATCAGTTACGAGGTCGTACTTGTACCCTCCTTTCGTAGATTTAGTTAAAGACGCTCAGATAAAATCGGCGCAGGAGTATAACGCTCACTTTCTACCGAGGAACTTTGTACATCCAGGGTTCTTTCCACCTGGGCTGTATCCACAGAAGGAAGGTGAAGAAAGGAGCTTTCTTCCAACGCCTACTTCATTATACTTCAGTGCCATGGCCGCAGCGATGGCCAGTGGGCAATCCCACCATGGGCAGTACCCAGTACCCCCCACAACAGAGGAGTTATACAGGCTAAGGCACCATTTCATGAGTAACGCTTCCGGTGTTCATCCCCACCACCACCACCTGCTGATGAGGCCCGGAATGATGCCTATTGGAGATGTCTACTCTTGCATCAAATGCGAGAAAATGTTTTCTACGCCTCACGGTCTTGAGGTGCATGCCAGGAGGTCGCATAATGGGAAAAGACCATTCGCCTGCGAATTGTGCAATAAGACTTTCGGTCATGAAATCAGCTTGAGCCAACACAGGTAAATATATTATACATACCAGTTATCATGAAATGAAAATATTATATTCGGCAGAAAAATCCCAATCATTAATTGCATGGTTTTTATATAAATATTTATTTTCAGAGCTGTTCATAACGTAGAGAAAGTTTTTGAGTGCAAGCAGTGCGGCAAATCTTTTAAGAGGTCGTCGACGCTGTCGACTCACCTCCTCATCCATTCCGATACCAGGCCTTACCCGTGTCAGTATTGTGGGAAGAGGTTTCACCAGAAGTCGGATATGAAGAAACACACCTACATTCACACCGGTGAGTGATTTCTCAATTCAAATTTGATTACCTAGTATCTTACTAAATTTGATGAGTTTTTAACTTTAATCTGATTCAATACAAAAATAATAAGGTCTATGTAGAATTGAATACTTACTTTACATTAAATTATCCATTGTCTTAGGAAAGTAAACTTAAATACATTTTTTACTTAGTCTGTGGAAGTGTACATGGTGTATCATGGTGATGGCCTATTAAAGTATCTGGAGAATCAATAAACATATTAAAGTGAAATTTTAGGTGAAGTCAATGTAGGCCATGGTCTACTTGATGAAAAGTTTGCCAGATAGTGCCAACAGCAATTTTTTTATGAAATAAACGATATCTTGAAAACCGTTTAAGGTAGATATAATATACAATTATCCAGAAATGCAATAATATACTAGATGGGTGTTCTATTTAAAATAACAAAAGTTAATGTCGACTTCCGGTATAACCGGAGGTGGTATAGAAACTTCAAAATATTTTCATCAAGTAGATCATGGCTCACTTTGGCTTCACCTAAAATTCAAATTAATATCTTTATTGGTTCTCCAGATACTTCTAATAGACTGTGACTGTGTGACACCCTGTATATAGTCCAAGTTGGTTTCTAAGATCATTCACTTGGACACCCAAAAAGAGATTACAAATAAGATTTGGTTTTCGATATATTTTTACTTATACTTCAGGTTCTTAAAGATCCTTTCAAGTTTCCTTTCAAGTCTAATTCTCTTAGAATTGTGATTTAGAGAATATATACTACAATTTTTTAATACATTCACTCGGCTATTTCGCTCACTTTAATCCACATGATCCCATTCTGAAACAATAAAGCCGGCAATCAGACTGATCGTCATGCCTCTGTAACTAACTCAGTTATAAAATTCTATTTAAGGCTCCCATTTCAATGATTTGTTACTTGATACCGGCAATATCTGATGTACTCTCGCAACGGGCGATGTTCGTATAGGGGTGCTAATAAAATTAAGGCGCCAAATGGCCCTCGGTACCAACATCACGCCACATGCTAACAAAGTCTGCCACGCAATGCGTTTAGGTCATCATTCAGATCGAGCGATAATTTTTAAATTGCGTTGTGTTTTACTATCCGTTTTAAGTAATTACTGGATTACAAGTAGGTAATCTAATCGTGACACGCACGAAGAACGTGAGGAATTTCTGAGATAATTTCAAAAGCAGTATTTTATTTAGTGACATTTAATTCTTACTGACATTGAAGGACTTACAGGCCGATTTCGGACATACAGGCCGAATGAGAAATCGGTTCGTTATTTCGTACCAGTTCAGTACCGTACTAGTATCATTCAAAGAGAATATAAAGCAATTATAAAAGAAAAGTGTCTGTATACAAATGTTTCATGATGACTCTATATCGCAGAAAACAATACCGTTTTAATAAAACAATAGCTTCTTTTTCAAACAGGACTACCTACACATTGGAAAGTTGTAATAAAACAGTAGTTTTTAAAAGTGAAGTTTGGGTAAAAATATCAAACTGATATCAGATACGTATTTCAAAATTAAAAAAGGGTTCAGTGTGCGGAATGCGTTGAAACTCCTGATGACAGAGAAAACATTGAGTATACCTAGAAGCTATTTTAGAACATTTGAAATGCTCAAAAACATATCTTTATTAAGTATATGAAAAAGGTTACAATTTTCTTCCTTTTTTCGACTGAAAAATACCTTTACTAATAATTTTCACTAATTACCTAGAAAGAGTCTAGGTCTACGTCTAAGTCTTTTGTAAGTACGATTTTGCTTAAAATGTTTCTGTACCGTAAGACACAACTGTTCATAATAATGAGTGTAACTTTTATGTATTTTTCTGTTAGCACAAGGGATAGCTTTTTCCAACAATAGGTCTTCAAGAAAGTATCCTGTGTTTATTATCATATTTATAATTTTTATAAATGATTTAAAAAATAACTTTTAAATCATTTATCTATTTTTTTACGGAATTCTTATCACTTTTCGCTGATGACACAACTATTGCTATTCAAATCGAAAATATAACTCAATTGTTTGTTTAAAAACAAAAATGACCTTATTTTAGATTTTTGAGTCTAACTTTATTTGTATGTTACTGCAGATGGTAAGTCTCTTAAAGATGACAGGGTTATTACATCTCTTGGTATTACAATCGATAAATATGTAACTGGAACCCCCATGTGGCAATCCTTTGCAATAAATTGGCCAATCAAGATTATATACTTTCCAATCTTAGGCACCATATTAAGCCTAGAAGTATTAAAAACGTACTATTATGGACGTTTAATATCCTATATTAATTTAATAATTTGTCGAAGTCACTATCCTAGTATTGTCAGTTTACAGATGGCACAAACAACAATTGTACGTATCTTGCCGTTTAAATCAGGGCTGCATCCTTGCGTTGAGTGACCAAGTTTTGGTCTCTCAATAATTCTTGTCGAAAACTGTTCCAAATGATTTAGGAATTTTAACCGTTGTGTCTATATACGTTTCAGCATGTGTGATATATGTTAAGATTCACCCTGATCAATTTTTACATTTTGTGGATTTATAAATCGGATATAATTCCAGAAACCAAGGTAATGTTCTTCTTCCCCAGCATCACTTGACAACATCAGCAAAACGTCCATTTGTAATGGCTCCAAATATATTTAACTATGTTTTGTGTAATATTAGACGGATCAATAGTATTAAACTTTCTAAGAATGATGTGAAGAAGGTACTATTGCATTATTGATAATTTACAAGGGTATTTCAGGTGCAATTTTCAATTTCTAACTGTTTTTATATTATTATTATTTTGTTTACTTTTTATTACTTTATATACTTAGTACCTATGGATTATTAGTGTTGAAATTTGAAATATTAATATATTTTTGTATTTTGGATAACTATATGGTTATATCTTTATTGACGTTTTCTATACATTATAACATGTGATAGGAAATATTTTCTGTCATATTACAAACATTATTTTTGATGAACCTGAATACTTTATCTACAAATAAGTGGTAGAAAACGCGTATATTTTCACATTATACATTATCTTTATGATTCAAGAATGATTTGTATCCATTATCGTAAATGATAAAATACTACTAGCTACAAATATTTGAAATGCATTTTGCAGCATCTCCGATAAAGTAAAGGAGGTTCTATGGAGAATTTGTGTACCGAGTCATGAATAATGTAGGACTTGTGTTAACTATCGAGCACTTTAGGGCTGTAAGTCTTGGCGGAAAGCAAAGCTGGTGCTAAAACAAAGTGGAATGGAGGCGAGCGGGTAGGCTAGACACTGTTTATGGCCGCACTGGACCCCTTACACCGGCAAAACGGAATCCTAACGTATGGCTTTTTCGAAAATCAAGAAACACGTTTTGGCGTATACGACATCAAAAATATTCGTATGAATAAAGTCGCTAGCTTACTAAATCCAATAATTAAAAGTATTTGCTGTCACAAATTGCTTCTGGGGTGAATATTACTGTCTTCCAGAATCTCACAGGTGAAAGGTTTTAAAGTTTTCTTCTTTTTTACGTTCAGCTTTCACAGTTAAACAAATTGAAAGCTTTGAGTCCAGAGGTGTTCCTAAAAATGTCTTGAAAATAGTGATTTTACGTACAGAATCTTAATATGTGTTGACGAAACTTGTGAAAATATTTTTTTTGTAAGTTAAATTTATTGATGCCTTTAGAAATGCCAAAATTGTTTATACAGGGTTATTCAGAACTTATCTCTAAAACTTTGAGGATATGTGCATCCTTAAATAAGAAATCGATATCACCAAAAAAATTTATAATAAAAGTCTTAGGATTTCCCGTAAACAATGTTTAAAGTTATACCATTATAAAGGACTACGTAGATGGGCAACTGTACTTCAACGACAATCTGATATACCACATTCCTAAGAATGTGGTATATCAGAAAAAAAAAGTAAACACGTTTTTTGTACCTAGAACGCCCGGGCGAATAGACTTGGAGTGGGGATAATATCTCTATTGTCTATTCAGTCATCAGTCTATGTGTGTACTTTCTGTGTGCCGGTGTTTTATTTATCGTAGGAGTGTTAAACTGTAAAATTTTCAAAATGGCTCATGTGTACAGTAATGCTGAGTTAATGGACTGTTACCAGTGGATTATCAACTACGAGTTAGTTATCAACGTTAGTTAGTTCTGAATAACACTATATATCTACGACCCGTGACTTTCAACTATTTTTCTGCTAATTCACGAAACACTGTCTCACCATTGTTCCAAAATCAAAAGTAAATAAATAACATATCAAGGGCCGACTTCCTTTTAACAAAAACTTGTTCTAAACAGGAGCTGGTCGCAACACAAAATACACCTGATCCATATTTCGAGAATTTCAGCTCGAAGTGTATAAATTATATCCAGAACCCGACGATACGGTTTATAGGTAACTCCTGTGCAGGCGCCATTTAAGGGCGCGCAGGGCGAGCTATCTAAGCCGCAAGGCTGTTAACAGAGTGTAAAGTTATAGCCCTGTGCCTTGTCTAATTAGTAAATAATTCATTGGTAAGCCGCGTCGGCAATTAATAACCGGCTTACAGCTAAGATGCTGCAGCTGAAGGGCTGAAAGGGTGAATACAATATTGCTCCGTGCCGTTGCCTGAAATTAGTTACAATGCTGATATTAAGACGCGCTTAATAAATGCCAATCTTAATTAATTCGAACAAAAAGTTCTACGCCCGACTACGTGGCACTGAGTTACTAAATTGATAACTTTTTTATTCGGTTTATTATTATACTTCATGCGTTATACTCCCTTGATTCAGTGGTGGGGTTTTTGTTCAGGAGCAGCTTGTTTATGTGAAGCTTGCCGTGCGAGCGCACGTGTAACGTATACTAATTTTTAGAAAATAGTAGATAAGTTGGATAACATCAAATTTGAAACTGATTTTCTTAAACTTCTTTCCGAGACATGTTGAAAGAAGATTAGCCTATCTTATCATTGACACCATATTAGAATAGTATATTAAGAAGTTATATTATTATCCAAAGCACGTATCTAATGTGTTTTTCCAATCATAAACGTATAAAGTGCTTTATTAATTTATAAAATATTGAACAAAAATATATCCTCGTGTGGGATATATCGCTGAAGTGGACGTTGCATCCTCTGGTGGTTACTAACTGCTCATAAATCGACGTTCAGATATTTTAAATTTTCTTTTTCGCGACGTGGATAACGACTGTGTGTTTTTTATAATGTCGACAGGATTTCCAGTACTAACCTAAGAAAAAAGCATTATTTTAGTTAAGTACGGCAATATCTTAATCTTCAGTGTTCATTTATAGAACGTAATCAAATTATGAAAATTGAATCCTTTCGTCAAATTTTTTTACATCCCTACATTTCTAGAAAAAAAAATGGATTTTCACCATAATAAAAACAAAGCTTATGTTCCAAAGTAGAAAAGTAATCACTTGAAATAAATATTAAAAAAAAAGGAAAACATATGCGTACGAAAAATGGGTAGAACTGTTGTTAATAATTTTAACTATTTGCATTATGAATATCTATCGTTGAAAATGGTTATAGAATTAATCGAGATACGTTGAAAAGATCATGTTTCAGTTACTTCATGTGTTGTCCAGTTCGCTCCTTAAACGACTACTTGCAAAAGTAACATTTTAGTTCAATTCAATTCACTTCAATTCATTCAACAGAAGCTAACGTTCTTTTTATCTTTAAGAAATCAATGTTATTCATTATATTCAATAATATTTATTCAAAATGGAAAAATATCAATCTTGCCAAAGAAAAATTATTTAGAAGTTGCTAAATCGAACTATTCTCATCCGTCTCCTGTTTTAAAATCTAAATTACCATCAAACGTGAAATACTAGTGACCGCTTTTATTCTTAATAAAATATTATCATCTAAAACCCTTTCATACACGCCTAAAGTCACGTTATACTTAAAATGTCTGCTTGGTAAAATAATTAAACAATTAGGGCCCTAAAACTGATCCTTGCGGAACTCAATCATCATATTACATGCAACTCTTCCGCGACCCATCCAGAAGTACCAACCACTCTCCTTCCCTGTCCTCTCGACCTACTACTTTGCGACACTTGGTGGTTCCGGTTCGTTGCCCGCAAACGCAGATAGTAGGCGTAGCGCCCTAGGGGGCCTCTGCAGCCCATTAGAGGCACGCTTCCGAACAAAAGAGCATCGATGGGCCCCGTCGCGGTGTCGAGTTACCGGTGGTGGCGTCCCCGACGTTTGCCGCCGGGATTAGGAAAGCCAATAACGATAATTATATTAGTATGGAATTGTAGCTCTGCGATGAGTGATTCTCACGCTTCTCTACAATTACTGTTGCTCTTCTCGGATGTCGATAGGAACTTAATGAAATCCAGTGGAGATCTATTAGGGGCCTGCGATCATGAAGTATACTTTACGAGAAGTGCACTGTAATCAATTGCCGTCTGGATTCTACATACTTATGGATATCGATTCAATTCTTGTCCAGTCGATATATTAGTAGGATGTGAATGTGAGGAGGAATTTGGACAGTAGTTTAACAACTCATTTTAATTGGAAGACAACGTTTCAGTGGTATGTTTCCACCATCTTCAGGGCTATAATGCAAATGGTACAGGTAAACAATAGTACTTTGTGTACCTAGGCGGAAAAGTGAACGTTTTCCAGGCTGACAGAAGAAATGGACAGGCGAGGCGAAGCCGAGCCTGGCCACTTCTGGAAGCCCGAAAAACCACTTTCCCGCCGTGGTGCACACAACATTTTTTATCCTACACAAGAAAAAAATCGTAAACTTCAAAAGTTTTTTATAACAATAAATAATTTACAAAAAAAATTAGTTCTTTGAAATATTGATATTAAATACAGGATTATGAATAGTGCAATCAGCAAAGGCAATACCTTATTCACATAAACTCAATAACCGGGCTTGTTCTAAAACTGTTGTTGAAATTAAATCATGATATTCTTGATGATATGTCACTTCTGGAGGTTCTCTGACAAGTGAAGTTTCCATACAGTTTCTTCCATGCTTTCATCACTTTCAGAAGCTTGAAATGTCTCCGGGATACTTGTCTCGTCCATTGTTTAATAATTATAATAATTAATGGTAACAATAATGATGTGTTCACTTAAAATTAATTTATAATGCGAATTTAAATGACGCTACGATGACAGATAATGGAGGCGCCACCTATTGACAGAAAAGTTAAAACATTTTCGCGCCTAGCCGTGAAAAGGCATAGTTTCGCGCCGCTAAAGGCTCTCGAAAATATGATTTTCTGACAGTGTAGGATAAAAATATGATTTTCTGACAGTGTAGGATAAAAACATACTTATACAAAAACTCATATAAAAAAGTTGAACGAAAAAATTACAGTGTGTGTTTACCCGAGCTGTGGACATTTAGCCTTGAACATGGTGGAAACGTACCATCGAAGCGTTTCAAGGTTTTTAATTAAAATTAGTTGTTCAAGTACTGTCCAAATTGCATGCTATTTACCACTCCTATTAATATTTGTAGATGTTATTGTTGATTTGTTTCCAAGAAAAGGAAATTTCGCATTAATAAATGTTGTTCTGTTCGTATTTATTAATAAATATGTACCGCCATATTGTTATATTTTGTACCTACAATTAAACAAAACGCTCTTATAGCTTTTTATGGTTTAGGATAAATAGGTTTTCAAGAGAGTGCAGCAGAAATTTCATTTTCATTTAAATTCTCTACTTTCTCTTGATTCTTCTAAAAATAACTCTTTCAATATATAATAACGGAAATATATTTCCTTCGTCTTTAAATTTGGGGCTTCACCGCCCTATTTACAAATTTATCGTTCTTCGCACACTCCATTTAAAAATGATTTTTTTTATTCGTATTTTCTTCATGAACCTCATGACACCGATATAGATATTTATATTTTTTGCCACCTATAGTTTTTTATATGTCCAATTATAAGGAACATTAGCATTAATAAACATATAATCTACTAAGGCTCATTATCTTTACTGTAAAATGATAATAGTTTCCTTTAATCAGCTAAATGGACGTATGTCCTTGAGTGAGGGGTTACATATTAGGTACCTACTACGGTAAAGTCCTCCAACATCGACCCTATTGCAGGGGTTTGGCAAAAAAAAGCTTTTATGGAAGTGATGTAGTGTGAAAAAGTGCATATTTTAAAAATATTTCGAAACGTACAGAGTGCTTCACTAAACCTGGCACCTTCAAAGATTTTCTTCACCCAGTATATATTTGGATATTTTAATTTATCTTGAAATTCTGTATTAGACGATAACCAATTTTTATTTTCGCCGAGTCGTTGCCGACTAATTAAAAAAATGTGAACATTTTGCTTTCACATACACCGATCACTATGTTATTATTAATTTTCCACTGATAACCATCCTTTTGAGTAGAGGAAGCCACGTTTAATCCAAGGATATTGTTTCTGACGAGATATAGTTATCACCATTAAGTTTAATAAAAATCACTTACTTTTAATTTTCTTTTAACTGATTTTTCTTCTTTTTGTAAAATGTGAGCCTGAACCAATCAACTCGGTGACCGTTGGCCCATGTTTTACTAATGTAGACTTATCAATTTGGTAGTCCTTAACATATTTTTTTTGTTTTTAGACCTTGTTTGTATAGATGTTTCACCAATATAATATTTATCACATTCACAAGGAATTTGGTAAATACCTACAATTTTTTGAATTTTGATCATTATTTATTGATTTTCTTTTGTAAGTACATATTGATCTTAAATTGTTTTTCGTTTTAAATGTCGTTCTTATGCTAAAATTATTACTAAGTTTTTTAAGTCTTTCAGATATATCTCTGAAATATAAGGAATTGTAATTGTTGTTATTGGATTTTCCCTATTTATTCTGGGAATACTAATATTTTGTCCATTTTCAATTTTTATAAGTGTTTCTTCAACAAAATCATTATCAAAATCTTTTACTAAACTTAATGGTGATAACTTTATCTCGTCAGAAATAATAGTCTTGGATCAAACGTGGCTTCATCTACTTCAGAAGTATGTTATGAGTGTAAAATTAATAATAACATAGTGATCAGTGCATGTGATGACATTTTGAATTAAAAATATCAATCTGTCAATTTTTTATCATAATCATATAAACTTTCTACTGACGACAAGTCAAGGATCGACTTATCGACTTTAGAAAGAAGTTAGACTTTAGTGTTTAATTTCTTTTAAATTTTATTATAATAATTATTTCATTTAAACACAATTCAAAATATGATTTACAAATCATATTACATAATTTTGTATAAAACTGAAATACCACTGATGAAATTTACTTAATTTATCAAATATTCATTTTATTGTATATTATACAGTGGTTTTGGCGCAAACTTTAGAAGTTTGCCTTAATACTATACACTTTGAATATTTCATTTGAATACTTTTGTTTTCCTGTTTTTTATTATTTTACAGGTGATATAATCGCAAAAAGACTACAATGAATCTTGAAAACGCACCACAAAGAACTTACAGACCTTAATTATTATTAATGTTTTTGGGTAGATTGCAAATAAATATTTGTTTAACTTTTTAATAGTGTATTATCGAATTATCATTGACCTTTTTATTTGTCTGATCTAGCCTTAAACATATGAGCGTCTGCCTCAGCGATATATACCTATAATACGGGGTGTCCCATCGAAAAGTATCACATTTCGCCTCCTTATATCTCGAAAACTAAAAGAGATATCGGGACGCGGTTTGGACAGAACGACTTAAGATTTATGTAAGTTTTTTTTGGCACTGTTGCCAAATCTCCAAATATATTGGTAAATTTTTTATTGAATTTTATTGAATACGCTTGGAGTAAAATTACTTGCTTATATTAAGTGGAACACCCTGTATATTTTGCCATAATCAGAAAGCCTAATCACTTTTCTTTTCAAAAAGGTATACATTGTTTACATTATCTTGAGAATTGGCGCCACAAAATTCAGTTTAATGGGAGCACCTCTTACTTGAACAGTTTGTGAAGCTGATCTTCGTTTTCACAGTACCCATGAAAAACAAAAGTACAATAATAAATTGTATTGTCAGTTGTGTCAAAAATTTGAAGTGTAGATATAAAAATGTTCACATTAGAAGGATCACACATTTTTGATCATTTTACTACTAAGGATGCACAAATGTATATTGAAGTAAACGGTGGGCAGTTAAAACAAATTGTTTTCTAACTTATTCAAGTAGTTTTTATTTATACAGTTGTTTTGATTATTTTATCTGTTATTTTTATTACTGTCATTGTACTTTGTTGTTATTGTTAACAAAACTCGTTCCTACCGATTATTAAAGACTTATTCTTTTCTCCCTATTTTTTTTTTACTTTAAAAAGCAAATGCAGTCAAGTTCTACATCAAGTTTGATCAGAGATTTTAAAATTTTAAAATATATAGGGTATTTTATTTAAAATAAGTGTACAAAAACTTAAAAATAACTTTACAAAGAAGAAGGTATTTTTTTCATTCGTAATAACCCAAATAAGAGTACTTCTAACAAATTTAATTTTGTGGCTCCAATTCTCAAGATAATGTAAACAATGCATACCTTTTTGAAAAGTAGAGTGATTAGGCTGTCTGATTATGGCAAAATACACAGGGTGTTCCATTTAATATAAGCAAGTAATTTTACTCCAAAGAGGAGCGTATTCCATAAAAAAATTACTAATATATTTGGAGATTTGGCAACAGTGCCAAAAAAACTTACAAAAATCCTAAGTTGATCTGTCCAAACCGCATCCCGATATCTCTTTTAGTTTTCGAGATATAAAGCGACAAAATGTGATACTTTTCGATGGGACACCCAGTATAATAATAAATAATACCTGCAAATAAACATTTATATAGTTCTAAAGATCACTTTGTTGTTACAGCAAAGATTTATAGAGTAAATTAATAGCTTTAATGGCAACAAATTTATCTGCAGATCGCGTTTAATTATTATCTCTGTACATTTTTTATGAAGCCGACTTCAAGGCGATGTTCACGTAGTTCCCATCAAAATAATAAATAAGCTCTAAGCCCCGCGTCAAATAATAATTATTTCAAAGCCCGGCGTTCTTTTCTTGTTTCCGAATCAATTAGCGTCTCCGTGTTTCTTATAATTAGACTTTTTCGCAATTAAGAAAAAGTCCATTTTTAAAATTGCGAAGGGCAATTTTGATTGTGTCTCGAAAACAGCTTTTTCCTAAATGAGGGCGAGAAGATTCGCGCGGAATTCGGCTTTTTTAATTGCGAAAGCCCTGCATGCGGAGTGTCACTTTTGCCGCCCCCGCCCGCCGTACCCGGCCAATTACGAGGGGCGGCAGTTGCACTTTCATTTGTTTCCGAGTCTCGGCGGATTTTTATATCGCTAATTACTTTCCCGGCACGTAGGCGAGGCTTAAGTGGAAAAAGGTTTTTCGGTTCTCTTTCTGTTTCCAGAGCTATATTAAGGACATTACGATGCCGCTCTCGCGATGCCGAATCGAAAATCTGTTTGGTACGAAGTAATCTGGTTCTAATTTAAACAATATCGAAATTATGGCTTTTACTTCAATCCAAAATTAATCGAGATACTAAGAATGTCAAGGACTTTGATTATGAGGGGCATGTAACTTGTAATCTCTATAGTGATTGGATTATTTCCGGAAATTTATCTGAGGGTACGAATATTTTGAAAATTATAACTTTCTTAAAACGTTCGTGACCGAGGAAAAATTTCCTGTATTAATTCAATCACAAGGGGGATTCGGTAAGAAAATTTCGAACCTATTAAAATTTTAGAAATATTGAACATTTTTATCAGGAATGAAAAAAATTCAAATTTAAATATAAAAATAATTAATTTATTAGTTAATTAAAAAAGTTCAGTTTTCACTTCTATTTAATCCCCACTGAAACGAGAAGAATTTTTGCTATAATTTCAAAACTACTTAAACTTAGTTACCTACTGAAATTTGTTACTTACTGTTCAATAAAATCTGGAATATAACAAATTTAATTTTTCTAAAAAAAATTTAAAAAAGGACGAGCGGAAACACGCCAATTCGATATAGTTCTTAGATATATAGCTCAGAAACTATATTCCTAAATAATATAATAATACAAATGTGAAATACACTTTCCCGAGCAAAAATTTCAGAAATATCAGAAACTTCATTTATGTTTGAGTTACAGGAAGATCCATTATATTTTCTTTACAATTTTGACCACTCTCTGTACCTTTGTAAGAAAAAACTACAAAATGGAGTCGAGAATCGAACTGTCTTTTATTTTTTTATTTTTCCTTTGCTATCATATAGCAATGAATATGCAACTTATGTTTTTTAAAAATATAATCAAATATGTAAATTTGACAGATCTAGCAAATACAAAGTATATCAGTGCAGCACTTCGAGGGTTTGGGGGAACCTTGGCCCCTCAAGGGGGTTGGAACGTTTGGTGTGAAGATATCACTGACGTAGTTTTCCACATAACACTATACTGCACTCGACGCGCGTTTCGCTAACCAAGTTGGCATCATCTGGAGATGATTAAACCTGATCATCATCATCAACAGTTTTAATCAGCTGCAGATGATGCCAACTTGATTGACGAAACGCGCTTCGAGTGCAGTATAGTGTTTTGGTATTAAGTGGAAAACCACGTCAGTGATAAATAGTAATAAACGAAAAAAAAAATATAACTATTAAGTGAGATGGGTTTGACCTTGACACAGGGCCCCTAACCATTTATTGGTACGAAAAATGCATGCAGTCCTGACGCAGGATACTCAATCTGAATTTAATAGACGGACGATCCTCTGGCAGCGCGTGCACCGGCAATATTAACAGCGATATTGAAGCTCGGTCGGAATTCCAATTTGCCTCTGAAATCCGGCGAGGACTCTCTTAATGATGGCTTTTGATTTATCGTCGCAATTCGACGGGTTCTTTATTGCAGTCGACGCTAATGCCACGGGACGATTTAATTGTTTGTTGGGAAATGCGTGCGTGCTACGAGGTCGGGAGGATGAATTATTGAACGCGGTGGGCTCTACTAGATTAATTAGACCATTTGAAGTAGATGCGGAGTCTTAAAACCAGAAAAATTTAACAGGTTTGATGTTGCACATTACTGATGAGGTCCAGAAAGATTGAATATAATAGAAAGGAGAACGTAATTGATTGATATAATTCAATAGAATATCTAAATAATCATAAAGTATTATCCCAGTACCAATTTGGCTCCAAGAAAGGACAGAGTACACAAGATGAAATCTCGCTATTGACCCAACTCATTTATGAAAGCCTGGATAATAGAAGAAAATCTCTCTGTGTCTTCATAGATAATCAAATAACTTTTGATTTCGTATCACAGGGGCTTACCTCTTAGAATGATAGAAACTTTGTGGAGTGCCTCAAGGCACAGTTCTGGGTCCGCTTCTATTCAATATTTACATAAATGATTTGCTTACTATCAAGTCTGATGGATCGCTGGTAGAATTTGCGAACGATACAGCTATTTTTCATGAAGATGATATGTGGGCTAACCTTTTCTATGTGGGAAAAGGATATGACAGGTATTTTAGAATGGTACTCTGCCAATTTACTTACCGTTAATAAGCCCAAGACAATATACTTACCTTTCTCATCATACTGTAATACTCAGCCACTCTTCGAACAACTAGAAATAAAAGTAATCAATTGAAATCCGACTATAAAATTAGCTGGCAAAAATACTTACCTTAGGGTTGTTTTTCACGGGCATCTAAGGAAATTGCGATATGTATTACCCAAAATTAAACATATTAAGGATTTCTTGGGATGGAACCAACTAAAACAAATCTATGACCCATTCGTTGAAAGTCACCTTAACTATGGTATTATTGGTATTATTGCTTGGGGAGTGGTAGATGATGTATACCTCAAAGACCTTAATATGTTGCAAAAGAATTATAAAACTGATATCAAATAAACCAGTTTTGCACCTAACTAATATCCCTTTTATAGAAATGAAAGCGAAGATGTGCATTATTTTTTCAATAAACTATTAGAGTGACATTTATGTATCACCTAAATTTGTTCCAATTCACTAAAAGTAATAATAGTGTACCAGAATTGCACCGTCGCAGCGTTAAATTTGACAGATGAATGAAATGTTCAGTAAAATAACAAGACATGTAGGACTATTATGAAGAATTTTATAAAAGTAAACAACCGCCGGAATTTTATATCAACATTAACATTCCACGCGTAACAGAAGGAAGTAATATAACTCCCTTTTGTTAACAATAATAATAACCGGAAGATAATAAAGTTCGTAACATTACACATACTAAGGGTAAGAGTGAAGTGTTTGGTTCTGCCCCCCAAGCACAGATGTGCACTTGCTGCTGGCCACAGAGTGCTCTTGAACTCTTCCCGTGTTTATTTTAAGCAGGTTGGCCAACCGCTAAAATAATAGTTAGGAATAATAGAGAAATTAATATGGAAAACAAGGATTTTTTCGTGCCGCCGTTCTCACGTCCTTGTGCCCATAAATTTTTTGGAGTGGTCCCCTAACGAGACCGGTCTAATTGTCACAATTCCTCTGGGACTCCCCGACTGACGTACAGTCACATGTGTAATAATTCTTATTGTGGACGGGTGACACACTATGGGATATTGTGTATAGTTGAATGTAGTTTTTGTAACAGCGCGGCACATTGTGTAAGAAAAACAAATATTTTCCCTCCACGTTATTGTTTACTAGACTGACTTATATTGTAAATAAAGATATTTTGAAAATAGGTACTTAGGATCTTGAAATACTTGATTCATATTTCTCTATTTATATTTTCTTTAATATTTGAATCTACTATGTTAATTTTAACACCTATTTCTAATATTTTTTCGAAATGTCAGATGGATACTGTGGTTCCCATACTAACATGTCCATTTAGTGTGATAAAGTGGTTAGCAACGGGTATAGAAAATGTAAATATACCAACAAGAACACAATTACTAAACCACGTTACCACTTTGGTTACCACTGCAACCAAATTCATGTAAGGAGAGAATATATAAACAGTAAAGGAAGAAGGGGAATCATATACATTCAATAGTTGTTAAACTCTAAACAAATAATTCATTAATAACGTAATTCCAAAACAAAGACCAAAATGATACCACAACAAAGACCAAAACAAAGACATAGGGCATAGGGTAATAGCGCGTAGCAATCAATACAATCCACTCGTAAATGTATCGAATGTTTTTTTGCAATTTGGTTTTCGAGTAAACCATTAATACTCTTGAGTACATTACATTGCTGGGGCTGCGGGCTGGGGCTCAATATACTTCCTTCCATCCTTAATGATGTTTCGGACAATCCATATTCACTCGTGCAGCAGCAGGACTGTCGATGATATCCTTCTAAGACAGTGGCCAGTATACACTGCGACATTTAGTAATTGAAAGTATCTTTGCGATCACGGATCTGAAAATCGGGCAAATTCTACAAACTTGGCCCTGTATACGAACTTCGTCGACCCTCGCATTCAAAATTTCCAGAGGATTTTCCACAGTTTCTGACGGCAGACCAAGGGCAGCGCAGTATTAATATTCCCATCCCACCGGCAGAGGTTGGCAGAGACCAATATCCTGGGAATCCCGGACATTCCTGAATGTCCTGTCCGGGGCCCGCAATCCTTGAAGTATGCGAGCTCGCTCACATCCCAGGAATGTGTCCTGTGATATTCGACTGGAACATTATTCAAACATATGAAACCCCCGATTTACTCTTACTGAATTCTAAATTTAGCATTTATTGCTTTTTCAGAATGTCGTAACGGCGCATAGGAATTTCTCACAAAACCCCAAGTGGTAGCTACATACACTGATAAAAAATATAACTTTGTTAAACTAGGTACCTATATATCTATTTAACTTTTAGCTCGCTATTAATTACTGATATTCCAATACTATAGACCAGGGGTGGCCAAGCTCCTTGATAGTCCGAGCCATTTTTACTAATATTTATACTATGCCGAGCCATACTATGAAACAAATTTAGTTAACTTACCAAAAATTCCAGATTACAAATTATATCCGTAGCAAAAGTGATACAAATTGTTTCCTCCAGAGTACAATGTCAACTGTCCGTTGCAATGAAAGTTTACAAATTCAAAATCGGTTTGGAGTCGGTCGATTACGGACGATTACGCCACTGTTTATGTTCGTTCGCGCAGTTTTCGATGAGTCATATCATTCTTAACTTGGACGGAAATGAAATTTGTTACAACGTTGCACTTAACCTTCATATTTGTCGTCAGTAATTTCAAAGACATTTTGAAACACATACGGAACGATAATAATTTTTTAAAATATAATAGCACAAAAATGATAAGGGAACTCGGGTACATTTATCGAGAGCCATAAATAATCCTTCAAAGAGCCGCATGTGGCTCGCGAGCCGCAGGTTGGTCACCCCTGCTATGGACTGATATGCTATATGATATACCTACTAAGGCAAAAATAAGTAAAAGCACTTGTAGCTTAATAGATTAACTAACACATAATGAGACACAGAACCTAGCAAATCATTAATAGCATTTGATAAGTCATTTGAATAGCATCATCTAATTTTGATAGATTAATAAACCCGCTCGTTAAAAATGTTAACCTGAAATTGCGCTCTTAAAGTTGTGCGAAGTAGAGCTACTGCGGAGGCCCAAGTGTGTTTAAACGGCTCCAAGACAAGAAAATCATCTCGCAGAGTGCATTGCAATATCCACTTAAACCGAGCTAAAATCTGCCGCCCTTTCCGGCGCGTTCAACCCCCTTACGGTAATAATCGTAAATTCTATTAAAACATAACCACGGCGCGAAATCTGCCGCCATTACGGCGATGCTTCTGCAGTCATCTGTTTTATATCTGGCAGCAGGGTCTCGGCTGGAAGTAAGCGGAAGAAGATATACACTCAGAAAAGATTCTTTTTCACTTTTTCATTAGCACTAGTACCCGATTAGCTCGATTCCTATTCCTGAATTAATAGCTATCTGTGAACTAAGACCAACACTATCTATATAACATTTTGTTAGCGTAGTACTTAAGTAAGTGACACTTAAGTGTCACTAAGTTAAGTTTCAATTAATTTGAAAGTATTCCTGACTATTAATCTAGATATTAAATATTTAATTAGGAATAACCATTATCGCAGTCCATTCTATCATTTGAAAATAAATATTATGTAACATGTCTATTCTCTGAAAGCACATATACAAAATTTAGGTAAGGTTGTAGGCTTTATAAACTCTATTTTCTCTATTTTGTATATACATCTTCGTCTACTTATTCTATCTAGTTAATCTATCTATCCTTTTTGAGATAAAGTGATTTATTTATTAAATTCTTTTTAAGTTATATCAGTTAAATCTAACTTTAGACTGGATTTCTTGAGATTTTATGTTATATAATACCTATTCCAATATACAGGAATTCCAATGCAATTCACACTTTATTATACTGTTAACACTATACATATATAAGACTAGTTCATAAAGTAATCTTACGTAACTAAGAAATGCTATGAATATTTCCTCTGATAAAAACTACTTACCCTTCCCAAACAAAGGAACTAGTTTTCTCAGTGTACAGTGCGTTAATCCAGCCCACTATTTGAAGCAGCTGAGCTCTCAATCTTTCTGAGAGCTTCTCCAAAACCCATAATGTTCAATTATTAAACTCTATTGCTCATATAAGTCGTTTTAAGAAATGATTGCCCCGCTATTATACCCGTGACCCGGGATGTATTTTTGATTTTTGTTTTTTATGCTCCCTCTTGTTTTCGAGATTTATTGTGAGGCAGTAAACGGGATTGCGAACAACAGATACGGGGATGGCGCGTTATTTATCGTCTATAACTTAGAAGTAATGACGAGGAGGGTCGAGGTGGTTTTATTTCGAATAAAAGAGATCATAATGGTCAATATCAATTAGCTACACGTATGATTTTTGCAGTCAATGTAATTTTGTAAATTTGCTTACTGAATTACTATCGCAATAACAAAAATAGCAGAAGTAAGATTTGTTGTAAAAAAAATATTAATAATAAAATATGAATTTATTTTTCAGCCAAAACGGCATCCAGGTAATGAAAATGGTTGCCGCATTATTGTAACATCACTACATCTGTTTACTATTTCTTCGGCAATTATAATTTGTTTTTGTAACCCAATTGTACAGTGTTATTCAGAACTTATCCATAATAAAATTTGGGGATGTTCAACATACATGTAGAAATGTGGTAGTGCAAAAAAATTTTTTTGGCGGCTTCTGAAAACTATTTAAAAATTTTTCATTGCACGCCGCTGGATACTGGTCCACTGTAATGAAGTGACCTTGGGACTGTCAATGCAAACTGGCTAGCACGAAAAAAACTTCGGAAGTTCTGAGAGTATACCGACACCCGGCGCAAAAAAGATTTGCAGCGTTTTTACTTTAAAATAAACTTGTCGTGTTTAATAAAATAAACAAAGTGACGTGTCTTTAAAATGAATAAAATTTTGTTACACTAATTTTGAAGAATTGCGCTACTTGATTACTAGGTATTAGAAACATGAAATTTATAAAAAATTTGCACATACCTTGTTACAAAAGCTGTTCGAAATAATATTCCTCGACTTGTACACACTTTTCTTATCCAATTTTGCTGCACTAAACCGAATGTTCCTCCTGGTTGCTGATCTTGTAAACGCAAATTATTAAGTAAATTGGGGATTTTCAGCATTTTGCTGCAACAACCACTCACAAAACCTAACTCGTAATTGATAATCCACTGGTAACAGTCCATTAACTCAGCATTACTGTACACATGAGCCATTTTGAAAATTTTACAGTTTAACACTCCTACGATAAATAAAACACCCGCACTGATACAGCGACACAGATAAACTGATGACATAGACAATAAAGATATTCGCTTGGTCTTAACTAGGCGTTGCAGGTACAAAAACGTGTTTACTTTTTTTTACCACATTCTTAGGAATGTGGTATATCAGATGTTGAAGTACAGTTACCCATATAGTCCTTTATAATGGTATAACTTTAAACATTGTTTACGGGAAATTCTAAGACTTTTATTATAAATTTTTTTGGTGATATCGATTTCTTATTTAAGGATGCACATATCCTCAAAGTTTTAGAGATAAGTTCTGAAATACCCTGTATACGATTGAAAACATAGAAATGAAGAATTAACAGACACAAGACAGTTCCAGTAAAAAAAATAGGAATATAAGAAAAGAGGAAAGCAGGAAGTCCGCGGCGTATAACCCGAAAATTTTCTGTTACGAATTGTATTAAAAAATACTCAGAATATGCTGGTAAATTGAAATAACTTATTGTTTTCTCATGTCATTTAGTAGAATATAAGTATGATGACGTTCTAAAGAAAAAGATTTCTAAAAATTTCTGTTCATGTAACTAGAACAAAAAATTCTGAAACATTTTAAAGTCTCAGTACAGAGGTATTTTAAAATAAAAAAATACCAAAAGCTCACTCCGTATACAAAAATTAAACTATAAAATCAATAGCGGTCCATCGAAATCAAACGTTCCCGGCGAACAGCACATTACAAGGAAAACAAAATGAAAATAAGCCCCCGCGAATAGGTAGAAAAATTGTTCGGAAACAATAACAAATCATTCTGGAGCGAATGTGGCGCTTCAAACGTTGTACAAACTTTAATCCCGCCGTGTTAGCAAAGAAAATATTTAGCCAAGGGCCAATCTAAATTTGGTGGCTGAAGTGCGCGACCTGATTGGCCGTATCGAGAGCGGCTCCGTCTAGTGTTGTTTTTCCTGGATTGCTCCGGCGGAGGAAGTGGATTTTTCATTAAATTGAGGGGATATTTTAAAAAACCCGGATTCGCATTACGACCCACTTGAGGTAATTAATCTTCCGCTGTTAATTATTTTGATTTAAATTTAACAGATTTTTCCGGCACGGTAAATTAGTAACTATTAATGAATTTATGAAAAAAAAAATATTAATATCATTAAAAACCTTACTGATTTCTATTAGCATTTCACTTGTATATACCGTTGAATATGTTAGTATTTATTAGAGAATTGGTTGCACATATACTTACTCTAAAACCTTATCGATTTTCAGAGTGTTGCAATATTAACTAAAAAAATTCACAGATCTTGCATCTTACGCAAATATCGTAGGCGTATTGCAAATACCAGACACAACTATTTTTGTTCCGCACTTTATACATTTCATAGCCCATTATATTTATAATTTATACAGAGTGTGATACCAAAACCTTTCATTTGACGTATCTAGAAAACTAAATATTCCAGTTTAGAGATTACTTATTCTTAATGAATCACCCTGTATATACCTATTAGTCCACCCTGTATATATGTTAGTCTAAAACATGTTCATCCTATTACAACGATCAGTACATACCAAACGTTTATTTTACTTACATTCAACATAAATCACTGTAACATGTACAATCACTGTACTGGGAATTTTTTTTTTCAACGTGCTCGAATTATAAGGGCCCACTACCGTGATACAACCAAGCAATCTTTGTAAGTCAAGGAACCATGCAACCCAAACATAAACATTTACTGCTTATTATAACAACACAGCTAGGTCATCTCCATGAGCACGTCACCATGTCGAGGTCGCTCGCATTTGCATATCGCTAAGCGTTAATATTTTAAGGACAGCTCCCATATACACGCGCCCAGAAGTATGTTCAATACTAAAAATTTATTCAAAAGTTCGCACCCACTTTTTCTAACCAGCCTTACACGTTCAATTCGAATCATTACCAAGGCAACGAAACACATTTCCAGAAATATTCTTCCTCCTACAACTTCCTACAAAATTACACTGGAAATTTTTGTGTCATTTTAAATATCACAATAATGACGAGGGAATAACAGAGTAGCTTTCGAATTTAATACCATTTAAAAGAGCATATTTGGTGCACAAAGTAATGTGTTAATGTTAACATTTATTGCTTATAAAAATAAATGTGTTGTTTTCCAAATTAAATTTTTCCTGGTTCACGAATATTTTAAGAAAATTATTCCTTGTCTGCGGCTCGAGATAATTTTCAAAATATTCATGACCTCAGACGAATTTCGGAAAATAATTCAATCACTAGAGAGATTACAAGTGATAAAACATGAAACATAAATTTTGTCCTTTTAAAATAATAAGCCCTTGTGGGCGAATAATAAGTTTTGAACTTTATATAACCCCACAAAAATATTACAAGATAAGTATAAGATCTGGGGATCTCGTAGGTTACGGCATATGTCGATTCCAGGAGAATAAATAATTTGAAAAAAAAATAATAGATAAAAACATAACCTTTCCTGAACAGGTATCTATATGTTTCAGGAAGCAAAGGCTTCAATTAAATAAATATTTAATAGAGTTTTAGCTATGTTAAAGGAATAAGGCAAAACAATGAAGATAATGTATTCAATATTCTTCAAAAGAAAATAACGACACAGCTACATACATTACTTTTTTGCCGATGTATCGCATCCTAGAACCGTTCGTTTAGTTTAGTAACACTTTATACGCTGAAGAGGAGCAAAAACTGTGAAATATCGATGTATCTAACTGCGTCGTTGCTTCTATTTAGAAACTATGGCACAAAGTATCATACTTTATATCTTTTATATGTTTATATCTTTCATTATATAGGAATTATGCCAAAAAGTTAAGTAAGAGATTTTTTGTTGTTATAAATATCCTTTATTAGTTTTTTCGATATTTTTTTGGGTCTGTCACATTTTGAAATTAATAAAAGATTTGAAAAGATGAAAAAACAAAAATAAAATCCAAAAAGCAAACTGGCATATATTTACGAGCTCTGCGTCCTGTTAAAATAAATACCTCAATTTTGAGAACACCCTGTACTTAAATAAATTATTTTTTTCAATTATTAGAAGTCTAATTAAAACCTTAAAATTTTAACTATTTCTATATTATCTTACGCTCAACTAATTGTTTATTTTATTTGTTTTTATATTTTATTTTATTTGATACAATTTATTATAAAAATGCACAAAATACTTCGTTTTTTTTAATCAGAAATAAAGATCGAAAGAAGGGAAGGAATCTGAAGAGGTCCTCTCCGAACATATATTTTTATTTGTCATTAGATATATCTCGAGTCGCTGATCAGATATGGATAGGTATAGCCCAGCCTCTCCCTGTAAATCAAGGCATCCTCTTTCGGAAAGTGTGTGCTCCCGAAAGACTCTTACTTATCCGCGTATTCCAATGTTTCGCACCTAGTTCGCTTCCAGATTACTAAATAGCCATCTCGTCCCAAGAAAATGATATTTCCTTCCTCATCTCTCTTTCCCGTCCTCACTATTCTTGGATAGGAGAGAGACAGGCGCGGGTTGAAAGTATACTCTCTCGTGATTTCAGTCGGATGTCCGCTAAGAAATGTCAAATCAGCCATAAATTTTATTTGTCCCGCGGGAAGGCTGTGTATCCTGCTGATTTTGGATTAAAGCAGTCCTGCGAGGCACAGATTACAGCTCGGCGTGATTTGTGTTTTTAAAAATTTACCAGAGACCTCGTCAGGTTTGCTACCTAGGAAATTGAAGAGACAAACATTCTTCTTAAACATCGTTGTTTTGTTATTTATGAGACTTTAGGAATGCACAGGGTGGTTAAATCAGTTCATTTCCATGGTTCCTGAGATCAATCATAGAGCAAATCTGATATACTTCATGTAGGTACTCTAATAGTAATCGAGCTATTCTTCTTCTCTTCAAAGGGGTTGGAACCTTTGATGTGAAGACTGACGTAGTTTTCCCACTTTTCACTTCCACTTATGATGCCAATTTAGTTGGCAAAACGCGCGTCGAGTGCAGTATCGTGTTTTGGTGTTAAGTGGAAAACTAGGTCAGTGTCGCTCTACTTCTATTTCTCATTTTTTATGAAGCAGCGTGATTACAAATAAAAAATAAAACAATAAGTATCTCATCACGTCTCAAAAAAGAAAAAATGTCGTTATTATAGGAAATTGTTCGTTATGGAAAAACTACCTTTGACTTAAATCATTTAATTGTCTAAAATACGTATATTCCCTTTTTGTCCTTAACCTCTTAACGCTTCCCGTTTTGTCGACTCATTCAATTAAAGTTCCGAATTAAATTTCCAGCACCAGGTTAGGTTAAGTTAGGTTAGGTTAGGTTAGGTTAGGTAAATTCACAATCTTTTGCTTTGACAGTCCTAAGTTTGTATAAAGTGTAAAGTGTGAAGGAAAGACTTTTGTTCTAGTGTAGCGCCTAAAATATAGTTAATAGATTTCCATTTAAGATAGTGATTCGGCCAAAGGGGAATTATTAATGGCACCGATGAATTTGTTAAAAGGCTAGTAGACAAAACGGGAAATTTTCTTACAGTCGACCAAAGGGGAATGGACGAAACGGTACTAAATCCTAAAAAATGGCAGCAAAAAAATAATATCTAGATATTATCACAAATAAACAGGTACAGATAATATGCTGTATCTTATCTAACCCAAATAAATCCCAGAAACGCTTTATCACCAACTGGCGCACATCCCATAAAACCATTCGATTTTATAGACCCATCATATAACGCTTAAAAATACGGGTAGCCGGGACCGCCGGCAACAATAAAACCCACTGTATAACTCAATTAAGAAAATCTCGCGGATATATCATTTCCTATCAATCAACGCTGCCAGTCTTTTACGGTTTCGCTGACTTTATCTCCTTGCTATTCATGGAATGGCCCCTTCGTTTCGTTTCCCCTATGATTCGCGAATCAGTCCGGGCGTCTCTGTCGGTCCCGCGACGAGGCGCGTTTTCCGTCCCGCACCCACGGGCGCGAGAGGTTCGTTGCCCGGGCAACGCGAGGGTTCGGGCGGGGCCTCTCCCGAAACGACGGGGCGAATCACGGCCGCCGCAAACTGATAGTAATCGATAACACCTAACTTATAGAGAGGTCTTTAAGATGAGGAACGCGTCGGATGCGATTATCGTCGCGGGAGTGGAGGTCGGCCATAAAAGGAGTTTTTATTTAATAAGGTCCTGGAGGACTGAAGACCACTGATATAAATCTCTCTCGAGGAGTTTTTATATCTTACAAGCGCGCTTGATTGCGTTTCATTTGGGATTGTTATAAATAAATTTCATTTTTATCCAGCATCTACACTAGGTACATCTTTATTGAAGTCTCAGTAATAGGCAGCAGTGTGTATTACGTGATATTATATTAATTCAGCTTCTGCTGACGCCGGTGCACAACAAGGATCGGTTCTTGGGCTAGTTCTCTTTTTAATATTTCTTAATGACTACCTTCTAGATACAGAAATCTTAGTTAATTATCCCAGTTTGTAGATGCGACATTAATTATAGTAGTCAGAATTTATGATAAAATTAATCAGTGATACCTACCCAAAAATGCTATAACATGAATCCAAAATCGAAAGATTTGTTCCTATTAGTAATAATCAAATCTTAGCACTTCTAAGACATTGCACGTACCTTAATTAAAACTTAAGATAGTCTTATTTATTAGGTTTCACATGGTATTATGACCTAAAGATGGACTGCTTAATTCTGCGGCTATTCTGTTCATATAGAGTGGAATGGAAACTTCCGGTTTCAAATTTACAGATGATTTTTATGAAATTTAGGCCTTTTTTATAGATATAATTATTCATAGGTATAAGTTGTAATAACTGTAGAAAATACATAATAATATATAATACTTCCATAATCACTTAAGAATTTTGTATGCGATATCTCTTAAATATTTACATACTTATAGTTGGGCCTTTCAACATTTGCACACACTTTAAGTCTTAGTTATATCTTAGTTAACTCACAGTACGCATAACATTAATAAACCTATCTAAATCTAGATAAATCAAGAGCTGCAGGTTTACCAAAACTTGTACGCAATAATTTTTTGACATGTTTTTCAGACGTAACATTTTTTCTTGCTTATGGAATTTGTGTTGCAGCGAAAAAATTAATTAATTAAGTTATTTTCTCTTTTTTCCAGGTGAAAAGCCGCACAAATGTACAGTATGCGGCAAAGCCTTCAGCCAGTCCTCCAACCTCATAACCCATTCCAGAAAGCATACGGGCTTCAAACCCTTCGCCTGCGATCTGTGCGGCAGGGCGTTCCAGAGGAAAGTAGACCTGCGACGACACAAGGAGACCCAACACACGGAACTGCGTCCCATAGTCACATAATGCCAAACCGCCGGAAGTACCAGCTCGCTTCCGGTCACCACATATAGCTCCAAAGATGTACAAAATAACCTGGAAGAGAACAAGATGATGCAGCCGTACAGGCCCCAGATGGGTATGAACTTGGACCAAGGCTGTTCCCAGATGCTTAGACCAAACTCGGTAATCCAAAACCAAGAGGTTGGGGAGACTGTTAATTCTGTCTTGCCGTTGCCTCCCATACGGTCAGTGTTTTCCAACGTATGTTGGACTACGTAGAATACCAAAAACTTACCAAAAAAGATTTTATACATTATAGACGTTTCATCTGTGATTTTAGTCATCATATAAAATATGGTGCTAAGTAGGTTTTAGGGTGTTTTGGTACAGATTCCTTTGTACATTTCTTTGTTAGTTTTATTTGTTTATTCTTTAACCTTGCTAAGCGAATCTTTACCAGAACACTATATGATAAGTGTACTAAGTGTTACCATAATTGGCCACAGAATGTTAATACATGTGCAATTCCTAAGTCACTGTGCAATTTGAGAGGATATTTTTTTAATCATTACAGAACTTACATATCATTCAGTCGCAAATCGCTGTATTCCCAGGTAGGTAAGTACCTATTGATACCAGTCGAAAACACGAAAGTGGCCAGTTCTATTATTAAAATCACTTGATGGCACACCTGAACCAAAAGTTTCAGAGTTTAGTTTAAAAAATAATTGACCAAGGAATCGCCTTTGAAGAGGACGGCAATTAATGAATATATTTTATCAATATTAAAGGATCAAGATATAGTCACCCTGTAATATACCATTGGATATCCAGTTTACATCATTTATATTCATTCCAAATGCAACGAGAGGAAGTATTTTTAAATTTACGGCGGCGCTGCGGCGGAAATCTCGCCATTTCTCGAGACTACGATTTCAATCCGTAGTTGGAGGAGAGTCTGGTTAAAAATCAAGTTGCTCAATCAAGGAGGCCCTGCTTTGTATTCCTCGGGCGTCGCGGCGCTGTTGTAAATAAAGATATGGCCTCCGCGCGCCAACTCACGCCCTAGGAGATGCTGTATCTCTTTCAATTCGAGTAATATTAGTTTCAGGAGTTTTATTTTCCTTGCTGACTGCTGGTTTTAGGTACAGATTTAATAAGACAAGTTTTGTTCTTGATTTTATTGTTCGTTTGA
The DNA here is from genome assembly GCA_963924545.1 of Pogonocherus hispidulus. Taxonomy (NCBI): domain Eukaryota; kingdom Metazoa; phylum Arthropoda; class Insecta; order Coleoptera; family Cerambycidae; genus Pogonocherus; species Pogonocherus hispidulus. The sequence goes on from OZ004694.1 coordinate 79,218,329, forward strand.
GGATTGTATCGACGAAAAATTAAAGAAATTGTAAGTTTGGAGATTGAAGCTAATTCAATAATCGAATCATGAAGAACTACAGTCACATGTTGGTTTAAGCTGCTTAGTAGATTAAGTAGACGAGAATATATACCTATGTTTGGTACTTTAGTAGATCCTTCTGTGTCTATAAATAGGTATAATTATATCACATGGATAAAGTGAGCTAGACGATTTGGGACATTTTTGAAAAATGTAAGTGGATGTAATATCGAAGATATTCCATTATAGAGTTTGGTAAAGGTTTCAAAATTTTTCTGCTCTCTAAGTTTCGAGATATACCTGTCGTTATATTGGAAGAATTTTTCTGTCGATCATATTTTCAATCTGTCTATTGGCAACAATATTAGATAAGTAGTGGGAAAGACTAATTAATTGTGCTATCCACTGACGACAGCTAATGTTTTACTGATTTCCTAGGATATAACCCAACTATTTGACAAATACTTGAATAGGTCTACAGTAAAAACCAGAATTAAGCAAAGTGGAATGACCTCGCCGATCTGGTAAAATGCGTTGATGCATGGGCGTGCGTATTCTGTTTTACCATTGGGCACATTTCAGTTAATGTATACTCGTATACTATTCTATAGAATACTTCTAGTATATGCACTTCCACTTTTTTAACTAACACAAATAAGTATAAACACTGACACAAAGAATAAATACACTGATAATTTTACCACAAATTTTTACCGTTAAGAAACGCGCGCGAAATAACTCGACATCACGCCACTGTTTCCCTACTACCACGAGCGCAGTCGCTTATTGGTTCCTGATTCGACCAATGAACGTCGTTAAGGCTCAGAGAAAAAGAAAGCGTAAATGCAAGAATATGTATGTTAAATAAGGATGAATAGCTTGTCGGCAACTTTACGACTTTCGCAGTTGCCACGTATTCGGAAATTCGTTGATATTATTAAGTAAAACAAATTAAACATTGTGTTTGCTTTAATAAAGTACAATAGGGATAAGGGACGTTAAAGACAAGTAAAGAAATTAGTAAATAAGGTAATTAATACGTTTCCTGTTTTAAATGAGAATACTTTAGAAATAAATGTGACAACATAGATCTACTCTTTTTCCGGTCATTGCACTTTGCTTAATTCTGGCTTTGACTTTAGTGGTTTGGTAATAATATCACAAACTCGTACTACCTTGAAACGACCTATACCTGAAAGCCTCGACGCGTCATTAAGATTAACAGGCTGATTAAATTATGTAGAAAGCGGTGTTGTCACGTCGTGTAACCTCATACTCCCCGAGCTACGCTAGGGAAGATCACGACAGTGGAAAGAGGTTTCCGGTTTCAGGTTAGAGCGCCGGAGCCTGTCAGCTTGCGTTCTCTTAAATTTGTGATTTGGCTGGTGTGCGATCTGGATTTGCCACTTTCAGCGTCGACTCAGGTGTCAGTTTAATATTTATAAACACCCTACCCTGGAATATTGCCGAGGTGTACTTTTCATTGCCACATTATGTCGAATTCATTACCCTGTGTTGGATAAAATGTTATTTGGAGGTCCTTGTGGCCCTTAGCCTGCTCCTGTTATGCCAATATTGAAGCATGTATAATTATTAAATATCTAGGGGGTACTTTAGGTGTAGTATACATATTTATGTATGTATTTTCAGCTTTTTTAAGTTATATTTGGCATAGCTGTTTTGAACTTAGCGTTATCAAGGTGACTCAGTCTATACAATGAAAGAAAACAATAATGTATAAGTTGTATGATAACTAACAGAAAAAGAAATCTGCTGTAATAATGATTTAAATCTTTCAGAATGTAAACTTTACGAGGTCAAATTAAAGTAACAAAAATACATTAAATGGACCTAGAATATGTATTTACTATAATTCGTTATACAAAAATATTATTTATCTGTTTTACAAATTTGGTTCACATAGTTAGTAGTGTAAGATTTTAGGTACCTACTGAGTTTTTAAAAGTTTTAAGAGTTTTTAAAATATTTTATTTCTCCATTTATAAACCTTTTTACATTTTTACGAATTTTCTTTTTAAAATTTGTTGTTTTCAATATTAATCAATACAAGGCATGTTTCATTATACCTTAGATCATTAATTAAACATAAAAAAAGGGAAAAAGGAGATATAAAATTGGTATAACAGGAACAGGAATATTATTTTTATAAAATATTCATCATTATTTATATTTTTATATATCGCGTTCCTTTTGTTGCGGCCCAGCGGCAAGCCCATATATGTAAATATTTATTATTATAAATATTGTTAATTTTTTATTTCTTTTTGATATAGAACTAGTAAGTGTTAAATGTATATGAGATATGTAAATTATTATTGAAATAAGTATTTGTAAAGCACTTTGTATGTAAATTATCTGTACCTAAGCTTTGTGAATGTTTTATCACACAAAACTTATTCCAACACACAAGATAATAAAATATTGTGATCGAAGTTGTGTATTATTTTTTACCCTTTTTTTATTGATGCTTAACTATTAAATTAAATTTATAATGTCTTATAATTTATATTGACTTTCTTCTTTGATAAAAAGATAAAAATTATTTGAAGATAAAAAAACATAAATGGAAAATATTTGACATGAAGAGAGAATAAAACATGAGGTTCAAAAAAATTTTACTGGGAACGATTTTTAAGGCAATGTGTCTTCCAGTTGAAAAATTCATCCAGATACACACCAAGAAAAAGCACACTATCGTATGTATTTGTGATAGTTATACAATATCTACATTAAAATTTAAATAATTTCTCTTTTTGGTCATTATGTATCCTTATTACATAATTTTTTTCTATGTTCAAAAAACAAATCAGTGATATTAAAGTATTAAAGTAGTAGTAGTAGATATTAAAGTATTAAAGTATAGTCTGATATTCTACAAACAGTTTCATTACTTTTAACATTTAGTGAATCTAATTTGAAACATTTGAGGATATAACAAAAGAAAAGTCATCAGTATAGGCTGCATAAGAAATATTTTTCACAAATAGGGCCTATTATTGATCCTTGGGGGACTCCCATGTTTACGTTCAAACGATTAGAGTTTATACAGGGTGTTAGTTAAACATGCGGCAAAAATTCAAGAGGTTATTCCTTGGACTATTCTAAGGATATTTTATCCTTTGATGATTTTTGAAAAAGCACTTTGTTGCGAAGATATAAGACGAAAAAAATTTTCGATAAATCCAATTTTGGTATTTTTCACATTATTAATGTAGGTGAAATAAAAGTATAGCTTACTACACTGGACGTATCAAGTAAAAGACATAAGAAAAAGGAGTTGTTTTTTCTTACCAATATCCCGTGATACTTCGGAGTGATTATTTTTACGTTTTTGTAGTTTGTATGTGTCGTATTTGTTAAGATTGATTGACGTTTGCCTAGTTGACGTGTAAACGGTTGTTAGTGAAGTCCTCTATTATGGCTCGCTATACGAGTGCCGAGATGGTTGACATATATTTTATTTATGGACTTACTGATGGCAATGCATTAGATGCTAGGCGTTTGGCCTAGCTAGAAGACCATTGGCTACAAGACAGGAAATGTGATTTATGCATGATGGTGTACCACCTCATTTTAGTGTAGTTGCTCGAGAGTTTTTAACAGCAACATACGAAGATCGCTGGATTGGTCGAGGTGGACCTCACGTATCGATCCCCGGACTTAAACCCCCTGGATTATTTCCTATGGGGCCATCTAAAGTCATTAGTTTATACTAGGCCTGGGGAAGATGTGGACGATTTAAGAGATCGGATAATTGCTGGGTGTAACTCAATAAGAAACGACCCTGTTGTTTTTGAAAGAGTTCGAGAGTCTATCAGGAGAAGATTGGATGATTGCATCCGAGCTGGAGGTAGCCATTTGAACAATTCTTGTAGGTTCAGAAATGTTACATGTAATTTTTAGTAATAAATTGTTATTTGTTGAAAATTTTTTTCGCCCTATATCTTCGCAACAAAGCACTTTTTCAAAAATCATCAAAGGATAAAATATCCTTAGAATAGTCCAAGGAATAACCTCTTGAATTTTGGCCGCATGTTTAACTAACACCCTGTATAATCTACAGATTTTTTTGTTTGTCGACTCTCAAAGATATATACTATTCCCAATTTTCTAGAAATGTTGCCTATCCAGTTCAATGCGGCGCTTCTTATGTTAAACGTTTCTAAAACAGACAATATAACAGAGTATGGTTGACGCAGTCGAAGGCCCTGTTTAGATGGCAGAATATCACCGTCGGGCATTCGCCTGCCTCAACATATTCAATAATCGGACTATGCAACGAGCACGTTGCAGATGTTGATTTGTTCATATGAACACCATGTTGGTTATTAAACACATTTTTTTTTTTAAGAAATACAAAAACTTTTGAAAATACGTAGGGGATAGCAACTGGTATATAATTTTCTAAATAAGTCTAAATCCTTATTTTTCGAAGGATTAAGACGGGATCACATTCGCAGTCTTTATATTTAGTGGATACACTGCATTTAAACAACTTTTTAATTAAATATGTCAGAGGTACTATAATGTAATTAAAAATCTGTCTCAAAATAAACCCCGGACTATCATCTGACCCTGTAAACTTTTTAGGTTTTAATTTTCCATTTAATAAAGTTAATACTTAGTTTTTTTTCTGTACAAGGATACATTGGATGTTGGTTGAAAGTATTACCATTTTTTCCTTTTTACTTCTGAGTTTTAATCATGAGTTTAACATTGAGCTATGTTAATATAATCATCTTCAGATGATGCCAACTTTGTTGGCGAAACGCGCGTCGAGTGCAGTATAGTGTTTTGGTGTTATATGCAAAACTACGTCAGTGTTAGCTTCACAACAAAGGTTCCAACCCCCTTCAAGATTACTGATTAACATTCCTAAACAGAAACAAATTTTCTAGCGATTGACTACATAAAACAATCTTTTTTAATTTAACATTCATGATAAAAGAAACCCATTGATAAAATTATTTTTTTATTGCCAGAAAATGTTTTATTAAGAAATTTACAACGCGATTTAAAATTTGTAATCCGAAATAATTATTTTCCAATAGGACATCCCAATTTGTAATTATTCCAATAACAACTAACAAAAATAACATACAAAATACATAATTTTGACTATGTATAACCACTTCCCTCACTGAGAAGTCTTTGGTAACATCTGACTCAGCCATATCATCTAAATTCGAACCAGCCCCATCATTTGCCATCGACACAGATTGATTCTGATCAGAAACCTCTATCATTCTTTTGGCAGGTTCGTCTTCATTCTCTTCAAACATGTCGGGTAGTTCAGTTCCAACTAGACTTACCGTAGACTTTTTACCCGTTGAAGTAAAATATATTAAATGATCTACAACACTTCTATAAATGTAATTGCACTCAGCTCTGGTTAAACAAACGAATTCGACTGCCTCATCGTTTGACATCTTCACTATTATCTTACAGTCCTCTTGCTCTACTTTACCAATATCCATCCATTTTAAATGGTGGACCTTCCTATTATCAATATAGGTCACCATACCATTATGGTTGACCCATAGGTTAAGGTCGCTTTGGTTGTGACTTTCTACAAGGTACGGGTCGATGCCGTAAGCCTCCAAATGACATGCCATGCGAAGAAATAAATCTTCCACTTGCGGTCTGGTCAAACCGCTTAAGTGATTCCTGTGTATCTCAATTGCTTTGGTCTCCACCATGAAGCTCTGATTCAGGAGTATCTTCTCCTTAATGTAGTTGCCATAATGAACCTCTGGATCGAAGTTTCCATGGGTGTACTGGAGGATAAGAGCTAAAAGTAAAGCCGAGTCGTTTGGGCCGCAGCATAGCCTTCCACTTATGAGGTCGTATCTCAGCTGCAAGAAGATTTGGTGCCTAGTTTCCTTATCCGTAAGTTTATATGGTTCTGGTGGGTAAACTTTCACTCTGAAGTGAAAATGTATTGGGCAAACGTTTTTCACCTGACTTCTGATGAGTTTATCCAGCTCTAACCAGTGTCGCTGTTCGAAGGTGTCCACGTACTTCAGCCCCCAGTATTCTTTTTCGTTTAAGGTCTGGTACTGGCAAATGTAGTCAAGCAACTCCTTTCCGGTGTGATTGGACTTGTACTCGCATTCCAGAATTTCTCCATTTCTTAACAGATGTATGGAACAAGGATATAATACTTCTATCCCTGTTCTGGATAAAACTGTTTTCATATCACGATAATTTTGTCAAGTTCTAATTTTAAAATATATATTTTTAGTATGTATAATGAAAGCAGATAATTATGACACAAAAAATATTGTTGTTGACTTTGTGTATGACATTTTGTCCGACGAATATTTGTCAGATTTGACAATGCTTCATCAATTATTTTATTAGGCTTAGCAGATATATGTAAGTAGAATTATTATTAGACTAGGTAGGTAATTTAAATTTTATCTTTCTTGCTGTTAACATCAGAGCAATACATATAATCATAGTTTTACTTGGTATAAATTCACTGCAACAAAATAAAATAAACAAATTTCTTATATAAACAAATTCAATGGAAATTACAATATTAATAGTACAAATACAAATATACAGGTACTGTACTAATATACAGGTCTTCAAATAAAGATATGTTCAATTTGGAAACAAAGACATAAGATCATGATACACGATAGTTACATAAATATAAATAACATAATACTGGAAAATACTTCTGATTCGTTATTTAGTGGGGGAACGCAGCTTAGAGTTACATCCACAGACTACTTCTATGTCCACACCTCTGACCCCTGTCACCCGTGTCACGTCTCGCACCCATATACTGATACCTCAGCCCAAGGATTGTTAACTGTTTACAGGATTGCTCGATCGCTCAATTTTGTCATCCGCCTTTGTTACGTCATCGAAGATATATGTAATCGAATTGTCAAAATATACCTATTTTGTGTTTGTTATATTTCACATTTGCAAGAGAATTTTCGTATTTGAATGATTATTAATATTATTATTTATTAAAGTTTGTAATAACAGTATAAAGTGTACCTATTTTTACAAGTTCGAGATCTTTGGATCTTTGATGACATCACAATTATGGATTACATTGTAGTATAGGGATCGAGCAATCCTGTAAACAGTTAACAATCCTTGACCTGAGCCAACCACTGCATCGTTTTTTCTCTCTTTAATATTCACTTTACTTACTATCCACCCGTCCTTGTTTCCAAATGGAATATATTTTAATTTGGGAACTCTATAATAAATATGATGTAGTACACATCAAATTTGACTATACTACAAAGTAAAACTACTACAAATATAAACAGTACACCAAACTATGTATCGCTAACGAAGAGGTTGAAATATCTACACCAAGTCAAAATAATGTTTGATTTGTATGTTCAAGCTGTCCTCAAAGGTAGAACAGTATCATTTGGTGAATTAAATACATGGAAACATCAAAAACTAGGTCTAGGGACTGTCTTTTTAATGGGAGTAAGCAATTCGGGCAGTGAATTTTATTATTAATTATACAAAATGATGACGTATTGAACTCCATCTCATTTTTCAGGACTAACCAAACTGAAACGGGAAAGTAGGTACGCCCTCGACTCCCAACAGCTGAAACATATTTTAATTTAAATCTATTTGGTATTTTTGTTGCTAAAATATTTCGAATTCCTAGTAAAAACACCCAAAATCTGTATTGAAGATGAGATAATAATCTTCATATGCTTAAAAATTTTAGCTGTAGTCCGAATGAATCTACACCAAGATCAAACCTAATTAGAACTCGTAAATTTTATATCTGTATATTGGTCGAATACTCATTCTTGTGTATGATATACAACTATATTTTTTATATTTAAAGGCATTGATATACCTTGTATTAAGATGATTTAATATTTTCTGAAGACATTTTTACTGTGTAGTTTTGGTTTCTAATATTGAAAGTAAACAAATATGAGAATATAATAATTAAAAGAAGCATCTCTTTTCGTTGATGTTTCGGAAATTGCATGTATTATTATCATCAAAACACTGCACTTGGAATACCTACTCGTCTCAGTATATGCGTGACCGTTTCCCCAAACTAGTGATATTTTCTAGGTTTCCCTCATTCCCGTACCAAATGTTGGTTAGGGTTTACCAACCGATCATTCTCTGCGGCCAGTAGACCTTCAGAATAATAATATACATACCGCCCCTCCCTCATACAAATCACTGATTGGTAGAACTTTATTTTTGATTTTTCTTTACGGTAGATACATTATTATCATCGTCAAATAAGAAAACTGACAATGCACAAATTTAATCACGTAAAATTAAAAACTGTGCTAATTTTAAACCTACCAACTACATCACAAGAGAGGACCACTGATGAAAACGCTAGATTTGAACCCATCTATAAGACTCTTTAATGCCCTTGTATCTTCAGCAGTCATGATATTGTAGGTAAACAGCCTGCGGCGTATTTCATCCCTCTCGTTGTGGCGAAATGTCACGGATCCTGTCAATCGTGCTGTAAGCCAGGATTATCCTCTGGCAATCACAGGACTATTGTGTGCGGTGTGAACTAAAAGCTGCTTTAACCATTACAAATTATATTTGATAGTGTGTTGTAGGGGCCGAGTGATTACTGCAGACTTTATTATTCCTCTCTTATTTATTGATGTCATTACCCATTGTTAGTCATTTATTTTCTTGTTGTTTGCGTTATATTCGGCACTGGCGAGAATCCAACCGCAAAATATTGGTTTTCATTATCGTTTCTGTATATATCTTTCTTTATTATAGGAATTAAGCCAAAAAGTGAACTAACAGATAAATTATAATACTATTATAATTATTATATTACTAGAAATGGGAGAAAATCGCTAATTTCTAGCCCTACCGGGGGTCCAGGCAAAAGTACCTACAATAATATTATTTTTAAGAAAATACGTATTGAAGAAATTTGAGATAATCCCTTGTATATGAAATAATAAATTTAGAGACAGAAATTAACAAAAAAAAAACTACTACGAGTGTAGTAAGGATACCCCCATATCCTCCATCTGTAAACACGCCTTATAAAATAAGGACTGAACCAAATTAGGCCAAAACAGCTATTCTTTTGGCTAATGCCACCCCGAGCGCTGAATTACAAAGCAAAATTTGGTGTATTTTGTCTAACAATGTTAGAATTCAAAATACAATGTTTTGGATTGCAACGAAAACTATGAGGAAATACTCTGGACCTCACATCGTAGGATGTCACTAATTGCAGACCGGTTTCGACCTTTTTATGATCTCATCAGTACATTAGATTCCCCGTTGGGTTTGGATTGTGTTGCGAGAACTACCAAGAGGTGGCGCCATTGAGACTTGTGTACGCAAGGCTTACCAATTGTGCCAAATACTCAGGTCTTTCCATTCGTAGGTATGCTCACTTATATTGCAAAAATATATTACTGTCATAATTGTTGCAGCAAATTAATATTGTAGATAAGTATTTACTTTCTAAGCTAAAATGATGAATTTTACAGACTGCCAAAATAAACGAATTAGTTCCAAACTTTACCTGGAGAAAGAATAAAAAACTATGGACAATGAAACAGAATACTAATAGTAATAAATAATTGGAATTAAAACGTAAAATTAAAAAAGTTCCATCCAGCTGGATTCGAACTTGCGATATTCAGCATTACGATGTTTGAAATCCTGCGACTTATACCATTACGCCACCACGTCACTCGTTATTGTTTGACACGCTGAGACAGTTAAGTATGTAAACTGTACGTGTTAACATGAAAAACTAATTTTTACCAATATTCTAACTGGAAAAGCATTTTGCTTCAGTATTTTGGTAATCAGAAGTATTTGGCAGTCAGTAGGGGAGGGTGGGGCAAGTGAGCCATAGGAGGCAAGTGCATCGTTTGGAATAATTCGTACAACCGGCAACACAGTCGGAAACAATCAATGCAGTTTACTTCCGTATCAACAGGTCCATCGTGTCCGTAAAAAACTCACTGAAAAATATTAAAACTAAGGCAAATATAATTATTTTTTGTTTTTGGTATGTTGTGATGTAATATTTACGGTGAATTGCGTAAGGATTTTTCACAATTTAAACGCAATATCTAGATATTCCATTATGAACACAACATAACCTTATATTTTAGTAATACCTCGTGATATTTAGATTGTTGCCAAATGTGTCTGTTCTACTTGAATTTATTTTAAAAAATTTTGAGGTCACGTTGGGGCAAGTGAGTCATAGCTATATGACTCACTTGCCCCACAGTAGAATAAATTGTGTGTTGAAAAAGTGAAAGAAAAAAGAGGAAATTTAAAGGAAAGGAAAAAAAGTGCATCAGCAATGACAGCAACAATGTCAGAAGAGAAAGCCACAATATGCGTTTACTGTCACGAGATATATGGAGACACTTGTCACGAAGAATGGATTATGTGCATAAAATGAAGTGCCTGAGTCATTTGACAATTTTTTTTAAAGTCTTACGTTTCATAAAAAGTTAATATTTTGTACGTTTTTTAGGGTTAAGTTGTTTCTTAAAGAATTAAAGTTCTTTTTTACTCATATGCGTTGTTTTATTTCTAAAAGTAAAAAAGTTATAGATCGTCAAACCTTAAGGTATCTCACTTGCCCCACCCTCCCCTACTATCGATTCCGTTAGCAATATTTTTCATAAAAAAATAACTTCTCTGAAGATTAATTAATTTGACAGTTTTCGTAGGAGGTGCTTGTCGTTAGTGTAATCTTACATCGGCAGATAAAATGAGAAAGAAGTTGAGACGGATGCGATTCGAGATTTTCGAAGACGAAATAGAGGTAGAAGAAGTGGTCGTACAGTCTCGAAAAAAATCTCAAAGGATTAGAGAAAGGGCGGAACTTTGGTGTGAAGCGGTTTTCGAAGCCGTAAAAATTAGAAAAAGCGTCGAGAGGATCCCGTGAAATATCGGGATTTCGGCAGACGTGAAGGGGCCATTAGGCGCGAGAGCAAACACCGGTGATAGCCGCATCTCTCTCGCCGAACGGCGATCGACGAACATTTTGCAGAGATTTTTTGAAAAGGCGTTTAAATTGGGAAAACGCGTAAGAAACGCCTAAGTAGATATAGGAGAAAGGCTTGGGCCGCGGGAATCGCTTCTTAGAAACTTTGTCGATTTGGCGACACAATTTAGAGCGAGACGGAATCGAGCGTTTTAATATATATGGATTATAGGTAATTATCGTTTCTGTAGTTTTCTGTAGTTTTTAATAAAATTTTCCTAATTTCCTAATACTTATCTAACCTATAATCTATCCTAATCCATAATAGTGTTTTGAGTCCTATAGGTAACTCTGGTAGTTTTTTAATAATATATTTTTTATCTGGAACACTTTATATGTATGTCAGTACATAGAGATTTATCCCCTTGCCAGAAATTGGCAGAAAAACACAAAAAGTAAAAGTATTTGTCTATAGTATTCATCTGAAGATATAGACATACATACATCACTTTTTCATCATATACTATACCTATTTGATGCATTGTTTTTTTATCAAAACATGAGCGTTGTATAAATCAATTAGGTACCAAAATACTCCCCCGATTTCAACGGTACACCCATGCGAAAAATAATTTAATTCCGTAATGTTCTATTACCACTCCGCGCTTCGCATATGGTGTCGTATAATATAAAACTGAAAATAACATTATAATACAAATATGCGAATAAATTTACTATATTTCTATGGGGAAAACGAACATATCCCGTAGGTGCTATCGTTCTTTTAAAATGACAGCGTTATCACATATCCACATACGCTGTACTGATTAAATTCAAGACTATTATATCCAATATTTTAAAATGTATATATGGGCTGGTCTTACGTAGCTGCACATGTGCGTGTGATTTGAAGCGATTTTTTCCATCCACACGTCAGAAGAAGGTCTTTTTCCAGCGCAAACTTCCCTCTGGCATAAAAACGAGACCAATGGGGCTCCGTGCAGTTTACCAATCCGGTAATTTGATCCAGAGTCGGTTGAGGCGACGCTGCCTCGTGGCCTAACCCTTCTGATGTCCCAACGGTGTCATACCGGTGACATGATATAGAGGGGTATAATTTGTCTCTTTGCGATTTATTAATTAGAGGTTTTTGGTAATGAGTGGAATTAGCATATTATTTGTACTCTTGTTTTTATTAAACTAAGTGGATTCCAATGTTGCGGACGATGTCGTGTATTTGTTTTAAAATTGTGTCAGGAGGTTGTAAATTTTATCGCTTGACATCGTAAATTAATGCCGCCAAGGACGTGTCATAATGTTAATTAGAATTAACTGTAGCCCGGAAAATATGGGCACAAAAATGTCATTAATGTGGATAAAACATAGAATACACTAGTCTCGGTAAATATGGATAAGGTGTTTTAGTTTTAATTCTCCGCAAAGTTATCCTGGACACCTGGAGATAGAAAATTGATCAAAATATGAAAAAGTTGGCTCTTTAGATTACTCTGGGCACCTGATAAATCACGTCCTTTTTGAAAAATTATACTGACGATGGTAATTCAAAGAGGAAAAGTCGATTAGAAAATCAAAAAATGTCAATGAAATATTGCAATGAGAAAGTTTAATTCGTTCGATATCTGTACAAACAGAACCAGAAAATTTAACTGTAAGAGATAAGTCATAAAGTCGTTTAAAGTAGAGATGCAAAGGGTACCCGGCCACTTTGACCGGGTAATAAACTACCCGGCGGGGTACCCGACATTTAATAAAAACGAGGTGCGATAGTAAATGTCAAAAACACCTGGTAAATAAAAAAAAATCAATAAAGATTTATTTTGATTGTCTATAAGTAAATATTAAAATAGCAACTTTACATTAATAATAAAACATTTATTAATAATAAAAATTAAGTAAAGGCAAATTATGGTATATAAAAATAAATTTTTCACAATTTTATACATTTAGCCGATTTCGGGTGTCACCCAATACATTTTCAGTCTCTGAAAATACAGTAGTGGGTGGTGCAGAAGGATATTAATTTGTCAATTTCGCAAGGTTGGGAAAACTTTTCGAGTTCACTTCCCACCACCAAAACGGAGATGATGTTCTCTCTGATAATGGCATTTTTAAATAATTATCTATTTCATTTTAAGGGTCTTTTTTGTCGAACAAGTTAAAGAATCGTGATGTGAAGAGCTTGACGCAATTTGTGAAAATACTTATGTTCCACACTTCCGCCTTTTTTTCGGGCAATAAGAGAAATCAAAGGAATAGGAATTTCCCTCGAATTTATTATTTGATAGAACCGGCGAGCCTGTGACAAGTTCCGACAGGTTGGCGTCGCTGATAATATTATTATTTAGTGGAAAAACTATTACAAATTGTTTATTTCTATAAAATTTTTGAAAACTTACATTTTATATTATAGCAAACGGTGCCCGGAAATCATTTTTATGCCGAGTATATTTGCTATGAATTTTTTTGTTTATAAATATACATACACATTTTGAAGGTTGGGTTAAAATTAAAAAATACCTGTAAAAATGTCTTTACAACTGTAGATACTGGGTACCCCATAATGGACCTTAAAACTTGTTTTTGGGTTATGAACACATTGCATGCAAGGTAAACCAACACTAGAAACATTCCATTGCTGAATTGTTTCATAGTAAAAACTGTACGTACATTTTTTAATAAATATGATAGTGAGTGAAGTTTAAAAATCAGTTGTTCACGATGTACTTTCCAGATTAAATGTTGATCTATATATAAACCTATAAATTCAAAATGATTGTCGCTACCATATATGAGTTCATCATTTAAAGTTAATCTCAAATCAGAACAAGGCTTTTGTCAATTGTGAAACCTCAAACAGTGACTTTCTTCTGTATTTAAATAATGCAGTGAATTTTTACTGAACAACACTAACTCTTTTTACATAAAATATATTCATATTGTTTTTATAATTTATCATCTGAATGATTTGAGATTGTTAGATTGTTTTCTTTTAACAATTTCACTGGCGCACTATGTCCTGCTTTTACACAGCACACTACACCAGCTCAAACAGTTTGGGTATCTTCAATCTTCGAACAAGATGTTGGTTGTCCAGCAGCTGAAGAGCTTCTGCATTACAATGTTTAACCATTGGGATGTTAAGGTGGTCTCGATGCAAGTCGGAGTTGCGTATGTACCATGGAGCGTCTACTATGTTATGCAGCACTTTGTTCTGGAAAGTCTGAATGGTTTTAATGTTACTATTTCTGGCACAACCCCAAAGTTGAATACAGTATAACCAAACTGGTTTTAAGATCTGATTGTAATGAACATCTGATTGGTCTAAAGTTACCAGGTAACCTACTCCTTTATAAACCATGGGTTTTGGCTGCAATTAATAGTTATTTGTTTTACTAAGCAGAAAAGCACAAGATTTAATGCCGCGCCTGGTGTTTCATAGCCAAGGCGTAGCCGAGGCTAGCAAACCAGCTAAGGCATTAAATCTGCTTTTCTGCCGTGTGAAACATATAATTTTTTCTCCAAATTTGTTCCAATTTCACGCAAAATCGTCTTTTTTATATTTATTAATTACGTTTCATTATCAATATCCAAATAATTAAATTACTTCAACAAAGGTGACTGGCTCTTCGTTACAATGTTTACCGCTGATGACGTTTGTAAAATTGTTTGTGTAATGTCATTGTCAATTGAAATTACCAATTTGATTTAAATTATTACCTGGAACGTTGCATAGCAACGATGAACTTTTTCTGCCTGTAGGCAGTAAAAATATAACTTTTAAGCCTGTCAAGTGTCATTAAAAAGCCGCTTTTAATGACACTTTACGCTTTAATGGCGTTTAATGTCATTTGGAGAAAAAAATTATTACATTTAAATAGTAATGATTCATCCATGATTCATCTATACCCAGCTATGAAAATGACGGTTTATGTCATAATTAAACTCAGTCTATTTAATAATGACATAGTTAATGTTGTTATAATTATGATATCGAGCCATGTCCCTAGTTGGCTATAGACATGGGCATTGGAAAATGGGAAAGCTATTACAGGTCGACGCAAATCTGAATCCTGTATCGCTGTATGAAAAGAAATACAGGGCATTGCATTTCAATCAAGTTACCTATTAGAAGTCGGAGTTTTTGTATCAATTCTGATGAAAAAAATACTACGTATTTTATAGAATATTGCAGAGATAAAGAAAGCAATATCTCAAAATTTGTTACCGATTTTCTATTTCACATTACGTGAACGTTGTGAAAATTTCTGGATAGAATAGGGATCCTAATGGGCCTTTTCAAGTAAAATGAATTTTACTATTTTATTAATATCAAACGTCATACTGGTACATAAGTAAAGGTAGAATCAACCCAATTTATTAAAGAATGGTAATTATGCGAAGTTATCCAAGTACAAAGTGACCGAACTTCATGAATAATTTCAAACTGCGCGGTTCGCTGACATCACACTCCAGTAGCCAATAAAACGTAGACAAGTTAAAGAACGGCTCCTCGTTGCCACATATAATTTTGCTTTTTTCTTGGCAACGATTAGATTTACATTCTGGTAATTTTGAAATAAAAATATTATGTATTTTTAGATGAAATGGTAATTTTAAAATGAAAATATGTATTTTTAGGTGAAATATTCTCCATAAATTATTACTAAAATGATTATTTTACAATTTATCCCTTGAGCAAAATAATTTTTCGGTATTTTTCGCTAACGGTGACAACACTGCACAATCTATGCTAGAATCAACTAAATGATGATTTGATAACTTAGGTTATAAGAACTAACCTTCTTGTCTTAACATTGCGCACTTCAGCACTTAGAAAGTTCATATTTGTGACGTAGAAATCGTTAACCATTTCACTGTCAAGTCTTGGAAGGTTGTCTGAATCAGCCTTAAGATATCCCTTTTCGATTTTATTCATTTTAAATCAAATTAATCAAAACACAAAACGAAAGTTAGGTTAAGCACATTTCACTTGACAGAACACAAAATGCAGGGCAGCCAACAGACAACGACGAACTGGAGTATGACGTCAATGGTGCGTTATTTGAAATATATGGTAATTTTAACAATTTTTTCAAAATATATCTCGTAAAGAAAAAAAATTTAAAAAATACTTTTTAGGCATAACTAAGTATATATTTTATAATAAGCGAATAAAAAAAAGATGTGGAAAAGGCCCATTATCACGATAGACCAGGAATTGGTCACTAGATTTTACTAATTACATGTAGTCGTAGTATAACATGAAATAACATCCCTTTTTGCATCATATACGAGTAGAAATATCAAGCTGCCACCCAAAATATATTTATATTTCTGGACTGAAGTATTCATAAACCTTTTCTTAATATATTTTATGGTATCACCCGGTATATTCCATCTTAACTTTACAACTATCACTTTAGTAGCTGTTCCTGATCGGTTAGCTGTTGTTACTCAAGTAATCTATCTTGTTATTTTATAGGATACTAAGTACGTTTTATATTCTGTAAATTGATGTTTACCTGGACTAAAATGTCAAAAGCATAATTAGTTTTTAAATATGCAAATTGGCATTGAAGGCTGTAATTAGGCTCATGGGAGAACGTTATGAAAAAATTGTATGTATTAACGCGAACAGCCTATTTAGGCTTCCGCTTCTGGGAATACACAGACAAGATAGTAAGGCTAGCGAATAGTAATCCCAATAATAACGCTCTTCACTAATTATACGCAACGTAACGACAGCGTAAACTACTAATATATAAAACGGCTCACTTAACAAATTAAATGCTTTTCTGGAAATCTATCCTGTTTGGAGCATCACATGGGAATCGTCATATTTAAATTTTGCTACTAGGCTGATATCACCACTTTTATACAATTTTTTGTTCCCAAAAGATTTTTAACATGTTCTTTTATACCTATATTAACATGTGAAACATGAAATAGTTGTGAATGTTTGTACTGGCGAGATACAGTGAAATACACCGTAGTGCCCTCTTTGGATTTTTGCTACTACCTGTCTGACAATTATTGTCTAATTGACAGACAGATAACGATCTGCTGTCAATTAGATTGACAGCAGATCGTTATCTATCTATTAAATCAATCCCTACAAACATTCACATATGCCCCTTAGGCAATCATGTCGCCATATCATTCATCGATTCCGATACCTATGGCAATCTGATGAGATCATAACAAGATCGAAACCGGTCATTGTCTGGTATTTGGTCTTGATGAAGAATGTGGCGACACCCATGGAGATATTGATGTAATGCAACGCCAGTCGGGGCATATTGGCCTTGGAGTAGTTGTTTTCAGCATCTCCTTCCAATGAAATAGTTGTTTTATATTTTCTTGAATCTGTATTTACAAATCTGGATATATTCCAAAATTCTTTAATTCTGAAACAGCTTACCACTTAAGAAATAACAAAGACTGTAAATTTTACAGAGTTCTTTATTTTACATTGGAAATGTTTATATTTGTTTGTATATGAGGACCAAGCTATAGGAGGTTTCGTTCAAGGACAAAAGACAACTGAGACGCGATCGAGTGACGCAATACATATAGTGGAGCAGATGAAACCTATATCTTCTTATAGAGCATATTTTGGGGCATATGTGGTGTGATCTACAACCTTTTTCAGTAGGCTATTTTTTAAATGGCCTTGGAGTGCGTTATCTGTACAATTCAAAAACGTGTGTTTCTGATATATCCGTTTTCGAATTATCGAATTTTTAAAAAGCGCTCGCGTTTATCAAAGTGCAGTATTACGACGGGCTCAGGCTTATAGCGCGAATACTGGTGCCTCTATAGATGTCTACCCCTAGAAAGAAGCGAGTTGGACCGGCGATTTTACTCCACTAATATGTATCTATAGCTCAGCGCTCAACCAGCGAGCGGCGTGAAGAGTAGTGGGTAGTGTTCAGTTATAATACCATACTCGCTTAATCGAGG
The DNA here is from genome assembly GCA_963924545.1 of Pogonocherus hispidulus. Lineage (NCBI taxonomy): Eukaryota > Metazoa > Arthropoda > Insecta > Coleoptera > Cerambycidae > Pogonocherus > Pogonocherus hispidulus. Next base: position 79,236,321 of record OZ004694.1, read on the forward strand.
TCGATCGGCCCGCTTATAATTATGTTTCATATATTGTGTTATCATTTCCAATGTCTCCGCTGGTTGCAAGGAATACGAAATCTGTGATTTTTAGCTATGAAAATGCTTATAGGATCGCGAAGGTATATGGGTATTTTTCGATGAAAAGTGTAACGCGATGAGCATGTCACACCGACATGGTTAGGTAGTGGGGGACCGAGTAGAGCGGGCGACGTCGGCGCATAGTTTGGCGGCATTCGTATTCGTATATTGCAAATTGCAAGTCTGAGAATCTGAACTCTCATGTGAATGTGATATACAAGGTGGCAAAGTCTGTAAGTTACAAATGGTAAATTCTCAAATTAGAAGGTAACTTTTGCAAGCTTTCTATAGTTCCAAATTTCCTTAATTCATTTTCAATGCACTCCGATGGTTGCAAAAATTGCGAAATCTGTGATTTTTTTTATAAAGCACAACCTGAAATATACGTCAATCCTTTGACAGATAATCGAGGATGATACTTTTGGTTGACTCACCCTGAATGGTCATGCAAAGTAACAGCAACAACGGAAATGATTTGTGACCTATATAAACCAAAACAGAAATGAAAGGGTTTAAAATTTTAGAAAAATAAGTAAACCACACACGTTTATAATGTTAGGCACCTACATTGTAAAGTTTCAAATAATCGGCCTCATTAGTCCTACTATTCAACCCTTATTTAACCTATTATTATTAATGTTTAATTTGCGACGGTGGGTGATTTAGTTGGGAATGGCAGCCGTTCAGATAGTTTATCGGGTCCAATTTATGCAATAGCTGAATGCAATTTGCAGAGAATGTACACGCCAGAATTCCCATTTATCAGAAGCTGTTTATGAACCTAGTTATCCCTGGGAGGTATGCCGGCTCCCGTCGGAGCCGAGATGGTGGCACGGGCAGTGGCGTGCTTGGCTATTAGGGCGCAGAGATTTCAAGTCGATAATTTTTATTACTGTATTACTATAAATATTGACATCCTTCTAATGAAAGTGAGAAATAAAATTTAATTAAAAGGTATACCTAATTATTTCAATCATAGTTAAAAAAATATATAGCAAATAACTACGAATTGTAAGGACATCATTAGGTCCTCCATCTGCAAACGCCTTATTTTAAATAAGTACTAAAACAAATCAAGCCAAAACAGCTATTTTCCTGGCTATATGCCACGCCGAGCGCTGAATTACAAACCAAAATTTGCCGTATTTTGGTCTAACACAGTTATATTGCACTGATGAAAGAAACCGGTCTGCAATTAGTGACATCCTACGATGTGTGGTCCTAGTATTTCCTCGTAGTTTTCGTTGCAATCCGAATCCTTGTATATTGATTCTAACTGTTTTGGACAAAATACGGCAAATTTTTCTTTGTAATTCAGCGCTCGGCGTGGCATATAGCCAGGAGAATAGCTGTTTTGGCTTGATTTGTTTTAGTCCTTATTTAAAATAAGCCGTTTGCAGATGGAGGACCGAATGATGGTCCTTACTATTCGTAGTTATTTGCTATGTACATGCCATCTGTCAAGTAGTAGAATTAGTTTCTACACCCCGTTATTGTATTGAAAAAAATATATGTTTTAATTATGATAAAATATATACATCTCTATACATGTATGCATTATGAATGGTAAATGACCGAAATAATTTTGTAACTATAGATTTTAACTCTTTATAGCTCGTGTAGTATGTATTAATGTATTCTATGATGAAGTCAAATATTCTGAGCCAGTTCTTATAAAGCTTGTGGGATGGGATTGCAACTTATTTCTTTGCCATAACCCCATAAAACAAAATCTGAGAAATAATGTGACCATTCTATGGGATCCTTGTAAATTCTTCGTTCCATCTTCAACGACTTATTGACAAAATAATATTCATCAGTTTTCCCAAGAAAAAAATATTACTTGTACTTGTGCTGTAAATATCCTACACCAAAAAATGACATCTGACCAATCGAAAATTGTCCATTGGAATGGACAAATTAGACTCGGTACAATTGAACTGGACATTATTACGAGTGTATTATTGCATATAAAACATGTTATTGCAAAAATTGTTTTGTCTACACTATGAGCTTTGTATTAGTTTCTTACTGAATTATAACTAAAATTATTTCAACTAAAAAGGTATTTCTTCATAGTTCAAGTTTGTGGTTAGTTTGGAGTTGTAAACGTATTTTATTTGTTTGCAACATGGTTATGACTGATAATTTAAATCTCAGATTCAAATAATATCAACAGAACGTATATTAGTAATAAACATTACATATTTCTGTAAACAGTTAGCAGTTTGTCCGCTACTGTTTCTAATTTTGCCAGTTGGTGTAGACTATAGAGATTTCAATGTATGGAAATTCTTATCAGTCTTGCCCTAAACTATCTATGGTCATAGAGCAATATTGTTATATTTCTCTATGTCTAATGGTTGTCAGTTTCCTGTCAAAAGCATCTGAAGTTTAAAATATGATTTTAGTTATTGAACACTAATCCATTCAAGTAAAAAAAGATACAACTATACTAACATGTTTCTTCTATTATTTGTATCTCTAGTGCTATGCTGGTACGACGTAAGTTCAAACCATCCTTTCGAACCGAAATATGTGGACGTCCCTTTGGACCACTTCTCCGTCAGATTCAATCAAACATTCAAGTTAAGATACCTACTGTACGGTAAATTCCATATCAAAGGAGGGCCCATATTCATCTACACAGGGAATGAAGGCGATATCATGATGTTTGCCCAAAACACGGACTTTATCTTTGATATTGCTCAAATTTTCAATGCTTTAGTAGTATTTGCTGAGCATCGGTATTACGGGGAGTCCCTACCATTTGGAAACGAAACTTTCTCCAATCCAGACAATCTGGCCCATCTCACAACTGCCCAAGCACTAGCTGATTACGCTTATCTCATCGAAGAAATTAGACGAACTTATCTTGGCACGATGATCAGTAGGGATACTTTCCCTTTCATAGCCTTTGGTGGGTCTTACGGAGGTATGTTGGCGGCTTGGTTGAGGATGAAGTACCCAAGTTCCGTGCTTGGAGCTATTGCTTCTTCTGCTCCTATTTGGTTCTTTCAAGATTTAACACCATGTGATATGTTCTACGATACGATAACCAAAGTATTTGCTTACTTTGGTACTAACCATTGCAACACAACTATTAAGGCCAGTTGGAATATTATTCGAAACGTGACAAGAACTGACGAAGGCAAGTAAATAAACTTTTTCATGAATAATAATTGGCAATAAAACGTATTTATGAATTAGCTAAGTTACTCCTTTTCAGGTAAATTATATTTATCCAGTCTGTGGAACATTTGTAATGACCTTAAGACCGCTGCCGACATAGATAAATTGATCGACTGGCTAAGCAATATCTACGTCAACTTAGCAATGGTAAACTATCCATATCCCACAAATTTCCTCGCTCCACTCCCCGCTTACCCCGTCAAAATATTTTGCGACAAGCTGAACAGCTTCAAAGTCGAGGACAGCAAGACACTCTTGCACGCGTTAGGAGCAGCTCTAGAAGTATATACAAATTACACGGGCAAAACTAAGTGTAATAATATAAATGTGACATCAGAGGATCTAGGTGAGTTTGCTTGGGACTATCAGGCCTGTACGGAGCTGGTAATGCCGATGTGTTCAACGGAAAACGATATGTTTGAGATTCTAAATTGGGACTTTAAAAAGTACTCTGATGAATGCTTTAAAAAATTTAAAGTAAAAACGTCGAGTCCATACTGGCCTGTTCTGCAATATGGTGGCAAGAACTTGAAGTACTTTTCCAACATTGTGTTCAGCAATGGCTTGATGGATCCCTGGTCTTGCGGAGGGGTGTTGCATAATATTTCTTCTAGTATTTGGTCTGTCAATATAACGGATGGAGCGCATCACGTGGATCTGAGAGGTGCTGATCCTGCTGACACGAATTACGTGATTGAAGCGAGAAAAATGCACGTAAAGGCTATAAAGAAGTGGCTAAATATTAATTGATGTGTGATCAATATTATGGTTGGTTAATAATGCCATTTATTGTCTCATGCATAGTGTGCAATCAGAAAATAAAAGAATAAAGCTTTTGTAAGCTTCTTATGACGAACATATAATGTTTTTGTTTTTTTTCCAAGTACTTATGAAAGGCGAATTTTTGATATATAAATTATCTTTTTACCACTTCTGATTTTACCGTAAGTAATTCCAACTTTCGATTTTTATATGGAATATCTTATATATTGTTATATTTTTGGAATCTACGTCCTTTTCTGAATCTGATAATAAAACATGTGACATTTCAGCTGTCCTATTGTTTTTTGAACTGTACCTATTTTACTTTTGGATTTAGAGTGCCTTGACCATCCCTGATTAATTCTGATGGACCATAGCAACCATAAAAAATAGAGTTGACGTCAAAAACATTCAATTTCTCTACTTACAGGGCTTGAAAATCTTTCAAAGTAGACCTGAAACAAATTTTTTTTAATACCATATTAATAATAATGATAATAAAAGTACATAATGGTACTAAGCTACCATTAGAAAGTTCGATTAATAAGCAATCTACCCAAACGCTTATTTTTGTTTGTGGGACTAACAAAACTGAAATTGCAGTTGAGAGAAAGAACTCTAAATTCAAAAGTAAAATAGAGTCTAAAAAGTTATTTGACAGCTGAAATGTCCCTTATGTTTATACCGTGGATTATAATAATATACAGGGTGCTCCATATAAAAATCGAGAGTTGGTATTACCTCCGATGAAACTGGAAGTAACAGAAAGGTTATTTGTATGTAAAAGCGGCATCTTTAATATATACTCCCGTCATGAGACACTGTAAATCTGTGACACACTGTATATTCTCAACTAAAAACCAAAAATTTAAGTATTTTTCTTAATAACTCGGAAACATTAATGTCTCTTGAGGGACTTCTCTTTAATTTCATTCACTTTTATTAAATTTCCACGTATACAAAGTGATGATACTCCAATTTTCTTTATTTTTTTACAGGTGTATATTCCACGTCTTGAATATTTATATAATAATAGTTATCATGGCTAAATATATCCAAATGTGTTGTATTATATTTTAACAGGAAAGCCTCGCCAATGTATTATCAATACCAAATTAATGACATCACTGTAAATAGATGCACTGAATTCAGGGATTTGGGGATACTTTTTGACGATAAACTGTCTTTTAATCTATATTTTCAACAAATAATTGCATCTGCAAGAAAAATGTGGGGCTTTATATTACGTAATTGTAGCAACTTTCACAATACAGCTGTTTTTTAAATTCTTTATTTTGCTTTAGTGAGATCAAAATTAGAACATGGGGCGGTAATCTATCTGGAATCCCTTAGCCCCCAAAGTCATACAATCAATCTTGAAAGCGTTCAAAGAAAATTTTTAAAATATTTGGCTTTTCGAACAGATGGAGTTTTTCCAGATAGAGGTACTGATCAACATTTGCTACTGGATCGATTTCAGGGTACTTCTTTAGCCGACAGAAGGAAAATTTTATCTGTTACCTTCTCGTATAAATTGTTGCATAACAATATTGATTGTGAGACTATGTTACACAAAATAAATTTTCTGGTTCCAAGACTCAAGCCTACATTTTACTGCGGAAACCCTAGGACTAATACTCTGGTTAGATCTCCGGTTCATTCAATGTGCAGTATATTTAACTGCGTCGCTGATGTCTGTGATATTAATTACGATAGTTTAAATTATATAATTTCGAAATTATTTCTTGCTATTTAGTTTATTTCTCTTTGTTTTTCTATAAGTGTGTGTATGAAAATTTATGTATATTTGGTGTAAGTATTTCTTGTAATTGGGTGTAAACCTGTTAGAAATAAAAAAATCTATCTATCTATCTATCATGTAGGCACACGTAAGTACATATGAATCGATAATTCTGAATATGATTTTCGAATTATCATTTACACAATAAAAAAAATTACCTGCTCTCCTGACGTACTACGGCCACAACCCCATCTTCCAGGACAATTAACAAGATAGTATTTAGCACCTTTATCGCCTTCCCTCCGACTCAATCCAATAAACGATAATTACTCTCGGTCCTACTGCACTGGAATTTTCGATCCGGAGGAGCGGGAGCGGCTCCAGAGCGGGAGAGTGATTAACTACCGTTTTGCAGAGGCAGTGTGAAATCAGTCCGCCAAATTAAATCCGGCCTCAGATTATTACATACCTCAGTGACTGTTCATAAATATCCGTTGTACTGGCTCTCGAGTTCGGGTTCCGAGTTCCAATTCAGTGTAGATGTCATCGGGGCGGAGGGAATTTATAAATTAAAAGTTGGAGATATCAGAAGTGGGATATTGTTCAAATTTTGTAAGTTTTTATTGAAAGCACCAAGTACGCGAGTTTAAAATGGTATATAATTTTCTAATTCGATTCAACTTTTACAGCATATAAGAATTTATTGATTATTTTCATTAGATTCAACAGAGATATGCATCATCATCATCTTGACATATAAATTGTATTAGCTATAGTACGTTAAAAGATAATGAAGTAGATATCTTGGCATACATTCAAACACAACAGCAAAAAAAATGTGGTATAACAAAAAATTGGAAATGTCTTTGAAAATTTAAAAAATAAATGCGATGAAATGTCGGATCTCTAGTTCTGTTCTAACCAATAACCTTACCGTTGACCTATAAATTAGAATATCATATTTATTGAATTTTCCACACTTATTCATTTATTTTATTCATTATTCTTTGATTTGTCGCGAACCTATCAGTTGTAATTATTATTATTATTATTCCATTTAATGCATTGTTTAGTCATTGTTGATGTGATACACTGCATATTTTATTACAAAAACTGTAATGCAACAGTTTGTATTTAAATCGAAAACCACGAAAGATAAATAAACAAATAAATACAATAATCAATAAATGGTAACAAATAAACGATAACAAATGAACAATAGAACAATAACTAAGTAAACGATAATAAAATATAAACAACAGCTAAATAAACGATAAATAAACTAAATAACTGTGGCACCTAAAATAACTTAAATTCCAAATTCTCGATGACAGTTTGGTTGAAGTACAGGGTATTCGCGTATATTTTGACCCCTACCTACAAGGGTTATTAAGATAGTTAGAAAAAAAGTTTGGAAAGTTAGAAAAAAATACAAAAGTTGTTTGGTTTTTCATGTATTATCTTTTAGCTAGGTCGAAAAAAAAAATTGAATGTCGTAAATTTGAGGAAACCAATCGAACATAATATTTTTAAATGGGACACCCTGTATAATTTTACACGCTTGGGTAAACATTTTTTTCCTGATTTCTAAAATATATATTTTGTTGACATTTAGACTGACAGTTTTCGAAATATTCGACAGCGAGTACCATAAAAAAATAGAAAAAATACAAAGAACTAAAAATATTTATCAGTAGAAACCAACAGTAATAAAAAATATTTAATGATTTTTGATGTAACCTCCTTAGTTATTTAAACATTTTCAAATATTTTCATTTTTTAATATTTTTTTTATGATTTATTGCAAACATTAAATATTAAAGATTTCGAAAACTATCAGTGGAAATGTCAAAAAAATAATATTTTTCAAATCAGAAAAAAAATGTTTACCCAAGCGTATAAAATTATACAGGGTGTTCCATTTAAAAATATTATGTTCAATTAGTTTCCCCAAATTTACGACATTCAATTTTTTTTCGACCTAGCCAAAAGATAATACGTGAAAAACCAAACAACTTTTGTATTTAAATTTTTTTCCTAACTTTCTTAATAACCTCTGTAGGTAGGGGTCAAAATGTACACGAATACCCTGTACATATGTTATTTATTTATTTTATTTATTTATTTATTTTCATACACTGTTCAACAGGTACAAGTACCCAACTACAGAACAGGAGGGTATGCAAAGAGAAACAACATAACAACAAACATCAAAAGTACAATTATAATATAAGGAATGCACACCACATATACATATATAGCACAGTTACCGACAATTAGATGACGTATTAAAAACAGAGTGAAAATCCAAAAAGTAACCATAATTTTAATCATTCAAAATATAATGCTTTTAAGTCATTAAGGCTGCAGTTAAATATGTCTAGTAAATTAGAAGAAAGATTACAGTTATCACAAATTATATGAAGAGGAGAATATTTAAGTACATTAGTACGTGGTGCAGGTAGATAAAAGGTTAAACTTTCCCGTGTCCTGACTGTAGGAACAGCAAAAGATAAATTATTTAAAAATTCTTGACAATCAGTCAAATTATGCAATATCTTGAAAAGAAAGACCTGGGAGAGATATTTTCGTCTAATTTCAAACTTGCTGACAGAATGTCTACTGAGCAACTCATCATGTGGGAATCCAATATATGGGTAAACACCATCGGATTTAAAGGAAAGAAACTTTAAAAATCGACGCTGTACTGACTCTAACTTATTGATGTGTACACCACAATGGGGGGACCACACGAGAGAAGCATACTCAAGCTTAGATCTGATAAAACTAAAAAAGAGTAGTTTTATTACGTCGGTACTTGTGAAGTCACGGCAATTACGAACAATAAATCCATATGCTCTACTAGCTTCAGAAATAATGGTGTCAATGTGAACATTAAAGGATAATTCTTTATCAAATACAACACCGAGATCACGGAAAGTTTTTGATCGTGTTAAATTGATACTGTCGAGATTATAATCAAAAGTTATGAGGGACCGTCTGTTAGAAAAAGACATAACCTCACATTTACCAACATTTAATGGTAACTTATTTTCGGCACACCATATATTAACACGGATAAGGTTATTTTGAAGTTGAATGCAGTCGCTCTGATTATGAATTGTGCCGTAGATTTTTAAGTCATCCGCGTAAAGGAGGAAATTTTTGTCCAGAACTTCCGTGAGATCATTGATGAAAATTATAAATAATAAGGGGCCAAGAATAGATCCCTGTGGGACGCCTGACGTAGCCCGGTATTCAACAGATTTGAAACCATTATAAACTACGTATTGCGTTCTATTGAGAAGGTATGAATTGAAAAAAGTTAATAAGGAGTCCGAAATTCCAAATCTATCAAGTTTCTGAAGCAGTAACGAATGATCAAGCCTGTCAAATGCTTTACTGAAATCTGTGTAAATGACATCCGTTTGTAAACGATTGTCAATAGCATCAGCTATAAATTGGGTAACGCAGACCAGGTTAGTAACAGTCGAGCGACCCTTCATAAAACCATGCTGAGAAGGAGATATCATATTGGAGACGTTACTGTAGATAAAATCGTGGAGCATAATTTCTAATACTTTGCAGAAATTACAGATAATAGAAATAGGGCGAAAGTTGCTGACATCAAATTTATCACCTTTTTTGAAAATAGGGCACACCTTTGAAAGCTTCCATATATTAGGTAAACGACAATCAATAAGGCACATGTTAAATAATATTTTTAATGGATAAGAAAGGACCTGCGCACAGTCTCTTATCACAAAAGCAGGCACACCATCAGGACCAGTAGTCATTTTCGGTTTAATTCTCTTTAACGCCAAAAAAATGTCGGTTTCGTTAAACTCACGTAAGTGAATCGCGTTACTGACGCTATTTTGCCCCAAAAAATTCGTATGATCAGCTGATGACATTGGTAAGTAGGATTTTGAAAAGAAATCAGCAAATGCATTAATAATGTCATTCGGATTATCGAGCTGATGCTCGTCGTAAACCATATGATGTGATATATTAGTTGACCCCTTCTTACTACTAATAAAAGCCCAAAATTTACTGGGATTAACTTTAATGGAAGCTTCAGCATTTTTAATGAAAGCGTCATAGGATTTTTTGACATCACTTTTAACTTTGGATCTCAAAAGTTTAAACTCTTCATACGCCAGTAAATCTCCTCTTTTCTTATATGCAAGCCAATACCTTGCTTTGGCCCTAATATTGCTAATTATCTGCGAATTAAACCATGGGGGATACTTCTTCTTATTACCACTGGAAAATTTGGGAACGCACGAGTCAAAAACCGTATAAAGTTGATCATGTTATGTACTTTAGACACGGATTTTATAATATTTCGTTATTAATTGACATTGACGTTGTAATATCGTTATATACAATTTACGACGAGGACAGTATCCAGGAAACATACTTACGAACTGTTAAAAACTTGCCTTCGATCCCTTTTAATAATCCAAAATGTTCCAGAGAGAAGTGGCTGCCGTTTGGAGCTCCGCGTACGACTCCCCGGCGTTCAATACGAAGAGTTGGGCTCGAAATTGTCATATCTTTGTATCATCCGGGATATCTGTTAAGTTCCACATCCCCGGGGATTCCTTGAAGCAGGGCCTTGCATCGGTTACTCTGATGGCGGTTGGTTTCCTGAATATGTCATGAGGCGGAATGACGGACCGCGGATATAGATTACACTACGTGCTTCATATTTGTCCGCCCATGTCGAAAATATAAATTTCTGATGAACCGACTCCTACTCGGTGTGTTTAGGCAAAATATTTTATAATAAATTCTTTCTATCCTTTCGATTTTAAATAATAATTTACAATAATTCTTTATGCAAATAGTGGAAATGAGTATTTTTTGACACGTGACGTGATTTGTTCACCGTGTTTTTGATCATCTCTTAACTGTTACATGAATTTGTTCCTTCGATCCTTATCCTTGTATAATTTTAATTACTTATTAGGTATTATTATGGATAAAACCATCAATTCTTATATCAGTGTTATCCTGAAGGAACGTCTCCACCTGAAATGAAAAAATATACAGGGTGTTCTATTAAAAAACAGCTACTTTGCTTTTCCATGACTTTTTGACTGATCTTGTATACTTAACTTTTCTGTATTATAAAAGATTTTAAAAAATCGTAAGACTATTTTGCGTTTAACATTTCTAGCTATCTTACTTTTGGAAATACTCGTTCATTTCCATACATATCAGCGATCTTGTACATACGTATTAAGTACGCTTGACCGATAAAGCTATCTGTTATGTGTCACAAATATTTACAAGGTACAGAATGGTTCAAATATGTAAAAAATAACTTTTGAAAACTATAAACCATTAGAAAACAACTAAAAATGTATATCAAATTGCAAAAAACACAGATAAAACAAACATTTTCAAATATATGAAACTAATGTTTACTTTCATCCATATTCAATTGTCACTAATTCTATTACGTCAAAGATCACGCGTTCTTCTATCAGAAGAAATGAACAACTTTAATTTTAGACAATTAGAAAACATCACTTATAATTCTTTCTGTCTGCGGCTGTGAAAAAAGCTTCAATAAAATTATTTAACGATTGTGAAGGAAGCTTGCCACGTTCGGGTCAGCTCTTTGAAACAATAATTGGTCACTGAAGTACGCGAACCACTTCTACAAGTGTGTAGCCGGAAAGATTCCACCCTTGCGACCTGTTAGCGGATCATATCCTGGCGAGAAACCTGCTCCGGCAGCCCTTTCCTACTTTTGCAGCACGCCGAGCCGCTGAGCGGAACAGAGAGGGCAGATTATTCCGCCGCATTCTTTGCTCGGCCGGCATTAAAAGGCATTAGTGTTTTTGGTTACTATTACGCTTAAATGTTTGGCATTAGGGGTAATTTGTTTTGAAAATGTTACTTTTGCCAGTCAGGCAACGATGTTACGTACGTGTAGTGGAGATGTTCAGTTTTTGTTGGCTTGTTTGTATGTATTTATACTGTGGCTAGACTAATTAAAAACGTTATTCCGCTTAGTTTGTCTTTGTTAATAGTAGCTTCGAGTGTAAACAAATTTAATTTTAAAGCATCCTATTCACCAATACCACAGGATAATTTACATAATTACAAGAATGACAAAATCTATATACACATAATCTGATATTACCTCCCATCACATATGTATAGATAAATAATTGCCTATTTGTCAGTATATAAAATAATCGTGTCCAAGAATAACAAAAAACACAACCTCAATTTAAAGAAATTTCCTGTCACAGTGCCCAACGGCATAGGCGGCTATGTTTTAAGGGGTGAAAATAATAATTATAAAACTAAAAGTACAAATTAGAATATTTTATTTTAGTAAATACAAAGTTTTTACTACACTATTTATAATAGTACTTAATATTTACTATTAAAAAACAATTGTAAAATCATTGACGATCCCTCTCGCGATAGCCGATTCTACGTTTATGCATGGCTACTTACCTATGTAAACCACGCCCATTGGTGACAGTCACAAAATCCCTAACAATTTAGGCGGTAAATTCAAATGGCATTTTTTGATTGGACCAAATGCTTGGGCACTAATGTAAACAAAAAGCTTTTGTTTTAAATATTGTTGGTCACAAAACTGTGTTGCTATAATTTGTCTATATAATATTTGGTCGGATGATATTACATATACGAGCACGCATAATAGAACATACATATAGGGTGGAAGCTTTAACTGGAATAAATAAGCTACCAGGGAGGTGAATAATTTTTTGAAAAATTCCCGAGACACTTCAACGCTTGAATGTATTTACCTATCTTTTCCAAGCAATATGCGAAATATAGCCCTTAAGGAAGAGGGTAAACAACCCCCAACTTTGTTTTTTTCTATGGCGTGTGACCCTTCATTGGAAAGGTGGCAAAAAGACGAATACAGTGTACTGATTACATTTAGTATTTTTCAAGAAGTTTAAGTATTTTTCAACGTAACAATAGCTCAAAATGTGCACCATTCACTTGTTGGTAACATCCTAATCTGTGATAAGTTTCGTCCCTTACATTACGTAACATTTCCGGTGTTATTGCCCTGGTTTCATCTCCTATTCTTTCGTTCAGCTCATCAATGTTGTTTGGTTTTTGAATATAAACCTTACTTTTGAGATGTCCCCACAAAAAGACAGATTTGCAACAGATTTGCTGCATCAACAACTTCCTAAATTTCTATCACATAGAACGGTGTTTATCGTAATGAAGTATTAGTTACTACCAATTCTAACGTTTACACAAATAATTACTAGATTACAGGGATCAGGTAAGTTTTCTTAATGCAGCGTTAACATTATTCATTTTTCTGGTGAAGGTTTAGTAACATTACAAAGCGTTTGCTTTGTAAGTACTAAATTAAAATTGAAATAAAGGTTTACTACATATGATACCCTCGCTCTCCGAGAAAGTATATCGTTCCTTTTCACTACAAACTCATCCTCCGCATCCTCCTCGATAAAACCATTTATGAAAAGGGGGAAATTCCCTGAAAATTCTTGAGGACCTGCTTTAGAATCTCCTAAGAGTGGAGAGCTCTTGCAGGAGTGCTCAGACGACACGCCTGAAATATAGTAGCATAATCCCGCCTAGCTATGGCCACATATTTATAAGGTCGCCACTTTGTCATGTCTGAAGTTTAGATTGGATTTTATAATGTATGAGCTGCTCTCCTGTTTCGCAACTGAAAATTCACTCCGACAATTTTGCTGGCAGATTTAAATATCAACTTCATCTAAGTCTCTAGTATATCTGACCATCGAGCCAACTTTTCCCTCAGAACGACCTCCACGATCTCTGGAATTTTGTATAAAAGTAGACAACTCATGTGTTCTACAGTATGACCAGAAATATACAGTTTGTCATAAAAAATATATATTGCTTGCCCATAAACATTTTGTAAAACGACATAAGTCGAACAACGAAGTTAAGATATATTATAAAAGTGTAATAATATGCTCTATATGCACACTATCCTGTTTGACGCATAACTCAAGGTGATCTTGGAGATTTCGTACCATGTTTTAAATGTAGGTTGTCGTAAAGTTCGGAAGAAGCGAATAATTGCCATTCTCAAACCTGGAATTGTATAGTGGGTGGATCGTTTTGAAAAACTGCTCTTATCATTATGCCCCAGATGTATGCATCCGGGCTATATGAAGGATAATTTAAGTTTGTTTTTCTGTAAATGACTCAGTCACCAAAATTATCCCTAATCATTCTCAACGATTGCGACTTGTCGCATCGTCTTGTTGAAACCACTGCTCTACAGAAGCGTCTGAGGTCCTGTACAAAAGGTATCAGAACTTACTGCTGATATACGCTGATACCACCTGGTATTTGGGGGAGCTGGCCTTAAATGGCATACTTGGATAAAACGGCATATGAGTTGTTTTGAACTACGCGCGCAAATTACAGGTAACATGAACTTATCACATGATTGGTAACAGTGCTGCCAATGACCTATGCAATAGAGAATATCGCGACTCGCACTAGAGAATGTTTAAAGTTTGTTGTGTTTTCGTGCCCTTGAAAATTTTATCTTTCAAGATTTAAACTCTCTACAGAGTGAAATCATTGGCTTCATTGGCTTCATTAACTTCATTGAATCAGAGAGCATTGGAAATCTGTGAGGTATATATCTAATAGCATATATTTGTCCATAAATTACCTCAACAATCTCTAAGATAAATGCAATTTGTCTCGTACTGGTAAAACGACATAAATATTATGAGAGCAAAATGGCATACGATGCAAGAGTTATGCCATTTTTGGCTCATATAAAATAGGTCATCATCAAACCATGTTTGATGATCGCCTATGATGATGTTTCTCATTTACATATTTAGGAATATTTTAACGTTACAGCGATGGTCGGCACTTACATTAGGAAAACTGCCAGGCAAAAATGGGACGAGAATGGGACCTAAAACCAAAATCTATATTTGTGATGCTTGTCAATATTATATGCCGGGGGTGGCCAACCTGCGGCTCGCGAGCCACATGCGGCTCTTGAAGGATTATTTGTGGCTCTCGATAAATGTATCCGAGTTCCCTTTTCATTTTTGTGCTATTATATTTTAAAAAATTATTATCGTTCCGTATGTGTTTCAAAATGTCTTTGAAATTACTGACGACAAATATGAAAGACTAAGTGCAACGTTATAACAAATTTCATTTCCGTCCAAGTTAAGAATGATATGACTCATCGAAAACTGAGCGAACGAACATAAACGGTGGCGTAATCATCTGTAATCGACCGACTCCAAACCGATTTTGAATTTGTAAACTTTCATTGCAACGGACAGTTGACATATTGTCTCTGGAGGAAACAATTTGTATCACTTTTGCTACGGATATAATTTGTAATCTGGAATTTTTAAGTTAACTAAATTTGTTTCATAGTATGGCTCGGCATAGTATAAATATTAGTAAAAATTGCTCGGCTATTGCTATCAAGGAGCTTGGCCACCCTTTGCCTTGTTTTATTAAAATCGCATATAGTGTTTTTATTCTCAATATTTTATAGTTCAATTTTATTTGTAGAATAAGTATTTTTAGACTTGTTTACATTATTTAATATTTTCGTTTTTTAGAATATATTAGATATTTTATCATTTTATGCCGTTTTACCCATACTCATGTGGGTAAAATGAATAATGTAACCACAGTTCAGATAAAGTTTTTTTGAAAAATATTCTATTTGATGTATTATTTACTATGACCCTACAAAAACCAGTTAAGTAAGTTAGCTAGTGCATAATTCACTTTTAAAAAGGCTTATTTCAGAAAAATTATACAGCAGGTTTAAAAAGTGGTATGCCATTTTATGTCAATTTCCATTTACTTAACTTAACTGAAATTACCAGTTTAATCAATAACATGCCCTGGGTGTCACATAAGTCAAAGTTATATTATAAAATAAACCCTTAACTGTATATACGGAGCACTGGGAACGTGGATTATGATATATCTGTATACTAAAAGCGGTAACGAAATAAAATAAAAATTTTGTGGCCAAATGTATCGCTCATATACGTCACATGTGTCGATAAAATGAAATAAAACGTCCACCCCGGCAACGTCTTAAATATTTTATGAAATTAGATTTGTCTCTTAACATGCTATCAGAAGAGGGAATAACAGCTGAGCCCGTAGCATGGTTCAGCTAATATATACTAACTAAGGACAATTCCGTACATTTCTTCCGTGGTGGGATATATTTTTATAATAATGTATCAATGATTACAGTAAATGTACATATTTATATTCACTATAGATTGTTAGGAATCACCAAAATATTTTTAGGGGAATATGACATCTGTAAAAGGCAGGATACAAAAAAAAACTAAATATTTAAAATAAAAAATACAAACGTATTATCAAGGTATAAGTTTTATGGCGTTTTTTCAGTGTAATGGAGGATCTTGTACGACACTTAGAAGACTGCATAGCAGAAGGAAGACGTCATCTAAGTCTAAGGCATTCAATTTTTTTAAATAAATCTCTTTTCTGATTATTTGAACGTCTAAATTAGTAGTCTTTATTTAAATTAAATTTTCTTCAGTCTCATGCGGATTCTTCGATCTGGCTCGAAATATTTTAAAATACCAAGTGGAAATGTTTTATAGTTATTGAGGTATACCATTTTTTGCTGAAAAATTTCGATAAACATCGATATGAGTAATTGTTTCTGCTTCTTCTTCTATACAGCATTAAACAATTGCGTTTCTTTTAAGGTTTAGTGTGAATTTTATCTAAAAATAGTTGTTTGGAATTAAGTTTCACTGTTGTAAATTGAAATTTATTTTTTCAAGTAAAAATAGATACCTGGTGCCTTATTATATTTTGACCCTTTTTAAATAGATATATGAAATGTGGTTTTCGCCAGTCTTCTTTTAATTTTGATAAGTTTTTCTTGAGTATCCGTCTTTTTTGCTCACTTCCGATTTAAATGAAAGTGACAGCATATTTTCGGGGATATGGCAACTTTGTTTTTTCAAATGGAACACCCTACGCCCTGTATATTGTTTGACAGTTGGAAATCCCATTTTTCTCCTTTCCGAAAATGCCATATTTTCATGGAAATTATACAGGGTGGCAGTTTTGTAAGCGTTTAAAGTGAATACAGCGTTTTATCGAAATGTTACAAAAAAAAATAATAATTCGCAAAGTAAACATGGAAATAAAAGAGAACATCATTTGTCAACGTCAAATTAGTTTATTGACAACTCAACCTACTTGAGTTACTTTAAGGCAAACGTTTACTTCAAGTGTAAAAGCTAAGTGTGTAATCTGTTTGCTGAAACTAAATCTTACAACACAAAGAAGATTTAGAACTTGTAGATGTTTAACAAATAACTTCCAAAAATTCTGTTAGATTTTATTTATTTTATTTCCACAGTCTATCTACTTTGTGAATTATAATTTTTTCGTAGTATTTTGATAAAACACAGTAAATGTCCATAACAAATATGGCATTTTCGGAACGGGGAGACAATGAGCTTTCCAACTGTGAAAAAATATACAGGATGTTCCATTTGAAATAACAAACTTGCCTTATCCCCGAAAATACGCCATGTCACTACCGATTAAACCGGAAATGAGCAAAAAAGACGAATATTCAGGAAAAACGTCAAAATTAGAAGAAGACTGGCGAAAACTGCATTTCATTATCTCAACTAGTTGGCAAGTTATATAGGTTTAAAAAGGGTCAAAATATAATAGGCATCCGATATCTATCATTCCAGTTACTGAATTTTTCTTTATATACAGGGTGTCCCAGTGTGAGCGCACAAAAATTTACCAGGGGGTAGAGCAGACCAAAATAAGAATAAAAGCCTTATAAAAAAAATCTCTGATGCATGCCTAACGAATTACAGGGTGTTATTTTGGAATAAAAAACGAAAAAATTTTCCGCAATAACTTAAAAACCGTTAGGTAATTTTTGGGTGACGTGTGCATCTATTAAAGGTCATTAAAACTACATGGTGTTTGTTTAACTCTGACACCTGTGGTGGCCTAGGCCTACTCTTCCTTATGACTTCGTTTGCATATATTTTTCTGCATAAAGGAATGTAGTCAGTACTTTACACTCAATTTTCTCGAAAATGGTTGACTTTAGAGCTGTTTAGGCGTGCATCAGAGATTTTTTTTATAAGAGTTTTATTCTTATTTTGGTCTGGTCGACCCCCTGGTAAATTTTTGTACGCTCACACTGGGACACCCTGTATAGCAGCCCGTTATTTGGTTCGACGAGCGATGCGGGTTTCCAACCTGTAAGTGCGTCCTGCTTACGCATTCACATGTCGAATTGTTACTAATCAATTTGATACCATAAATATACATATAGGTACATAACGTACCAGGAATTATAACTCACGGATTTTCTTAAGTAGTAATGAACTCGTAGGTATATGGGTATGTTTCGATGAAAAAAGTGTAACGCGATGAGCATGTCACACCGACATGGTTAGGTAGTGGGGGACCGAGTCGAGGGGGCAGCGTGGGCACATAGTTTGGGCATTCGTATTCGTATATTGCAAATTGCAAGTCTGAGAATCTGAGCTCTCATGTGAATGTGATATAAAGGGTGTCTCAAGAAATATTTTCGTTTGTGGATCCGTCCCCCGGCGCAATACGCAAGCTCTGGAGCTAGGAGATAGTTGGCATATGTTTGGCAACATTGTTAAGTTTTAGTGACAATGGGGCATTTTACGAGGCCGCAACGTGCTTTTTGTGTCTGTGCGTTTTATAAAAACAATGATTCTTATGTTCTTGTGCATCGTTTGTACAGAAATCATTATAACATAGCAAGAATGAGAGATATCCCAAGTGCAAATTTGATTAAATATACCTCAAGAGTAAGGTATACTTTCCACTGCCACAAGATTTGAGAGAATTGAACCAAAAAATAACAGATGTAATCAACGCTATTCCTCGTGCAATGCTTCAGAGAGTGATCGAAAACTTCAGTTCGAGTTTAAGAGAGTGTGAAAACATGAACGGTGCTCATTTATCCAATACTTTTGTCCATAAATAAAAATTTAATGTTTAGGCTTTCTTTTGGTAATAAATATATCTTGATAAAAAAATTTTTAGTATTTTTTTTTATTGCATAAAAAAAGCAAATATTTTTGAAACACCCTTTACAAAGTGGCAAAGTATGTAAGTCGCAAATGGTAAGTTCTCAAATTAGAAGGTAACTTCTGCAAGCTTTCTATAGAACTCGCTTTTTGATCTTTCGATGTCGGCTCTTCCTATCATTGCGATACATGTTATGTATAAATTAAAAATACAGGAAAATTACAGTTTTTTCAACTCTAAAAAGTCTTGTAGTAATTGAAAATATTAATAACTATACTTATAAATGTTCCTCGTTATCTTCTTCTACAGTAATCCAAGAGCCATCGGATGCATCATCTGGAATATCCTCTGCATTAAGAGATACGTTTGGTAAAGGGTTTTGTTGCGAATGAGGTCTGGGTATTCTTTTTGTTTGTACATTTATATCTAATTGCATTCTAATGTCTAATACCATAAATCCGACTGTGATCAAAAGGGGAAGACGGTCTGAGGAAACTATAGTTCCAAAGTTCCTTAAATCATTTCTAATGCGCTCCGATGGTTGCAAGAATTGCGAAATCTGTGAATTTTCTTATTTGTTTAGACATATTTTATGGTTTACAGCAAAATTTAACAAATAATTTAAGATTTATGAAATATCGCATTGAACACAACATTTGTTTATTAATAAAAAGCATAAAAATAATAGAATAAACCGAACTTTGTTCACAAAGGCCAATAATCTAACTAGCTAAGAATCGCAATCGCCTACTTTTAACATGGTGTTACTTCGTGGAGCTGAATTCGTATCTCTGGTTCCCGCGGTTTTAACACGGCGAGACACGTCCACCGAAATTAAGTAATTGCCCCAAACGGCAAATCCACACAAAAGCAAAATACGAACAAACGGTAAGGCTCCAGATTTGAACCCAGCGAAATCATGTAATATTAAAATAATTTAAAGGGCCTCCATGCTGCCGCCGCCGCGGCAAGCTAAAACTTCTATAAGTAATGCATAAGAATTCGCGACATAAAATATGTCTCGCTTATGCAGAAGGGGCGGCTTAGGCGGTATTTCCGGGGGGTGCACAAAGCA
This sequence comes from Pogonocherus hispidulus, assembly GCA_963924545.1. Lineage (NCBI taxonomy): Eukaryota > Metazoa > Arthropoda > Insecta > Coleoptera > Cerambycidae > Pogonocherus > Pogonocherus hispidulus. The sequence goes on from OZ004694.1 coordinate 79,256,288, forward strand.
TGCGGGATTTGACATAAAACGTTTCATAGACCGTGCCTGCAAACGTCTGCGAGGACGCTTACGCGAATTTTTCTTATAGGCGCTCTTATTATTTTACTATATGTACCGTTAAGGTACAGATATAAGTGTCCATAAAAAGCGTTAAGGTTGCCTTATAATGGGCCGCAGGACGGGAAGTGCTTGGCTGAAGTTTCTTTATTTATGAGTCAAAGGCACAAGTTGTTTCACTGAATGTAGATATATACATATAGCTTTAAGCGTCTGAAAATATTAAGAATTTAGGGATCCAAAGAGGTTTTTAATATAAGATCAAAGGCCAGTGGCGAAAAAAAACCTGTTAGGAATCGTTCTCATGTATTTTATGTCCTGAGAATAGTTTATTTACTTCAAAGAAGTATTTTCATTTCATTAATTTACTTAATATCTCAAATTCTACAAGAATTTACTTGTTTTGCCGTAAAATACTCACCAGCGAATCAATTTAGATACATATGGCAGAATTTTTAAAATTTGCTTGGGGACTAATTTATGGCATTAGCTTTTCTAGACATGTTTATTGACTTCCTGTATCTTCCTTCTATAGGAAATTAATACCGACTTCCTTATTTTAAATAGAATACACAAAATGTTGAATTTTTGAATTTGTGTACCATTTAAAAAAAATGAGATTTAGGCAATTTGACATTGTGAAATATAAATCACGATAAAAATCACCCTGTATAAAATAGCCAAATAATTTGATGTACAATATTTAAGGTATTCCTTGTGTTAACTGACATTACATTTTTTTCCTTTTCACATTATTGAGTCATAAACGATATTTTATTTATTTTCCAATGCAGTATTACGAGGTTTTGACTTATTTTCTGATATAATGATGACTTAATTCTGATAAATTGTTGAGACGCCTTGCTATTACTACCTAATACTTTCAGCACTATCAGGGGCATGCGTACGGATATTATGCACGATACTTTTTCGAAAAAAATATACGCCACTGCTTTTCCGGATTTTTAATATAATATATATAGTGGAGTAGTTTTCCGCATCTCTTCAAATAATAAAATATGTAATCACTTGTGGAACGGTCTCCCTCAGAAGACCTTATATATTTCCAATAATATAATTGTATATATAAATCTTTAGAAGAAACATATTCATCTTCAAGGCCTAACATTTTTGAATATGTATATTGAATTAAGTCGAATAAATGCCGGATGCGCCAATATTAAAAATTGTTTAATGTTATCAATAATTCTAGGTAATACCATTTCACTTAAAATTACATTAAAATAGTATAATTGAATAATATGTGAAATTAGCATATTAGTTAAGTGCTTACACATGATTTTCCAATAAATTTGACATGATAGTAAATTTGAAAGACAGATAGTTACGGGCATATAGGATTTATATGAGTACATATGTCTGTCTATATAATAAAAGAAGGTTTGTAAAAAATATATATTCGTTTGCATCAGAGAAAAAGTTTGTCAATGCACGGAGATATAATATCTTTGTTTCATTCTCTAGAATACCTATGTAATATAATGCTTTTCTTTAAAAACGTAGATGTAGGAACTTTATAAAAATATAGAAGTATAATATATCTCGAATAAATTGAAATATACTGCTATATAATAAATTACTATTTTAATTAAAAGTATATTGTACCCTCTATTGATTTCTGGTACAATCTATATATTTCGACGATATTCAGTAACTAGTTGTATATAGTTGTTTATATAAATTATTATTAAAGTAGTAGAGTAGTTCGTTAGTCAAGAGTAGTTTTTCTGACATTTCCTTAAAATGAGAAGATCACTATTTGTGAATAATAGTTATTTGTTTAACTAATACAAAATTACACGTTTTCGGGACGAGGGAAAGGGTTGCCGGACGACGGGTAGCGGAGTCCGGCAATTTTACGAGTCTCGAAAACGTATTTTTGAGTTTAATATAATATTTTTTTGCCAACCGCTTCTAATTAGCACCTCCAGTTTACCGATTCATCGGAGTCACTATCTGTTTCTATTTTCTATTTAATTAAACTTCAATAGATTATGTGACATGCAGTGTCAATGTCAAATTACTTTTCGGTACTGTAAACTGTACAAAAAAGAGATTATTGTAACGTTGTACAGTACAACTGTACAATAATCTCTTTTTTGTACAGTTGCTATGGCGACCTCAAACAGTCCCGAAATGGCCCTCTTTTTATACAAAATAATTTAATGTTATATTTTCTTATTCGTATGGTTGGAAAAAAAATATTATTTAACCTTCAACTATTAACTAATGTAAATAACGTAACGTTCTCTATGCGCTGTGTTGCAACTTTTTGCTTGCTCACAGAACTCAACAAGAATTCGGAAAGTATATCTTGCACAGATACGGCAAAATATAATCTGCATACGGTCACAAGCGACTAGAAATAAATAATTCACGGACACTAAACTCCATCTTTCACATAAAGCGCGGCATTATACGTTACTGGCGAAGAGGAAATCGCTAGCCGAAGTGGTAATTTGGAAAACACGCGTAGGAAATGGCGTCTCCAAGGACACAGCCATAAAATATGAAACAAAATTCGTAAAATGATGAATCCCGCGCATCTCATCAACCCCGGCTGGGTGTCTTGATGTGTTTCAATCATTGATATGATCCGGCAGGTTACTGTTGCTTTGGAAATCGAACACTGTATGAAAATGGCATGAACGACTCGTCCGACGGAAAATCTAACAAATCCCTTTTCCACAGTTTTCGTCATCACAGTCTATTGAACGTGTGTCTAAGTATGAACTGTTAGTTTAAATGTATGTATTGTATTATTCTCACTGAACTTTCAGAGTTAATTTCCGTTTCGTTAATAACGTGACTGACATTTTTATGAAATTGCATTAAAAATTCATAGTCTATAATTAACTTATGTGGGAGAAGGGGTAGCATATTATTACGCAGGCTACATTTCCCCTCAGGAACTACTTAGGTCGGTAAGCCTCAACCACCATTCAGTGCTAGAATGGGGGAAACAGAAAACCTCATTAATTAAGAGGGATATGCATGTTGATAGTGTCTCATATAAATATCAAACTGATGAAGAAATAATAATATGCAGCTTCCTTTCTCACACATGTCTCTGACTTTCGAACTCATCACTACAATGAGAATGAAAGATAGATATTATATCATTATAAAAGTTTTCTGTATAGGCTTTTAAATATGTATACAGTGAGAAAATAAAGTCCTTCCCCCCCCCTCTAATTTTTGAACCACTGGGTAGACTGTGATGAAATTTGGAACGATAATATATGACTAAATTCTGCATTTTTTGACACATCAATGACAGCTCTGAATGTCAAAGTGACTGCTAGGCGCGCAATAGGAATATTTTTTTAAATAGAAATGGGGGTAGAGTAATAACTCATTTTGAAGCTATTTTTATGCTCAAAACATCTCCAAGTTTTGAGAACATTCGGTTCAGTAATTTCCAAATAAAAACCAGTAATATCGATTTCTATTATATTATTTTTTTACATACATATTACAAATTATTGTAAATTATTCAAAGCAAAACAAAAATTAAAAGTAAACAAATAACAATAAACCACCCCTAACCTAAAATAACCTAAATTAAAAAATCATTAAATAATTTAAATTAAACTAAGAGGCAGAAACAAATTTAGAAAACATGTGTTAATTCAAAAAATTTTTAAAATGGCCACCATGAACCTCCTGACAAATAAATGTTCCATGGGTAAGTTCTATTATAAAGATTATGTGGTAAAAAGATTATGTTATAAACTGATATTACTGGTTTTTATTTGGAAATTACTGAACCAAATGTTCTCAAAATTGGGAGATGTTTTGAGCATAAAAATAGCTTCAAAATGAGTTATTACTCGACCCCCATTTCCATTTAAAAAAATGTTCCTATTGCGCGCCCAGCTGTCATTTTGACATTCAGAGCTGTCATTGATGTGTCAAAAAATGCAGACTTTAGTCATATATTATCATTCCACATTTCATCACAATCTACCCAGTGGGTCAAAATAATTTATATCCTCACTGCATATGAGCCAAAAGAAGTTATAAATGAATCGTTGCTGATTTGACCTAGTTTTCTTATCTTATTTCATACGATTATACCTAATACCATAAGGGGAATCCATACATCCGCTGGCCATAGTTTAAGTTATACTTTCATCTATTTATGGGTTTCACGGGTTTGTTTCTGAATGACATCACTAATACTTTTTTACACAGCATCTCATATATTTCTCTCTACCAAGCTAATTACCATACCATATTGATGCCAATGTTTCATTCATATACAGGGTTATTCACGCAAAGCGGGTATTAGACGTTCTTGGGGTTCGGTTAACGATAAAAATCTGATTTTTTATGGGGGAGGTTTTTGATTATTTCCGATTCAATGAAAATATTTTCAGGTTTATATCACACAACTTCGTTATTTCAAATGGAACACCCTGTATATTATTGCTATTTTGAACTCTACGTGATATTCTAAACACATTTCATGTAGGATGTCCTATACCTATCTTTAACTGTTTTTGAAATATTGACAGGGGAATATTGACATTTTGCAACTTTGACACCTTGTAAAATCTAAACGGTTAGAGATCAAGCAAAATGGTTTGCACTTTCCTATCTTAACTTTTCAATAGCTATCGTTTGATACTAATATCAGATTTATCCAGAAATAAAAAAATTTCGATTAAATTTAATCTTGGTTAAATATGAAATTAGTATCAAACGATAGCTTATGAAAAGTTAAGATAGGAATGTGCAAACCGTTTTGCTTGATCTCTAACAGTTTAGATTTTACAGGACATCCTACATGAAATGTGTTTAGAATATCACGTAGAGTTCAAAATTGCAATAATATACAGGGTGTTCCATTTGAAATAACGAAGTTGTGGTCTACTTCCGGTATAACCGGAAGTGATGCAAACCTGAAAATATTTTCATTGAATCGGAAATAATGGAAAACCTCCCCCATAAAAAAAATCAGATTTTTATCGTTAACAGAACCCTAAAAACGTCTAATACCTCCTTTGGGTGAATAACCCTGTATATATAATAATAAACAGAATGTCGTTTCACTGATGAATGAATATCCATTAATTTTTCGACTTATAATTTTGAAACCGAATATTTCTATCAGTTATACCACGTACGCCCCTGCCTTCCAGCTTTTTATCATTCACGTGGATCCGTAGGCGACATAGTTCCGCCTCTTAGAGTTATTGAAAAGCCCGATCGCATATCTGGGGCCATGGCGGGCGGACCCGTTAGCAGGCCTCAATCCCAGGAGGCCTAGGACCTCGTCATCTTTTTATTTGGACACTCAAGTTTATGCCCAGGAATATTCAATCATGAGAGATACATATTTTAAATGCAGGACGAGCGCCACTTGATATGTCTTTAGTTGATGTAAAATTGGAAATGTGATGCAATGTAAAATGGAATATTTCCAGACATATAGTACGAGTATTTGAAAGAGATATTTTAACTATATTTTTACCGTAAAAAATGGGTTATTGCATTATTCCATTCGTTACCATAACCAAATAAACCAAAATTTCGGTAGGGTAAAAAAATGTAAAAAATCGAGTGTCGCAACAACTTACAGAATATTCATTACAGTACTTTAGTTAATTTGAAAGTTCGTTTCACCTTTCGATGTATATGGATAAATATTGTGGTTGACTTGATTTTTTTTTTAATTGTTCCATAAATTGTGCCATACTTTCCCCGGATTTCTACCTTTTGCGAATCAAGAAATGTCTACTCATCCTTTTTATTTTATTATATCTTTATCGGTACTATATTTTTGTTATTCACTTTCGTTTTATTTATCATTCTATCAGTTTAGGTGTTTCTGGTATTTATATTTAGTATTCTTATAGTACAATATATATACAAAAACATTCTGGTGATGCTCTTTCTTTCAGTTAGGTACTTTACTTTTATTATTGAAATTTTTCCTTGAACATTATCGTTAAAAATATTTCACTTACTTGAATCTTCTATCAACAATTATAGGGTATTTAAATTCGATATGGAGCATAAAAAATGTAATATAAGAACATAAATACCACAAAAATATTAAACAGCAACACACAGTCGATATAGAAATAAATTTATTCGTGCATTGTAGCCACCGACCGAGTCGACATTTCATTTCCCGGAAAATTATACTCTAAAGTCCGGAAGACTACCGAGCACATCTTTGAGAAGTTATCCCGTATTCAAACGGTTGAAAATCAAATTTTCCAAATTACTTGCAAAAGTTTTAGTTCAATATTCATGCACCGTCTCGAATGTCTTAGACTTGGATTAAATTTGTTCTTTTGAATACGATAATCCAGCCGTCAGGATCAGTTCGAGAATTGCATTATTGGCAAAGTAATTCAATCTTTGTCTTGCATACAAATATATTCAATAGAGTTTTGTCGATCGAATGGCCATACAACACCCATAACTTAAAGAAAACGTTATCTGTAGATAAGGAATTTTCAACATTCAAAGAAATATGTATCAGGAAAAATAGTCCAAATACTTCAGTGCTCTCTCCAGAAATAGATTCTACAATTTATATTGAAAATACGACTATAGATGTATTATTTAAACATATCACTCGTACACTCGTTTAGAATAGACGAGCCATTGGTGCCTTATGTATCAGGCATGAGCACAGACATACTTTGAACGTCTATCTCCTTCTTCCTTATAAACATTTAAATAACGCTCTCTCTCTCTCTCTCTATGCCCCAGCCAATACCACATGCACATGCGCAAAATGATTATTTAGGGCTTGGAGAGAGACAATATCATAGAGGAACACATACTATAGAAAGAGATGATTAAAAAAAGGTATGTGTTGTATGTAGGATCATAGCTTCCCATCCCAGTACCATACACTGTCTTGGTATCTTTACCTATTAAGTCTATGGATTGGACACAGGCTAAAATTTTACAAATAGAAGAAAAATCAGTTAAAAGAAAATTAAAAGAAAGTTCTGTGGAAAGAATGTTACCAGTGGAAAATTAATAATAACTTAGTGATCAGTGATGTGATGCTATTTTAAATTAAAAATGTCAATCTGACAATTTTTTGTCACACAAACTTTCTACTGACGGCGAGTCGAGACCCGACTAGAAACGTTTAGAAAAAAGACAGTTAAGCGTACGAATATCAAGTTAGCAAACCACTTTTAGCAGACTGCAAAAAAAACTTTTGGAGATTTTGTTACTTTTTTGTTGCTATTTTGTTACACTAAAAAAAATTTTGTACCTCGACCCATTTCCGAAAAATCTACAGTCTGCTAACTTGAATCTCAAATTACCAGACTCCCCGATATCTCGGCACTTAATTTACGTACGACAATTAAAATGGGATCAGAATTTGTTACTTTAACAGTACTTTCAGAAGTTGTGAAAATACACCGTGGCAGATTTTGTTTCTTTATCTATAGTAATTTGTTACACTGAAATAAATTTTGGACCTTCACCCATTTGCGAAAAATCTGCAGTCTGCTAACTCGAACCTCGAACTCCGCGATATATCGACCCCTAATTCACGTACGGCAATGAAAATGATATCAGAATTTGTTACTTTCACGGTACTTTCAGAATCCATGGTCATATTTCAATATTTATCAGTTTCAAATCTTAAAACTCGTAAAATATTGAGAAAAAATAGGTTAATTAAAAAAATTGTGGAAGACCCACAATTTGCACATTTCAAAAATATAAAAATATATATGGTTCCCTTTAAAAAAATTACAGGCATAAGTTGTAGCTGGACTCTGAAACCATAAGTAGGTAATATTGAACTGTATGGTCGGGAAATCAATAACACTGTTATTTATTACATTCTTATTAACTTAGTATCTGTTTTTCATTTGTCCAATAATTGTAATTCTACCATTCTACCACCTACAACTATATTTCTCTTAGCTCTCTAGTTTTGGCATGATCTTCTAATTACCTAAGTACTTTATATCTTTTTTAAATTGTGATAATAAATGTCCCTGATTGTAGATAATAATGTCGATACACGCTATTCTATTAGAGATTAGAGTATTTTTTAATGATACAGTGACATAATAATTTACAGACCCAAAATCTACCCCCAGTAATAGATTTTGTTCTCTATCTATAGCAAATTGTTACACTGAAATAAATTTTGTACCTATTTTTTTCTCAATATTTTACGAATTTTAAGATTTGAAACTGATGAATCCTGAAACATGACCATGGATTCTGAAAGTACTGTTAAAGTAACAAATTCTGATACCATTTTCATTGGCGTACGTGAATTAGGAGCCAAGATATCGGGGAGTCTGCTAACTTGAGATTCAAGTTAGCAGACTAGATTTTTCGGAAATGGGTCGAGGTACAAAATTTTTTTCAGTGTAACAAAATAGCAATAAAAAAAGTAACAAAATCTCCAATAGTTTTTTTCAGTCTGCTAAAAGTGGTTCGCTAACTTGATATACGTGTTAAACGTTTAATTTCTTTTAAAATTTTATTAAAATATTTATTTTATTTAGACATAATTCAAAACATGATTTGTAATATAACCCAATTTTGTCTAAAACTGAAAAACCGTTGATTTAATTAATTTATCAAATATTTATTTTATTGCATATTATACAGTGTTATTCAGAACTTATCCATAACAAAATTTGGGGATGTTCAACATACATGTAGAAATGTAGTAGTGCAAAAAAAATTTTTGGCGGCTTCTGAAAACAATTTAAAAATTTTTCATTGCACGCCGCTGGATACTGGTCCACTATAATGGAGTGACCTTGGGACTGACAAAGCAAACTGGCTAGCACGAAAAAACCTTCGGAAGTTCTGAGAGTATACCGACACCCGGCGCAAAAAAGATTTGCAGCGTTTTTACTTTAAAATAAACTTAAAGATAGATATATGTGACCAAAGTGACGTGTCTTTAAAATTAATAAAATTTTGTTACACTAATTTTGAAGAATTGCGCTACTTGATTACTAGGTATTAGAAACATGAAATTTATAAAAAATTTGCACATACCTTGTTACAATAGCTGTTTGAAATAATATTCCTCGACTTGTACACACTTTTGGGCACGCCTTATCCAATTTTGCCGCACTAAACCGAATGTTCCTCCTGGTTGCTGATTTTGTAAACGCAAATTATTAAGTAAATTGGGAATTTTCAGCATTTTGCTGCAACAATCACTCACAAAACCTAACTCGTAATTGATAATCCACTGGTAACAGTCCATTAACTCAGCATTACTGTACACATGAGCCATTTTGAAAATTTTGCAGTTTAACACTCCTACGATAAATAAAACACCGGCACTGAGAAAGGACACAGTTAGAATGATGACTGAATAGACAATAGAGATATTATCCCCACTCCAACTCTATTCGCTCGGTCTTTAACCAGGCGTTTCAGGTACAAAAACGTGTTTACTTTTTTTATACCACATTCCTAAGAATGTGGTATATCAGATGTTGAAGTACAGTTGCCCATCTTTGTAGTCCTTTTTAATGGTATAACTTTAAACATTGTTTACGGGAAATCCTAAGACTTTTATTATACATTTTTTTTGGTGATATCGATTTTTTATTTAAGGATGCACATATCCTCAAAGTTTTAGAGATAAATTCTGAACAACCCTGTATAGTGGTTTTCTGGGGGAAACTTTAAAAGTTTGTCTTGATACTCCACTTTCGATATTTATTTTTAATACTTCTGGTTTCCTGGTTTTCATTATTTTACAGGTGGTGTAATCCCAAAAGAAACTACAACGACTTCGTATTATATCTGTTCAATTGCCGTAACTTTTTACGTTAATAATCAATTGTCGGTAAAGTGTGTCACATATTTTCTCTATTTCACTACGTCTTAGGTAGCGTGCCATAATCGTCCTAGAACACGAACAAGCGCCGACAGTCGGAAGCTATGCAACATAAAATATTAATTTGTACAGAGATTGTGAGTTATGCAGCGTGGATGGCTACACGACTGCTCCAACTGCCCAGGACTTCAAGGCGACAAAGTGCACAAAGGCACGCGAGCTCTGGGAAAGCTTGCTGCCTTTGTGGGATTTGTCTAAACCTAGAAAATAGAAATACGTATTGCGAAATACAGTCGTAATGAAGATATATTTAGCCAAAGGATACTGAAGACTCCAATTTAGAGATTTTTATGTTGTACTTCAATGGGATTTAATTGATTCATAAAATAGTATATTGTTATATTAAGATAAAAGGTGTCACTTTGTTGGCGATCAAATTTTGTATTAATATAATTAATGGTACTATTGTACCCAATGGGAATAACGCCAAATATCTGGGCATAACCCTGGATGCCAAGCTCCGGTGGAAAGAACATGTGAAGAAGAAAAGAATCGAACTTGGTTTGAAATATAGGCAGCATTATTGGATGCTTGGAAGAAATTCTAAGTTGACAATACATAATAAGATATTAATTCACAATCAGATCTTAAAACCAGTTTGGTTATACGCTATTCAACTTTGGGGTTGTGCCAGAAATAGTAATATTAAAACCATTCAGACTTTCCAGAACAAAGTGCTGCGTAACATAATAGACGCTCCATGGTACATACGCAACTCCGACTTGCATCTAGAACTTAACATCCCAATGGTTAAAGATGAGATCAAAAGGTTTGGTGGCAGACATGAGGCCAGACTTCACCTTCACATCAATGCAGAAGCTCTTCAGCTGCTGGTCAACCAACATCTTGTTCGAAAATTGAAGAGACCCAAACCATTTGAGCTGGTGTAGTGTGCTGTGTAAAAGCAGGACATAGTGCGCCAGTGAAATTGTCAATTTGTTAATTTCAGATTATATCACTAACTATGTACAATGTGACACAGATTCATGATATACCCTTCTTATTCTTCTTTCCCTTCTTCTTTCACTACTAGTTACTATTTTTTTAGATACAATTTTCAAATTTGGCGCGACCTCGTAGTACCTACTTATTAAAAATCACTTTTTGACATAAAATAACCCTTTTGCCACTTCCGGTTTTACCAGAGGTAACACCAACTTTCGATTTGTATATAGAACACCCCGTATATTATTATATTTTTTAATCTACGTCATTTTCTGTATCCAATAATGTAAGGGACATTTAAGCTGTCAAATTACTTTTTGGACTCTATTTTACTTTTGAATTTAGAGTGCCTTCTATCAACTCTAGGTAATTTCAGTTCTGTTGCTCCCACAGATAAAATAAGCCGTAAATACAATTTTGAAAAAATCCCGAAATACTGGATTGTTTAGCTTGCTCGCCACAGCATCGAATACCCATTATATTCACTAAATCTTTATTAAATTGTGGAAATTAAAAACGTGTTTTATGGAGGTCTCTCGTGATATGTCTTGTAATGCATGTTTTTACCCTGCATGACAACACCGACTAACATACCTTGCAACGTAGTTCAGTGCCATCGAATTCTAGTTCTGGAAAATCCTTAATCCAGTTTTCTACTATAACACGTGGAGGAAGTTTTCTCGTCTGACAACTTCATATGTACGCTACAGCTGCCACTACTAACAGCGACAGTGAAGGTTACCGGGAGGGGAGGTCGTGGCACGTATATGTTTAACCTTGCGTTTTTGCTGATCACTGAAAAAATCGTCTTATAATATAACACAATTTATCATCTTCTAGGTATGACAACCTAATCCGGCCCTGGAATGTACGGTCAACTCGCTATGCCTAGTAATAATATCTCTATCCCTCATTCTCATCACCATGATGAACCCGAAAGTCATGGACTTGTGTGGAAGAGGCAGCGGCATATTATTATTTCGAGTACGAGGTACCCTACGACAAACCTAACATCCCCCTTAGTAAGATCCTGATTACGGCCCTGCTTATGGTGCAACATGAGCACAGGAGCTATTTCACTAACCACGTGTACTAAATCGAAGAATTTGCTGTTTTTAATAGCTTCCACATCCTCATCGGACATCGGATCCATTTTCAAACACCGTTTACCTCCCTTTCCAACCACATCCATAACCCTTAACTCCAAACAATGGCCCATGATACAAAGATAGAATGTATCATGGAATAGCCGTCCGGCTCCCACCCGACAACAGAGCGCAGATATACATATATAAATATATAAAATTTCCATTTGGAAAATGGCGCCTCATAATAAATTTAAGGACGGGCAGTCAGTCTGCATATTCCTGGTCCGGCGTGGCCTGCGAAATTGACCCTGGCTGATACGCTGAGCCTCTTGAACGTGACAAAATCTCCGCAGGGACTTTTAAAGCGGTTCGTCCGCATCGCTCCAGACCACTTTGATGATTCCAAATATTTTATGTCAAGAAATATGTCAAGGAACATTTATTATAAGCGCGGCGGCCAATACAATATTTATGGGGATGTGCCACACGAAAAAAATGACTTGGTCCCGATGGTTAGGGGTTTATAAGGAAGTTTATACGTTTCGTGCTTATTGGGTAAATTAGGAAGGAGATATCTAACCTATTATGGTGCTGCCTGGTTTGTTAACCTTAAGTTTTGTACTTTGTGAGAATTTAATCAGTATTAATACATACTTCAATTTACGAAATATGATTTATCTATCTTTGAACTTACTATACAACTACTAAGACAGTTAAGCTTGACGGATTTTCCAGCAAATTTGATTAAATAACAATTTTACCTAAGTATTAATTGAATTATTGTCTCAAAACTCTATTGAAATGATAAGTTGGCTAAATGCCAGCCTAAAAAACCTAAATTCAAATGAGTTAATGAGTGTCATGTACTTCAAATAGAACGGCGACACATAGCGACGAGATTCACTAAAGAATCCAAATTTCGACCTAACTGGAATACAAATATATAACTAAATAAGATAATTACTGATTAATTCTGTCACAACAAGTACATAAATGCTATAACACACTAATTATTAAATATTAAAATGAAACTCGAAAATTAAGATAAAAAGGCAGTAGCTGTCTTTCAAGTCACACACAGAAAAAGCCTAGATTCTAATTTGTTGGTTCGATATATCGATTTTTATCCACTATTCTCAGTGCTGAAATGAGGGAAACCTGAAAAGCTTATTAGTTAGGGGTAGAAAGTCTATCCACAATGGTTATGTGCACCAGTTTTAACATTTTTAGTCACTCGTGACATCCTTTTTACCAAAAAATATTTCGCATCTCCTATGAAATGTGGTTTTCTAAATGTAAGAGTCGGTTCTATACAGCGTTATTCAGAACTTATCTCTAAAACTTTGAGGATATGTGCATCTTTAAATAAGAAATCGATATCACCAAAAAAATCTATGATAAAAGTCTCTGGATTTCCCGTAAACAATGTTAAAAGTTATACCATTATAAAGAACTACGTAGATGGGCAACTGTACTTCAACGACATCTGATATATCACATTCCTACAAAAAAAGTAAACAAGTTTTTGTACCTGGAACGCCTGGTCAAGACCGAGCGAATAGAGTTGGAGTGGGGATAATATCTCTATTGTCTATCTGTGTCGCTCTCTCAGTGCCGGTGTTTTATTTATCGTATAGGAGTGTTACACTTTAAAATTTTCAAAATGGTTAAAGTACAAATCAGATCGCTAGGCAGGTGACTGGGGTATCCCAATCAACGGTGAGGCGCTTACTACACGAAGCTCAGTTTTATCCATATCATATCCAGCGTGTTCAAGCACTGTTACCAGCGGATTATCAATTACGAGTTTTGTGAGTGGTTGTTGCAGCAAAATGTTGAAAATCCCCAATTTACTGCTGATGTACTAGTTGCAGATGAAGCTTTGTTTACTCGAAATGGAATACAGAACATTCACAATACACACGTTTGGGCACTCGAAAATCCGCACGCAATTCAACGAAATCACTTCCAACACGGTTTTTCGAACAGCTTTTGTAACAAGGTATGTGCAAATTTTTTATAAATTTCATGTTTCTAATACCTAGTAATCAAATAGCGCAATTCTTCAAAATTAGTGTAACAAAATTTTATTCATTTTAAAGACACGTCCGAGGACACGTCACTTTGGTCACATCTATCTATCTTTCAGTTTATTTTAAAGTAAAAACGCTGCAAATCTTTTTTGCGCCGGGTGTCGGTATATTCTCACAACTTCCGAAGTTTTTTTCGTGCTATATGTGACATCGCCAGTTTGCATTGTCAGTCCCAAGGTAATTCCATTACAGTGGACCAGTATCCAGCGACGTACAATTAAAAATTTTTAAATAGTTTTCAGAACGCGCCAAAAAAATTTGTTTTTGCACTATCACATTTGTACATGTATGTTGAACATCCCCAAATTTTATTATAGATAAGTTCTGAATAACCCTGTATAAAGCTTTACATTAATATGTTGGTGACTATAAATACTTGTTTCATTTTGGAAAACGAAAGTGTACTATTTTTCAATAGTAAACTAAGTGTAGGTACCAAATAAATTTGTTTGCAGAAGCTAAACATTGTATTGTACAGAATAAATTTCTTTTTCTCCTGAGCAATAAAATTTATTTACTAACATTAAATATTGAAAATGTAATATTACCATTAAATTAATGCCATTTTAGCACAAATTAAATAGTTAATTCGCAAAATGCAAATAAATAATTTCATTGGTGATGATAAATTTTATTTCTCTCATTTAAATCCTTTTCTCAGTGTAGAATTGATACATTCTTCAATATCATTGTTATAGATAAAAATAACACCGACTCCAATACTAAACTCTGTGCAACCACTGTGAAATAAACAGAAATAATGAATAATTCTCTATTAACTCTATTTAAAATCTAGAGTTAACTCAAACCATGTAATAACACTTTAATGCATTTTTAAGAAGAAAACTTTCTGAACGCTCGTGAGCTGCACGGCCGAAAGTAAATGTAAATAGGTCGGACGACATCCGAGATGCTAATAGAAGACATATCGCCACCCCATCTGGCGGCGGGGGCGGTCCCTGTCGCTCCCTTTCATCATCCCCCGGATCGGGAGCGGCGCGGAGACAGATCGCCGCTCACTATTCTCAAATTGCATTACCGCAACTCCGACTGTACGTGAGCCTATTGCCAAATAAATAAATAAAATTTGGATAATGTTACATTTTAAAATACACTTTGCATAATGCCCCTCCTGCACCCGTCTAGAGTTTTATCCCGAATGTGATCTGGTTTATAAACGGTATTCGTACTGCGGGTCGAGGAAAATCCCTCGTCGGCCATGTTGTGGCAAAAAGCTTCGAGTCCTTTAGAAAAGTGTCATTTTTCTATTACGGACCTTCATTTATTCAAAGGATTAAACTTGTCTTAAAACTAGGCCAGTTTTCCAATATTAAACAATCATATCGATTGTGTAAATTGTAACTAGTAAATCTACAATAACCAGTTAGGTATACTGAAAATAGTAGTAGTATTCGCAAAAAAATTTACAGTATTATTACAGACACAATGCAGTTGTGAAGAAGGTGTAAAATTACAGCAAAGCTGAAAAGAATTAACATTTATTGGATAAGTGAATATTATCGTTAAATGATGAGATAGAAGTAGGTGATTGATTGATTGAGCTGGATAAGTTTGGAAAGATTTTAACACTGCTGTTTGTACACACAGGAACTAATTTATTTATTATTAACTTATTATAATAAGTCAAATAAAATGTGTCATTTAAACAAATTTGTTTGTTTCTAAGTAAATGTGTCTCTATTTTTAGAATATATCTAGTGTTTAAGGCATAGATTTATAAGACAAGGGAGATGTAATTGTTTACATTTTAAAGCAATCAGAGTACCCCTTGTTTACTCTTTATCTGGTCAACTGCAAGGTCTACTTTATGATTGTACGAAAAACTGCTGCCAAACTGTCAATTGTGTAATTTATATTTTCACATTTAAACTACTATGATTATGGGTTAAGATTAAAATATTACATAAAAATATTTTTCCGCTTCCTAGTTAAGTAGATAAATCATATTTTGTTAAAAACGTTGCGATAAAAACTAACTTCATAACGCAAAAATGGAATGAACAGGCATCACTGCTCCCTACTCAAATCCGCATGTTCATTGATACCGATAACAAGCACGTGAATCGTAGTATTTTGTAGTATTTCTTTTGTGC
Source organism: Pogonocherus hispidulus (assembly GCA_963924545.1). Taxonomy (NCBI): domain Eukaryota; kingdom Metazoa; phylum Arthropoda; class Insecta; order Coleoptera; family Cerambycidae; genus Pogonocherus; species Pogonocherus hispidulus. The sequence continues at coordinate 79,272,471 of OZ004694.1, forward strand.
GGTGTTGCTGGCAGTCGGAATTTTGCTTTTGTGAATTTTTCAGTGTTTTTCGTAAGGATTTTATTACTATTCTTCAGAAAATGGTGCGTCAGTGTCAAGTGTATGGAAAAGTGAATTCTTTATATTCAAAACTGTCTTTCCACAGGTAAATTTTGACAAGTTTTGTTTTGTTATTCGGTCGCTATATTTGTCAAGCCATATTTACGAATTTTCAGGGGCGTGCTGGCTGGCTTCCTTATCATTTTACGGAATATAGTATGAATATAATATATTATATTATGGAATTGCTTTTGTTATTTTTTAAAATATGGCTGATGTGTTAGTTTTTGGAGTTACTTACATACATACTTAAATAGGGTCAAAACAAGAAACCAAGCAAGAAGCTAAGACCTCATCATTCAGCACTTTGCTGCATAACAAATTAAAAAACCTATAATGTTTGGTAAGTGTGAAGCCAACATGCAACGTTTGCACATAAAAATTAAAATCAGTTGCGTAACCAAGGTAATTTTTAAAGGTATCCTTTATACTAATCTAAGAGAAAATCACCATTATCAGGCTTTTAAGAGTTATTTTGAAAACAGTAAGTCAAATAACTTGAAACAAAAAATTGAATTAAAAACTAACACCATGTACATCTTTCTTATTTTAAATTATATTTCACTTTTAAATGTAATTGAACCATGTATACAGAGTTTGGGTATCTTTGAAAAACTGAAAAATTACTTTTTTACACTACTGTATATATAAGTTTTTGTAATGTAGTAGGTATACCACCTTTACTTAATACAGAATTTTACGTGTTCAGGTTTCAATTCATATTCCCTACATTAAAACTCCGATACTAGGTAATTTAATTTCTAATTTCACAAGCTTTTGCTGTTGCAATATATAATATTGATTTTCTTAAAATTCCTTTTTTGATGTTTTATTATCATACCCAACCCTTCCAAAAACAGTACGCCTTTGGTGTCGGAAGCAAGTTCTCCCAAAACTTTTGCAACGCCGCACGGAGTAGGAATTTTGCCGTTCTTTCTCTCGGTATTCTTTGTCATACACATTGTAAATGATTGATACAAAACAAAAGGTTATTTATGATTGAACCGTGAGGTCTCCTCTTATTAAGTCTATGGTTTAAGTAGTGTTAAATCAGGACATCTTTCGGTCACTCAATCTCACCTCAACTATTTATTTTTTATGATATATTGTACACAAATAAACAACGAATCATTTCTTTTAAGGGGGTTGGAACCTTTGGTGTGAAGCTAACATTGACGTAGTTTTTCACATAACACCAAAACACTGTACTGCACTCGACGCGCGTTTCGCCAAACAAGTTGGCATCATCTGGGGATGATTAAAACGGTTTTAATCATCTCCAGATGATGCCAACTTGGTTGGCGAAACACGCGTCTAGTGCAGTACAGTGTTTTGGTGTTATGTGGAAAACTACGTTAGTGTTAACGAATCATTTAATAAAAAAATTAAAATGGCATTCTGGCAAGATTTAAAACAAAATTATTTTATCTTTATGATAGGTTTAGAAAACTTATTTCTGGCGTCCTCTTTGCCTAGACAGGGAGAATCACTAACTTCTAGAAACTTTGAGAGTGAAAAAGAATTTAATTATGTTAACTAATGACACAACAGTTCTATTCTCGTTCTCAAGTGAGTCTCAGGGTGCGTTTTTACTTATTTTTATAACTTACTTTATAATCAGGAGAAAATTAAATGTATATCTTTTGTTACGCTCATAGCCTCCCCATACCCTGAATAAAACATTTGTGTGTATCGAACTCCACATCAATAAATTATTGGATTCGAAGGAAATTCAATTCAGTATCAAAAGCAGTTAACATGGAGACGAATAAAAATAATTTATTTAGAAATCCCACAAGTTAGAGGCGCATTAAAACCATCATTATGTTGAAATTGGAAGTAACATTTACAGCTCGTAATGTCGGCTTTAAATAAACCATGTATTGACAGAGGACGGTAACTTGACGGACGGTTCTTTGGATGCGGCCGTAAACGTTAACGGCCACATTTATGGATCAATTAACCTTAGATACGTATAAGGCAAGTTCGCTGGTAGGCCCGGCGATAACATGTAATGCGGAGAGGAATGCTAACTATCTTTTTGAAACTTTCGGAAAATGACAGATTCTGCGTTTATCTTAAAATTACCGAAATGTTTATATTTGTACATGGAATCAAGTTAGGAAATGTTTTCGTTCAAGGCCAAAAGACAGCGGTGTCACGATCGAGTGACGCAATGCATATTGTGAAACATGAAACTGAATACCATTTTGTACACATGAAACCATACCATCTTGTACAGCATGTTGTACAAGATGGTGTGGTTTCATGTGATCCACGGGATATACAGCATGTTGTATACCTTCTTGTAGAGCATATCTTGGGGCATAAGTGGGGTGATCTACAACTTTTTTAGTAAGGCAGTTTTTTTAAATGGCCTTAGAGTACATTATCTGCACAATTGGAAAACATGTGTTTCTGAGTACACACATCGCAATTAAAAAAGACTGACTAGACTTACCGCCCTGAAATTTTAACCACTAATGCACAAAACCTAAGCTCTTCGATTGGTATAAATTTTTTTTTGGTAGTACACCTATGAATTACCAAAAAAAAGTTTGGGGTGATATCTGTAACCGTTTTCGAATTATCAAATTTTTAAAAAGCGCTCGCGTTTATCAGAGTGAAGTATTACAGCGCGCTCAGGCTTATAGCGCGAATACTGGTGCCTCTATAGATGTCTACCCCTAGAAAGAAGCGAGTTAGACCGGCAATTTTACTCCACTAATATAGTTAGCGCAGCGCTTGATCGGCAATCGACGTGAAGGATCATAATTGTACAGGTTCACAAAGGTTCGTAATAATACAGAGTATTTTATAAATTCAGTCGATAACTAATTTCAAAAAAGCCCAAAAATATATATTTTTTTAAAATGGCAACCTCCATTTTTTACTTTCATCTCACATAGACCAGGCAAATTTTAAAGAAATATAAGTACGTTAAGTGTGAAGTTTTTGCGGACATTATTTTTTTGTTGAAAACGATAGCTCTCTTATCATAGAATTCAAATCTAAAAATCCCAAAAAATCGGAAATGAGCTAAAGTCGGCATTTAAAAAAACATGGCCGCTCGCGTTATTTTTAAGGTGTTTAAGAAGCATACATTCATGTAAGACAAATTGTTAGTCTTCAGTGATAAGAATGCGGATCTAGATGAACTACTAAACGTTGGTTATAAATTTATCTCCTTTATGTACGGATTAGACGGATCCCGAAACATTATAGAAGAACGATTTAGACTTTACAACATTGGTATAGGTAAGCGGACGCTCGAAAAATCTTTTGATTTGGACGTTCTTCCCCTGAACTGTGCACTGAAGTAACATATTTTAAGGTAGTTTCAAATGGTGATTACATTAATAGCAAATAATTTTTTTTACATTTTCAGGACCTATCTTCAAATACAGCAAGGGATAGGAAATTTCCTAGCCCCTAAATACAACACAAGGTTTAAAAATGTAGGGTTTTATTAATGCAGTCAAAATTTTATTCTTTTTTTTTTATTAACCAGTTTAATTTATCTACTTTTTATATATCAATACCTAATGCTTGCATAAAATCAAATAATCTCCCAGTAAAAAGTATCCTTATCTAACCAAAACCTTAACTTTAAAGGATTGGAATTGGATCATCATACTTTCGGTCATCGAATTATGTGTTGTATTTTTATGTATATTGTATACTTTAAATTGCGTGTTTTGTAAATACCGTCAAGAACGTCAAGAACAATCCAGGAAAATGTTAATAAATAAATAAATTGGTGAACTTGTCTAATTTAAATTATTTAAAATTAAATATTGGTAAATTTAAGATTATGAGGTAATTTAAATATAAAAGTCCGAATGCTGTGTACAATAATAAACTAGCATATGTAAATATTTTTTAAAATTTGGGTAAGCCATCATTTTGGCATATTTTTTATATATGGTCCTCACTTTCTAATCCTTTAAACGTAAGGTTTTGGTTAGATAAGGATACTTTTTACTTGGAGGTTGTTTGATTTTATGCAAGCATTGGGTATTGATATATAAAAAATAAATAAATTAAACTGGTTAAGAAAAAGAAGAATAAAATTTTTACTGTATTAATAAAACCCCACATTTTTAAAACTTGTGTTGTGTTTATATTTGTGCATATAATACCCTTCCATACTCTTGTAATATATTTTGTGATCTACAAAATAGTGTATGTGCAATTTTACTCTATATTGTACAGTTCCCCCGAAATTCGTGGCGAAAACCTTAGAGGAACAAATTTTGCAGTAAGAATAATGTGTTTAACAGCTCAGCTTCGCGAAACTGAGACATTTTATATTTTTAACTTATAAAACGAACCATAACAAACATCTTTTGCGAAAAATGCACAAAATGCGTATCCCCGTAACGAAAAGCACTCTCTGAGGTAACGCGTCATGTTAAGGATCGCCCACTTCGCACAACATCCTATCTTCTGTGTGTATATCGTGTCTGTAAATGTAGAAATGGCTGCCAAAAAAATGTATATGTACGAGGATCTTTTAAATGACTGAGTTTTTGTAGTTAACTAGAATGTAAAGTTAGTTAGTGATATTAAAAAGTTAAATATAAGAAGACAAAAAAATTTTAAAAAATCGTTTCCTTTTTGGTTTTTTTGTTAGGAAATTTATATTGTTGGTTATATCTAAATTAAAATATCATGTTTTTTCTAATGTGTTTAGCTTAAAATGTAAATTTTATATATTTTATATTTTTATATTTTATAGATTTTTATATATTTGTTCCTGAACATAAAATCTATCGATTCCCATTGGAAAATAAATGTCTTCTTAAGCTTCATTGAAAAAAATAAGATTTGCCTGATTTAACAATCAATTCCACTCTAAAAAATAATGGAATTATATGCAAAATTAGATATACCTAAAGCGAACTCTTTTTCAGTTATTGGTTAAAAACTAATTTTTTGTTTGAATTTATAAGTAAAACAAACATTATTTAGTTACTTATGATGACTGACAGACACAAAACAATGCCTTAATCAACCTGTCAGGTTGATCTAAAACAACAAACAACAGTAGGAATAATACATTTAGAATACAAGTATATACTAAGCAAAACTAAATCTGTTCAGCGAAAACTGAAAGTAAAAAATTCAACGTTCCATAAAGAGAGCTCTAAATCATTTATCACGCCATGCCCCGTTGTTCAATAAAAGTACCCGTGTTAGTAAAACGCTAACAAATTCAATTTGTCTTGAATTTTGCGAGGAAATGTTTAAGGGTGGTGTAATTTGCGTTAGGGGTTGAAAGAGCACAGTGGAGAATTTTGACTGGCAACGTCCGGCAGATTGACCGTTCGCTAACTTACTGCCTGCCAGGGGCGGAGTGTTTTTTGGGCATATCCGATCATATAGACAGTACAGTATACAGTATTGCTGAAAAGCAGCAATTGCTTTATAGACCAGGTAAATCTTATTTTTTCAATGAAGTTTAAGGGGACATTTATTTTCCAATGGGAATCGATAGGTTTTATGTTCAGGAACAAATATATAAAAATACCAAAAAATCCGTTGTGAGCTAAAAACGTCATTTTGAAAAAACATGGCCGCCCCTTCAAATTTTTGAAAATGAAATATCTTGTTATCCCTTGGAGCAATTTTAACATTTTTTTTATTTTTACAGGATTTTAAGCTTAAAAATTGGAAAAAATGATATTTTAATTTAGATATAACCAAGAATATAAATTTCCTAACAAAAAAAAAAACGAAAAAGAAAACGATTTTTTTTTTAAATTTTTTTGACTTCCTACATTTAACTTTATAATATCACTAACTAACTTTACAATCTATAGTTAACTACAAAAACTCAGTCACTTAAAAGATCCTCGTATATATATATATATATATATATATATATTTTTTTTTTTTTTTTTTTGGCAGCCATTTCTACATTTACAGTCACGATATACATACAGAAGATAGGATGTTGTGCGAAGTGGGCGATCCTTGTGAGTTTTTCGCAAAAGATGTTTGTTATAGTTCGTTTTATAACTTAAAAATATAAAATGTCTTAATTTCGCGAAGCTGAGCTGTTAAACACATTATTCTTACTGCAAAATTTGTTCCTCTAAGGTTTTCGCCACGAATTTCGGGAGAACTGTACAATATAGAGTAAAATTGTACATACACTATTTTGTAGAGCACAAAATATACTACAAGAAAGACTATGGGATGGTATTATATGCACAAATATAAACACAACCCAAGTTTAAAAAATGTGGGGTTATATTAATACAGTCAAAATTTGATTCTTTTTTTTTTCTTAACCAGTTTAATTTATTTACTTTTTATAATTAATGCACGCGGGCCGTTACTTGATGAAAATTCATTATCACATTAAAACTAGTTGTTTTTATAAAATTTTCACTTTAATTTGTTAACATAACAATTGTTTCGCCACACAGTGTCTTCGTCAGATGTGAGTATTACAACTTATATTTTCTTTTGCTTGGAATAAATTATATTCAAAAAGCACAATACGCTATTGTAAGAGATTACGAAATTTCCTTTCGTAATTTGCGGGTCTCTAAAAACTCGTTACTACTCATAGATTATTAATTTCTCATCTGTCGGGAGAGTTTGATACGTTTTGGTCTGAAAACATGTACTGTGTACAATTTTCACTTATAATTGCACAAGAGGTTTGTATTTTACCGGATAAGTTTGGATTGTTTAATGAGAAACTGTTGCCTAGCAATTAGACGTGAAAAACTGTCAACTGTGGAGCGTTTTTAGGTTGACAGTTTTTCGAGTCAAATTGCTAAAGGAAACAGTTTAGAATTTAAACAATACAAATATATATGCGGTATCAATACAAACATCGAGTGTAATTCGGCAGGACAATTTAATGAATAAGAAATTTAGAAACATATGAATGCAAACTTTATTTATGAAACACTGAAAATAAACATATTTTTATTTGAACATCACGAATCGATTCATCGTTAGTGTTTAATAATTCAATAACTTGTTGACAGAAATGTTAAACTATTTATTTTGACAGCAGACATCGCGATAATTGATTAAGAAATGAAGAAGTGAAAAAACCACTAGTGCAATTGTCGCTGTAAAGGTGGAGTGCCAATCAGGCGGCTGCAGACGCGCGGCTCTGGCGACTGCATCGGTCACTGGTTTACGTGTAAATATATGAACGCGTTGTCAATTACGCGACTTCAGCGTGACGACAGAAGCGTCTGCAGCGAGTGTGGCGGCGCGTCTGACAACGCGTTCATATATTTACACGTAAACCAGTGACCGATGCAAAGTCGCCAGAGTCGCGCGTCTCCAGCCGCGCGGCTCTAGCCGCTGCAGCCGCCTGATTGGCACTTCACCTTAAGAGTTGCAGGTAACTTTTGTCGCTGTCAAAGTGACAATTGCACTGTGGCATATGCGATTTTTTATATACAAATTAAATTGTCATTCTAACACATTGTAAAAACTTTTCTAGATGAAATCCACAAGTGGCAGGTCCGTCCCTGTGCCCCAGATTGACCGTTCGCCGACTAGCTGATTGAATTTCCCCGGAGAGCCTCGGCCACTGGGCAGTTAGCAGCACACAAAGCGAGCCCTCGATGATATGATTTGGAAAATCCTGACGAATTAGAGCCTGTGCCCGTCCCGTCGATTTGTGTTATTTTCAGGCCGGACCGCTGAAATTTCAGGCGCTCATCCGCTTTGACGCCCCTAATCTGCATAAATTAAGGTTTCTCGTTAAATTTCAATGAGATTTTATATCGCTGATGAATTTTAAGCTGATTATTCCAGTAATGGGAAGGTTATGAGCAGTAAAAGCAAATTAGGGCAGTGGTCGTTACAATCAATATGGCAGAAAAGGTAATCCGAGGCACCGGACAGAAATTTTAATCGTGTTTAAACAACTGTGTTCAAATATTTATATAGTTGGACCTAAAATATGTATGTATGTATGTATGTATGTATGTATATGACATAATCATGGATGTACCGCCTTTTTCCTGCATTATTTTTCTGTTTAAAGTTAAATCTTTACAATTGATTTGTCATAGAGTAGGTATACTATGCATTTCTAATCAACGGCACCCTGCATTACTAATTTTGGTTTAAAAATCGTATTATTTGTGCATTTATCGTTCCTATATTTTTAGTACAGAAAAAAATTAAATAGTCCCTTGTTATATTAATTCTTGTTCATAATTCACTTTCTTCAAGTTTCAAGAAGAAATAGTTACTTTTCTTTTCTTAACATACAGTCCGTATCCCTAAAGAACCCCCCCCCCCTTTTGAACGAGTTGAGGTATAGACCTCAAAGAATATAGGACGAATGGTACAACAATAGCACTTTCTACCCGCAATCAGAATTTTAACAACCGATAGATGGCGGTTAGTCACTGTCCACACTTCTTTTAAATAGAGTAGTAGGCTGTGTCGCTATTATTAAAATGATTGAAAGCCAACACATTCCCTCGATTTAACATTTATACATACATTTTTTTTTGAGAATGCAAACCTCGGTCAGCGGGAATGAGTCAAGGCTTTTTGGGCCTTTATCCTGAGGCTCTCCACCTAATAATGCTTGCCTCCGTTTGTTTTGTAAATAACAATGTATTTAAAGTGAACGAATGAGCTGTGCCTCACTCGCCGAATGTGTCTCACTCGCCGAATGTGTCTCACTCGTCGAATATGTCTCACTCGCCGAATGAGACACAGAAACGCTTGTAACTCGAAAACGGATGACTCGATTACAATTTTTCAACAACTGGTGTGAAGAGAATTGAAATATTTATGCTATTTTTAAAAAATCTGCCGGAAGTGACTCTGGCGTCAGTTGCCAAAACTCCGTTTGTGGGTAGAAAGTAGTATTTTTTATACCAATCATCCTACATTTTGTTTGAGGATCTACGACATCTCAACTCATTCACAAATTAAGGTGGGGTTACTTACTTTAGTCACGGACTGTATATGCCACCAGAATCCTTTAACCCATGAAAAATCATACACCATATGCAGATAGATAGATAAATAGATAGATAGGTAGATAGATCATCGTAGATAACATATTGTTAAATTACCAGTTCCAGTTACTGTTTGTCACCGTACTCTGTGTTAGTAGGTACCTACTGAAGCTGTTCCTTATTAATTTGGCCTACTGGGAATCAGTACTGTTTAAAGTTTTGGAGAAAACACGCTATTCATTCTTAGTAGATCTTACTTTACAGGAGGATATATTGTTTTGCCATCATTTATTTGCAAATATAATTATTCTAACTGTAATATGCAAAGTTTTTTCTAAATGTGATATTCTCGATTATCACTAAAAGTTTCACATACACGATACGCCAGATATAATTCTAAAAAGTAGGTAAATAACACGAATCGGAGTAAAAAATATATACAGCTTTAGTTGTGAATAATTATAAATAGTCTTAAGGACTATTTGAATCCAGCTAACCCAGGTGAGCACATGTTTCAAAGTAACCAGGGAATGCGGATGCAAGTTCTAGTTTTGTCCTTGAAAGTTATGCATTATCTATTTCACTGTTGTGCATATAATTGAATTGTTTTTAACAGTCAAAAGTTTATACTAGATAAGATATTATGATATAATGAGTTAAAATAAGTAAATGTAAACAAATATATTATATAAGTATATGAATAAGAAGTGTATTATAAATAGATATGAAGCATCATATGAGTTACATCATTATATCTTTGGTTTAATATGTGTTTGCAATGTTTTAATGTTTTTTTATTATATTTTGGATGTCTTGTATTAAAAAATTATCAAATTTAAACTAATCATTAGATCTAAAAATCATGATAAAATGAGTTGGTTTTTATTTTCGGAATAAAGCCCTTCACTTTTATTTTAAATAAAGAATGGTGAAGTAATAGTTGTATTGAATATTGCAATTGTTGAAAAGATTTACGAGTGGTTTTACAGTGTTTTTATATTTTTCATCAAAATATCTTTTTCTATTTTTTATACTTATAATTGCTAACATATCTCGCGATATGGCTGTCAACTACTGGTAAAAACATTAAATTATTTTATCATCAAAGTCTTTCACACTCAATGTCGATTTATTCCATCCAGTTGATTCTAGTTCAGTCGATTATTGCTTAATTTACGTGTCATTACTTTCCTATTTCCTCATTATCCATCTGTGTCGTTAAGAAACAAATCACAAGATTGCAAGCTTCCGACCCACCGAGCCAGAAAGGGCCAAGGAAGAGCGGGGCAGCCGTTAAACGAAGTAATGATGACAATTACCCGTCACGTGACCCACAATTATCACTCAACGGTCGCGGCGTTATAGCGCCCCGGGGAGCCACCGGCCGGGGTCTGCAGGGGCCCCCAAGGCTGCTCCGCACGCAAACTGCCGTGCAGGTTCCATTGTCTGTCCGATCTGCGGAATATCGTTCGCTGAATTGCCAATTCCTGTATTTAAAAACTTCCTAATGGGCGAGCGACTCCGGAGGAGAGTCAGAAGCACACGCGGTAATTGAGTGTTTTATGAGAATTAAGGATGAAGGTTTTGTTTGCGACGGTACATGGTGGCCCAAATAAAAGTAAAATGTTTTGAAGCGCTAGTTATAACGACAACTTTCGTTATTTATTATTTCTAGATAAAGGTACAAAATATACTTACTTTGGCGATGAAACTCTCTATCAGGGGTGAGCAGAGTGAAGTACGGTAGGGTTATCTATTATTATCTGCTAAACTTGGGCGCCATCAATTGATCTTTTTTGATGGTACAGAGTAAAGGTATAGTTCCTATCTAAGTGAAGACAATTGCAAAAAAACACTTGACAAGAACAAAGTTAACTTTAAATATAATTCTCTCACCTATACATTTACGAACGGTACATACATAAAAGACACACCTAAATCTAAATATTACGACATACACACTCAAATGTACAAAAATGAGTTAAGATTTTTACAGCAATAAAGCTTGACAACAAAATGTAATTTGGCTATACTAAAGATCTACCTAAAAATGCAGTTTTTAGATATTTACAGTCCGCGAGGTAATAGTAAGGGCCCTTAAATTCATTCGCACACGCGAAGCATAGGGTAAGTTAGTCTAATTAGGCACGGTATACGTAGCGTGGTTTAAGATGCACTTCCAAAATAAGTAATAAAGTACTCACGTAAGAACAGTTGGTTTCTGGGTTAACGTTGTTCATACGTTCTGCTGCCAATTCACAAATCAACGTACTGAAATGATTATTTTCTCGTAATCACACTAGGGAATAGTAGGATTCGGTTACTAAGATTAATTCATCTTTTATATTTGCTTTTTCCAGCTTTTTTATTCAAACTTTGGAAGCTGCCGAATTCACTAAACCTGCTCACCAATGCCAAAATTCGCCATCTTTTTTTTTACCTTCCTCCTCGTTCTCCTCCGTTGTCTATCCGCTCACGTTGAACTTTAGATTATGCAACCCTAGGACTATGTATTGAGATAGACCTAGCGCACAAACACTAGAGTGAAGTTGGGATTATAATCACTTAATATACACCGAATACATATAATACTTTAAATAAGGGATTTGTGTTTAACAGGAAGGTAAAAACACAGATTGAGATAAGAATTATTAGTTTAAATCAACTAAGAAAGGTACTTTATTAGTTACTAAAAACGAGACCGTTACATAGTAATACATAATCAACACCTATTAGAAGGTACAATGAGTTTTCATTTACGGTGAGTCTGAAATCTTCAATCTTCGAACGTGTATTCAAAACGTTCTAATAGTTATATAAAAATATTTCTATAAATATTCTGTTATTAATATTCCATAAATATCAAGATGCCCTCAATAGAAAGAACCAATATTTGCCAGGGGATAACCAGTCGTGATATCATTGGATATGGTTGGATGCAGTACTTTTGTAATACTTTGTAATGCCATATAATACAACTAATTTCCGTGTAATGCTTTATAATGCTACAAAATATGAATAATGATAATGTAATTCATGTAATATAAATACAATATTTATGTAATACTGCAATATCGGGAAAGAGACTCCTCTGTCCCTTTAAGTTACCTTTCAATGCAATGTGTACGTCCGCCTCGTTTATAATGAGCTTATTTCTGCGATATTAACGGAAAATCGGCAAAAAAAAGGTAATAGAAAAGTTTGTGAAGGGTCATAGCTTTTAGGGAGTCCAAACGTAACAAAAACGAAAATAAAGAATCCAGGTTCATATTAAAAGAAAAAATAAGTTGATAATGGTTTCTTGAAGACAAAATGTCGGATTTCAAATTTGACAGCGCTATCTTGTAGAGAATAAAAATGGCAATGCCAAACTGTTATTCGTTTAACAATTTGTTTTCAAGTAACGTAAAAAATAAAATTTCAAATTGCACACACAGCAAAACACAGAATTTTGATAAGCATCAAATTGCGCAACTTTGTCATAATTTGACCTACACTGTATCTCTTATGGTTTCCGAGATCGCAATGATGAGGCTCCCTTACAATATATATCTCTGATAATAGAAACATCCCTGAATTATTTACTAATACCAAAGTTTACAGAAGTTATATTCTGTAAAGTTTGATAATACTATTTGTCTGTTTTTTCAGTGTACCAATTGGATATTTTAATATTCAGACAAAATTTTAAGAACCCTTAACAAATCTTTGTGGTGCAAGAATGTATATCGGCATTTTTTCACAATAATAAATATACCACAAATAAGTGGTTAGAGATAATATAGGCTTCATTCTTCAATGTGTCACCTCATCCAGCGTCATGACAAATAAAATTTGCCAGCACAATTTTTGAAAATTTGCCAGCACAGGCCCACAAAAAAAAAAAAGGATAATAAATCCACCTCCATAAATAAGTGGTTAGAGACAATATACAGGCGTTTCATTCTTCAATATGTCACCTCGTCCAGCGTCATGACAAATAAAATTTGCCAGCACAATTTTTGAAAATTTGCCAGCACAGGCCCACAAAAAAAAGAAGGATAATAAATCCACCTCCATAAATAAGTGGTTAGACAATATACAGGCGTTTCATTCTTCAATGTGTCACCTCATCCGGCGTCATGACAAATAAAATTTGCCAGCACAATTTTTGAAAATTTGCCAGCACAGGCCCACAAAAAAAAAGAAGGATAATAAATCCACCTCCATAAATAAGTGGTTAGAGACAATATACAGGCGTTTCATTCTTCAATGTGTCACCTCATCCAGCGTCATGACAAATAAAATTTGCCAGCACAATTTTTGAAAATTTGCCAGCACAGGCCCACAAAAAAAAAGAAGGATAATAAATCCACCTCCATAAATAAGTGGTTAGAGACAATATACAGGCGTTTCATTCTTCAATGTGTCACCTCATCCAGCGTCATGACAAATAAAATTTGCTAGCACAATTTTTGAAAATTTGCCAGCACAGGCCCACAAAAAAAAGAAGGATAATAAATCCACCTCCATAAATAAGTGGTTAGAGACAATATACAGGCGTTTCATTCTTCAATGTGTCACCTCATCCAGCGTCATGACAAATAAAATTTGCCAGCACAATTTTTGAAAATTTGCCAGCACAGGCCCACAAAAAAAAAGAAGGATAATAAATCCACCTCCATAAATAAGTGGTTAGAGACAATATACAGGCGTTTCATTCTTCAATGTGTCACCTCATCCAGCGTCATGACAAATAAAATTTGCCAGCACAATTTTTGAAAATTTGCCAGCACAGGCCTACAAAAAAAAAGAAGGATAATAAATCCACCTCCATAAATAAGTGGTTAGAAACAATATACAGGCGTTTCATTCTTCAATGTGTCACCTCATCCAGCGTCATGACAAATAAAATTTGCCAGGACAATTTTTGAAAATTTGCCAGCACAGGCCTACAAAAAAAAAGAAGGATAATAAATCCACCTGCATAAATAAGTGGTTAGAGACAATATACAGGCGTTTCATTCTTCAATGTGTCACCTCGTCCAGCGTCATAACAGATAAATATTGTCAGCACAATTTTACGTCCTACAGAATTTTTGTTTGCCTCAAAACTAACCTACTTAAAAAGTAGTCTCACAAAATAGAAAGAGGCATAAATTATTTCTTAGACAATAAACTTATCTCTACAAAAAAGCATACTTAGTCTCCAAATGTTTTAATCCTCGTTTGTCCCTTTACTCTTCGGGCCTACACTAACCTCAAGCAGCAATTTGAACCAGGAATCAGCTCGCCTATAACATTCCTAACCGTCGATCGATGATCCGGAAAGTTAGAAAAAGAAATCAAGGCTTCCGCAAGCGCTCGCTCTTAACAATATTAAAAAGCGGGTTGGGAACCAAAGCAGTTCGGAAATTTTTAAAGTTTCGAGATTGCGCTAAGGAAGATAAATGGGCGGCCGGTGAGTGCATGTTTTTATAATGTTTCAATCAGTTTGATGGGAACCTCGCAAGTGGGGCATCAGGTTGAGATTTTTTCCTCGAACGATTTCCACGAGGAAATAAATGAGAAGTAATATCTCCACCGCTAAAGATCGACGTGTCTGGCGTAATGATTTATAGCAAAGGAGAGGCTTATCCTGAGCCTGGCGGGAAACACGATAAAAAATCGGCCTATAAGGGCAATAGTTTTTCGTGAATACTGGAATGCTAATTGCGGAGATTTTCGACATATACCCTTCAATAAAAACATTAATTGTCATCCTAATATAGTTTGTTTAAAAACAGTTTAACTTATATACAAGATATTTGAAGGAGATGGTGAAAACAACTACTCTACGGTCAATGTTCCCCAACTGGTAATGATACATTACATTATCGTTCATCGAGTCCACTACCTATAACACTCTGATGAGCGCATAATAAGCGCGAAATTGACTCAAACAGATAGTAGCACAGACCCAAAGAGGGCACTACGGTGTGTTTCTCACCGCTACTAACATTACATACAAGATGTTTCAGAAAAATTTTGCTAAATTTTAGGGGGCTATAGAGTAACTCACATAAAACTTTTGCTGCTAAGCCCCTTTCCGAAAATGAGCCGTCTTGCCACTGGAGCAATTTTTGTTCTAAAATTTTGTGTTGACCAATTTAAACAATATTAGATTTTACTTTTTTTTTTTTGTTAGAGGTAGCTAAAAAATGCAAACAATAACATTATCTCGATTAATAATTTTTTATCGCAACCTCATTGCTTAACAACCAAGCAATTTTGGTGGGGCATTGGAAACGTCAGTTGATCAGAAGTTCCTTTCCGTCAAAGCGTGATTTACATTCATCATTAATCAAAATTCGTACATCGTTCTTGGTTTGCAATTAATTAGGTTGGCAAAATGATAAATTTTACAATAATGAGATGTAGAAACAAGTTCTACTTGACAGATGTGATGTATAGAACACATCACTACGAATAGTACGAATCTACTTTATATCCATCATCTGTAAACGCCTTATTTAAATAAGGACTAAAACAAATTAAGCCAAAACAACTATTCTCCTGGCTATATGCCTCGCCGAGCACTGAATTACAAAGCAAAAATTTGCCGCATTTTGCCTAACACAGTTAGAATCAAAATACAAGGATTGGGGTTGCAACGAAAACTACGAGGAAATTCTTGGACCCCACATCGTAGGCTGTCACTAACTGCAGACCGGTTTCTATCTTTTTATGATCTCGTCAGCCTCACCGTCACCTACTGTGTTAAGTACTTGGGTCTCCGCATCTTTAGCTATGATCACTTATCTGATTCGTTGCACTTTTCATAATATAGAATCATAAATACCTACTTTACGAATTCCTACTTAGTGTATTTCTATAAAAATAATTAAGTTTTATTGATAAATCCATAAATGCAAACTATACAGGGTGCTTCAAATTCGATGCAATACATGTGGATCTCGGAAACGGTAAGAGATACGAAGTCGGTTAAATGGAGGCAAAGTTACCGAAAATTTCGATTTTCGTTTTTATTTTCTTGCGGACCTATTTGATGAGGTATTCAAAAATAAAGAGCACTTTTCTATAGCAACCTTTTATCGAATGGTGTTAGCGAATTTTCTGCAAAATGTTCCGTTTCCCGGAAACCAACATCAACTTATTTTTTTTAAATACGGACCCGGAATTTTTTTTCAATTTTTTGGAAGCATTTTTGTAACTTGATAGAATACCACCATAAAAGGAACCAGATTTAAACGTTTTGTCTAAGAAAAATCCATCATTAGTGTTTTTGTTTCGACTTTTGTTAATTCTAGATATAGAATAATATTTTTGTGGTTTCATTTTTATTTACGATAAATAAACAAAAGCTAACTAAAAATTAATTAAGTTACAAAAATACTTCCAAAAATTTGAAAAAAAATCCAGGTCCATATTTAAAAAAATTAAGTTGTTGGCTTCCTGGAAACGAAATGTTTTGCGAGAAATGCGCTAACACCATTCGATAAAGGGCAAAAAGTTGCTATAGAAATGTGCTCTTTATTTTTGAATACCTCATCAAATAGGCCCGCAAAAAAATAAAAACGAAAATCGAAATTTTCGGTTTTTTCAAAATATTTCGAAAACTAATCACGTTAGCCTTGATTTCTTTTCACCGTTATGTTGCCCCCCTGAATACGCAACTTTGCCTTCATTTAAACGACTTCGGATCTCTTACTGTTTCCGAGAGCCCCATGTATTGCATCGAATTTAAAGCACCCTGTATATGTTGTAAATAAAAATGTTTCAAAAAACCTTGTTCGTTTTTATTTCCAGAATCATTTTATTAGTTAAAAAATAATTCAATAGTTTTTAAATATAAAACATAGAATGGCAACACTGATTTTACGAAAATAATGTTACAAATGGTCCAGTTCGGCAACAACGCAATAACTCCAATTTAAATGGACGAGATGAATGAAGCAGATCGATCTAGATCAAAGGAAATTAGCCGGCTGTCTTGTCATTATATCCCTACTTTTAGTAGAACTATACATTTGAAAAAAATCACTTTTGAATAATTCAAAAATCATTTTTTATATAAAAATCAAGATATTTTGGAGAAGGTTTAACTTCCTGCTTCCTACTTCCTTCCTTCCCTACTTCCGTAGGGACCTTGAAGGAACCTTGAAATTATTTTGGTGAAAAAGTATATAAGTGCTAAGGTAGTCTGCCTAATTTTTAGAAATAAATTATCATCCCCAACTGTCCAATCTCTACGAACCAGTTGCGCGAAAAACCCTGTATAAACGGATAATATCCATAAGTATATTCGTAATATTGTCGTATACGTATTATTGTCCAAATTATTATAATGATATAATTGTCAATTTCTCCATGTTGTTGACCCTCCATATTAAAGTAATTAAAATAACGCACATTTCGGGTCATACATTTGAAAAAATTTAAAATTTCCCCGAGGAAATTATTTTAATTATTTTAAAAATTTACGTCACTTCTCGAAATTGGAGCATAAAAAAATTAATTCAATTACTTTATATTTTCAATGTAAATAAATTTGCGAAAAAACATTACAAAGATCTGTTTGAATGTTTAAAACAAATTCTGCTTTATATAGAAATGAAGCATAGTAATCGCAAAAACACTCAATTGTTTTAAGAATCACAAACTCCCAACTGTGACATAACACTTCCCAAAAAACTGTAACAACTTAATCAGTTTTCTACAAAAAAAATATCTAATTCACTAAAAGGTTATTATCGCCAACAACAACCAAACAATTAAAAACTAGATAAATATTAATAATTCTCACCCTTCCGGGAAACCCAAAAAAAAAGTGAAAGAGTTACAACCATTTTGGGTGCCATTTACTCATGCACGTGTGACTAACTGCTTTTTCCTTAATTAACTTTATGTACCTGTAAGTGTGAAGTTAAAACTTAGTAATATATTTTGTGTATAGTTATAAAGTTGTTATTTTATGTATAACAAGGGACGAGGTTCTCGGTGGGGGCGGTATGCAAATGAATTCGAAAAATGTGTCATACGATTCTCGCGTGCTTGTCCATCTGCCTCCCAAATTAATGAAATTCGTAAACAATCAGATAAAGTCTGTTGAAAACATTACCCGAATATGTATCTTCATTTATATTACATGTCAAAATATTTCTGTACCAGCCTGGAAAATATAGAGGAAGTATGGAAATTCCGTCGTTATGTTAAAATAAATGTAGGCTATGTAATTAGAGGTAGATGCATATGAAGATGCTATCTTTATTAATTGGTGGCAATGCACACCCTTAGGAATACGCTGCACTGCATGCGAGGATACTGTAAATCGTCCGCTGGTTTGAATATTATTGAGGAAAACAATGCAGTTATCTAAAATGGGAAAATAAATGTGTTTGATAAAAGTTGAGTTGTCAATTCAATGCGAGTTATGCTTCATCAATAGAAATGTTTTATAAAGGTATTATCGACACAAAATCCATAATTTATCAGACACAGTTGGAGCACCTCATCAGAAAATCAAGTTTATGTGTTTAATACAATTTGTATCAACTTAAATAATACAAAACAATGAAAGGTAATTAAGTAAATAATAATAACATAGGGATTTACACTTGCAATACAAGACCAAGACGACAAATAACTATAAAAAGTACGTTTTAAAGGATACTTCAATTAAGAGCGATTGGTGCATAAAATGTCTCTAATTTCCTGAAACAATAGAAGATATAACATCCGGGTGTAAACTAATGGAAGGTATCAATAGACATAATGCAGTGGCAAAAATTATTGACCAGGTATCATATGGAATCGAAAACTCAAGCGTACTACCAGCATTAGTGTAGTATTGGTATGGACTTCACCATACAAACTGATAAAACCTATAGTAGACCAGATATAACACTCGAAGAAAAAATGAAAAAGGTCATCAACCAATGTGTCAATACCATCTGACCAAAACATAGCTAAAAAATATACAGAAAAGAAAGAAAACAATCAACAAGTCGCAGTAGAAGTTGAGAGAATATATGGAAACAGAAACAAGTGCATCACTCCATTCATTATATTGGTGACCGGTATCACGCCGGACTCATTCACAATCATCTCACTCAATATAAGTCTGGAATCTGGATATCAAAATTGTTCGAAAAAATTCTACTGAATAGATTGAAACCAATCATGGATGAAGGTAATTTAATCCCAACTTACCAGTGTGGAATCAGAGAAAGCCACTCCACCCTAGATCAAGTACACAGAATCACTGACGTAATAGAAAAGTCGCTAGAAAACAAAGAAGTCTGTTCAGCGATGTTCCTTGATGTTGCGCAGGCTTTTGTTAAAGTGTGGCATGATGGGTTAAAATATAAACTAAATAAGTTACTCCCATATAAATACTCACAATTATTGGAATCTCTCAGATAGACTCTTCAGACTCAAACAAGATAAAGCATACACTGAACTAGAAGAAATCAGAGCAGGAGTACCACAAGAAAGCGTCCTAGGCCCTATCTTATACCTGATCTACACCAGTGACATACCACAGTTAGAGCAAAACACAATAGCCACGTTTGCAGATGATACTGCCATTCTTGCGACAGGTAAGGGCTATGAAGAAGCTGCAAACATCAGTTAACCCAATTAATAACTCGACCAGAAGATGGCGTATCAAGCTGAATGAAACCAAATCAGTGCTGATTAATTTCACAAATAAAAGAGAACAACAAATACCTATTAACATGAACAATGCCCAGATTCCATATGCAAACTCAGCAAATTATCTAGTCATCACATTAGACGCAAGACTTCGGTGGAAAGTCCATGATAAAAAGAAAAGAGAAGAGCTAGACATCAGATATAAGAAAATGTACTGGCGACTTGGTAGACACTCCTGCTTATAAACTTACAACAAAATACTGTTGTATAAACAAATTCTCAAGCCATTATGGACCTATGGAATACAGCTCTGGGGCTGTGCCAGTAAGAGTAAATATTAATCATTTAAAGATTTCAGAACAAAGTACTGAGGAAAATCGTCAAAGCGCCTTGGTACATCAGAAACAACGACCTTCATCGAGATCTTCAGATGGAGACTGTAGAGCAGACAATTACTAAATTTGTAAGGGCTCATGAACAACGACTCCGTCAACATGTGAACATCGAGGCCATCCAGTTCCTCGACAACACTAACATAGTAAGAAGGCTCAAGAGGGTTAAGCCCTTTGAGTTGTGAACTGATTATATCAGTATAAAAGCAGAGTACTGTGCGGTTAGTATTACACGTTAGTGTTAGTGTAATTAAGTTACCAGACTCTAAGGTACACTAGTGAGTAAGACCTTAGCTCTAAAATTTTCAACTTTAGTTAAATTACGGTAGAACCAAATTACTCATTGATCTCCCTTTGATCAGATTGTAATAGCAGCAAAATAACCTTGAAGGGGTATTTTCTATATATTATAAAAAATAATAATAATATAAGTCTGGAAGAAAGTATATATATTCAATCACAAAAAGTAGTTATACTTTGTACTGAAGTACCTATATTGTTACCAATAAATTTCAGGTGTGGACGACCTACTCAGAAATGGTAAAACGTAAAAATAATCTCCTTTGTAGTAGAACTAGAAAAGTGCGTCTTGGTATAGAAACATTCTTGGTTTGTTTACATTTGATTTTATTTAAATTAAATTATAATTTTTGAAAATATATGAGAATCGTCGAGGCGAAAGATTGTCGCATGTATTGCTGTCAAAGGTGGGTATTTTGCAGCATCTCTTATAAGCATATTTTTTGGTTTTACTATTAATTAACATATTGTTAACTTACACTGATTCTGTTGTTGTTGTAAAATTATCGGGATATTCAGGTATGTGTTTTATTAAGAATACCGAGACTAATAACAATTTCATCGTTTTGCTTTTAAGAACTATAAATTGGCGGTGATAACATGACGTTAAACACTGTATTTTAGAAAGAAAATGCAATATTCGACTTATTTTATTTTATTTATTTTATTTTATTTTATTTTATTCATACACTACCCAACAGATACATATCCATTTACAGGGTAAGACATACAAAATACATACAAAATACAATATATGCAACAAATATACAATAATAAATACAACAAATTTATAAATACAAAGTATATGCAACAAAGAACGAATGAAAAGGTCACAAAAAAGAGAGAAAACAATAAAAAAGACAAACAGCAACTAAGTAAGTTACAAGAAATAAAACATTAAGAACATGTTAATGAGATAAAATCTAACAAAATGAGGGTTGATTTGCTTTAAACAGAAAATCGATTTTCATTCAAAACAAGGGAAAAATTCAGTCTCTTTATTGATGCCATACTGCAGTTAAATATGTCAATACTATTACTAGTCCTATTGCAATTTCTGCACATTCTTAATAAAGGAGAATGTTTTTGAAGATTAGTCCTGGCAAAAGGCAGAGAAAACAGGGCATTCTCTCTGGAGAAAACTCTAGGAATATAAAAGTTTAACTTATTAAGTATTTCAGAGCAGTCATTACTACCGTGTATTACTTTGTATACAAAAATTAAGTCTGCAGTGACTCTGCGGCTTTCGAGGGTGATAACAGCAAATCATCAAGAAGTTCTTGATGCGGCGTCCCTATGGCGGGGTAGACACCATCTACTTTGAAAGATAGGAATTTGAGAAAACATCTCTGGATCTTCTCTAAGCTATCAATATGAATACTATAAAAAGGACTCCAAGCAACTGATCCGTATTCCAGTTTGGATCTAATATAGGAATAATACAGAAGTTTAAGCGTATCAATTGTTAAAATCATGGGAATTGCGTATTATAAATCCTAAAGTTTTAAACGCATCACTGACAATATTATGAATGTGTACTGAAAACGACAATTTACTGTCGAAGGTGACACCGAGGTCTCGAAAATTACTGCATCTTGATAGAAGTGAATTGCCCAAAGTATAACCGTACACTATAGAGGACTGTTTTAAGGAGTATATCATTATAAAACAATAACATTTAATTATAGTTTGTTCGCTTTACACCACAGTAATATTATTGAATTGCTGTTGATTTATTAGAGATATGAAAAGGAATTAAATTCGTCTATTAATATTCCTAAAATCTAGTTAATCCAAACTAGATTATCCAAAGTTTCCAATAGCAAAGTCGTACCTGCCAATGATTCACACGATAAAATCAAAATGTACCGCTGTAACCCTTTTCTTTATTCAACTATAACATTTCTCCAAGTTTCGGCAATGTAAATCACACAGGTTCAGAGATAATTGAAGAAATCTTGAATTTTTCAAAATTGTTAACCCCCTCTATCCTGGAAACCAATAATTCCAAACCCTTAGTTTCTTAAAACTTTTGTGCCTAAAATTACCCAAGGAAAATCACCCTCCTAATTTATAACGTGGAATTTATACACTCTAATAAAAAACACTACAATAGGAAGTACTATCACAAGTCATACTTACCGTGGTTCCGAGCGCTCAATATTGTTCACTGTTCAGTAAATAATACGTGTGGATAAATATTTCCCACAATGGGTAATTAAAAAAAATTCTCCTGTAATTATCCGACCTATTCTTATAACCCCGCCGTTATAGTGTTTACAGAAAGCAATCTAAACATATTAATTGTAAAAGCTGTGACGTTCACGCTACGCTCTATATTGATTTTCCAGTATTTATAAAACTCATTCGAGAATGACATTATATATGTCTACTTTCTGAAGATAATTGAGTAGGTAATCATCTACAGGGTTAGGCAGAATAACGTATCCATTTTGAACTGGATTTATTCACCAATGTAAAAAGATCTAAATTCAAATCAAATCGCCATGTGTTCCTGATACATGGCAATTTATGACAGTTAGTTGCCAAACTGTTTGCGAGAAACGTCAGCTTAATAGTAAAAATGGAGCGTTATCATCGCAACGATATCAACTTGTATTGCAAAATTTTGAATAACAACTTCATAACGAAGGTTTAGACTTCCGAAGACTATGGTTTCAGCAGGACGGATCCACTTCCCACACTGCTAGGCAGCCTATGGCAATTCTGCGAAGAATGTTTCCTGGTCGTGTCATTTCAAAATTTGGGGATGTCGCGTGGCCTGCACGGTCACCGGATCTGTCAGCTTGTGATTTTTTCTTATGGGGCTATCTAAAGTCAAAAGTATTTGCTAATCGACCTCGACCTTTGGAACAACTGAAGCATAATATTCGAACCGAGATTAACGCAATCCCAATTGAAATGTTGCAGCGAGTGATGCAAAATTTTTGTGCTAGACTTCAGGAGTGCCAGCAGCGAGGCGGAGGTCATTTGACTAATGTGATATTCAGAAAATAAATTGCCATGTTTACTTAAGAACAGTTTGTTTCAGTTTTTGATTAAAGTTTAACCATTAATGAAGACCAGTACATAGAAAATAGATACTTCATTCTGCCTAACCCGTTATATATCTGCTATGTGTTTCAGAAGGAAGTCAAAGCCGCAAAGATTTTGGCAATTTTTCCAGATTCAATGCGAGATTTATCTTCTTACAGTTAATTCCAACATAAGTAGTACGATAAAAATAATAGCAAATTGATTGCTGAAATTAAGTTACTTAATTTATTTATATACAAAAAATATATGTTATAATACCTAACTTATTTTTGTGGTGCTAAACATCCATCTATTACCTTTAATTAAACGTCAGGTTTCATAAACATCCTTAACGAAATATTTAAATTTTCTTTTAATGTGTCCACAAAATGCAAATAATATTCTACTGTCAAATATGTGCTCTACTACACAGTAAAAAAAGACAAATGGTAAAATTACTAAATGGTAATCGTAGTTTGCTGCAGTGTTATTTTTAACACGAACTGGGTAGTATAAATACTAAACCTTTAGAACTCATATTACACGAACGATATACCCACCAAGTTTGTAGAAGTACTCATATATTGTAGTAAAATTTACAAAACCCTGTGTTAAAAATGAATCAATCCGCCATAAAAACGGAATAATTACACGGGAATAATTAACTATTACTATTACACATTACCTTGTAAAATCTACTGTGTTAAATTACTTTTATGTAATGTAATAATACACCGATATGTCTAACACTGCCAAGTGTGGACTATATACACACTGATGAGTGTGAATTCAGTGTTAAAATCAGTCGGATTTTTTAACTGTGTAATGCACATTAGAAAATTCTGTTTTGTTTTATTTCTGCATATTGTTTACTTAAACATTCGTAAAATTTTCCATTTTCAATTTTTTTAAACTTCAAAAATTTTAAAAACTATTTGTCTAAGTGCAAAATGGTAAATACAATTTTTGCTCACTGTATCGCCTTGTATAAGTACTGCTCAAAACATAACCAGAAACTCTGTGTAAAAAATACCCTATTCGCATAAGAATGTTTCATTTGTCAAGCACAATTTTGGCCAACCGTTAGAAGACAGCTGAAAGTCCCCGAGAAGGGCAAAATAAACATATTTAAATAATTCAAGAAGCGCCTCTATTACAAATACATTACAGTGGATGCACTGACAGAACATAAGTTCAAGTCTGAACAAACGTAATATAAAGATTCTGAAAGATTACTCGCCATTTTTTCCTGTCTTTTAGACTCGAATTGACTTTCAAGAGGTTTGCTTCTCCTGGGCGCCCAGAGAATGCTAAATTAAATTCTAAAGCTGGTTTTATGGAAATAAGCCTTATATATCAACTAGATTTAAAGCAAGAATGTGTCAGTTTTTGGAGTTTTAAATCTAAAACACTCATCGCATCGCCATAATTGCTTTTTTTGTTACTATAAGCATAGACTAACTTTCTATGCTATAAGTATTTACATACAATACGTATGTGAAATTCATAAAGAAGAAATTACATTTATAGGAGAAGTTTACTTAAACTGGGAGACCTGTCTAAATTTTTACTTTTTTTGTCTCTCTAACATTCTTGGCTGTTGTAGGTACACTCTGTCCTCCAAGGATCCCTAGAGATAAAAGTCTGGAACAGTGATCTCGAGTAATCTTTTGGGTCAGTTAAATTAGTATTGAGATATTTTAAACGTCAAATGACTCTGAGAAATTCATTAAAAAAGTGTTTTACTGAAGCCAGAGGCATTTAATCTTCAATGGAACTTGATCTATGGAAAGGTTTCTAGCATTACATTGTATATTTGCTATTACTATTTTACCGTTTTCTTATAAAGGTATGGTTCAATAATTCTTAAGGAATAAACAGTACACCAGGCGAATTTTTGGTAGTGGAATAACAATAATTTTGCTAATTATTATCTAATAATGTGTCTTAGCATGACCATGTAGTTTCATTTTATGCAGTATCCTTCCTTTGTCTGATCCCAATAATTCCAGTATCTCTGCACGCCGATGCAGAATCGAACAACTGTATCTTTTGGCCTGGTCGAAGTGACTGTTGTTCACTTCGACCAGATGGCATGCGCTTCTTAAATTGTTAGATTAAAAAGTGTCAACGAACTTTAAGCGCTGAGGTTATTAACCTCTAAAAGTTCAACCGAATAAGAAATAAAATATGAGTCCAATGGGCTTTTCCACTGGATTCCAAAAAGTGTTAAAATTCATGCTTTAACCATCTTGGCCATTGGCCTCTAAACGTTGAAAATTTCCATTTTCAGTAGCATTTTCCAGTAGATTCCAGTAAGTGTCAAATTTGAACGAATTCCTCCTCTACGAATTGAACTTCTAAAAGTTCAGTCGAATAAGAGATAAAATATGAGTTCAATGAGCTTTTCCACTGGATTCCAAAAAGTGATAAAATTTATGCTTTGGTCATTGGCCTCTAAACGTTGAAAATTTCCATTTTCAGTAGCACTTTCCAGTAGATTCGAGTACCTAAGTGTCAAATTTGAACGAATTTTAACAATCTAAGTCATTGGCCCATGAAGTGGAAACCCTAGATACTACCATTGCTCCCAACTGGATTTTACCATGGATACGGTATATATTGAACTCATTGGCCTTTGAAGGATGAAAGTATAATTGGTTTTCAACTGGAATCCAATAACTTGAGTGGATTTTCCCATGAATTCCTATAAGTGTCAAAATTCAACGAACTGAATCTATCATGTCTGCCATTGGTCAGAGACTAAGGCAAAAGATATCATCAGGTCTGTTCAGTTGAGGTCCCGTCAGGTGAGGTGAGGGTGGAGATGAAATTTAATTTTATGTAATTCTTTGTATGCTTGATTTTGACGTTTCAGTATCACAGAATGCTGATAAAGAGGAACTATTAGATTTCGAACGGTTGCTTCTATTTCCAGACCTATATTTTGCAGATGGCATGTCGTTCGAAGCATCCTATTTCATTATTTTCATAAAATAATAACGTAGTTTTCAATTTTTTAAACCGTATTATGCAATGTGAAAGAATAGTTATTAAATTGAAATTCAGCTGAATATTCCTTTGTGCTACAGT
This sequence comes from Pogonocherus hispidulus, assembly GCA_963924545.1. Taxonomy (NCBI): domain Eukaryota; kingdom Metazoa; phylum Arthropoda; class Insecta; order Coleoptera; family Cerambycidae; genus Pogonocherus; species Pogonocherus hispidulus. The sequence goes on from OZ004694.1 coordinate 79,298,989, forward strand.
CACTGATTCGTGTTTTGTAAAATTTTCTACACGGAAATGCTGTAATTGAACAGCCTTTGTTCCATTCCTTATATTGTCAAAATGTAGTTGTTGATTATGGAAAACATCTTCAAAGTTAGCTACCCATATAAATTTCTGTAGGAATTCTATCTTTTATTATAAAAGTAAATAAGATCATGCATTAAGTATGCAGAAACTTTTCGATTTTTCAGCAGATGTTAAATCAAAGTCTACATATATTCTAATTATATGTAGACTTTGGTTAAATGGTTTAATGGAAGGTAAAATGCAGTAAAGTGATGAAAATGAAGTTAGATGTAAGTAAACAATGTAATATAATGATATGAAGTAAACTAATATAAAGAAATAAATATGAAATATTCAATAAAGAAAAAATGTAATCAATATCAAAAAATTAATAAATAAAAAAATAATAGAAATGTCCTTATTGAATTCAAAGAATATATTAAAGTGTCTAATTCAGGTATAAACCGAGAGGCACAAAATTGTGGCTCTCCCTGGTAGCTTTCTTCGTTTTTGGCATTCAAATTGTAAGTATCAGGAAATGTGAAGGTACCCTCATGAATGCATTTTTCGATATAACAAAGACACTACCACTTTCAACTTATTTTTTGAAGAGATGTAAAAATTGTATAAACTTGCATCAGGTAATTCTTCGAATCTTCAAATCAATTTTGTCACAAAAGTAAATAAACATAAAATCAGCTACTATCGTTCCAATAAAAAAAGATTCTAGAGAGAATTAATACCTGTTTAATTGTGTTGAGGTCTTCTAAAATTATTTATAGTGAAATATAAATTTATTTTGTATTTTTCTCTAAGAAACTAAATGAGAAAATTGATTTTATATATTTCAGACCACTCTTAATATAAATTTTAAAATTAATATCTATAAAAAATTACACAGTTCAGTACAACAGGTTTCTTTGTAACATTTCTATATTAACAGTTTTATTAATTGTTTTTAAAAGCCCTTGACTTTGAATATAAAATGTAATGTATTATTGTGAGTCCATCCTAATCATAATTATATTACTTTATACTCCTTCCACTAATATTTTCCATAAAACAGCAATAACCAGTCACGGTCTACCCCGACAGCAAGACAGATCTCTGTATTAGTCCTAGTCCCCACACTTCTATCAAGCAGGCCATAAAATATTAACGGGTCAAACAAAACACAGTCACCAGTGGGGCGGTTCGCTTTTACCGCCGCATTTTTCGCGCAGTATTTCAATAAACTCAACATCGCCGTAGCAGTAGGCCGTGTAATAGATTTTCCGGACAGGAAGGGCGAATACTAATGCCGAGCGGGGGTTGAAACAGCCCCGATAGACTCCCGGGAGGGTGTCTTTATCGAGTAATCGCCGGGAATCCAATTGATCTATCAATATGTATAACGTCTTAACTTTTAGTGTCTCCTCGCTACTGCTGGCGAGTGTATTTATCACCCCTAGGATTCGGTGCGTCTAATTGATGGTCTTGTGTTGTAATAACGTGCCCCTCGGTAGTACAGTCTGTGTTAATTCACTAGTCTAGTATTATTCAGACACTGATTCTTAAATTTAGAATGTTAAAATGTATACAGGGTGAATCAAAATGCACTTTCCAGCGCTGGGATATATATTCTCGATATGGAGATTTAGCATGGCCTTCGAGATCACCAGATCTTTCAGCTCCTGATTTTTTTATGGGGCTACCTCAAAGGAAAGGTATACGCCAATGACCCGTAGACGCTACAGCAGCTAAACATCAACAGAAACATCCATCAAGAAATAAAGGATTCAACGCCTAATGTCTTCATTCGAGTTATGGAACATAGAAAGAGCTCAATTGTGCATCGCAGTTAGAGGCGGCCATTTGACTGACATCATCTTTAACTGATTTTGGGCGTAAACTTTAAATCCAAATAAATGTTCTAACCATTTTTTTTTTCATTTCATTGCACTGTACATGGCCGCGACTTAAAATGGTGTACGATGGCCGCCCCTGTATATCTGCATTCCACTGTAGTGTTTAATTAAAAACAATATAAAATATTAACTACATCTAAACAGCAACATAATTTGACTGTTACCTTTTAAACGGTGCTCGCATTTAGCACAAGCTTCCAGAAATAAATATACCTAGTGTAGGAATATGCAAATTTTCATCATGCTCTCTCTGGGCTAACCGTGGCAAAATGGATGTGTAAAATTTTATGTCAGCCAGTTTAAAAGGCTAGTAAAGAATTAATCAAGCAGGCATCCCGGCCCTTGAAATCATATACATGTTAGTACCTCTAAAATTCTAATTGTCCGACCCAGCCGGTGGAAGCACAAATTTGTATGCAGGATTAGGAGATGCAATTAGTCTGCTAAAGAAATCCACTCGTTTGCTTTGTTTAATTGTATATTTTACTATGGGATTTTCGCTCTCCTTTCCTAGGCACCGCGTTTTAAAGCCTTTAATTGAATAGAGCCGTAAGATGCGTCCTGGACCAAATGAACTACAATTACCTATGCAAATAAGCCGTAAAACTTTTATTATCTACACATTGTTGCTGGAATTATACAGCAAGTTAAACGTATCGAAAAATTGACACATGCAGGGGTAGCTCATCATAGCTATCTGTAACAGCCTGACTCCGCGAAGATGAAAATCATAAAATCATGTAGGTGCTAGGAAGTACGATTTAAAAAACTAATATTTTAAGAATGTCAGAGCCTTAACATTCAATCTTTGCGCTCAAGGCAATCATATGTTACCATTAAGTGAAATAAAATATCTGACTATTATTCTTTAATATCTGCTTAAAACAATTATGTACAGAAAATATTGATTTTTTAAAGGATAGTAAATAAAATGAAGACAATGATGGTGATGATGATGATGACGATAAAACAAAAGTTAACTGGGGTTTATATGGAGCGGGTTTATAAGTAATGTCTCCCTGTACCGCCTCACTCACCAGACATTTATGTTTACTGGTAATCTTGCATTCAGGGCAGAACGTACCAAGAAGTACCATCTCTTGGATAGGATGTAAAGCCGGAGATCCCTTGTCTATGAAATGATAGGCAAGTAAAAGATCCCTACCCTGCTACAAAAGTGGGGGTTGCTCATCTCCTGACGTCGGTGATTGGTCTTAGTCGTGGAAATAGACCGACGTTAAATAATAAAAATTCACAAATTCCGCAATTCTTGCAACCATCGAAGTGCATTGAAAATAAATTAAGGAAATTTAGAACTATAGAAAGGTTGCAAAAGCTATCTTCTAATTTCATAACTTACCAATTGCGACTTACAGACTTTGCCAACTTGTATATCACCTTCACATGAGACCTCAGATTCTCAGACTTGCAATTTGCAATATACGAATACGAATGCCAAACTATGCACCCACGTTGCCTGCTCCACTCGGTCCGCCACTACCTAACCATGTCAGTGTGACATGCTCATCGTGTTAGACTTTTCATCGAAACATACCCATATACGAACCTTCGCGATCCTATAAGCATTTTCAATGCTAAAAATCTCTAACGAGGTCAATATCATAAACAGATACCTACCCTGGCTCTTATGTGATTGTGATATACAAGGTGGCAAAGTCTGCAAGTCACAAATGATAAGTTCTCAAATTAGAAGGTAATTTTTGCAAGCTTTCTATAGTTCCAAATTTCCTTAATTCATTTTGTAACGTACATTTTAATGTCGTTTCATGAGGTTGACTATTATGCACCCCGTAAAACACCCAACCTAATTGTTGTGGCTTAAGTTCTCGATTTTTGAAATAACGCGCTGGAAGGTGCTGATTGGCTATAAACGGTAGCCCCTCCAAAATCCAACAGACTATCGGGTGTAATTAGGAATAGAAAATAGACAGTTCCCGTCTTCGAGGATAGGCACATGTGAGTTATTTACCTATTTGATATATATAATTTATTCACTTTCATTATTGGTTGCGATTATAATTATTAGTACAGAAATACGATCATAGCGATTTGTTGTTATTATTAAGTAATTATATTTCATATATAATCAGGATTTACCTGGATTTTAGGTAAATTATTTAGGCGTGGTCAGTGAGATTTTTTTGTCACCCTATATGGTGAAAAGTGATACGATTCGGAACAATAGAATATAGTTTCAATATTATTTTATAAATTTGTGAAGCGGTGTTCTAGTCAGGAGATTATAGAAAATATAGTATTTTTAAACCAATAAATTTGAGTTTTCTTGCCTCCATTTTGTTTGAATCGGATTGCTACTAGTCAAAACCACGTGTTGTGCCCTTTGGGAATTAAGTTCATTTATCTTATCTTTATCTTATCTTCTCTTATCTTCGCGTTATCATATATTGTATGTGCGCTATAGAAAATTGCTAATATCGTACTTTCTGCACTACGTTAATTAATTTGTTTCTTTGCAATTATCTACATTTGTTTAGAGGTAGTGTGGTATTGCTTTGCCTACCTGAGTAGATATTTGAATTAATAACTCGCATGCACGCCGATTAGAAGACTGGAATCTGTTTCCTAATATTTGTAAATTCATTGATTATTGTTCTTTGACAACAAATTTGTACAATAAATCAATCAATACGAATTTCTATAACTTGTCACTCAGTATTTGAAATATTAATGAAATAATTTTTCTCTTTTACCTAATTAGAGTGGTAATATTTCCTTGTTTAACCGGTTTTGAAACCGTTGTTTTTGGAATTTTGGGTCAGATGATAGAGGGGTTTTTTATTTAATTTATTTTTGTTCCTTCTGAACTATAGTATGTTTAAATATTAACGATTAGAGTTTTTATTAAGAAAATTGTCGAGTGGCTGAACTGTAATCAGTTCTTTTGAATGCAATTTTTTGGGTAATTTTATTTGCTTCATTCTGGGTAGGGTCACTAAAGGTTGACACCTTCCAGGTTTTGTTTTCCTTTGTTAATTACTTTCCCTGTGAGAATTCACAGAGGATTTTACCAAACCAGATTTGCTGGTACATTCCCTTCAGGAACTTATTTATAATTTTTAATCTTGGCTACACTAGCCTTCAACGTTCATCTATATATTTGTAAATTTTGGGGCACTCTTAACACAAACAATTCTTTGTATGTACTCTTCTGAGACGAGGCTGCTGTAACCTGACTACAAGATCCATAACCTGCTAAAGAACCCTGGACGCTGATCATCTGCAGATCCATAGATAAGAGGATTGGACTTAGCCAGTACGTGACCGTCATCTGGACTAGAGCTCTAGCTTCCCCACTTTGCCACGGCAAGTCCACCTGGATCCAATTATCAGTACAGGTTAAGGGTGAGAGTACTGACCTCATAAAGAAGGAACGAGATTGTCAGAGTGACCCCGAACCTCGTAAAATTTTGTAAAGTTAGCCAATTTTAAAATTTCATTTGTCACCTTTTTTTTCATTTTTTAGTCAATATTAAATCATTTTTGAATTATTGTTAAATAGTCACTTTATTATTCAATTGTAATTTCAATTCAATTTGCTTATTTGATTATAGTGTATTCAACTAACTTTTATATAGTTTTCTTTTATCTTATATCTAAAAATTATCCTGGTGCCCAAATAACTTGTCAACATTCAAAGCAGTCCTACGAATACTACGCCCTAGGATCATAAATCTCCCTGAGCTACCGGAGCTAATGTTAATGAACTTAAGCTAGTGGAATTGCACATCCCTAGCTCATCTGAGTTTATTGTGACAATTTTCAATGCACTCCGATGGTTGCAAGAATTGCGAAATTGTGAATGTTTTGTTAGATAGTTGTTAAGTATGTTTAAATTAAAATATATTCTGTTTTTATAATTCTAACAATAGAAAAAGATAGGCACACTGCAACATAGTGGCTATATTGTATAAATAAACGTATTCCCTTTTATTAAACATTTTGTGGAATGCCACCCACAAACACGGCAGTTTCTACAGGATGCGGCAGCATAACTTTTTTACCTTAACCTTTTTTAAAATGCACGCCATTCAGTGGGTTGATGTCGGGACTATAAAGTTTTGTCCCGACACAATTCAGTCACCATCATGCCTTGGAACAGTGAGGAGCGTGCTTTTGCCGTTGAGGTCTACTTTTCGAGCGGATGTTCTGTGATCGCAACCCAGCGCGCCTTTCGGAATCGCTTTAATTTAGCCCTGTTGGTTCCTGTCCCGGACCGGAAATCAATTGTTACGTGGGTCACTATGTTCAAACAAACTGCAAGTGCGACAAGACGAAGAACTGAAGTCCCTCGCTCCATTAGATCACCTGAAAACATTGAGGCAGTAAGAGTTTCAATGTTGCGATCACCACGGCGTTCTGCGAGCAAACATGCGTCTGCAAACAAGACGGTGCAACGGCACACACATCAAGAGCATCGATGGCTGTTTTAAGGGAACACTTCCCAGAGCGCCTCATCTCAATTAGGGGCGATTTGGAGTGGCCGGCCCGCTCTCTCGATTTGGCCCCTTGTGATTTTTTTCTATGGGGTTTTTTGAAATCCCGTGTTTATGTGAACCGTCCAAGGACCCTACAAGATTTGAAGACCAACATCCAGGGAAGAAATTGCCAACATAACGCCTGCTGTGCTGGCAAGAGTCATGACAAACGCTAGAAATCAGTTTACTCAGTGTATGGAGAATGGGGGACGTCACCTATCTGATTTCATCCTCAAAACTATGTAAAACAAAACTTTAGGCATGCGCCTATATTAAAAAGAACAAATAAAAATATTCTGATTCATACAATGGGTTTTATTAAGTTTTGAAAAAAGGAAGTTATGGTGCCGCGCCCTGTATGTGCTGGTTTGTTTTTGAATGACATTTAAAATGTTGAAATAAAGATGTACAAATACTATCCACGTCGATTTTAACTTTGCAATACAAACAAGCACCACTAAATTATTATGTTAAACAAATCCAAATCCATGTTGTTTATCATTATAACAAAGATGAGCCTCCAAAAATTACATTTTAGATAGGTTCAAATATTTTCATGCAGAGGGCGCATTAATTTTTGGAATCGCCAATAATTTTTGGCAATTCTACTTCATTTTCACTTAATACTCTGTGAAAATTGGAAGTGTAAACCATTATTACGACTGCACTGCAAGAGTTAAGAACTAGGTGTCCGCAAATACCAGATAAAATAAACAAACCTAACGAGTTTAAATAGGTAACTGCTAAAACTGAACCGACTGCATAACGCGAAATAATCATAATCGCCGGGCGTACAATAATAACACTCGGCAGGGCCAAATTAGAATAAAACGGCAAACTCTAATGCGTTTCATTAAATTAGCGAATGAACGAAGCAAACGCTACCCCACTATAAGCAATTACACACGAGCCGTATTATTTTCTTCCTCCTGAAGGGTTGCCTAATAAAAAGGTTAATTATAAAGTGCGGGGCGCGACCCTTATCGCTGCTTCGTGGGGCCTCATCGGAAGTCGCCGGATGTTTACTTAACGCGGGCTTTGCCAACTCTCTTTTGTTCAAATGCCCACTTTTGTGGACTGTGGTCGAGCTCTGCCTCGACGTGAAGGTGAACCCTCGTGGAAGTCTGCTTTTATTGGCACGAGGGTCAGTCGAGCGGATTTTTGTATCCTGATTATTATTTCGGCTTTAGAGTTTTCATTATTTCTGCATATTATTCCAATAAAAAAAAGTGTAGGAGCTACTAAACAGAAGAATATGTAGATGGCCAAACGTCTGGATTATATTAGGTTTGTTCTAACAAGAAAACTCTGATCAATCCCCAATTGATTGTAACCACAATATCTGCGCATGCGTTAGTAGAGACAAATTTGCAACTAAACAGAAGTTTGTGATGGAACAACTGACAAATCTGACAAAGAGTAAAGAGTGGCAGTCTGTGGGCTGGATTTATTGTGACTTAACCTCATTTTTTGACACAAAACGAAAACATTGGATGTTTTTTATCGTTTTGCCATTTGTGGAGTGTTTCATAGATAAGAAAAGAGTAGATAATGTCTGTAACTTATTTGCGGTGCATTTTCATGATTCATAGTTTGTTTCTTTTGGGATTACACCACCTGTAAAATAAAATAAAAGCAAAAAACCATAATAAAAGAGTGTTTTATGATTTGTAGTTGTTTAGAAAACTTCACATGGGCTTCTAACATAAAAATACTTCAGTACCTAATCACAATCAGCATGAATAATAATAATGCAGGTAAGACTAAGACTTTACTAGTTTAGTAGAGATGAATGTCATTTCATTTAATTTACTGCGCATGATTCTGATTCAGAGTTCCTAAAAAATCTGCAAACTTTTCTGATTGTCCACAAACCAATCATAAGCCATGATAGAACAGTGTACTGTCAATCAGGAACCAATCACCGATTTCCTTTTGGCTTTGATGGAACGAAAAAATTGCAATTCGCATGCTCCCGACAGTCACCGACGATTTGGGATTCTTGTTAGAACAAACCTACTGAGAACTGATGATGCCACTTAAGCAAAAATTATATACGGCGTATGAACCAGTTTTCTGTTTTTATTATTTTACAGGTGGTACAACCTTAAAATAAATTACGATGGGTCGAACAGCAGCACAAAAAGTGACAGATATTAGATTCTTTTGTGTTCTGTGAGGCATTTGTTTTTGGGATTAACATCAAAGGTTCCTAGAGGGGAAAAATGTAAAACAAATCTGGACCCAAATCGCATCCTTGTGGAATGCCTTATTGTTACAATATATGAGTATCTATAAAGAAATAAATATTGATCTGCACTTGGCTCCAACTCAATTTAATAATGATGAATTCCAAACGTGTACCTACAGAAAGAATAAAAACTACTACTACTACGACAATAAAACAGAATAACAACACTAATACTAATAAATGGAATTAAAAAGTAAAAAAAAAATTTTTTCCAGTGTTATTCGAACTCGCGAAATCAGCATTGCGGTGTTTGAAACCCTACGACTATCCCATTGCGCCACTTCTCAAAAGTTGACCCTGAGACAATTAAGTCTGCAATAAACTGGATACTCGAAGCGGAAGGTTCTTTATGAAACATTGTGAACATAATTGTTTTGAAAAAAATATTGATCTCATTTAGATGTTCCAAGAAATATATAGAAATAGACATTTCAGTAATAGACATTGACTCTATTGAGAAAGGCCTAATAAGCCGAAATACAATGCCATCAATATGCATATGCAATGCCATAGAGTGTTTTCTATATATTTCTTGGAACTTCTAAATAAGATCAATGTTTTTTTCAAAACAATTAAGTATGTAAACTGAACGTGTCAACCTGAAAAATTATTTTTTACTGGAAAAGCATTTCGCTTCAGTATTTCGGTAATCAGTGTTTGGCAGTCGGTACTATCGATTCCGTTAGCAATATTTCTCATAGGAAAATAACCTATCTAAAGTTTAATTAATTTGACAGTTTTCGTGGGAGGTGCTTGTCTCGTTAGTGCAATCTCACATCGGCAGATAAAACGAGAAGGAAGTTGAGACGGAGGCGACTCGAGATTTTCGAAGACGAAATAGACGTAGGACTCGACGTACGGTCTCAAAAAAAATCTCAAAGGATTAGCGAAATGACGGAACTTTCGCGTGAAGGGGTTCTCGAAGCCATAAAAATTAGATAAAGGGTCTGGGGGTTCCCCGAAAAGTCGGGATTTCGACAGGCGTGACGGGACCATTTGCGGGAGGACAAACGCCGGTGCTAGCCGCATCTCTCGCCGAACGGCGATCGACGAAAATTTTGCAGAGGTTTTTTTGAAAAGGCGTTTAAATTGGAAAAACGCGTAGGAAACGGGACGAAAATACCCCTGCGCATGGGAAAAAAGCTGGGGGTGACCTCCGGTCGAACGCGGGGTCGGTCCGCGATCCCCCCTCGGAGGAGATAGCTTAGAAACTTGGTCGATTCGACGACGGAATTTAAAGCGAGACAGAATCGACGCGTTTTAATATAGGTATACGGATTTTGGCTCTCTACATATTTCTTGATCTCGTTTCCACGCATTATACACTAACTCACGCATATACAAAGGTGATTCTCTGCCTCTGGCGCCGCTTCACTTCTCAATGATTAACAGCAGTAATTTAGAAATGAATCGGCCAGTTGAGTGGCGTGTGCTGCGGGTGATTCTTGACTTAATCCCATTTAGGTGGGGCGGCCCAATTTAAATATCTCATTAGCCAGATTGCCGGTGTCTGTATCTGGCCTGCCCATCAGATGTAACGGGGCAGTCCCCTCCTGGGGGCCGCGGTCACGTGTGTTAATATAGTTAACAGATTCGGAAAAAATGCTGAGCTTTTAGATTTATTATGAAGAGATGGACAACTATATTCAATGAGTTGATAACCTTTCAAGGTGGGTTTTGCCGTGGGTGGGTGGGTCTTTGCTTTGGGCAAAAATAATTAGTTTGAGTATTGTATGTGTTGCTACTTCACTTAGGTAAATAAATTATTAAAGAGTGGGTCTTCGGTACGATGTGACTTTTATTTAATTTGCATCCCTGTTGTGAAATTTGGCGGATGCGCAGGTGTTTAATATACTTTAGTATTCTATGTCTATGTTATCAACCATATATAGACATGTCACCACCTTGACTAACTTGACACCAGGACCTTCCATGCCAATTATGAAATCTATACACTATATACAGTTTGAGATGAACTGTAGGTATGGGTATCTTAGAAACCATTAGTGATACCTACATCGTTGGTTAAATTAGGAAAAAGTAGCACAATTTTAGGCTCAAAAAGAATCCAAGGTTACATTTCGAAGAATTCCTTCCTTAAGGTAGATACAGGGTGAAAACAAAAAATGTGCCTTTTTGGAAACGTCCGTAGCTCATTTTTTATGAAAGATATCTTCATCAAATTTTCAGGGCAGGGATAGCAGTCAACAAGGACTTCAGAATTTATCTCTAACAAATCTAGGTCTACTAGATTTTCCTCTAGTTTTCCCAACTTTTAACTTTCTTATGGGCACCATATTAGATTTTCACATTTTTGAAAGCACAGGAAAAAATGCTTTTCAACTAGAGTTGAAACGAAACAAAAAAATATAAAAAACGAAAAAATAAGATTTCACCATAGTTAGTAAGCCCTCTCTTTTTTTTTAATTATGTTAATTTGTTCTGTTTAAATTAAAAACAAAAAGAGAGTAAGATATAACTGTTGAAATTAATTATTACACAAATTATTGTCATTTGTGGGTTAATTCTATGATTTATAGTTGATATAAGCACAGTAGGCGTTGAAGTTTTGTCACGTCCGCATAAAACCCAATAATCATAGATAATCTATTACCAAGAGTTATGGTGCTACCTTGCAAAATATGATTTTACAATAGGTTGGTACACTTGCTCACAATGCTCTATTTGTTTCAGAGTCTCTAAACACTGAATTTCCTGGCAGATTGATAGAGAACCGAGGACTAATAAGGTCCTCGGTTGTTTCACTAGGTCACCGGACCTTACTCCACTGGACTTTTTTATGTGGGGCTATCTAAAGAACAAAGTGTGTGTGTAAGATCGTATGAAACTCCAGAGGAATAACGTCGAGCAGTTACAGACTCAGTTATTGGAATTGCTCCAAACATGCCTCAAGATGTGACGGTGTTCAAAAGCGGTTTTGTATATAAGAGAATGAAGGTTTATTCGACCACTAACTGAAGTAGTAGTAATAATTTATTTTTCTTGTTTTCTGTAAGGTAAGTAATTAAATCATTTTAAATTTAATTTCATTAGAGCCCATAGATACCATCGTGAAATCCTATTTTATCGTTTTTCATGTTTTTGTTTTTAAACATATGCATGTTGCATATATGGTTGAAAAGCACTATTTACGGTGTTTTCAAAAATGTGAAAATCCAATATGGCGCCCTTAAGAACATCAAAAGTTGAGTAAACTAGCGGAAAATCTAGTAGACCTAGATTTTTTAGAGACCTCTTTTGAAGTTCTTATTGACTGCTGTCCCTGTCCTGAAAATTTTATGAATATATCTTTTACAATAAAAGAGTTATGGACGTTTTCACGAAAAACACATTTTTGGTTTTCGCCTTGTATCTACTTAAGGGAAGAAAATCTTGGAAATGTAACCTTGAAGTTGGGGTTGAATGTAACCTTGATGTAGTTCTTGGGCCTATAATTGCCCATCTTTTTCTCAATTTAATCAACTCTGTAGATATCTGTAATTGTTTCCTAGATACCTATATAGTTCATCTTAATCTGGACACAGTATATACCAATATTTAGCACCGATTTAATGCGCTGAAAATGTTGAGCCAGTAAAGTGTTAATTTTGTTTTGACAAAATTATTAATGCATACCTATGATTTTATGATTGTGGTGCTAACTTCACACCAAAACCGCCAGAATCGGTACTAATATCTAAACCTATTTTACCACCATTTAGCACCCATTCTCCGATTCAGCACTCTCAAATTATGTAAATGTAACAGAGATGATAATTTAGATGCCGAAAACAACTACTTCACAGATTATGTGCCCCGAGTGGTGTTGTATTGCTCCGGAATCTCCATGGAAGTTGTAACATCTTTCATTGAGATCAACAACCAGACACTAACCGGTTTCGCACTTATTATGTGCTCGTTAGAGTGGCATAGAGCGCGGAATCAGTAATCGGTGTTGCAACGCTATTGCCTAAAGAGTATGTAGAATGTTAGCGGTGGTGTGGAATGTTAGGAAACACCGTAGTGCCCCTTTTTTTCTTTACTATTATCCGTCTGACAATTATTGTCTAATTGGGAGATAGATTTTCTGATTTTCTAATTTTTATGTTTCAAACAAATAAGCCGCATATTTTAGATAATCTTCCTTTATGAGTCAATGTAGGAGGATGAGGTGCTGCAAATTAGTAGGATTGTTTTCCTACTGCCGTTCATCCGTCGTCTACTATGTTTTTGTACATTTATTTTGATGATGTAAAATTTTGTTTTGTTTTTGTTTTTGTTTTTGTTTTTGCTTTTGCTTTTGCTTTTGCTTTTGCTTTTGCTTTTGCTTTTGCTTTTGCTTTTGCTTTTGCTTTTGCTTTTGCTTTTGCTTTTGCTTTTGCTTTTGCTTTTGCTTTTGCTTTTGCTTTTGCTTTTGCTTTTGCTTTTGCTTTTGCTTTTGCTTTTGCTTTTGCTTTTGCTTTTGCTTTTGCTTTTGCTTTTGCTTTTGCTTTTGCTTTTGCTTTTGCTTTTGCTTTTGCTTTTGCTTTTGCTTTTGCTTTTGCTTTTGCTTTTGCTTTTGCTTTTGCTTTTGCTTTTGCTTTTGCTTTTGCTTTTGCTTTTGCTTTTGCTTTTGCTTTTGCTTTTGCTTTTGCTTTTGCTTTTGCTTTTGCTTTTGCTTTTGCTTTTGCTTTTGCTTTTGCTTTTGCTTTTGCTTTTGCTTTTGCTTTTGCTTTTGCTTTTGCTTTTGCTTTTGTTTTTGTTTTTGTTTTTGTTTTTGTTTTAACTCGTCGATATTATCTATGATTGTGCACTTTTTTGGAAGAAATAGAATAGGGTGAACCGTGCCTATAGGAAATGTCATCTATGTGTTTTTTAAAATAGAAGACTGTATCACTTTTTATATTCGAAACTCATTGAATTAGTTCATGAGCACAGTTAGTGTTTAATGCAGTCTGCCTAGACTAACTGAGAAACAGTTAGTTCAATGGAAGTTTTTAAATCCTTCAATAATTATTTTCAATAATTATAATCAAGTCAAGGCTTTAAATCGTGCTGAATTTTACTCAAAACATCCATAATGCAATTCAACATGTGAAGTTATAAACGGTTCAAGAATATTAAAGCGGAAATTCTCTCAATTCCTCACGCTCTGCCGCAGATCCCATCATGTAGATACAAATTAACGAGCTTAAAAAACTCAAATCGTATTTATCATAATTCCTGTTGATGTCAACCACCTTTTGAAAAACACGTATATACCCCCTGGCACTATACGCCCTGTTCGAAGCAAGTCAATTAAAAATAGTGTTTAATCTCCACCCCTATTTATTTGCTTTATCAGCCGGGCGGGACCAGAAAAAACCGCCACCACAGCACGTAATAAACTATAAATTCCCATCGCTATAAAATTAAAATCGTTTGATGTTTGCTCCACTCCATCATGAGGAAGAATTTCAATGCGTCGGGTAATCAGGTAATGAGTATAACCGATCGAAACCCGACACCAATCAGTTAATAATCCCGATAATACGTAAACACGTCCTGTTCAACCTTCGGAAACCCTCAATCAGCCCTCTGGTGTCAGGTTTATTAGGTTAGCCTACCTTGCGCAAGCTAATGAATTGAACAATCTATTAATGGCTTTTCAGAGCTTGAACCTCGGCATTTATCAGTGCATTAACAAATTATCTCCTTGCAAATGTAAATTCAGTTGAATATTTTTTAACAGAATGAATTCGGTCGATAGGTATTCACTTCCGGAATCATTATGCTTAAGGCCGTTTGTAACTTCACGATATTTATCAGATAATTTCACAGAAAATTTCTTGGTGCATTTTTAAAAACATTATTTTGAAAATTGTAAATTGCCTGTTTGCAATGTTAACTAAATTATTTTCCATTTTTCATTTATACGCAATCGCAGTAAGCTTCTTGTTTCAGCACCATCTGTTGTTATTTTTCATAAGTCAAGATCCTGAGATTTTTTGAACCTAAGATCAGAATAATAAGGTACATTACAAACAAAATACATGCACGCACATAGATAAAGTTAATTTAAGTTGAGGTTTGAGGTTATTCCCTATTCGTTATCGTTAATCATCAAGTCAAACTCAAACAGCTGACTATAATTGAAAGTCGCGCAATGCGCAGATATCCGCGTCGATTTCGGCGAGAAAATAGAACATGTTGAAAATAATTTCTTAAAAAATTTCTTGAAAAATTTATACATAAATTTACTGTTTGCAATTGATGGATATTCATTATGAAATTTTTTTAGTAATTATTTTAAGAATTATTGGAAAAATATCATAAAGTGACAAACGGCCTTTAGTTATAATTTTTTAATATAAAATCAGTTAGTTATTTCAAGGCCCAGTTTCACAATAGATGGTTACCGTTATTTAACCGACAATTAACTAACTATAAGTTTAGAATTTGCATAGTTGTAGATAAAATGTTAAAGAAATTCACATCTAAACTGATAGTCAGTAAACTGATGGTTAAAATACATTGTGAAACCGGCCGTAAGTGAGTGATGTAACCATCTCTTATTTAACCAATAATTAAAAGGTAAAAGTAAAAAGAAATTTTTGGATTATAGATACTAACCTACTTATACATATTTAGAAGAAACCTAAGTTTAACTGT
Organism: Pogonocherus hispidulus; assembly: GCA_963924545.1. Classification (NCBI taxonomy): domain Eukaryota; kingdom Metazoa; phylum Arthropoda; class Insecta; order Coleoptera; family Cerambycidae; genus Pogonocherus; species Pogonocherus hispidulus. Next base: position 79,314,321 of record OZ004694.1, read on the forward strand.
CCATCAAATAAAGCTTAATATATTAGATATATCTACTTTTGAAATTTTTGTTTCATACTGTCCAGCAGATCTACTTATTACTTATCCTGTACTGATTTGCGGCCGGTAAATGAAACATTACAGTACATAATACTTACTGTAATGTAGTTGTTTAGCAACACTGGATTGTTATTAGGGAGCTATGTTTGTGAGTTTAAATCAGTTCTTGACATTTATCAGCTTCATTTAGTAAAACTAAAAGTCAGGAAAATATAAATAATGCTTTTTTAGTCATTTCACTGAAAATTCATTTACGATGTTAGAGGGGATTTATTCAAAATTTCCTCTGAGCACTGCCTTATTATACAACCAAAGCAAATTATGATACTTCAAAAGAACGTTAATGTCACCTTGCATATCAAGACTGGTTAAGATAGTGATGCAATTTGAACATTGTGAGATTTTATACACAGAGCTATGATATAAAGCGCGTGAAAAGTGACAAATAGGACGGCGGCGTAGTTTGAAAATATGAATATTACTTCTGATTATTTGCAATAATAATAATAATAATAATAATCCGTCCCTCCTTTTTATGTTTATCTAAATAGTAATTACCTCGATTAGACAAAAGGTTTATATAAGTTTTCCCTATTTAAAATTAATTAAAATGCAATTATTGTAATAATCCATCAAGTAGTTTTAAGTTACCTAAACGTAATTATCCGGATTAGACAAAAGGATATATAAGCTTTCCCTCTTTCAAAAATATTATTTTCCGAAGTGCTTTGCTTAGTGACTAGTTGAACTTTTTCAGTTTGTGTTTAAGTGATTTTTTTGTTTAAAACAAATTACTTCATTCCATTATATTTATCAAGACCGCCAGTGCAGAATAATGTACTATTGAGCTGTTCTAGGATGTTACAATAATACAGAAAGCCATATTGGATTAAGTTTTTTCACATTTCCACTTCCTGAGAGGTGGATTTTTTTAATAATGTAAAGTTTGTGTTTTGTTTACATATAAATATTACTTTCATATAATACATGATGTGATCTTTTAACAGCTTTAATTGCCACATACCATATACCTACATACTGGAACAAAATTATGCACGACGAGACTTCGATAGGTACTTTTGCAAAATCTCGCAGCACGAGAAGCGAGAAGAGACAAGACTGCGGACTGCGAGACGAGACTCGATACGAGACTTCATATTTCATCGGCGAGACGAAACAAGACTTTATGAAAGTCTCGTTTCGTTGGTCTCGTGGGCATCACTAATATTTTGGTGGGTCTTTCGTCCAAATCGGACCATATTTTTATGATTTTTTGAAGAAAAGCGAAGGCACATTTTGAGTATTTTTTCAAAGCAAATAATTGATTTGGGATGGCGATTCCATCGTTGTGATTCTGATTCCATTTTCCTGCAAAAACTGGCTCTTTCTAATCGAACATTATCATCTATTCTTTATCTGCATAAAGAACGGGTTAGGTTAAAGTTTTGACTATGCTATACTAGCCAAAGCTGGCAAAAATGTCTGGGGTATCTCCATAAGATATAACCGCGATAAAGTTTGACCAACTTTCGGTTTGTGCAGAAATTCGCATTTTTGCTGTTTTTTGACGTAACCTGTATAGATGTAACTGGAAATTAAAAACAAATTGAATCCATATACACATAATTACAGACACCAAACATGGAAACTGCCCAGTCTCATTCAATTTATGTTATAATCCTAAAGTCGTGTTGTATTTTTACGAAAAAATTCATACCTTCTCCATAAAGAACGGCGTTAGGCCAAATCTGGCAAAAACGTTTGTAGGTATAAGCATACTCATAAACTTAAAGTGATTAAAATCCATAGGCTAACTGTAACCGCGATAGAATGTGATCAAATTCTCTGTTTGTGCAGAAATTCGAACTTGTTGCTGCGTTTTGATGTACCCTGTATATAGGTGTAACTGACAATTGAAAATAAATTTGTAGGTACAAATCATTACAGGCAGTGAATATGGAAACTGCCAAGTCTCATTCAATTTATGCGATAATTCTAAAGATGTCTTTTATTTTTACAAAAACATTTGTATCTCCATAAAGACCGGCGTTAAGGCAAAACTAGCAAAAACCTCTGGGAGTATGAGCCTAAGGATAAAATGTAAATAATAAAAGAAAATCCCTAACGTCTGTGAAAGAATTGGGAGCTTGTCAAATTTTTGTAAAAATGTAAGGGGGTTGAAGAATGCCCTGTACATCATAGTATACAAGTTACTTCGTAATTAATACCCCTGTATATGTTACCAATGAATTCTCCATTAAGACCATAACAATTTCGTCTAATCGGTTAATAATTGTAACCAAAGATATACAGTGTGAAAGTGTGACCAAAATTTGAGGTGTTCCTTGAATTTTACACAGCAGTTTATGTAAGTTCAAATTCAGAATATTTTTATTTATTGCCAAATATTCTAAAACACTGCCTTGTACTTTGAACATACCGCAACATGCTGATTGCTGAATGCTGATTGTCTAAGCTAGGTTATCCGCACAGAGAAATATAATTTTAATATTTAGGTATCTATGGCTATCAGTAAACCCAGATTTATCTATTTTTTCACACTAAATTGATCAAACACAAAAAGTTATGTTTCGCAGTTTTAAATACCTATACAGGGTGTCCACCTAGTGCGCTTAAGTCCAATATCTGGGTTAATAAAAGAGATAACTTAATTTTTTTTCTACAGGGTTGTCTAATATCCCGAGCTGCACAAAATGAAAATATATTTACATATTCAGGGTGTTCAGTTTTTCCTGGACAGGTACCAACTTCGTTTTTCTAAATGGAAATATATATTTTTTATTGCTTTTTCGAACGAAACCCTTGATTTTAGTAGGACTTTCATCAGCCTTTTCTATACCTAACTTAAACTGTTTTTGAAATATTGACTGGTGAATATTGACATTTTTGCAACTTTGACACCCTGTAAAATCTAAACGGTTTGAGATCAAGCAAAACGGTTTGCACATTCCTATCTTAACTTTTTATAAGCTATCGTTTGATACTAATTTCAAATTTATCCAAGAATTAAAAATTTTCAAAATTTTCGGAAAATTTTTAATTCCTGGATACATTTGAAATTAGTATCAAACGATAGCTTATAAAAAGTTAAGATAGGAATGTGCAAACCGTTTTGCTTGATCTCAAACCGTTTAGATTTTATAGGGTGTCAAAGTTGCAAAAATGTCAATATTCACCCGTCAATAGGTATTTCAAAAACAGTTTAAGTTAGGTATAGGGAAGGCTGATGAAAGTCCTACTAAAATCAAGGGTTTAGTTCGAAAAAGCAATAAAAAATATATATTTCCATTTAGAAAAACGAAGTTGGTACCTGTCCAGGAAAAACTGAACACCCTGAATATGTAAATATATTTTCATTTTGTGCAGCTCGGGATATTAGACAACCCTGTAGAAAAAAAAATTAAGTTATCTCTTTTATTAACCCAGATATTGGACTTACGCGCACTAGGTGGACACCTTGTATATTACCTATAGATGCAAAATAAAGGGTAAATTATAGTATAGATAGGTATCTAATGTAAGTCTTTTTTTTTTAATTTGAAAGTTTGTTAATGGCATAATTTATCCATCATGAAAACATCGGAGGACCCCTTTACCCTTTCATTAAAAATGTATCTAGTATATTGTCTTTGCTATTGATATTGGTATCTAAGATCTAAGATCTAAGGAAACTTTATTAAACTTAAAGAAAAACCTTATTCTTAACTTTACCGGCAGAGAGACCTCTTGAGGGATGTTGACAAAGATAAAGAATTATTTTAAAAGTTACTAAGGAAAAAGAAAACTAGAAGAGAAATAGAATATGTAGCCACAGATGAAGAGAAGAGAATATACCTAGTTAACGCACACAGAAAGTTTGAAACTGAGATGAGGTGATGAGATAGTGTCCTAGATAAAAATACAATAGATAACTATCTTAATATTGACATTTTAAGAATTAAAACTGCGCCCTCAGACGGTTTGGAAGGAAGTAGGTGTATAACTGGTTGCATCAGATATTTTCAATGAAAATGGAAGTAATGTTTAACTGGTTTCATAAAAAATATTTGCAGGATCCTTGACCTTTTCCAATACATTTTTTTACTATGAAATCGAAATGTTACAAATAAAATAAAAATATGAGACATTATAAAATATATATTTATCACGAATTTATAAAAAGCTTTTACATTAATATAATCTAAAACTTACGTTGCGAAAACTTTATAAATTATCAAATTATTATGGTTATAAAGTAATTGTGTTTCCAAGGAATAATAAGTACAATCTTTTCTTGCAGCACCTCTTCTGAAACGTCTATCGTGCACCTTCTTGCATCTTTTCTTTCAAACCTAAAAGATAATAATCTAATAACTGAACACTAATTATTACTAAAACTGATTATTATTACATTACCTGTATTATTACATCTCCCCAGAATATTCTTCCAGAATGATAATAATGGACTAAAGTTTGTCAGCTACTGAAGAAACAAATTAATCACAGAGCAGTTAGTGCATTTTTTTCATAGGATATTCTTTAAAAAACTGCGGCGAAAACTTCAATGTTTGAATGTCAGGTCATAAAGAAAGAAGAAATTTATGTGTCAGGTTATATTTCAACGAAAAACGACGCGGTAAAATGGCGACGGAAAGTAAATGTTTTAGACTACTAGATGTGTATAATTTTGTTTATCTCATTAGCTACAGCACCATCTATCGGTTTGGAAGAAACTAAAAATGCATCTCGGGCGTGTTCTATGTAAGAAAAACATCTATTTCTTTTCATTTAGGGATAGTGTCCATGTAGTCGATGGTGTACTACTGTACTAGTAACGCGTAGTTATTCTACTGGTCGTTAGATGACAGGCAACACAGTAATGTTACCTGTAAATTACATAAGTTAGTTACTTATCCGTTGGATGGCGTCAAAACTGAACAATATGGCCAACAAATGAAAGTATTGCAGTTTCCATTATATTTAAGTGACATGTGCTGTGCAGAGCATTTGACAGTTGTCAAAAAATGTACTCTGTGGTTTTAGGTTAATGTATACAAAGTAAAGTATACAAAGTAAATATTTATATGCTTTAAAATTCATTTTAATAACATATATCAGCAATGGAGTTAGACTTTGATAAAATATGTCGGATATGTCTAAATAGTGGTATAATGATGTCTATATTTAAAGTAAATATATCAAAGAAGATGATGGCTTGTGCCTCAGTTCAGGTAGCTAAATTTTTATCTCATTAACATTAATTGTGTGACCTATATATTTCTTCAAACATATTTAAGGTATGGCAGAACGATGGATTGCCAACTCAAATTTGCAATAAATGCTCTGCAAAGTTACATATCTCCTTTCAGTTTAAAAAGCAATGTGAAAAATCAGACGCTAAGTTAAGACAGATTTTATCCAGTATTCCCAGTGAAGAAGACGAACAGGAAACACTTCATCAGCAACAACAAGAAATGCAGCAGATCTCAGAGCCTCAACAAATGGACAAACTTGACCCTTTAGGCATTACGGAGCAACTAACACAAGCTACACAACAAAACAATTGTGTTTATATTGAATGTCCCCCTATGTTGGAGCAGCTATCTCAAGATCAGAACACATTTATACCAGTATCACAGAATCAAGCTCCGCTCAGCCAAATCAACTATAACATCCAACAAAATCACTTACAATTAGGATATAATATTCAAAGTGTAAGTCAAGTACAGGTGTATAATGGAACGTACACCATGCCTTTGCAACCAATGCAGACTACAAACATGTTACATAATCAAGTTGTTCCACAGATGCAGGTAAGCAGTCAGTACAATTTAGAAAAAAAATCCATAATATATAAAGTTTCTTATAGTTACAGCAGCAACCCCAATTACCAACCCTACAACCAATAATCCAACAAACATTGCCTCCTGTGATTGATTCAGATGATAAAGATAAAAAGAAACTATTTAAAATAAACGTCAGGAAAGATATTAAAGGAAATGAAGGTGGAAAACAGTGTTCAACTTGCAATAAAATATTCGGAACGGCTACAAAACTCAGTAGGCATATGAAAACTCATTCAACTGACATGCCATATAAATGCAAAGTGTGTAATAAGGCATTTTCACATAGTGGAAATTTTAAAATCCACTTGAGAATGCATACTGACGAGAGGCCATTTCGATGTACTGTGTGTAATAAAGGTTGCCGACAAGCGCAAGATTTGGAAAAGCATATGAGAACGCATACAGGTACAATAACAAAAATCTAAATTCTTAAAGCCCACTTACCAGTCAATTCTGTTGGCATTATTGCTCGTTATTTAATATTACTTAGAGATGCTAACTGGATACTGTATTATCAGTATGAAAATATACTAATACCTGAATATTTTTTATTGCTGATAGTAGTCACAACTCACATCCACGGTATCCACAATTTATTCGATGAAACGGTAGATATCACTGATGATTCAGATTCAGCATTTACATCACTTACAGCTCAGACATGAGAGACTGAATGTTAGCATAAAAGTACACCAAAATTTGATATCGTGAAAGCAATATGTTCTTTTTGTGTGTGAATTTAATAGTCAAGCCAGATCACTGTCATCACTCTTGTATATTAAGGAAAATTGTATAAAACTAATATATCCAAATTGTTAAATATTTTGAACTCTGCGAGTGTGTTGTCTCAATCGGACTTTATAAACAGTCTTAAGCTATATTGGCTTAGTTAGTCTAAATATGTTTAATAGACAGTGCCATCACATTTAGAAAAACAGCTTTTACAATAATATATGGTTATAAATTACATGCAGTAGTGTGTGAAATTATTATTATTTTTTAGGTGAAAAACCACACAAATGTCACATTTGCCCAAGAGCATTTTCCACTAGTTCGAATCTGATAGCACATATCAGAACTCATACTGGAGAAAGGCCTTATGTGTGCTGTGTCTGTCAGAAAGCATTTTGCCAATCCAATGAACTGACTAAACATATGCGTACTCATACTGGAGAGAAATCTCATATTTGCGATATTTGTAATAAAGGTAAGTTTTAAAAACTTTATAAGGTATTTTTCCGTATTTTTTTAACTTCTAATACAAACAACAAAATACTGAATGTAGTAACTGACTACAGCATGTGTATTTGTTACTATAATACCTGCAATTTACTATAATATTAATTTTTCACTTAACTTCACTTTTAAGATGATGCCAATTTTCTTGCCGAGTTTTGAGATTGTCAAGCTCAGTATTTCCAAGCTCTAGTAATTAATGTAATTTAAGGCAGTACTGCCAAAGAGAATAAACTAATAAGTGTTTTCACATTCATTTATGCCACTGACTAAATTTCTCTCTTTGTCTCTATATGCCAGGCATATACAATTTGAGTGAAAAATAATGCTGTCGGCGCAGGTTATAGTAAATTTATCAGACTGGTTTAATCATCGTCATAGTCGCACATCTAGTTATTTTTGTCAATGATGCAAACAAGTGAAATGGAAAATGAGAGAACATCTACATTAGTTGCAGATTTAGCTGCCAAGTTCTTTCGTGACTTTCATGATATTTCATTACTTTTATTACGTTTTTATTATATCTGTTTGATTGAATCATTTGGAATCTTCGAGTTTTTAGTGCTTGTGTTAATTATATTATAACAGTACCTAATCATTGTATTGTAAGTTATAAAAATATTGTACCAATGTTAAGCATGACGAAGACGATCCTATGCTCTCATCCTATCCGAAAGGCAATGTCAAATGTTCATTTTAATGTTTTAATGATTGAAGTGTGTATACCTATGCTTGCACCGGACACATCAGAAATCACCGAAAAAATTAAACGTGGGAGATGGGAAATTACATTAATTGAATTCCCTTATTAGTTTATTCACTTTGGTACTTATTTATCCTAGCATGGTGAGGAGTGTCAGTTTCCAAAAGAAAGTTTTATAATTACTTAAGAATTTATGAAAATATTCACATTTTTATAAATTCTTGAAATTTTGGAAATTTATGAAATTTCAAAAACTTAAACAAGTTGAAAATTATGTATATTTTAAGATAATCATTTTAAATCATGAAATCATCACTTTAAACTTTACCACTACCATTTAGAGGATATGCACCATTGATGTAGCCCATATTTTCGATTAAATATTGACCTACTACATTGTACAAGATGTCCTCCATGTTGATTACTTACATAATACATATAAACTAAATATAATGACCATTGTATATTTATTTGAACGAGATGTTGAAAACAACTACTTCATGGACTATGTGCCCCGACTGACTTTGCATTACTGAGGCATCTCCATGGAAGTCGCCACATAGAAATGCCAGAGCCAGGCAATGCCAGTCGAGGCACATGGTCCGTGAAGTACACTATATTTGTGTGCTACACCATGTATGAAATCTACGCATAATACTTGTAATTTATAAAACTATGCTCAGTGCTATATATCCCTTTTGTTGCTTTTTTGTAGGTTTCAATGGTTCTAGCACCCTAATCGTGCACAGAAGGTCTCACACTGGTGAGCGGCCTTATCTTTGCAGCATATGCAACAAAGGATTTGCCCAATCTAGTTGCCTGGCGGTGCACATGAAACGCCACAACCACGAAAAAAACTTCAACTGTACTCAATGTGACAACAGTTTTATTACAAACAGAGAACTCAAGGAACACCTTTCTTCTCACATGAACGATAAAGAGTACAGTTGCAATATGTGTAGTAAGAAGTTTACTAGGTTAGCCGATTTTAATAAGCATCTCAGGACACACTCGAATTTGGAAGAGAGCTAACAGATGGAGTGGATTTTGATGGATAGTTCCAGTGTCGGTTAATGTTTGGGTTCTTCTGTCGACAGATGAAGCTTGGGTTGATTTAATGATCCATATAAAATGTAAAACATTTTTTATATGTATAGAAATCTATGCAACACCAGGCTGAAGTATATTATATGTATGTAGTACATGAGTATATATGGGAAGCGATTTTTTTATTAAAAAAATAAAAATAGGTATTTGTGTAAAAATGAATTGTATATGACGCATGAGCAAATTCAACTCAAAGTAGGTTCTTCATTGGTTAAGTTGACTGGCAGATAGCGTTATTTAGCCTGTAATAGTTGACAAAATGCATTAAGAATGGTAAATAAAGGAAAGTATTAAGCATTTTTAGAATGATTTTGTGAAAAAATGCTCCACAAATAAATAACAGCGTGGTGTAGCACATCTGATGTTAAAGTTGGTTACTTAATCAAAGCTATTTCGACTTCTGTGGATGGTAATATACCTTTTAAATAAACAACCGACAAAAAAAATGCTCAAAGTCCTCTTGGAGTTTGGAATCTTTATGTATGTAGCGCTTTTTAAAAAACATAGATATGGAATTTATAAATTTGCCACTTAATATAAGATTTTAATGACTTAAAACTGATAAATTTATATGAGTAAACGGCTTTAATGTTTTTAAATTGCCAAATAGGTACCACAGTTCAAAAATACATAAGTAAATGACTAAATAACTAATTCGGCGAATATCCATGATGTCTGAAATAACTTTCTTTAAAAAAGTTGTAGTGTAAGTTTGTGTGGACTTTTTTTTTGTTAAAATCACCCAAAAAATTACATTTTGAATGTTTTGGAACAGGTTCATATGATATCCTGTTAATGGTTCAAAATTTGAATCGAAAATTATTGTTCAGTTTGAAATTAAGCGAAAACATTAATCAAATTTTTCACTACACATTACTATTCTTATGCTACATAATCATTAGATCCTGATATGAGTCTATTTGCAAGAGAAAATAATAAAACTGCTTGGAGATACAAAATATGTTAACTCATTTCAGGTCTGTTTTAATAAATAGGTGTTCTTTGTGGAACACAAAAAGAAAGTGTGCGAAAAACTAACTGAAAAACAAAAAGTGTATCTTTTCATAATAAATTATAGAAATATAAAATATAATAAAAATTGGTTATTTCACATTTTTCGTATTATAATTAACCGTATTAATAAAAATAATTTATACAATTTTTTGTTTAATCAATTAATGTATTTAAGGTATATGCAAATAGTTACTCATCTGAAAGATATTTAAATGAGGTAGTTCAGTATTAAAGCAACATTATATTGTTTAAATTTGTTTGCAATAACAAAACTGTTACTGATAATAAGTTTAAGATAATGGTAGATAATGAAATACTGTTCATACAAGTTTTAAAACGTGGTTAATTACAGTAATTATTTACTTTTCATCTCATTTTTCTAAGAAAAGAAGATGAAAGATGGTGCCACAGGCGCTGTGAAATAATTTTTTTTTAAATGACGAGATGGGACGTTTTGCATATCATTTAAAATTTCTCTCAATTCTCTGCATTCTAGTCTTTGAACGATTGAAATCGGTAGATCTGTTCTCAAGTTATAAGCTTTTCTGTGAGTAAGAATAAAAAGCAGTCAAATTCAACATAAAGGAAACAATATTTTGATAGGAATAACTAAAGATTTTGTTCAAAATGAGCACCTTGGACCTCCTAACAGTAGAAGACCCTATCAGACATTTTCTGGCACACGATTTAAAATGTTTGCCTGGGAATAGATGCACACTCGTTGGTGATTCTCTACGTCAAATACAAAAGATGTCTGGTTGGGTAATAAACGCCTTAGATTTAAAGTAACCCCATAAAAAATCCAATGGACTCAAATACGGTGAACGAGCATGCCACTCAAAAGTAGGAAAATCAAGGAAATTCCTGACTTCCCTAAAACAATGTGGTGGTGCACCGTCCTGTTGATACATTATGTTAAGTCCTAGAAACACGGGGACATTCTTCTGGTCTATTTCAGCTATTGCAGGCTGAATATTATTTTCTAAGTCAAGGTATACATGTCCTGTAAAATTTTCTTTAATGAAAAACGGTCCTATCATGTGATCTAGAATAATGTCCATGAGTTTCAAGGGCTTAACATAACATATGAGCAGGATGGTGCGCCATATTATTTTAGAGATGTCAGGAATTTGCTTGATAACTTTTATTCTAACAGATGAATTGGACATCAAGGACCTCTTGAGTGGCCTGTTCGTTCACTGGATTTGAGTCAATTGGATTTTTTATATGGAATACCTTAAATCTAATGCACTATCCAAACAAATAATCTTTTGGATTTGCAGTAAAGAATCACCACCTAGCCTGGTTCTAACCCTAGGAAAATATTTTACAATGTGCGCCAGGAAATATCTGATCGGTTCTTCTACTGTCAGGAGGTCCAAGGTGCTCATTTTGAGTACAATCTTGAGTTATTATTCCTATTAAAATATTGTTTTCTTTATTAAACTTTTAAATTTGACTGATTTTTATTCATTTATGTCCTTACTCACAGAGACACTTATAACTTGAGAACGGATGGACCAATTTCAATTTTTCAAAGACTAGTTCACAGAGAATTGAGAGACCTTTTAAATGATATACAACATGTCCCACCTTATCTTTTGAAAAAAATTATTTGATGGCGCCTGTGGCGCCATTTTTCAATTTAGGGAAATTAGTTTATTGTGAAAAAATCATACATTTCACATGGTTCAGCGAGGTCGTATTGGTTCAGCCTGTATTTTGTCCGGAGTTCCTAATCCAATTAGTTCAAAATGTTTTAAAGATCATAGAAAAATAGTACAAAATGTGAAGTAAGTAATAATTTTAACTGTTCTTCAAACTGTATCCGCCGTCTCCACGTGCAGAAAAGTATTTTCAAAATGTTGACTGAAACTGTGATTTTAGTTTTATTTTAAGCAATAGTGAATTGTACCTATATTGTAAATAATAAATGTTTTATCAAAAAATAAATCTATTTTTTTCCATTGATTATTAGATTAGATATGTATCTTATCAGAATTGAGTCAGCTAAATAATCTTTTTTAAAATATGACGATTAATCATCACTGACTAAGTGAATAATCTTAATTTTATATGATCCGAAAAGATTACACAAATTTTATGTTGAATAAAGTAAATTTAGTAGGTACCTACTTATTTGGTCTTTATTTAAATAAAATAACAACCTACTAATGTAGCAATTTCAAATTTAGTACCTAACACAAATATAAATTGTTATAAATTTAAATGTTAATAATTAACATAAGCTGCTAATTATATTAAAATTAGTCCTCTAGTCTTTTTGTACTAATATTTTAGCAACTTTATAGTCTCATCTGTACTAGCAACTTTCATGAATTTGTCAGATAATCTATTGTTGCTAATGGTTAATTTTATATCAGTTCCCGGCATGATCTGCATGACCATAAGATAATGAAAATAGACCACTTGGTTGAAGTATATGCAATCATTCAACTTGTATAAATATAATTTAATGAAACTGTATTTGATATATCCAGATCAGAAACACATTTTCAAACTAATACCTATTTCGTGGACAAAAAGTACAATTGAAAGCATACCTACGTATATAGGTACTTTCCTTACCCAACAAGGCAAAATACCTTTTATACTTACTTGTCCTGAAAATACTTAAATGATTGCTCAAATCAGTATTCAAGTTAAAAAAGTTTAGCTTTATTAATGTATGTATTTTTAAATCAGTCACTAACGGTTGAGATGACTCATAAGGAAGGTCAAAGAAATTAAAACGAATTTCTTTCTGCTCCCTATTTGGAAAGACCACTTATTTTGAATTCCTAAAACCGTTTTGTGGTATTATAGCACCCACGAAAAAAACGGTCGCAAAATAACGGATATAAAATAATAACTATTTTAATTAATCTAAAAAACTCTGTTTACAAATCCATGGCACCATTATGAAAATTGGGTAAGAAATAGGTACTTAGCACAATATGCGGGTCTTTACCCAAGGATTGTTAATGGTAAACAGTTAACAATCCTTGGTCTTTACCAACTTTAATATTAAAATAAATTAGGTATCTTAACGCAATTAAATCGAAATCATATAAATATTCAACACAATGAACTACAATAATTTGGTAGTTGGAGAGAGACGATGAGGGTGATTCAAAGTTTACACTAAAATAGATCCAAAGAAAAATAAATCCACATCTTTGTTCGGTAGATTCCAAATTTGAAAATTTAAATTTGGAGCTGCTTTGTTCGCTACAACCAATCACAGTCAAGTATTTCAAAGTTGCAGACGAATTGAAACGCGTTTAGCCCCACGTGAAAAAACTAGTGGCAGTTGTTTATAAACGTTGAAGTGTTGCATTTCGGGCATTTCATTGCATAGACATAGAGGCCTCTAAAACTTTCTGTGTGGAGCAATTTATTTGCATGTTTGTGATAGTGATAGTTATTTTTACTTGCCGTTAATAATATTAAATAGGTAAGTAATTAAATTTGATACATTTTTAACGAAGGCTGAACGTTTTCATTGACAAGTTATTATCTGACACTTTTTTCACGATTTATGTGTTATTGTTTGCCGACAAAGATATCTACCTACTAAATGTATGGCATTCTGACTTAATTTCATTTTGTGAGTGAAACAGGGTGCTGGGTGGGTAAAAAATTATGTAAAAAAAGTAATTGAAAACAATTTAATACAAGAGAGTTTAAAAAGAGAAAAAGGTATTATATTAACTATCCGTAACCTTAATCTTATCAAAAATATGGTTGCATAAAATTTTACCTGTTGCTTCTGAGGTAATTGTATACCTACTCATGTAGTATTATATATCTCATATTATTGTTGACAGTAATGGAGTCTAGGATAATCCCTAGTTTTTTATCTCCTGTTATAAAACATGGACAAAAATTATACCTATTGTTTGGTATTTTTGGTATGAACTCATCCATGCCTTCCTTATGTCTTATTTCTATGTCTTCTTATGTCTTATTCTAGGTAGTTACCTATATGATAAATATTTTAGGCAGAAGGGTAGAAAAATTAGGAAACATACCTATTACATACCTAGTGCTCAAAAATGTATGTAGGTATACTAGATACTTACGACTTGACCTGTATTATTATTATTATTAGTATTATTATTATTATTAGTATTATTATTATTATTATTATTATTATTATTATTATTATTATTATTATTATTATTATTATTATTATTATTATTATTATTAGGTATGTATTTAGGTAAGTATCTGCCGCACATACCTAGGTACTTCTTTCATTATGATTAAAATATTCATTTTTATTTTATTGCCGTTCTATAAGAGCAACATGTAATTTAATAATCCTATTTTAATAAATTTATTTTTATACTGTATAAATTTTATATTATTTGAAATATCTATAATATAAAATATTTTTACATTGTCAGTGCCCTATGTGTACGACTTGTCGGGACGTTTTATTTAGCAGCCTCTTTAGCTCAGTGGCAGAGCACTGGTCTTGTAAACCAGGGGTCGTGAGTTCAATCCTCACAGGAGGCAAAATAGTGTTGCTTTTTTTTCAATCAAATCTTTATCCTGGATTAATTAAAGTGCTTTCGTAAAAGAAGCAGTGATTATATTGACTTTTTTACGACTGTACAGACGTGCGGTAGTCATTTTATTGATTTTTACGACCGTACAGTCGTAAAAAATCAATAAAATGACTGCTAAAAGATCAATAAATGTTTACCAAGTGTGTTAAATTTTTATTAGAATAATTCATACGTATTTCAATTACTTTTCGTGAAGAATAAGCAAATTGCTTTATTTTGGTAAGGTACCCTTTATGAATATATGGGTTTTTTTGTATATTTTGTTCAATATATTACTAGTTCTCGTTTTTAAGTAAAAGAAAGTGGATATATTTTTTAAATAAATTTAAGTATTTAAGTACGGCTTTAATTCGTTTTAGTTTTTAGACTATTGATGTAATTTTTATAGACAATCATTTATTTCTTTAGCATCCCTTAATATTATAAATATATTAAAGATTATATTTTATTCTTATTATGGCAGAGTTTTGAACACAAATTAATGATAGTTATGAAGTTTGATCGCAAACCGGATACAAAAATATTAGTGATGTAAATTCAAGATGCAATTTCAAAATATAAAAAGTCACATTTGCCAATATTGCCTCCTGTGAGGATTGAACTCACGACCCCTGGTTTACAAGACCAGTGCTCTGCCACTGAGCTAAAGAGGCCCATACTGTCCGAACTTCTATGAGAAACACATAAAGAGCACCCTTCAATAATCTAAAATTTTGCAAATTTTATATACCATTTGCAAAATATTTTTGTTTTAATTATATTTTGTTATTTTAGGTCTTTATAAAATGGCTGAAGTAGTAGCTAATATACCAACATCTCCAGAATGTAAGTACCATTAATATGTATTCCAATTACCTATCAATAGATTCATTAATTGACACTTGCCATCTCATACTTCTAGTGTTTTTCAAATAAGTAATTCGTACTTGAGTCGTTATCCTTTCAACAGAAAAAGTCCGAGAAGTACCTATCTGCTTTATATGAAATACTTCCACTGCAAGTTTTAACTTGTTATGTTTAATATAGGTATTTTGGCACATATATCACTGAGATTTTTGTAATTTAAAACATTTAAGATCATATTTGTAATCTACACATCCGTCAATTAGCGCTAATGGATGTGTTCTGCAGAGCTGGTGAACAGTATTATATGAGTTTATCTACAGTACTGTAGTGCTAGATGTGTCGATTAGTGATAATTAGCAAATAGATAGTTGATTTAAAAGAGATTTTAGATGGCTATTAACAGATTTTTTTCTGTGTGGATTGAAACCTCATTCAACATTTTCCTAATCAGTTCCACTTTCATTTACTACAGAATTTAACATTGGATTGTTTATATGGCCTCATGCTTCATAGAAACACCTTCTTTCATAGATACGTAATCCAGTAAATCGCCAAAACCGCTACTTTATATCCTTTAGTCAGTTTCGTCCGTTCAGTTCGTCGTCATATTCATAACTTACTAGAAAGACTAATGAACTCTGTGATGGTAGTGGGTCGGCGGACACAGTATGCAAATTGACCTTGGCTTAGGTCATTATCTCAGGTCAGGGAGTGAATTTGCTCTCTGGCTTCAGCCCTATCGCGATGGGCGCTTCACTGAGTTTTAACTGCATCAGTGTTGTCATAATGTCGCATCCAATAAATTTAATCAACGATTAACGCCGCCAGATGAGCGGAAACGTTTACACTGCGGGTCTAACTCTTCAAAGGATATAAAAATCGACCTACTGAATATCGTTCATAGATATTTAGGATGTTCCTTAAGTACAGTTCTAGGATGTTGATCTCCTGAAAAACTGACATATCTCCATGGTAATACTTCATTGTGATTATAGTTGCTGTAATTTAATACTGCAACCTGGTTTTAACTGAATTTCAGTAAACTGATGATTTCAAATTGCAGATTATAAATTGAAAAGTGTAGGTTAACTAATAGCAGCGACATATTATGTAGATGTAGGTATACAGGGTTATTCAGAACTTATCCATAATAAAATTTGGGGATGTTCAACATACATGTACAAATAATGTGGTAGTGCTAAAAAAATTTTTTTTGGCGCGTTCTGAAAACTTTAAAAAATTTTAATTGCACGCCGCTGGATACTGGTCCACTGTAATGGAACTGGGTACCTTGGGACTGACAATGCAAACTGGCGATGTCACATATAGCACGAAAAAAACTTCGGAAGTTCTGAGAGTACACCGACACCCGGCGCAAAAATATTTGCAGCGTTTTTACTTTAAAATAAACTGAAAGATAGATAGATGTGACCAAAGTGACGTGTCTTTAAAATGAATAAAATTTTGTTCCACTAATTTTGAAGAATTGCGCTACTTGATTACTAGGTATTAGAAACATGAAATTTATAAAAAATTTGCACATACCTTGTTACAAAAGCTGTTCGAAATTTTGTCCCTCGAGTTGTACACACTTTTGGGCACGCCTTATCCAATTTTGCTGCACTACTTCACCCTAAATAAGAATCATGTCCATTAACTCAGCATTACTGTACACATGAGCCATTTTGAAAATTTTAAAGTTTAATACTCCTACGATAAATAAAACAACAAACAGTACTGACTTCTTGTTTCTAATGTACCCAGTACCTAGGCTGGGCTGTCCTCGTTTTGTTTACCACCGGCACTGAGAGAGCGACACAAATAGACAATAGAGATATTATCCCCACTCCAACTCTATTCGCTCGGTCTGACCAGGCGTTCCAGGTACAAAAATTTGTTTACTTTTTTTGTAGGAATGTGGTATATCAGATGTCGTTGAAGTACAGTTGCCCATCTACGTAGTCCTTTGGTATAACTTTTAACATTGTTTACGGGAAATCCAAAGACTTTTATTATAAATTTTTTTGGTGATCTCGATTTCTTATTTAAGGATGCAGATATCCTCAAAGTTTTAGAGAAAAGTTATGAATAACCCTGTATGTCGCTGTTAGTAGACAAAGAACAGTAATCTCCTAACATGTAATTACATATCTTTATCATGGCTAGACCCGTTTGCGAGGTCTCTAGCATTTGTAATTTTCCCAGGACCCCCGGTAGGGCTAGAAATGGGAAGTGATTTTTTCCCATTTCTAGTATTTATCATATTGGTATTTGATATGTTCTTATTACATAATTGGAAAACATAAATATTTCTTTGTTAAAAAGAATTGTTTTGAATGGCAGGCAGCTGTGTAGGAATAAATACAAACCTACACTTTGTTAGTAGGCAGGCATGCGGAGTAAAATATTTATTAATATTATAGTAACTTCCTGCTTATTATTCTGTCAATAACGATTGTTTAATATATTATTAAGCTCACCGGTCGTGAGAGCTTTACAGAAACAAAAAAAAAAAAAAATAGTATATAATGGAAGTACGATAGTAATAGAATATTCCGCCTTCGTTACTGTTAGACTACTGTCTATTATATAGGTATAGTTTATTTGTATACAAGTAGCTGCATGTACCGGTCGCTGTAGGCAAAATGTATGCGTGGCTTTAAACCTTATTGCTCTTTTTCAAATTCGAAAGACAAATTTAAAAACTAGCACGTCACTGAATACCTATAGAATAAAAAATACCTTTATAACGAGATGTGCCTACTGACATTTGAAATGTCTTGAATGGAAACTCCTGTGAGAGGGGGGACGGGGGAGTTCCGACTGTTTGTTAATTGTGATTCAAAGGAAACAAAATTAACTTTGCTCACCAAAACGTAAATCGCTGCCCCGTTTTCTTTTAAATTATTTGAATTTCCTGATCTGTACGACTAATGAAACTTCTTGGTAGTTTAAAAAACATTGTAAGATTGAAATATAACATTATGCTTCTAAGGCAAATCGTAGTCTACGTGCAAACCATGTTTTGGTGCCCTATTTGCTACTATACTATTTGCTCGCTCTTTTGCATTGAATTTCTCTTCCTCATATATATATTTCCATCGAGAAACGCACAATGTAAAAGGAAAAGTCGGAAGACGATAATTAATTTAAAGCCCACGCTGTTCTGGGTTTCATCAGACCTGCTGGTACTACCTCCTCGCTTCCTCGTTCTGTTGCGTATCTGGTCTGGGAGGCCATATGGTCGTTAACCTATTGAAATTGACACAGAAAAAATAAATTCTAGCAATTGTTTACAAGAAACAACGATAACCTGATATCCTTGCCTTAACAAGAAAGGAATATTTTAAAAATCTAAATACAGTTGTAGCGTAGGTTTACATCTCGTGTACTGGCATATTAAAATTAAAATAGGAAATAATGTATGATAATTTTGAGATCCAGATAATGATATTCCATATATAGGCTTAGGCTGAAAGCTGAATTCTCGTCTTAAGGAGACAGGCTCAGTGTAAATCCTTGTCTTGATCCTCGTTGCTTTTATAGGTTTCGTCAGAGTATGATTCACTTGATTAAACTCACTAGTGTTCACTGTTGTTTGACAGCTTAATAAGGAAGACATTTCCTATGTTTTTTTACAAATTGGATAACTTATAAATAACTTTTGTTTTTTTTTCTTTGAAGAACCAAAAAGTGAAGCCACTTTTGCGCATATTAAGCATACATACATATCTCCGGTTTTTTAATATTATTATTATTCTTTTTTATGATTTAAGTCGATAAATTACAATTGGACAGTTTATAAACCAATTTGCAGGTTGAAATGTTAAGATAGGTAGGTATATATTTTTTTTCCTATTGAGAAATAGAGAAAAGAAAAAAGCCGTAGAAGAAAGGTCAATACAACAATTTTTATAAAAGCGAATTTCTCGTATTCAAATTTAGAATTTGTTTTTAGACAGAAAAGTTTGGAGTACAAAAATTGTAGTGCTTCTTCGAAATCGCAATTAGTATATAAGTATTGGAAAAATAAGGATATAGGTTCTTGAAGAGAAGGAAACGAGTGTATTACAAGAGAATGGGTCATTGATACTATGGTTTGTGGTTTCCTTCTCTACATATTGCACATGCGGGACCGTTTTTGGACATAGCTCCCTTACTATTAGAAATACAAACCCTGCATCAGTGTATAATCGTTAAGGAATATTGCATCCGAAAATAATTTAATATACAAAGTAGTCTAGTAAAAAAATTGATTTGATTTCAAAAATTACCGTTTCTATTTCAATTGTTTCTTCTGCTGCGGAAATATTGGGATACTTGGGATTTTGAATAACTAAATACTTGTCCCTAAAGTTCGTCAAACATCGAATAACTGACGACAATCCTCCACGTACACCTGACAAATAGTAAAAAATCCAAAATTTTAGTTGTCTACTAAAACAAACAGTTTGATGATACTTTCACAACACCCCCTTTTCGATGAAGCAGTCATAAAATGAATTAAATGTATTCAGTGTGAACTTAGGTTGTGTTCCGATATTAAACTTGGTTAACCAAAATCCCGGTTAAGCGTTCCATTAAATAAAAATCAATTCTCTCAACGATTTTATTTAATTATATTTTGTTTAGATGGTGAAGGCAGATGGGGTGGTGTTCTTGCGTTAAGTGTTATAATAAATATTTATAAATTCTACTTTTCTGTATTGTATTCTGTAGTCCACTTGACCAAGTCGACTGAAAGCTACACTTATATCTACTTATATACCAAATTATCTGCTGTTTCATTTATTTTTTGACTGAAGACTAGAGTAATAGTTAAGCACGGAATATGAAGGTATTTAAGGTTGAATGAATCCCAATAAAAACAATTCATCATCCATGTTGATTAACCAGCCAGTTCCTTTATTACACATTTTTCAGGTTTACCAATATTTCGGTTAACCGAAATCCTGGTTGGTCGCGGATAATATCGGAACACAACCTTAGGCAACCGAAACATAAATGTCACACAGAAAATACTGAGGAAAATAAAATCGGCCAAACAAATTCTAACATTTTAATCAAATACCGTACTGGTCGACTGCAATTTAGGGATTTTTATGTTGCAGGTCACAATTTATTAACCTTGTAAGAAACAGTCAATGTGTACCATTAAATTTATAATTGTCAAACAATAATTGGTCGTTTTTACTGTCCTTAATGTAGTTACGCCCTGTCCTCAGGGAAAAAATCACATGAAACTCAATTTCTTTTAGTTTATGTAATTTAAGCAATTTGCTCTATAAAGGGACATGGTTCTTATGTGAATTTTCATTGAATTTCGTAAAATTGTGTAATATGGTGCGTAATGAACCGGTCATAGCACATCATTTTTGGAAAATATTATTCGACAACTTAGATAAAAAAAAATTATCGGAATATTCAGGTATCTACCTATGTGTTTCATTAAAAACGCCGAGACTAATAACAATTTCACAATGCTTTTTTGTGACAAGTCGAAATGGGGTATTTTCCTTCAATCGAAATGAAAGTGGAAACCTGTATTTTTATGAAATATATTTTTTTTATATTTATTAGGATAAAAATTATTAAGATTGAATCGGTAGAAAATTTTTAATTCAATTTTGAAATTTTATTCTATATTCGTGACGTCACTAACTGAAAACTAGGGAATATGTATCTATAAAGAGGCCACACTGATAATATGTGGCTAGATTCAGTTTGTAACGACGACAGTCGACATTTCGATAATTGACATTTGAAATTTCCTGTTTGTGTTTGGCTTGACAACTTGACGTGTTCTATTGTTGTTTTCTTGTGAAGTAAACTTCTATTAAACATGGAGCAAGATTTTGTAGAGGCTAAGTCTGACAATTTACAGGTTATAGATCCTTTTTTGATAAAGATCCTATAGATTCTTTGAGAAATAAAAGGGATGAAAAATGTAAGGTTAGTATTTAACTTAACAGTATTACTGCAAAGTCGATTAAATATATTAAAAAATTACCTTTACAAATTACGATGTTTTTCTATTACTAATAAATACACTTGTAATCAGTCACAGGCTGAGACAACAATTCACAGGTAAAAATATAAACTAAAAACAATGTCTCACGTTTACCATGATGTTTACCCTAACCAAACAATTCAAACATAAACAAAAGTAAAGTTGTCATGCAGTGACACCAACCACACAAATGAAGATATCCTAGAAATCACTAAAAAATGGCGCAAATTTTGAATTTTCACTTAGTGACGTCACATAGACATCGCGCACAATAAAAAAATAATTTATGGACTTAAATGAACCCAATATTAAAATTCCAGAAATACGTATCTCTTCTTTTTCCAACTACTTTCCATTGCCGATGTAAAAAAAAAATAGGAAAACGAAAACACCCCATTGACTTGTCACAAAAAGTAACAAAGTGTCCATTTTGTCACTTATTCGACTGTCGAATAAGTGACAAAATGGAACGCTACATTGGCGGTGATAACGTGACCTTAATTCGAAACGATAGGTAGGTATATTGCTTCGAAATATTTCGAATGCTATATCAAATAGTTCTAAAGTTTAGAACTATGTAAAATAGCATTTACTATCGTAAATTAATCGTGCCGTTGTAAATAGCACCCACCAGTCCTGAACTGCGCCCATCGTTGTCCGTGTTTAAACGGCAAGGAGACCAGCCCCTGCCTGAAAAATTACCATTGAACGTGTCCAGAAAGTAGCGATCGGGAAATAAAGTGTCAATGTCCACAACTAATACGGTAGAGTATCGAAATTGAACTGTCGGTAGTGTCGGTGTCGGTCGATATCAGTAAGCCTACACGGAAAAATTACCGACATAAAAAATTAGTGATATCAGTCGTCAGTGTCATCAGCGTGCATTTGACACTGCAAAAATCAAAACTAGGCATACCTACTAACAATGTGAAAGTCGGTGGATCTGTTAAAACAATTTAATATATTTATTGCATTAAAATGCATTGTTCTTAAAAACGAAACGATGAAATTGTTTATATCTTTCTTTATATAGAAATTAAGCCGAAACGTTAACTGAGAGGTAAATTATTAATGAAATTATCAAATATTATGGTTCAAAAAAGTTTTTAACTTTCCTAATTACCTATATAATCCTAGGCACGCAAAGGAATAACCTTATTATTTTTAAAATCTCGGTCGAAAACAACTACTTTGCGTGAAATATTGCCCCCCAACGTTGAAATGCAACAGCATATATTCTCATAAAATATAAAAATATAGACAATATAATAAATATCTATATAAAATTAAAATTGGGCAATGCCCATTTTTAATGATCAATCCAAATTGGATTATTAGTTGGATGTTAAACAGTAATAATTATTGTGAATTGTGAAGCTATACATGAAATATTTTTTTAAATCGGAGCCGCCCGCGAGAAAACACTTTAGTTGCCGTGAGTGAAAGCTATAAAAAAATAGGAAATTGTTAAATAGCTGTAAACGAGGCAAGACACACGAGACAGACAAGAATTATTACTGAATATCAAATCGCCGAACAACAATCTGGTTCAATACGAACATTACAGTAATGAAAAATTCCTGTCTCCCACACGGTCCTGTGCCCTGCAAAGACTTAAAAAATTCCAACCGGATCGCCAAGGTTGCAACAGTTTCCATTCCATATGTGTGCGGGTATGAACTTCACAGACTGAATACTAAGCTGGAGGTTTATGTATTGGGATAGCACTGATGTCCTTATTACAGAAGCTTTTTTTAGGGCAATATCGATATTATTTCATCGTTCCTTTAATGCCTGAACGCTTTCCAACCGAGACGGGAACGATATTTTTTGTGGTCTTTTTAAAATCATTTGTATATTAAAGAATAAAAACCTATATTTCAGAGTATGGATGGTATTTTAAATAATGCGTGTAGACGGTTTGTATACAGGGTCACGTTATATTATATTCTTTTTGGTTGTAATTAATTCAAATATACTGGGCATTCCATCCGAGAAAACAAAGTTTAAATCATTCCTTCCTAACTTGCTGTTCAATTGTTTCTTCGAAAACATAATCCATTAGATCAAGTCGCCTATGGTCCCGGCTGAAATAGGAGCAGACGACGTGATTTAGCCGGTTATCAATAATTGATAGATCATAATCGGCTAGATCACGTCGGCTGGTCCCATTTCCTTATATTATCTACTAGTCTGTTTCATCATAATCGGCTAGATCAAGTCACCTGGTCCCTGCCCCTTAGCAGGCGACGTGATTTAGCCGATTATGGTTCCATTGTCCTGTTTCACTGCTTCTCCGCAATTACAGGCATTGGTAGCACGTAACGATGAGTTTACGCTAGTCAATTGTTTGTTTTAATTTGAGATTTGTGACAACTGTCAAACCTACTGCTAGTGTTTACATTGTTTTGATGATATCCGAATTATCTTTGTTATTTTTAATTATTTTGTCGTTATGTATATGTTTTAAAGTTTTTTTGTTTTTAGTTCTATTAGTTTTGTGTTTTGTAGTAGAGTAAAGTGTATCAGCTGTCACCAAGTGTCACTGCCAACTTTTGACAGATAGAGTATGCCATATTGACACTGTAGTTCTCAGTGGTACAATGTGGTGGGGATAGTTAACGAATCTCCATGACAACCACGAAATGAATTGTAGACCCCTGTACCCAAATTGGGCCGAATTGACAGACTAGAAATACGAGCAGGCGACGTGATTTAGCTGACTATGGATAGACCAAACAAAAAATTCTTCGACAACCTTATCTATTTCCATTTATTTTTCGTGAACAAACCCCCATCCACTGGCATAAAAATATAATAGATAATATTAATACTACAAATGGGAGAAAATCGCTGTCGCGATTTTCGTTCCCATTTCTAGCCCTATGGGGGGTCCAGGCCTGCGGCCTGGGGTCACCCTTCGGGTGACAAAAGCATCTAGAATAATATTATTTTAAAGGAAATTCATATTAAAGAAATTTTGTATCTGGAATGATGATGTAATTATACTAAACGATTTTTTTAAATATTTTGATGAATTGTAAGGGTTTAAGGGTACTCTATTTTTGATGGTAAAACATCATAATTTTTTAAGTACTGAAAGTAGAATTTATTTTTAAGTAAACATTATTATCAATTTTATCAATTAGACCAAAAATATTGTAGATATTTACTTTTGTAAGCTAAAATGATGAATTTAACAGACTGCCTTAATGAACGAATAAATTCCAAACTTTACGTGCAGAAAGAATAAAAGCTACGGATAATGAAACAGAATAACTAAATACTAATACTAATAAATAATTGCAATTAAAAAGTAAAAAAAAAAGTTTGCCTCGACCGTGACTCGAACTCGCGAAATCAGTATTTTCAAGTTTTGAATCGTATACGACTTTCCCGTTGCGCTATGAAGCCTGTTGTCAAGTGTTTACCTTGAGACGTTTAAGTATGTAACTGTACGTGTCAACCTGAAAAAACTATTTTTACCGATTTTCTAATTGGAAAAGCATTTCGCTTCAATATTTTAGTAATCAGTGTTTCGCAGTCAGTACTATTGATTCCGTTAGCAATATTCCTCGTAAGAAAATAACCTATCTGAAGTTTAATTAATTTGACAGTTTTCGTGGGAGGTGCTTGTCTCGTTAGTGTAATCTCAGATCGGCATATAAAATGAGAAAGAAGTTGAGACGGATGCGACTGGAAATTTTTGAAGAGGAAATAGACGTAGAAGGAGTCGACGTACGGTCTCGAAAAAAAATCTCAAAGGATTAGAGAAAGGACTGAACTTTCGTGTGAAGCCCTTCTCGAAGCCGTAAAAATTAGAAAAAGGTCTCGGGAGTCCCGCGAAAAGTCGGTATTTCGGCGGGCGTGACGGGACCATTAGGCGCTAGGACAAACGCCGGCGCTAGCGGCATCTCTCTCGCCTAACGGCGATCGACGAAAATTTTGCAGAGGTTTTTTGAAAAGGCGTTTAAATTGGGAAAACGCGTAAGAAACGGGACGAAAATACCCCTACGCATTGGAGAAAGGCCCGGGGTGACCTCCGGTGGTCCGCGGAGATCGTTCCGAGATCGCCCCTCGGAGGAGATAGCTTTGAAACTTTGTCGATTCGACGACGGAATTTAGAGCGAGACAGAATCGACGCGTTTTAATATATATGGATTCCCTATTTTTGCTATTATATTTCTCAACAAGGAAAAGGGTTGTTTTCTAGCCCTTGCACTGATTACAGTAAAGCAAAGAACTGTCCAGAGTACAGAACTGTTATAGAGTCCAGAGGTATAGAACTGGATATACCTACACCAATAGTGAGCCTGCAATAATAGGTAGGTGTTGGTTGGATTTTCATTAACATACATATAATGTTCTGGAACTGGGATGCTGCTAAATGAGCCACAAAAAGTTGTAGCAGTGCTGTAGGATTAGAAAAATTAAAACTATAACCCCATGAGAAGGGGAGAAAAAACTTGGTACTGCGAGAAATGTGGCAATATTAATCCCATTTAAAACCGTCGGATTTGGGCTCCGTGAAATTGGCGCCGAATATAAAGCTGATATTGTTTTCTTTTCATTCATAATAAAAAAGTGGAAAAACGTCATTGGCGACAAAAACAATCTAATCTAGGGAAACAGCCCACGGGGCTGCTCTAAATGGCGCCAGGGGTCCGTGTCACGCTACTGCTGACCGGGAGCTTTAAATGTTGCGTATTATATTCAAATTAATCATAAATTTTTCTCCGTTTCTGTGCAAGTGTGTCCATTTAATTCCTATGAAATTAGTTTATGGCATGCGAGAATAAAAAAATGCTAATAAAACATTTTGTTTTAACGGAAACATGTTTTTTGAGCATTACAAATCATACTCATGACAGAAATCATGATAAATGATGAAAGAGAAATAAATACGGTATAAAAATGATGTTCAAAACAGTGGACGTTGATACAATAATTGTGGAGAAGAGACATATTATACAGGGTGTGCCATTTGAAAAGAAACTCTGTGACGGAAAAAAAGATATCAAATTGGTCAAACATGTCAAGACATGTCAGGCATTTTGTGAGACAAATTTTTGTTTGAAGGAGCACAACTTTTGAATAACAGTTTATTAGTTTTCGGAAAATTGCCTTTAGATTTTGAAAAAGAGAAAAAAGAAAGAAGATTAATTCTCTATTTATTAACAATGTGAAATAACGTAAATAGTAAACTAATTATTGTAAAGTTGCTGTTGTAATTTCAACGGAAGATTTCCTAGGAACCTGTAGATCAAGGAGTATATCACTTGTTATGCACAAGAAAATGCATGGACCCTAAGTTCCGCTCGAAGCTAACACCTAAATAAAACACGAGGTGAAATAAGTTCAAAGACTGATGATAAATGCGGAATTCTCATGAATCATAAAATTAGATGAATGACAAATAAACAGTTTATAGACTTGTAATTTTATAAATATAATTATATCATTAAAAGTTATGTCAACGAACTCTTGAGTGTTGATAAAATTATTGAGAGAGGCAAATTACCTCGATAAGTTACTCATTGTTCTATTAATTGTATAGAAATACACTTCTTTTGTTAAAAGTACGCATTGAATTCGTCATATCATGTAATTATATCAACTTCACAATAAAATTTCCACTAATAACAATTAGTACATAAAGGATTATTAAAATATCGAATATTTTGACTATTTTCAGATCTGTTCAAATTTATTTAACTACACTTATATTAGTTTTGCGCTTGCGCAATGATTTTGTGAGTAACTTTATCGTGCAGAAAATATTTCGAATTTGCCAACAACGAAAGCGATGGCATTTTCAATAAAAAAAATATATATTCACTCAGAAATAATACTGTCAAGTGAAACAATAGATCATCTTATATAAATTTCACAACACACTGAAGTTTCTCAGCTTGCAGATAATAGGTCAAAGAATTTAAGTAAAAAGGTGCAGAAATGGTTGAAGTGCCAAAAGTTTGGAGATTGGTGTAAAGTTAACAAGGTAAAGGAGGTGTCTGAGAAAATAAGCTAAAAGGGCTTATTTTTCCGGAAAGCAACGCTCCCAGAAACCATGTACACTTTGGACTCGCTACGCAATGTTGAGAACTATGATTTCAGTTAAGAAAAATCAAGATATAAGCAGATTTTCTCAACTAATCGCGTTCAGAGGGTACTGCCAAAGCCAAAAAGTCCAGAATATTTACAAAGTAAAAAGTATACGAGTTTCTAAGTACTGCAGATGATGAAACATATTTACTGATGAAGGTTGCTATGATAATCGGCATTTTTGGGGCCTGTCATCGCCAAGAATTAACTAAGTTCATGTTGGATCATATTCAGTACTTCTTACCACTTACTACTTACCATTCTTACTTTTTAAAAATTGTGATTCCATGCACGAAAACAAAATAGTTTGTTCAGTTTGTTCAAAATAGTTAGTTCACCGGGAGTTTGTTATAACAGAAGGCTGTGGCAGGTATCAACTGTGTAAGTATTTTTCGAAAATATGCTGAACTTCGTCCTTCTAATGCAACTCACAGGCGGTTTTTTGGATTCTACAGACAAGGAAACTGTACTTCCCAGTCTGTTGGAGTTAATACTTTTGGAAGTATTCCAAAAATGATTGCAAAAAAGCTTGAATTGAAGAATCCCGAAGAATATACATTGGTCACCATTCTGGTTGATGGGGTGCAGATATGGAGATGTTAAAGCGTCATGGAGGCTGGAAATCTTCTACGGAAGAAGGCTATGTTGAGAATTCTTTAGAGAATAAGGAACACGTAGGAAAGAAGATCATAGGGTTAAATACGGATTTAACGATTGGAAATTCGAACTTTAACAGCTCCATCACATCTACTTCTGGTGATATACAAATTTCTAATTGTAAAAAGTGGATTATTGCAGAAAAATGGTAATAAAAACTATTACAACACTAGTGGAACTGTAAAATTCATATTATTAAATGAAAATAGATAAACTATTTAACAGTCATTGTAGCGAACACAGAATTGCGATGAACCCCTTAAAAGTTTCATGCACATAAACTTGTACTAGAGCTTTGTACTTTCATTTACGATTCGGTCATACCGAGTGAAACAGGATTGATCGTGGCTCGGCTCGCCCAGAGATACGTCTACCAAATTTTGACCGTGCTTATGGGCCTGAAAACTATTTAGACATCAAAAAAGATTTTCAGGTACTTCCATTTTTACCGGAAACGGCTTCAACGTTTGGAATATAAATAGAACACCTTGTTTATTTTTAGGTATGTATTGAAGGTGACCTTATGCACCTGTATTTTCAATTTTTGACAGTTGGATGTCAAAATTTTATGTTTTTAATTTGAATCTGGGATGACGATTTCAAGAAAATTAGGTAGATACATCCTTTAGCTGCTGATTTGTGGTACTAGTGGATTGTTAAAACAGCAAAATCTTTTGATACTAAGTGAGATTCCTCTATCTAATAGAAATTTATTTAAAAAAACTGTTTTTTAGCATAAAAGATAGTTTGAGGTTAGAAAGACGAAAGAATAATTTTCTGATGAAATGGGTGGAAAAGCCACGCTGTATTAAATTTTGTAAAAATATGCAGGGGGTTCCACATAAATTACAAAAGTTGTGATCACTTCCGTTGAAGTCGGTTGTTTTAGTGTTTTTAATACAGAAGGTGATTTGGATAAAATATTCTTTCACTAATACGTTTCTACAGGGTTCGATCAGAGAACACGCACCAGTGTTCTCTGGTTCGATGGAACTATCTTAAATGATTAGGGAAATATGCCCAAAAATGTGTACCAACAGTGGGCAATACAAGACAGAAGAGCGTCAGAAGATCCCACCCAGCCTGCAGGGTACAGCCAGCAGGACAGGAGGAGGCACCAAGTATCGCCCACACTTGAAAATCGATCTGTGTCGGAAAATTTCATTTTCGTGAACGCAAGTCTCCGACTTTCTTACAAATCCATATGGTCAGAATAAGAGGGATATTATTATTATTATTATTTCAGTTATCTAGGTTATCATTATCATCATTTTAAGGTTCCATTAATTTTATCGTCAGTAAAGTTGAGAATTCAAAACACAGTATAAATCGACTGACCTGCTTTTCGCGATGCTTACACATGCCAGGTTTAAATTAATTATCCTTGATTTTCCTGAGAATGAAAGGCCTTTTTACTTTTGCTGCAGCGGAACAATACAAAAACTACCTTGGAACTTGGAACATCATAAAACAAAAGTAACCGCTCCTTCCAATTATGGACTGCAAATAACCATCGATGTTTTGTCCTGGCGTTGTTCATTGTGCTTTTATAGAGGTCTATTAATAATTCTGTTTATGCGTACACCGAACTTTCGCCTGTGTCAATCACGGTTCAGTGTAGGTTATTTTGCTGAAGTCGTACGAGTTTGACCTCTTAAGGAAACGAATGAAAGCAATTGGAAGATATATAATATACCTACTTCCTTGTAGATATATTTTGAGGTAATGGGTAACAGGAAGATCGTTAATCGCGGAATATTAGTTTTTGAATAATATATTTTGTATTATAGTTTACTGGTATGTTTCTTCTTTAAATATTTTTGATGTTTAAGACTGTAGTATCATAGAATGTATACAGGCTGTTACAAATTGGGATCTCAGAAACTGTAAGAGATACAAAGAAGCTTAAATCGGAGCAAAGTTGCGTAACCAGGGGACCAACATAATGCCCACACTGACGTAGTTTTCCACATAATACCAAAACACTATACTGGACTCGACGCGCGCTTCTCATCTGGCGATAAAAACTTAAACTACTGATCAGTTTTAATCATCTCCAGATGATGCCAACTTGGTTGGTGAAACGCGCGTCGAGTGCAGTATAGTGTTTTGGTGTAATGTGGAACACTACGTCAGTGTTACCTTCACACTAAAGGTTCCAAACCCTTTCAAGGACATTATGCCCCAAAAAATCAAAGCTAACTTGATTAGGTTTTGAAATATTTGAAAAAAAAACGAAATTTTGGAAATTTTTTTTCAGCCTTATTTGAGCAGATACTGAAAAATGAAGAGCATTTCCTCGAAGCAACCTTGTGCCCTCTATTGGCCAGATTGGCCTCTATTTAGATTTTAAATGTGACTTTTCGTTTCGTCCCCTGATCACGCAACTTTGCCTCCATTTGAGCTTCTTCGTATCTCTTACAGTTTCCGAGATCCCAATGGTGAGAAGCGAATTTATAACAACCTGTTTTGTAAGTTGCGACAAACAAAATGCTTGACCTAACTGTTAGTCGGAGAAATATTTATTTTTGAATGGCGCGGCTTTTAGAAAATGTCAATTAAACCAGGAGTGTCCCACAGAACAATAGCTGAACAATTTAATGTAGGTTAGGTAGCAGTGCTATATAAGTAGAGTTTGGAGAAGGTACACCACATTTAATACGCCGGAATAACACACCCACAGAGGTGGTAGTGGGCGAATCACTACTGGCGCAATGGATATATTTTTGAATATCTCGACAAGAAGAAACAGAAGAATAAACGTTTCTGAACCACGACATAAGAGAATTCCAGCATCTTCTCTTACAAGTAGAAGAAGATTAAAGGAATTCCAGTTCAAAATCGATTTTGTCATGGCTTGCTATAGGTTACTATTTGATACTATTTATTTGTTACTATTTGTTCTAATAAGACGCAGTTACTTAAATACATGCATATTTCTTAATAATAAAAATAGAACGATGGCACATAAAACAGTTTGTTATTAAACAAAATGTAATTTTTTAAATTTAATGCAAACAGGGTTAATGATAATTACAGAGAAAATATTGGGTGTTTTAAAAATAGATTAAAGCACACATTGTTTTTCAACACCTCGTATAAAAAAAGTATGTAAATTTCTCAAGTATTTGGATAATATACCATTTTACACTCGTGTAATTCGTGTAGGAGAGACTGGTATCTGTTGGATAATTTCCAAACTACATAAATCTAAACTGCCCTTAATTTTGGATGTACCACTTCGACTGAATAATATATAATATCACTATGAGTAGTATAGTATCAAAAATAATCTGTTTCCCTCTAGAATCTAATGAGAATGAGTTCTGTTATTATGGCATAAATAAATAACATGGCATTAACGTTAATGATTGATAAAATTGGAGACCATATTGGACATATCGGGAAAAGTTTTCGTCCGTAATATCAAAATCAATATAGACATCGTGCGACTTCTTATACCACACGCGGAATTCTCACTGTCCCCAACTGGGCCTTCTGACCAAAACTGGTTCCAAATTACGCCTTCTTATTAGCAGTATAAACTAACATGAAATCTCCGGTGGAGAAAAACCCTTTATAAAAATAAACGCCTTATCTAGCGTATCAGTATTCATTCGGCAGCCTTACGTTCCGTATTCTCTAATACACTTGTCTCTGACTCATTCTTCGGATAAAATTACTTTGCATGGGCGTCTCGTCAACCCTTATATACTTTACCTTCTGACATTTTGGTCATCTACGGAATGTTTTTTAAAAATACTACATAAAAATGATGCAGAATGCACCACCTCTTTATTTCCGGAATCTACCCTTTTTTTATTATACATTTTTTTGTTGATACTTAAAAAAACAACATTTTATTACACTTAATTACAATTTAATCTTTGGGATTTACTGTAACATACGACTTATCCTAACTTTTAAAAATTACGTCTTTTAAGTAACCGGCACCAACTTCAATGCACTTTTCAAGATTGACAAGAAATGATTCATGACACGATGCAGCAAAACCTGGTCTATTCGCCAGACTTCTTCAGCAATTCGAACTTTGAGCTCTTGGATGTTTTGTGAACGAGTTGCAAAAACCTTTCCCTTTAAATAGCCTCACCGAAAAAAGTCTGGTGAAGTTAAGTCCGGGGACCTCGCAGGCCAATTTCAATCCCCAAATCGTGAAATGAGTCGCTCATTAAACACTTCTCGTAGAACTCGATAAGAGTTTCTAGCGTTATGTGGTGTTGCTCCATCTTGCTGGAATAATAACGCATTATTTAGTAATCACCTTCATTCTAATTTAGAAATAAAAAACGTCTAGCATATTTACTAATTTAATAGAAAAACGTTTTACGAAACTGACATTTTACGAAAAACAATTGTATCCTAGTTTTGCGAAAGGCGCCTATTTGATTAATAACATGTTGATTAAAATCCCAAAGCCCATAGAAGATAACGGTATAAAGAAAAACGTACTGACTTATCTTATATAGAATTTATTTCAATATCAAAATAGGTAGTCTATTATGGGGAACCCTGTATATTGATATAACGAAAAATTTGCCTGTGTGTATAGTATGGGAAAATATTTATGGTTTGATTCCAACGCGCTATGAAGTTTACAATGTATTTATTACAATATAGGAATGAATATTGAATAGGTAGTTTTTGTAGAATTGTTGAATGAACGAAATTACTGAAAGCATTTCTTGTTTCTATTCTTAATGTCATCGTCATCAGTGTATATTGGGTCCTTTAACTCTGACTCTCATACACTTAATTGGTTCTATCCCAAAAACTTGTGGTTCTTTAAGTCCACACTAAGCGGAATTTTAACAAAAAAATTCACAGATTTCCCAATCTTTGAATCTTTGCAACCATCGGAGATGTCGGCAATGATGACACCATATATGAAACATAATTATAAACGCGCCTATCAAATGAGACGCTACTTCAATAAGCGAGTATGGTATTACGACTGAACACTCCCCACTAATCTTCACGCTGCTGGCCGGTCGAGCGCTATCTATGTTAAGTAAAGTAAAATTGCCGGTCTAACTCGCTTCTTTGTAGGGGTAGACATCTATAGAGACACCGTAATACTTCACTCTAATAAACGCGTGCGCTTATAGTACCGATTAGTTTAAAATTATTATAGAAACATTTGACCAGTTAAGTTAGACGCCAGTATCTGTAGTACGAGGAGAAACTGGTTTTGATGATTCCGAGTTGGCTCGTAGCTTCTCCACATAAGCGAAAAATTAATTTCCATCGAATGAGAATCTTATGTAACTGCTAAACGATGCTGAGCTGAAACAGAATTTCTATATGAATTATGTTGAACTTCTGCACTGTTTTGCTGTGGTCCATACTTGACCACAGACGTCTCCCCAGAAAGTAAAGTGACGTTTCTTCATCAATTCTAAGCAAATAGGAGCACCCCACCTGTAGCTCAATCAAGAAGTTTCTTCTAAGTTCAGTTAGAACTTCCACCAGTTGTGTCATCTTTTCAGCAGCTTTTTATTACATTTTCAGCAGCAGGTAGACGCAAGTTTGTATGTTCCTCTTCATAGAATTAGTACGTTTTTAGATTAGGTTGTTCATAGTTATAATTTTGCATAATTGCCAAAGTCAAAGTTCAACTTGTAATTTAAAATGTTCATTAAATGTTGGTCTTCTTTCCCCGTTGGTTGGTAAAGTTGGAGTTGGGATGGAGTTCCTCTTGGAGAGTGTATTGGCTATATAGTGAGTTACATGGCAAGCGATACCTAATACTGAAAGGTGGGAAGCTGGTCTTCGGCCGTAAGTATCTCTTGCCTTCATACGATTTTGGCACATTTTCGTTCCGTCAACTTGATGTGAACACCAAATGTTTTCCTGGAAATAGTCCTTCGAGCCGGATGGCTACTTTCTTAAAAAAATCTTATACCATCCCTGCTTCTCCACCCTTGGCCCGAAGGGGCACGCACATATGGAAGACGTCGGCGTCGCCTTGTCGGCTCGACTACGCCCGATATATCGACCGGTCCGCGGTGCGCGTCGCGACGCCGCAAACCGTCTCCTCCGCCACAACACCTCATCCGCTCTTCTATTGCGCTGCGTCAGTTCGACAGGACGTTGATCCTTCCTCAGAGGACTACTCTCTTGTGGAATCCCACAGTTCTATTCACCGCCGGACGCGATAGAAAATCTATTTTTGTACACATCTAGAGTACTTAAATTTTAGTGTATATAGTAGAGAAAAGAAGCCGGCAAGATGTTGATCGGGCTCGTGAGAGAATCCGTGATGCAGTGCTTCTGCCATACATGCCGAGCACCGCTACCAGCAACTGGTAAGATTATTTTGAGATTATTGACGAAGAGTGACGGTTGGAACGAGAGCGAGAGAAGGAGAGACTGAAAGATGCCTGGCAATATTATAATCTGTGATAGTATCTCTGATTTTTTAATGCCCATTACTTTTATTACAAAGCGATTTGTTTTATTTTTGTTTCGTAAATAATTCTTTCAATTTATTTTAGTTTTATTTCTTCTTTAAAGTCTAATTTTTTTGGGCCAACCATATGGGCATCTATGTGACTTCGTTTTTTTATTTCGGAAAAGTGGCTGCTAATGTCAGGTAGCGGTGTCGATGATTGATGTACCGATAGATTTGCAGAGAGTTTGGGCTCCCTACGATGATTAATTGCTTTGCGGTAGGCGAAGGCTGACTCTTTTTTTTTGCATTATAGAATGTGTGTGACGTGTTTGAAGCATTTGATTTTATTGATAAATCATTATTATTCGTTAAAAGCGATTCATTCGATTTTCTATGAATATGCGAAATGTATAGTATCGCATTTGAATATACCAAATTTAGTGATTAAGGTAATTCTTAGAACTTAACAAGGAGCCCCATGTACAAGACTTGATGGTTGGTTATAGGAACACGAACCGTTTTAAAGCAATATATTGGAGAAAAGTTGGTGCGAAAAGAAAGATGCTTTCAGTTGTTCGATTGCATTTAAAATAATTAGGGACATATAAACCGAAAACAAAAATTAAATTAATAAAATTTTTTTTTTCCCAAATATTTCAAAAACCGAAGTGTAATACTAAAAAAATATTACTTTTCGGTTAATTTATTGGTTAAGTACATAATAAAAAATGACATATAAATTTTTATATATTCGTACTATAGAGGGTGCTTCGGAAATAGTTGGCAAAACTGAAATTGCGGATTTTAGCGGGCAATTGGTTTTAAGGGGTGTGTTTTAGCTTTTCCAATACAGATGTTTCACTGTATAAACTTTTCATAGATTTTCTCGAAAATTGGTGAAATTGAAAAAATAAATAAATCTAAGTTGCATACATATAATGACACTATAATGTTTTATTTCCCTTTTTCCAAGTTCACAATACAGAAATTAAAGGAAAAATCCCTTTAATTGTATTGTTTATATTCGCTTAAAAAATTATAAGTAACTTTTAGAATTTTACATTGAAGGGTATACAAATACTGAAACAATTTTTCATTTAATATTATTCAATATCAAACTCTTACTTCACTTGTTATACCTTCTATCATGACTTTCAAACACTCTGTTTACTAACTGTTAAAGGTGCTGCAATACACATGTATTCAAATAAATATTTATTTAATGTTTTGTTTAGCTTATTTGGTAAACTAATACTAAAGTTTACTGTTTTTAGTTTTTATAAACATAGACACAGAAATTGTGTGGCCGTGTCACGAAAAGGAGAAAATAAAACAGAACAGCCGCTGCATCTGACATTAATGAAACATCTGTCTTGTTTAAGAAGAATCGATTCCATGTCAGAACTGTAGAGATATACATACAGCATGTCTCATTGATCCTATATCCTTACGGAAGCAAATAAGAAAGAAAAGAAGAGCTTACAGATGAGAGAGAAGGACAATTAGGGGGCAAGGCGGGACATTTTATGATGGAAGTAAGCTCTCTTGTTTTGTGTAAACTCCTTTTCAACTTGTGAAACTAGCCGTAGATACAGAAGCAATGAGATGGGCTGTATACGTTTGTGAGTCAAATTTGATGGATATTGAATTAGGTTTTGATAGAAACTGGAATCCGAATACCTATGCACTATGCAGTAATATAATCGAAAATACACTTCTGTTCGCTCAGAAGTGGAACACCTAATAATAATTGAGTAAATTTTGAAATGTGGAAAATGTCAGTATTATCCAATAGATCTCTCTCCATCTTGAACGCTGACAGTAAATTGTCGCGTGCAAATGCTTTTGACTTGGTACTGTTACAGAGGTATTATAGGACATGCCACTAAACGGGAGTTTTAATGAAATAAAATGACGGAAACTAAATAACGCAGGCATTGAATCTATTAAAAAATTGGAAAAATATGAATACTGAACTGTGAAAAGTAGAAAATGTATATAGATAGATACGTATTATAAAATTTTGCAAAGATTACAATGCCACTATTTAAAATACCTCTTAACTTGGCATATTTTTGAGAAAAATCCCATTTTCTGATTGATCATAGCAATTGCGACCCCTAGCGGTCATCCTACGAACTTGAAAATAATTTCCAGCGATTTCTCTTGCCTGATTTACTTATTGAAATTTTTTTCCCAAAGTTATACGATAAGTAGTTTCTGAGATACAGCCGGCGTCCATTCTTATTTGGCCACCCGGTACATAACTGCATATCTATAATGATATATCTACTATTGGAGCAACTTTTTCACAGACCGTATGCAGTGAAAATATTTTATAGTCTATTTTTTTAATGAAGTATGTTATTATTTCCGTGTAACGATCTTGTATGTAAGAATTATTACTGTTGTGTCTTGAGCATTGTTTTAGCCATTTTCATTGTCTCGATTTGGATTTTAGAAACACGAGGGGATTGTTTATATTAAAACCATGCGTGACAGCCGATTACATTGTATTGTTTCACAGTAATAATGCGAGTAGCTTTATTTATTCCTTTTGTAAGAAATGTGATTACAATTATTCTTTACTTTGATATACAATAAAAATATAGATATACGAAATAAGAGTTGGAAATTTTGTGACAAAACATCGCGCAAACGCACATTTTGTCGAGCAAGTTAGCAAGATCTAAAACCAAAGTCTACATATCCAGTGTGTCCAAGATAAAGATGGGATAGCATTGGGATCTTGGAAACGATAAGAGCTACAAAGTTGGTTAAATTATAAAAAAGTTGAGGAATTTCAATATCTTTTACATGGACTTACCAAAAATAAGTTATCTTTTTTTGATTTGGAAAACAATTTTTTTTGCGATATTTATTTTTATTTATTTCTGGCGTTATTTTAACAGCTATCAAAAAATAAAAAATACTTTTCAATTGTCATTTTTTGAGCTTAACGAGATGCCATTCACCAAGTTTTTGTCCGACGTTTCGTTTCCGAGAAACCAACATCAACTTCTTTTTTTTAAATACTGCCCTGTATTTTTAAATAGAAATTTTGATACTATTTTTTATTCTCAATTCAATGATGCATCACAAGTAATGGTTTAATTACGTTTTTAGCTTGTTTTTGCCACCATTAAAAATCAATGAGGAAAAGCCTCCTGAGTTTATAACAAATAAACAAGTAAAATAATTTATTTATCTTAATTATTTATTAACATGTTAATTACAAAAGATGTTCGAACAAAAGACCATTATTTTCTAACATCGTTTAACTGTAGCTTCCAAACAATTTTTAAGTCCATCTGGCGTAATAGTTTGAAATGCTTCTAGTACCAATTCGCGTAATTTTTCCTCTGTTTGAAAATTACGTTGGTACACATAGTTTTTTATGTACCCCCATATTAATATTATTTTACTTGTTTATTTGTTATAAACTCAGGAGGCTTTTCCTCGTTAATTTTTAATGATGGAAAAAACAAGCTAAAAACGTAATTAAACCATTACTTATGATGCATCATTGAATTGAGAATAAAAAATGGTATCAAAATTTCTATTTAAAAATACAGGGCCGTACTTAAAAAAAAAGAAGTTGATGATGGTTTCTCGGAAACGAAACGTCGGACAAAAACTTGGTGAATGCCATGTTGTTAAGCTCAAAAAGTGACAATGGAAAAGTATTTTTTATTTTTTGATAGCTGTTAAAATAACGCCAGAAATAAATAAAAACAAACATCGTAAAAAAAATGTTTTTCCAAATATTTCGAAATCAAAAAAAGATAACTTATTTTTGCAAAGTCCATGTAAAAGGTATTCAAATTGCTCAACTTTTTCATAATTTAACCAGCTTTGTATCTCTTACCGTTTCCAAGATCCCAATGCTATCCCATCTTTATCTTGGACACACTGTATTCTAGAATATATGTAGACTGCTAAAACTTAATAAATATTATCGAACTAGAAGAAATATTGCATTGCAAGAAATTTAAAGATTTGGGTTTTTGTAATTATTAAGAGTCTTAATAACATAAAAACAAAAAGAGATAAGCATAGAGAAGTGTAATACAGATTAGCAGAGGATGAAATTCTACTTTTCTTGGCTTGAAGTTAATGAAATTTGATGCTAAATTTTCAGCACTCTGTATACATTTAAAAAACAGTTAAAGTACAGCTAGAAAGCTTAAATATTACTTTTTTAGAGAAATAATAAATTTTAAGTGAGGCAGGGAATTTTACAAATGTTTTTAAAAAATTTGATTTTTTAAAAAACAGCTGAGAATTCGTCTAGGGAAATTTTATAAAAGTTTTCCTAAAATAACGCGTAGAATCCAAAAATATATGGGGTGTTCCATTTAAAATAACGAAGTTAACGGCTACTGCCGGTATAACCGGAATATCTTAATGTTATCTTCTTAATATCTTAATTTTTCCTTGCAGCAATGTGAAAACTGCTAATATCTCGTGCGGTAGATAAATACTTGCGAAATAGGAGTAAATTTTATGTAAATATAACAGTTTTATTCTTTGTCTCGTTGTAAGTGGCTTGTGTTGATCTCACGGTCGGTGACCTGTTGCCTCTTTTTAATAATCGTTATAATTAACTTGATTGCAATTTATAGAAAAGAGATAATCGCTATATTTTCTTCGGTCTCTCGACACGACAAAAACATAAATTATTATCATACACTTTCACAGTACAAGAACTTGTGAAAATGTGATTCGGAATTTCATTTATTTTATATGAAACGAGGGTGACCTGATATGGTAAGGCTGGAATTATCGACAGAAAAAGTGACGCCACTCCGCGCCGTCATGTTATTCAACTTTTGACTTGTACAGGATGGTTCAAATTATTTGGATTTCAGTTTCTCCTACTGTTAAAGTAGATAAAGAGATTAAGAAAAATGAAAAATCGGGACTACGTCGCATTTCCGTAGCATCCGAATTTCATTTGCGATTTTATCCACAAGGTAGAATCAAAGAGTTACTCCAAGAAAACCCATTTTCCGAAAATAAAGCATAATATATTCTTCAATTGACTTTCAGATTTTCGTAACTACCTATTTTTTATGGAATGTTCCTTTTACTGTGATATAGATATAAGTTCGTAGTCATTGCACTATAATCTTTGCACTCTGTATATACAAGGCTCTCTCTCTTTCACTATTAAATACAAGCCCATCCGAACCTCAAAGTATTCCTAATAAAACGTTATGTCCAAATTTGCAAAAATATTCAGGGTGTTGGATAAAAAGTTTCGTAAAGCCTCTTTCTTTGAACACCTTGTATAAATGTCAGTAATTTTAAAATTGTATTCTGGTCTTTATAAAAATAAATCATCTTCTAAGGTGTTCTTCGAAAATGGCCGAATTTTTAGGATATTCTATACTTTTTAGAATTTTGTTTCTCGCATAAAAATATATAGAAAGTATAAAGTGAGCGTGTAATTCGGACCACCCTGTACTAATTTGCCTCCTGTGTATCGCCACCAAAGGCAATTACTAATATAGATGAAATTGCAACCGTTTGTCGACCTCGCGACTTGGTTTCACATTCGATGGTTAATAGCTGTCAATTAAAGTCGTTTTAAAACACAAAATAAATCACTTATAATGTGTCAGTAGTAAAGAAAATAATTCACTTAAAAAATCATTACTCCGATTATTATTGCATTTTTGTATTTTGAATAAAGCCATTTTAATAAAAAACAAAAAGCCTAACATATAACATATATTCGATTTTTTATTCTGAAGATAACTAACTCATTGTTACTAATTTGAGGAGGTGGAGAGAAGTATTCGAGTTTTCGGTTTCGAAAAAGTCTTTCTCCTTTGTCTTTAAGGGAAAAATTTTTTGATCCTTATTTCTCCTCTATAACACTTGCACTCGGGTTGAGTAATCGGAATCCTATTAATATATGTATATCTTTACAAACTACAAATTGAATAAATTTTCAATCCTTAAAAATGATGGTAGGTAAATATGAATTTTAAGATGTTTCTACTTTTTTGTTGTGTCTTGTATTTGAAATAAATATAACAGCATGTATAAATGAAAAAATGCGACCGGTAAATTCAACAAAATTTTACAAACTAAAAAAAAAAAAAAAATTTGGTATTATATGATTTTTTCCTAAACAATTTAATTATTTGGCGTATATTCTATAATCCCTTTTATTTAACTAGAAGCTGTTGCTGTATTTGGATGTATACTTTGCTTACAACGTTCCAACGACGTTATTTTCGTTTCTTGGTCTACACAACTTTTAAAATTAATAAACCACCTTATAGTCAACTAACCAGATATGTTCTAGTTTCTTTAATGTGTCGTCCTCATTTTGTTGGTTCCCTATAATCCTAGTTTCATTCAATAAAGTCACGTACGGCGTGTTCCCTTTATCCGTTATATAATTAAACCCAATTAGGTTTTAAATTACAATTTAGTTTGCAAGCCATTGTGCGAAATATACAATACTCTTTATTTCCCGTTTAATGGAATTTCTTCCGGGTTCGTTCTCATAAACGCCGGAGTTTAAAGAAATAAGAAAGTGTGTGTTCGTGAAACTCCAACCCGAATAAAGGATTCTACAACACATTTAAAAGATGGGTAATGTTTTTATCTCGCAGAATAATTTACCAGACTTACCATATGTCCTGGCTTACCATTTCAGGACCTGGCTCATGTATCCTAAATGGCCAATAAATAAATAAATAAAATAATAATATGCGGCCCCTTCCTTTACACAAGCCTTTCATTTTGACTTTTCTGTTAAGGCATGGCGTCGGTTGGAACAGACAGACCCGGACAGTGGAGCCGGTGGGTTGAGGGTATTTTAAACCTAACATTAACAGTCCTCGGGGATGTGTACTTGAGTCAGGTCTGTATGGTACATGGTCTGTATGGTATCTGCTGTCTATAGTTTTTACAGTTCAGTACAGTTTTTACAGATCAGTACAGCTTTTTACGAATCAGTACCATATGGACCTGTACTATACGAACCCTATATTATACGGACCCCGTACCATACAGATCTGGCTCAAGTAGGTACCTATCCCTAAATGTTAGGTTTTGTAATTCCACAACCTACTCGAATGGGTTGTGGTAATACCTTCAGCGGACCGGCTCGACTGTCTGCCCCAATCGACCATGGCTACTAATAATTGTTATTTATTTGAAGAGTCATTTATGACTAGAATCAGTATCAAAATTGAAAACAAGAGAACTTATTTAAGATTCATTGCCACTAACCGCAATGTTTTCTGCTCTCAATTATTGCTCCATACCAACCATCCCCGGGATAGAGCGGGACATGCTGACATTGCTGACCCGGAATTCCCTACCGTCTGTCTGTGTCCGCCCGTCGCAAGTGGATGAGTCATACATCCCGGCGCTCGCTGTTGTTGGGCAGCCTGCATGGGCGCCTCTG
Source organism: Pogonocherus hispidulus (assembly GCA_963924545.1). NCBI lineage: Eukaryota > Metazoa > Arthropoda > Insecta > Coleoptera > Cerambycidae > Pogonocherus > Pogonocherus hispidulus. The sequence continues at coordinate 79,356,305 of OZ004694.1, forward strand.
TTGGAAGGAGTGGATGTCGTCGTCTCGAGGACAGCTATGCGGAGGATCCGGGAGATGCCAGGATTCCTATACGTTGAACCGCGTGGCTCGCATGCCTGTAATATTTCCGAGGGGTTTAGTGGTAATTTATTAATGCCTTTCCTGGGACTGGGGTGTTATTAATTTAAGTTTCTCTGCCGATGATATACAGCTTGACAGTCTTCCCTTTATAAAGCTGGTTTTCAAACTGGATAAGATAATTTAACGTTAAAGTTAAAAAATGGAAGTTACACTATATGTAGGTACAGTTTTATGGCTACTATACTCCACTAGGATCTTGTAAAATTGTAGTATCTTATATTTACCACTGTGCTTCAAAATCAGAAATGTCATATTGATGTAGATAAAATATTAAATGTTATTAATTTCGCTGTGAATTGAGTGTCGATAAGGAATATCACTAGTCACTATGGTCACTAATTTCTTTATTGGCCTTAAAATATTGATTATAAGGCCAATTTGATAGATTTTTTAAATGGCAACTCAAGATTTTTACAGATTAAGATGCAGGTGTTTTTATTTTATTAGGTTTTTTTTACTCAATTTATGCAATTTGGACTATTCTTAGTTAGGTATAATTTATTGCAACAAGGTTTGTCAATACCTTTTGTATTTTATCACTCATCTCATTAGGTAATATTACTAGTTATTTTAGAAGTTTGTTTCCTTAATTTAGTTTAATAAAGTTATCTAGAAAATTTTTTATTGCAATTATTTCATGCAGTTACGAGAAAATAAGAGCTAATGAACAGCTTGTTGAATGTGACCTAAATATCTCTCTCGGTTTGAAGCATGTGGAAAGGGAGTAATCAGATTAGCTGAAATTATGTTATCCCCTAATTTCATTTGATATAATTAGATTATAATGTGTCTGTGAGTTTAATTCAAGCGTAAACGATTGAAATTGTATTTTTTTATACATACTATATACTAGGCACTAGCTTTCATAACTAGCGTTCTAATAGAAACAGCAAAATAATGAATAAATATAACACCTCCAGAGAAAATCCTACCCATAGCGTGCAGGGTAGAGCCAGGACAGGCGGAGATCCCACAAATCACCCACAACTTTTTTGATCGGGGTTGGTGAAGGATGAGGTCCACCTCAACGAGGGAGTCCAGGCCTAGAGCGATGGGGAGGGGAATTGGTGCCGAGCGATAATTCCGCTCGGCACCAAACCATCCCAGGTCATGACCAGGGTCAATGGATATTTTATTTTATTTTTATTTTAGATATATTGGCGAACATCTTCAGAATCACCGACTGAAAGATGGGATACCAGAGCATGTTAATTCTTATAGGACCTCTGAATGAGAAATGTTCTCACTTAACTTTATAGTTAGATATATGCCGCTATATATCATCCATTCTTTCCATTGCGTTGGTATAAACCGAAGATTCTTTTATACGTTATATCATATTTATCCTTTTATCCTTGTTTTGAGATATTTAATTTAAGATATATAAATGTTAAGGTCGCGGAATGGGGGAGAGTAGGACCACTTATCCTTACATTCCTTATTATTGTTATTGACCTGTGTTTTGCATATTGCCTAATATAAATACTTCGAAGAAATCATTTAAATATGCCTTCTTTCTACGTGTCTTGTGAGATTCAATATACAGCTACATATTTCTACAATCTACATGTCACGCCCATCGTAACGGACAGCATCAAAACGCTCTTGTAGCATAAAATATATGGGAAGTTTATATACATCTATTCTGTACGTTGTCCATCCCACATATTTTAGAATTCTTCAGGTCGTTGTCTTGACATTTCTAGAGCTATATTGCAATGGGATTAATTCCGGTGGCGTTGCCGTTATGGGTGGAATGAACTAAGAAGAGACAGTCTCTGGACTAAAATATGAACAAAACTGGAACTATCCTAACGATCATTAATTAAGTACCGAAATGTTTATAAAACAAGTCGATGATGACCCTAAAACTCATATAATCGAAGTAGCTTTGTATTTGGGGTAAATATATATTGAGATATTGGCAAAATGTGCATATGTACAACTGTAAATTTCTTCAATAAACGCATTTTGGGAACTGAAAAATTGTTAAAATTTTTATATTAAAGGCGATGGCAATAAGCTAAAACTGACACTACTCGTTGATCATCATCCCTCTCATATAACTATAACATGATACCTCATAACCATATAACGTTTGGAGTCGTATTACCATCGAAGCATTTTGCATTTTGCTACTTAGTTTCATTCTGTGACTGGCGACTCGCAAACCAAATTTCAAATTCTGTTCATGCTCATCAATTACACAACGAAGCGTAAGAAGCAAAATGCTGCATGGGAATTCGTTGTTAATCGTTTAGGAAACGTTTAATAAATTTGATGGGCCTGTGACAAAAATAAGAAAAAGAAAAATGTTCCAGGATCGGCGTACCTTTTGGATAACGGCAGGATGTGGCCGACCACGCTGTTGCACGCTCACAATCGCTCGGTGCTAGTTGCTCCATTGCCACTGTTTTTTAACTTCTGTCTATTATGAACCGTATGTATACATCTGAACATTGATGTAGGTAGATCCCATTTTCATAAATCGACCGTTGGAAAGTGACTTGCTGCTTGTGAACATGAATATGCGGTTGTAAGTACATACGATCGACCTCGATTTGAAGTTCAAATAAGACACAAAAGCAGACACTGCCTTATTTGGATTTTAAGTGGGAACAAAGAGGAGAGCCTGACACGATGTGACTTTCCGTTTTGGACCCTTTGTAGAATATCCGTATTAATTGTAGATGACTTCATTTAGGAAATATTGTTATTGAATATTATAAACAGTCAATAATTAAGGCATATCGAGAAGCGAGTGATGCGTTTTTTAATAATTCCTTATGTTTATTTCACTTCTTAGAACGAACTCAAAAACTTTTAAGTACTTCTGGAGAAAACTGTTCATCGCTTGGTTCATAATTCTTAACGGTAAACGTGTCCGACGTTTCGTGTTTAATTATTTATTTTTAAAGGGTGAAATTCGAAACAATAAGTATTTATGATATAAAAACTCCTTTTAATTTCTACATAAATAGTTTTATTTCCAATTAATTTTGGCTGACAAGAACCATCACGATAATAGAAGTATATTGGTATAGATATATAGAGTATAGTGATATAGCGGGAGATAGAATATGGCAAAAGAAAAGTTATATTTTATGTATTCCTATAAACTTGATTCGCAATCTTTAATGCTGCAGTAGAACTCAATGCCATGCCAGTTTTTGTGTATGGATGTCTGTTTTTGCACCGAAAAACTAGCAAGTAATTATATGTACTGAAACTGACCTTTCTCTATACCGGATTTCCCATTTCATTTGACTAATGGCAATTAACATGGGCTATTACATTTCATTGCATTTTATATTCCCAGGGCACACTATGAGAAATATTGGCAACGGAATCGATAGTACTAACTGTCAAACACTTCTGATTACCAAAATATTAAAGCGAAATGCTTTTTTATTAAAATATCAATAAAAATTCGTTATAAGTTAATAGATGTAGTTTACATCAGTCTTTTAGCGACATTATGTCATGTCAACGATTGGACTAGTTGGTTGAGCGTCCGTCTTTCAAACTGAACCGCACAATTTTGCAGGTTCAAATCCCGCCAGAGACAACTTTTTTTTATTTTACTTTTTCATTAATTACAAATTATTATTAGTGTTTACTTATTCGAATAAATATGGTTCATTGTCAGTACCTAGTTATTATTTTCGTAAGTCATAATATTTACTTATCAAAAAAAAAACATGTTTTAATTGGTTAGTTTCCTTTACCTTTAGCTAAAGCTACTATCTTATAAAATAAGTAATCAATAAGCAACATATTTTTTATTTATTACATACACTGTGCTTTTACTAATAGTGTAGGTACTTATCTCTGCTAATAGTTACTACATATTATACCTCAATCTGGATATTGAGTTAAACAGTTACAGAGGAACTGTCGTGAATTAGTAATAGGTTTTTTTTTAATGAAAAACTATAATTCTAAAATTATGAGTTTTTTCAACATATTTTTAAAAACTCATAATTTTAGAATTAGTTTTTTTATTAAAAAAAAACCTATTACTAATTCACGACAGCTCCTCTGTAACTGTTTAACTCAATATCCAGATTGAGGTATAATATGTAGTAACTATTAGCAGAGACAGTACACTATTAGTAAAAGCACAGTGCATGTAATAAATAAAAAATATGTTGCTTATTGATTACTTATTTTATAAGATAGTAGCTTTAGCTAAAGTAAAGGAAACGAACCAATTAAAACATGTTTTATTTTTTTGGTGATAAGCAAATATTGTGACTTTCAAAAATAATAACTAGGTACTGACAATGAACCATATTTATTCGAATAAGTAAACACTAATGATTTGTAATTAATGAAAAAGTAAAATAAAAAGAAGTTGTCTCTGGCGGGATTTGAACCTGGAAAATTGCGAGGTTCAGTTTGAAAGATGGACGCTCAACCAACTAGTCCAATCGTTGACATGACATAATGTCGCTAAAAGACTTATGTAAACTACATCTATTAACTTAAAACGAATTTTTATTGATATTTTAATAAAAAAGCATTTCGTTTTAGTATTTTGGTAATCAGAAGTGTTTGACAGTCAGTACTATCGATTCCGTTAGCAATATTTCTCATAGTGTGCCCTGGGAATATAAAATTCAATGAAATGTAATAGCCCATGTTAATTGCCATTAGTCAAATGAAATGGGAAACCTGGTATATAGACGTAATGAAAACCATAAACACCATAGAACAGCATCACTGAAAAACAACCAGAATATGCACATTTCACGAGACACTACGATGATACAATAATCGATAACTCTTTTGGCAGAGTTCCACCTGACGATACTAAAAATAACAGTTGGAGGAATATTATACATGTTTAAAACTAAATTTTATCTAAAAAGTTGTGTCCTTTATATTTTATTAGACAAAAAAGAAGATTGAACACATAATCTTTTTTAGTTCAATTATTATACCCACAGGTCTTATACCAAAAATGACGACGCTTTAGATTGTTTTAAAATTACAAAATTTAAAAATTGTAGTTCAAATAGTTTACGAAATTATGAACTGGCCAAACCTTGGGCCACCTTGTATATAACTTTAAATAAAATTACTTGGTACCTACTTGGCTATATTGTAAACTCGCCCATTTACTTTATTTAGGTTTATTGTCTTTCATTATCAAGGATAAAATAGAAGTATTAGGTACTTTGTATTTCGCTCCCAGTGAATTTGTGAAATTAAATTAGAAGCCCAGCTGAAAAATTCAGTATAATCCAATTAAAGGAAATTCAGAACGAGAAACGGAAGCGGCCATTAACACTTTTACAATCATTGTTAGTTAAAGTTAATAGCTTACTTAACGACTTTACGGGCCCATACAATCTAAATCAAGTAAAACGGTGGTGATTTTATCGGGAGGTGTATATAGAAGTAATAAAGCAGGTTATTGATTAGATCATGTATATGCAGGGTTTTCACGTATATTTTGAAGCCTATTTAGCTTCTTTAATCTCTGATTTTACAGAAAACTTGTGATCATTTATCAAAATTATATATTATTGAAAACAAATGAACAATGTCTTTTCAGATTTTGTATGTTCTATTTCAATTGCGTTTCAGATAGCATATTCTGATTATTCAAAAGACACTAAATTCCGTATTAACAAATTTTTTTTGTAAAATCGGAATTGATCTGAGATCAGAAATCAAGGCTAGTTCAAAATATACCTGAAGACCCTGTACAATATTGTCGCCGTTATGATAGGAATAGATATAGTCGATATAGTAATATAGGAATAGTCGCGATATAAAATAAAATTTGTACAGGATGGTTGAAGTTAAATGCTGTTTTTATATTTATAACAGTAATGTTAAAATGGAGAATAAAAGTAAATAAGAAAAAAAAAACAATAATAATACCGGGAAGAATGACGGTGTTAAGTCAAATTCTCGATCTAATATTGAACCCTTATGTAGGTACGTATGCTTTGGTTAATATTTGAAAGTACCTATCTTCGAGACATCGAACAAAATGTGGCTTTGAACCATTAAATAGAACACCCTGTATTTTATAAAAGGTGCGCCTCACAGAAACAGCTAGTATAGCTTTTCTATATCTCATTAAGCTCTATCTAATCTCAAATTTACTTATACTTATTTCTGAATCACCGTGTATAAAACCTAAGCAGAATAATCCGTTGTACCTAAAACTGTAGGTTCAACTTTCCTAAAGGCTCAAAGCTCATATAAAGTGACAGACCATTAACTATTAAAAGTAATAATTCAAACCAAACGATTCATATAGTGCCAAAAATCGGCTAGATATTTGTTACAATAAAGCTTCACCAATGTAAAATATGTTAACATCGGTTACCGTCCTATATCGAAATTTCTTCCCATTTCCTCGGAAACTTCCGCGATGTTATTACCCACGTGTTTGTGTTCAGCATTAAATGATTTTTCGCCCCCAACTTTTAGGCCATAAACAGGGATTTGGCGACGGTGGATCCGACAGACTTGAACGGCTTCGTATACTTGTACAGGACGAACGATATCATATTGATTAGAAAGATATCTCTTCTCCCATATCCAGGTTGTTGACTCCGGTGTTGTGGTTATTTTAAGGCCTGTTGGTATATTTGATTACACACAAATAATCGAACAAAATATTACATTCCCAACATTTTAGCCAGTCAGTGCAGACTTCTTTTAAGCTCAAATTTGCATGGTATAATGAAACAAATTGGTGTCATAGTCCACAGACTACCGTTAAGTGATTAATAAAGTTTTGGTGACCGTTTGTGTCAATGTCTAACAGAACAGCCTGACTAGAATCCAATTGACCTCAATGATCAAGTCTTTACGGTGTAACAGAATAATAATGATTTATCTGTTGTTGTTAAAGTGCTCAGGTATGGTTGATGTGGATGAATGTAAATGTTCATAGAGAACGGGAGAATGTTTTTTTGTAAAATCAGTATTTCCCGAATTTTTGCAGTTCACAGGACACAAATCCCAATTACGAAAGTAAAAACGAAACCAAGGACAACGGTAGCACACCAGCCGAAAAGGGTACAGTTTGTTAGTAAGTAGAAAACATTATACCCTTGAGCTTTGTTGATTTATTTTTGCTCCAACGTTTTTATGGGTTTTGGTTGACCAGCCTTGGCGTGCTATATATTTTTATTTAATTTACTAGTAATTGATTTGTGTGTATACTTTTGTTTTTATGTTATGCTATATATTCCATTTATTTTTTGCACTATTGTATGTTATTAGTTTATTTTTATCAAAAATATCTATAATTTGTAAATCACTTCGTAATTTCGTACTGTATAGTGCTTTATAATAGTAAAGTCTAGGTTTAGTATATAGAATGATTGACATTTAGTTAGCTTTGATACTATTTTATGACTACTAAACATGCAACTATTTTATTTCAAGTAACTTTATTTAAATATGTGAATTGTACTGTATGTAGATATCTGAATATAATCTTTTTCAGAATTAAGATATTACGCCTCGGTCTATCAAGATGAAAATTACAAGTGTTTGTTTTCATTGGTACTTGTATTTGGATTTTGGTTATAAACTGTAGGTTGCGTGCATATGTTTGCTCTTTTGACCTAGACTAAATCAATTTTCGATTGGTATTACGTATCCTACAGGAACTGCGCCGGTTCATTCAATGCTTTTGAAAAATGTATTACATACTACTACACACGACTTACAGGTGTAAAATTCGTTAAAGATTTACAAAATACAAGAAAATGCATACATATTTGCATATTTGGAAAATACATATTTGGTTCACAAGAAAATAATAAACTTTCTTGTTAATGTTCTTCATTACAGGGTTTTGATTATATATAGCAACGAGCAAAACAAAAAGCTTATATTTTAATAAAAATATTTATAATCCTTACTCCCTATGTAGGTATAATAATGTGTGCATTGAAATGCTTGGTGCTACATTGGAACCAGAAACTTTTTTAATTAATCCGAGTTTTTCCAGTCGCGAACGTCATACGTATTTCGCTTCGCTGCCGACCTTCTCTTGACTAGCGCATAAAATAAACCAATTTAAATTTATTGTGCCCTCTCGTTCACAAACATGCCGTTATCCGGTCTCAAAACAACCCTGCACTACGTCAGGGCAAAGATGGAAAACCGTGTAACGAGTGATTGTCGCCGGAAAATAAAAATAGGTGTCACTTCTGAATTAATCACGTGTAAACTGCTCAGCGTTCAAAAATACAGTGCTTTCGTGAAGTAGTGGATAAATTCGTTATTTTGTAGACTCAATTTTTTAAAATCACTCGAGCCCGTCGATTTTCTTTTATTTTTTCCCTTATTTTACCTACATACAGGATGAGTCTCTGACTTGTTCATATATTTTGAGAGATGATAGATTTTGCATAATTAATGAATATAGTACAAGCCATTTTTCGAAATTTCGAATAAAACTGAGTTATAAATTTTTTAAAATTTTAATAGTTTAAGTTTGAGAACCTCTGGAAAATTGGCAATGTTGCTTAGTTCTATCAAAGACAATAAATTCTATATTATTTGGTTCTGTTTTGCAAAGTTGATCAGCCGATATAAAATTCCTGTGCGTGCGATCAGCGACAGTCAAAATGTGAACCAATTTGTTACGTCAAATATACATTTTTATATTTTTAATTCCCATTTTTTTAAAAAACATTGCGGTATCAGTGTTATTTCCTCATTTGATATAGATAAAATCAATTTCAGGTTGGTATTTGCGTATCCTACAGGAACTGCGCCTGTTCATTCAACGATGTGTCTCTAGAAAACACTAGCAAAGGTCGTTGACTTTCTATAATTCTTTAATAATCAACTTGTTTGTGGCGCAATCCACTTACAAAATCAGGAAAACAACTATTCAAAATAATCATTATTATAAGGCCATGAGGTAATTAGATGAAGGCCAGTTTGTATCGAAAAACAGTATAATGTTTCATAGAAGTCAATATTCAATAAATTTACTGAAAATTATCAGTGGCCTCTTAGTTGATTAGACATTTATTAATTATTAGCTTTTTTAATACTTAATATTAATATAAATAGACAGGAGACATTAATATGCGGAAAAGACAGTGCATTTCAATCATGATTGCGAGAAAGATAGTTGTCGTCAGTTGTATAAAAACGACCCCATGCTTCAGCAGTTTAACCGGAATATCATCGGAAACGGAGCCATCAGAAAATGGAAATAAAACAAAGCTTGAGGGAATTTCCATGTGGCATTCTGCCATAAATACTGCACAGCTGTTTTAAAATCAAATAGTCGGGACGCATTGCAGATCAAAATTTGGAAGGGATATTTCAACACCTACAATGGATCTCTCTCTTCAAAATATTGTACGCAGTTTTTAGTTAAAATTTAAGTATACATGTATTTTAATTCTAATTCACAGTCACACCGTTTTTCTTAGCTTAATAATGACAATTGTCGATATAATTCTAGACTTGTGCATTTTAAGTTTATTCTTTCAGTAAAACTGCTAAAATAAAATATAAATTTTCATTTTCTGTTTAACTAAAAAAAAAATTATAAACACGCCACAAAGGAATTTACTTAAAAGGAAAAGATTACTTTTCCTGAGAAGAAAAAACTGTTTACGTCATTCTATAGAGTGTAAAAATTTTATATGAGAACAAGCCTGAAAATTTCTATTTTTTTCAAATTTCTCAAGAACTAATCATGTTAGTCTTAATTGTTTAGAGGCATATTATTTGTCATCAAATTACGCAACTTTGCCCCCAATTTAACCTAGTCTATCCGTAACGGTTTTTAAGATACCGCAATGTTATTGAATTCATTTTGAAACACACTGTATGTTTTAAGGTACGTATCGTAGCCTGTACCCTTATTGTACCATTAAAATATGTTACAATCCCAATTACTAATATAAGTACCCTTTTTCATTTAAGGCAATTCTATAATTGGGCATCCTTTTTCTTTCAAGTATTTTTACGTAGGTATAGGTATTTTACATAGTTAACATTTTCCGAGTTAAACTTTTTGCTATAAGAAGAAAATAACAATACACATTTGTGATGGATATACAACAAAACAAGTTTGAAGTTCTGTTTGGAATTGTTCCAAATATGGATTTTCCGGAAATTTCAATATTTTAGCATACATATTTTTCAAAGAATCCTACGTCAACATAGTCTATGTTTTTGTTGTCTTTCTTGTATTTTGACGGCGACCTTATATACACTTACACAATCCCATACGTTCTAACAGAAATTAGATCTAATGCGTGAACTTTAAGCCATAGTGTACTGATAAACATGTAAATGTGTTATATTATATACATTAGCGAAATTACATGTATTTGTAACTTCAGAATTCCGGTTTTTTCACAACATTCAAAGTGGGCGTTTGTTATTTCCCCTACTTACCTAATTAACGGCATTCTTCGGTTTTTTTATCGTCCTGGTTCTAGTCCTTGACATTGTACTTCAGAGAAATCGATTCAGATTGATTTATGACCTCCTAGTTGGTTATAAACGCCATGCCTTTCGTGCTTGGAGTTTATTAATAGAGAATATGGTTGGGGCTAGGTCTTTGTGAGCAGCCCGTGTGTGACTCACTTAAGCTATATACGTGGTGTTGGTAAATTATGTGGAGTACTTAATGCGCTCAATTAATTGTCTTTATGGCATTGGTATTCCAGTGGATATGGTACCAAGCGCAGGAGAATTTTAGCTACCAGTGACGTAATTACATACAAATACAGATGCTAAGAAGAAACATACAGTTTGGGAATTAATATAAATTTTTACTTTCTTGCTCTCTAAATAAGATATTTAGGCATATGATGTATCCCATATGATATTTTATAACAAGGGCTGTTGCATCGCTATAACATCGATGTTAATTTAACATGAAATGATACATCATAAGGATCGATTGTCATTGAACGAAACATTCAGGAAAAAGTTTGGGTCTTCTTGATTTTTTGCTGGCCCAACGGCAAAATTAAGCGGTTTTGGAAATCCTGATGCGACAGTGATTGGTGATATTCACTGTGATAAGGACGAAACTTTAATTTTTACAATATTTTATTCATTAGTTTTTGGAGACTCCAACGTCAGTACTAATTTTCCTGACACTAATATTTGTATTTTCAATACCCAGACGCCACAATATTGAATTGATTTTCCTCGTTGCCACTTTCCTATCTCCTGGTATAGTGTTTATAATCTCAATTGAAACTACATAAAAAATTCCGACAAAGGACACACGTGCGTAAACAAAGAGGCCGCGGTCGAGGTGCAGGTGTATCTTTTGTCGAAATTTTTTTTACAGTTTCAATTGACATTGTATAGACTATACCTTTCTCATAATTAGTATTTATCGTTCCTTCAAATCTTTTCTTCAAGCTTTCAAAGAAGTCAGTATACGAGGGAATAGTAAAATTGCAGGATCTGTAAAAGTGCATTTTATGGTTTAGTAAAATACAGAGTGTTCCATTTGAATTAGTGACGATTTTTGAAATTTTCGGTTGTCATGTTTGACACAATTTTTTTATTGTCTGTATATTGCAGTTCAACTTTTGATACATCTTTCGAAAGAGCCATCCCCACTTTACAGTATACCGATAAAAATTGTTTCTAGCTTGTGGAGTTCGAGAAATTAGGCAAAAATTTAAGTTATCTCTTTCATTAACGTATATATTTCCTTTCCTTTATCTTTTTGCGTATGGTATTTCTTTTTATACATGTTTGTCCTGTTGTATTTGTTGTATTCCTCACATTGATTGTATGTGTATATATATGTATATGTTTATATGAGTTCACACATTGACTGTATGTGTGTATGTATTTGTAGATATAATTTATTTTTTTGTATGATTATATTGTGTTAAGACAAACATGCTCTGAATGTTATATTTAATTTAGTGATGTATCTGTAAATTTAGGCTAGTCCTGTGATACATCAGTCAATAAATAAATAAATAAATAAATAAATATTGGACCGCACACTAGATGGACACCCTGTATATGAATCAAATAGAGGATGGGAATTTGTGTGGTTTAGTTAAAAAAAAAATGGGTTTGAGTGTAGGTGGGATATGCTGCATATTTTTTATTCAGAATCGTATATTTTTTCTCAGAATGCATAGAAATGTACATTAAGGTTTTTCCTGGATTAACGGCTCACCAGACGATACAGAGGTAATGTATTTTGACGCGACGGTAAACCCCATCGTAAATAACCGACGGCGACGGACGCCGAATATTCCTCCAGAGAGCTCATCAACAATTGATGGCCGCGCGGGCGGTTGCCCGGAACCTTATCGATCCCCCAGGCTACGCCGGAGCCGGAAAGTCTGTGTGGAAAACACACCGGCCGCGCCGAGACGCCGCGGCACGGGGCGCCTCCGCCATTAACTCGAACCGGCCGGGGCCTACCATGAAATCAGGCCAAGGGGTCCCATGCTCGAAATCGCGTGAATTAATGGAGTATTTTCCTTCAATCGAAATGAAAGTGGAAACCTATATTTTTATAAAATATATATTTTTTTATATTTATTAGGATAAAAATTATTAAGATTGAATCGGTAGAAAATTTTTAATTCAATTTTGAAGTTTTATTGTATATTCGTGACGTCACTAAGCGAAAACTAGGGAATATGTATCTATAAAGAGGCCACACTGATAATATGTGGCTAGTTTCAGTTTGTAACGACGACAAACGACAGTCGACATTTCGATAACTGACATTTGAAATTTCCTGTTTGTGTTTGGCTTGACAACTTGACGTGTTGTATTGTTGTTTTCTTGTGAAGTAAACTTTTATTAAACATGGAGCAAGGTTTTGTAGAGGCCAAGTCCGACAATTTACCGATTATAGATCCTTTTATGATAAAGATCCTATAGATCCTTTCAGAAATAAAAGGGATGAAAAATGTGAGCTTAGTATTTAACTTAACAATATTACTGCAAAGTCGATTAAATATATTCAAAAATTACCTTTACAAATTACGATGTTTTTCTATTACTAATAAATACACTTGTAATCAATCACAGGCAGAGACAACAATTCACATGTAAAAATATAAACTAAAAACAATGTATCATGTTTACCATGATGTTTACCCTAACCAAACAATTGAAACATAAACAAAAGTAAAGTTGTCACGCAGTGACACCAACCACACAAATGAAAATATCCTAGAAATCACTAAAAAATGGCGCAAATTTTGAATTTTCGCTTAGTGACGTCACATAGATATCGCGCACAATAAAAAAATAATTTATGGACTTGAATGAACCCAATATTAAAATTCCAGAAATACGTATCTCTACTTTTTCACTTTTTCAAACTACTTTCCATTGCCGATGTAAAAAAAAAATAGGAAAACACCCCATTCCCATGTGTAATTCAATTATTTTATCATATTTTCAGGAATATTATTTTCTGATTTTTCAGGAAAAAATAATACCTATGGTTTTTGGACGAGAGACACGTTCATATTAGCGGCTATATTAATCGACAAGCAACTCGATTCCTTGGATTTGAACGTCCTGATGTTATTATAAAGAAACCGCCCCACAGTGCCCGAGTTACCAATAATTGGTGCGCGGTATCTGGTCATGGGATACTGATCCTTATTTCGTCGATGACGATAATTACAATTCACTTACTGTCTACCAAGACCGTTACAGAGAGAAAATGGGCCTTTTCCACTAAATTAAATTTTACTATTTTATTAATATCAAACGTTATACTGGTACATAAGTAAAGGTAAAATCAACCCAATTTATTAAAGAATTCTAATTAAGCGAAGTTATCCAAGTACAAAGTGACCGGTCTTCATGAATCATTTCAAACTACGCGGTTCGCTGACATCACACTCCAGTATGCAATAAAATGTAGACAAGTTAAAGAACGGCTCCACGTTGCCACATATAATTTTACCTTTTTCTTGGCAACGATTAAATTTACATTCTGGTAATTTTGAAATGAAAATATTATGTATTTTTAGGTGAAATATTCTCCATAAATTATCACTAAAGCAAATCAGCATGATTATTTTACAATTTATCACTTGATCAAAATAATTTTTAGGTATTTTTCGCTAAAGGTGACAACACTGCACAATCTATGCTAGAATCAACTAAATGATGATTTGATAACTTAGGTTATAAAAGCTAACCCCCTTGTCTTAACATTGCGCACTTTAGCACTTAGAAAGTTCATATTTGTGACGTAGAAATCGTTAACCATTTCACTGTCAACTCTTGGAAGGTGGTCTGAATCAGCCATAAGGATATGTCTCGTCAATTTTATCAATTTTAAATCAAATTAATCAAAACACAAAAACGAAAGTTAGGTTAAACCCACTTCACTTGACAGAACACAAAATGCAGGGCAGCCAACAGACAACAACGAACTGGAGTATGACGTCAATGGCGCGTTATTTGAATTATATGGTAATTTTAACCATTTTTTCAAAATATATCTGGCGAAGAAAAAAATTTAAAAAAATACTTTTTAGGCATAGCTAAGTATATATTTTATAATAAGCAAATAAAAAAAAGATGTGGAAAAGGCCCATTATTGAACCTTTTTTTGAGAAATATACAGAACTTCTGCCGTGCACGAAATCTGCATGTGCAGCCCCCAATGGTTTCAACAAGATGGTGCAACGAGCCATACAACTGCGCGCTTCCTAAACTTCGTCAGAATTTTGATGACAGAATAATTTCCTGGGAAACAGACTAATTCTCATTCAGCTGATCTGACGGCACCTGATGCATACATTTGGGGCATGATGAAAGACAAAATATTTCGCTCAGAAAATCCGCCGACGAATATTGCATAACTACAAGAAAAAATAAAAACATTTTCGGCAGTTACCTACATCAACCACTTTTTATAAAAATGTTTAGTGATTTACAAATATATGATTTCACGTTATATGTAATTTCTAAAATAACACGTTTTACCCAAATTATATATTTTGTGTTAACACAAAACATATCTAGAATCATTTCTTTATATCCAAAGCTATCTGATGGAATGAAAAACCGTGTGATGCTTGCCGGCCTGTTCCGTCGTAGGCCCCGCTCGATGTCGCATGACGTCACGCGTCGCGTTGCCGGAAGAGTAACAGAGGAAAGAGAAAGCATCATCTGCTCCGCCGCCGCCGGTCGAGTCATGCCAAATGGGATATCGGGGAGAATGGAGGAAGAACGTTAGACTCCTGTAACACCTGATTTGCTGATACGGTTGGGACGGGACCGTTGTTCATTGATATTACAGCAAAAATATTCACAAAAAATTTGTGTGAGGTGTTTAATGCATACATTTACATTACACATTGGTCGTTTTTCTTTTAAGTCTAAAGCCAAGTACAGACCGGCCAACAATCGGCCATTACCTAAAAGTAAGGTTTCCTTTCGCTGCTTTATTTTATTTTTTACAGCTAGTAGGTACGTTAAATAATATTAACTTCATATAATTAAATGGCCTTATTTTTTTGCATTTTGTAATTTGCATTTTGCATTTTGTAAAAACTGTCGCTGCCACCATCTTCTTTTTCGATTCTGGGCATGGGAAGCTATTATGATGAAAGCAGCACTAGACAGGTCCATTTTTAAATGTCAACTGTAAAAACTGCGTTTGATTTGGATGCGCAACTGGTTTTGTTTGGACGAGCAACACTGTTGACCACAATGTATCCGGATACAAGTTGTTGTGTCCAACAAATATGTTGCCAACATCCGTCAACATGTTACCAACAGTTGGCAACATTTTGTTGTCTGGTTTGTACTTACCTTAAGATGTACCGGGTATATTGACACAGAGCGTTCTGGAACAGTTTTGCCATAAAATTTTATAATTCTCTTCCAGAATGTTTTAAAAGGAACAAGTACAATACGTACTTGGATGGTTCAGAACGATTCTAATGGGTAAAAGGAAGGCACATTGTACACATGGAAGATACATCTAGAAAAACATCTAGATGTACCTTCAAACTTCATACTATTATTCTGTACTAGTACGTAGGTATACAGCGTGGTCGTAAGTAGTAAAGTAAGGAATAAATTCAATATCTCGTAAATCACAATTTTTTTTTTAAATCGCTGGAACACGTCGATTTTCTTTTATTTTTACCCTTGTTTTAACAAATATCAAATTTTTTACAGAGCGACTCAATGAAGCTACATCCATATAAACTTTAATATTTTAAATGAAACACCCAGTATTATGGGTCTATCTCTAATAATAAGGGAGATATGCCCAAAAAAGTGTGTTATAACATGGTATATGTACCATCAAAAGGTAAACATCGATATCGACAGCGATGTTTGTGACATCTAACGTCAATGGCAAAAGCATCGAACATTGCTGAGTAAACATCGTTATTTCAAAAAAATCGATAAACATTGCCCAGCACTAGTTAGCACTGAAACAAGGCAGTGAAACAGACACGAATTTTCGGGGGTGGCGTGATTAAGCTGATCTAATGGTCTGATGATCATTGTCGGCTATACATATCTAGAGCAACCTTTTCTTCAAAAACTTACTAACCTCAGATTGGAAAATGCATCTATAACGTATGATCTATAACAAGCAAACAGGTTAATTGCAAAAACAAGTTGGTCGTATACCCCTGCAGAACCATTAAAAAAGTGTTATACAGATTATATTCTGCAGACAATGGCAGTGTCGCATACACTTATTTTCTATAGGAATCTAAAACAGTAAAACAAAACCGTCGCGTCCGTGTCCCTCATGCCTTCATCTCATAATGAAGTAACGATTCGATTTTCATCAATTAAATTTTTTTTTCGACCCCGAATTTTCTGCGTTTTCCCTATCATTAATTTTCCTTCCCAAAGGATACGTCATGAATAATGGTTGCGCCACGTTTAGTATTGTTTTTATTTTTTTATATCGGCCTCGTCGTCTTTCTACCATGTCTGGTACTTCAATTGATGGGATGTCGTGCGGAAAATTTTTTATGAGTGTATTTCGCTGCGTGGGGAAGAAAAATAGCTCACATGATTGCTGTGAAAATAGGTATAAGTATTTTATAAAGTTACGTCATAATTCTCAGAATAGATTAATACATGTTTAGAAGACGACAAAGAACTTCAGGTACAGTAACGTAAAGGAGAAAAAACCTAATCCTCCCCGGAAAAATCATTGAGCATATCACATGAAATACGTGGGAACTTTATATTTATTTATTAGCAGGAAAAACTTATCCTCGAAAAAGTCGTTGAACGTTGAACATAGCACATGAAATGCTTATCTTGGACACGTTATATTTTTTTATTTCATGATAATTTTACAGTTGGAAAATTAGGTGTTATTTTTTCATGTAGGTACCTATAATAAAAAAAAGGTTATACATCTTTGCAGGGTAAACAAAATAAATGTTATTATCTGTATTAATTCGCCTAACACTACTTATATCGTTAAAATAGTGGAGTTTTGTATTTCTTTTAAAGGTTTTTTTCTATATTTTAGTTGTTTTGTTTGTGGAAAAAGTGGCATTGTGAGATTTTAATATTTTTCACGTAGATATATATTATATTGTTTTGTGCGAGTTCTAGGTAGTTCGTGCTGTCTTAAAACATTATTGAAGTTAAGTAAACCACTTTTAGCAAAAAAATAATATGAGTTGGCAAGTCATACGGCAATTATTAATGGTACTAGTGTACATCGTTTTGTTTATTTATTTAGATATTTTCGCTCTTCAATTTATTCTATGGTTAGGCTTATCCATTTATTTGTTGGTTAACGACATTGTCAATGTTATCTGCACGGAGGCGTATTTGTTTCAAAAATCACTTTCTCATCCGTCGTACACTCAATACGAAAATTATAGTAAGAGAATAGAAATATGATGGGAGTTTCTAAAAACATTCCTTAGGTGTTTGAGTTTGACCATAGAGGCCAGCTTATATTTCATACACTTTAGTTTTATATGTGTTTTAGTGTATTTTTAAATTATATGTTTACATTAATGATGCCGTTATCTTCGTGTATTCTCCTCGAACCACTTTTGACACGTAAGTAACATGCTTTAACTTTACGAATAAAGAGTAAAGTACAGTGATGACTTTAGTAATTTCGGGTGTGTCTTTTGAAAATAATTTTTTAATAGGTAGTAATAATATGCTTATTGTTGTTCCCAAGTTGTTCCATGTTAACACAAAGTTTTTGATTAAAAACTGTATCGCCCTGTATATTGTTCAATGACATAAATTAGTCGGTAATAAAATATAAAGCATTTCTTTTCATGGACGTTCATAAGTATATTTTTTTTACAAAGATTTACATTACAGGATTTTTAGACATATTGACTTGTGTTGGTTCTATATTAAAAAGTTATTAGTGTTTTAATATAATGAATGACTAACTGATAGTGGATTGTAACGTATTTTTGGATATTCATAAAAGACAACTTTTATATACCTACTGGAAATTATCCTACCTATTAGGAAAGTTTGCAGAATAAATATGTGTAAACTTTGCTATTAGTTCTCATATTTTTTATCATAAAGCTTTGCTGCATCTTGGCATTGTACTGTATCTGTATTGATCTGAATTATCTTTGATTAAAAACAATCTACCTGTATTATTGTATTAAATATTGTATGTGTTTGATGATGATGAACTAACAGTGGATTGTATTCCTTTCGCAGAAAAGATACTTACAATTGGTTGATCATGATAACTTTACATTTTACACGTGATCATATTTTATATTTTACCACTGTATATTTTTATATTTTGTGATGTTATGTGGCGTGCCACGTTTGGAAAATTTTCTTACCACATACCTACATTAGTGTATTTTAAACGTGTTTTGATCTTCGCAGCGACCGAAGTACGCTGCCAGGAGAAGACCAGGGGCGGCCTCCGCTACGAGGTTATTCTGGGCGAACCAGAGGTCAAGGCCACTCCGCCAAAGAAGCAGCTCTCCCCCAAAAGCAGCTTGTCCGTCCAGGACATCGAGGATAAGCTCAAGGCAGCCGAAGAACGTCGGCAGGTTCGTATTGGTACTTTTCTATTTATTTTAAAGACTTCACCATAATCAGCGCTCGAAAAGTGGGAATTTCCAGTATTTTTTATACACTGTCAAATTCGGTCCTTATCGAAGCGGATATACGTACAGAGTTGATTAAATTCGATAATATACCTATTTGCTACTTAATTTGTGGAAAAAAGTGAAATTCCGAGTTAGTTTTTGATTGCTCTTTTACAAGGTTTCATTTAATTTTATTTATAACTATAATTTTACTAACTTTCCATTGAAATATTGAGCTAAAATTTGGCACACGTATAGACTTGTACAGTAATACTAACACTTTTATATAAAAAAATCAAAATGACGGGGCCAATATAGTAAATTATTTATGGTTCGATTCCACTTAAAATTTGTATCTGAGAGTTTTGAATGATGTGAAGTTTTGGTAAAAAATTAGAAATTCAATATAGCCATGCTTTTGCTCTCTATTGTATTGAAAATTCTGGGTGTTTTCGGAATGGCGAATTGCGAATTTTTAGTAAAAAATTAAAAACTCAAAAGAAGGTTTTCAATTTTTGTGCTAATATATTCATTGGAAGATACCACCGGAATTATTATAAAAAATCTAAAGAATTAAAAGAAAAAGAAATTATATAACACCCAGGAATTTATTTAAAATAAATCACTAGGAAAGTTATATCATCAGGCACAAAGTTGAAAAATGTTGAATATTTCCCGAGATATTTCCTAATGCATAGTTATATAATGTTAATGCAAGGGTCATATTTGTTCTAATTTGGCGTTTACTAGTGATGTTGTTTTTTATTTCTATAGTCTTTGTGAATTATTATTTTTTTCGTAGCATTTCGAAAAATGCGGTATTCACTGTAAAAGTTTCTAAAACTATCACTCTGTATAATTTCCATGACAAATACGGCATTTTTTCGCCAAGGGGAAATAATGAGCTTTCCAACTGTGAAAAATATACAGGGTGTTCCATTTGAAATAACATAAGTAGACAAGAGTCAAAATATAATGGGCACCCGGTACCATGTTATCGATTTTTTACATTGATTGACGTAAAATTAATCTGTAGTACTTGTGGACATTTTGCCAATGTTGAACCGGTTTAAAAATATTTTCTTTAAATTAATACATTAATTTCTTTTACAGGACATGGAATCCATGAAAATAGAAGCTCTATCAGCAAAAATGGTAAAAATTGAAGAGGCAGCTCGCAAAAGGGACGAACAGACTAGTCAATTCATCACTGCAACACGCGATGCTCTTGAACAGAAAATGGAAAGACACACGGAAAACAGAGAATTCAATATTACTCACCTCAAGACAAAGTTAAAGGTAATCTCAAAGATTTCTCGAGGTTTCCCCATAACCTCAACTAGTGTTGTTAACCTTTTTCAAGTTATGAAATACAACATTCTTGTTATCTTACTCTGAATTTTTTTTTTTTTAGATAAAGAGAACAATCTGATTGTTGAAACTATAACAAAATTTTGAATATTATTTTAGCCAATAGTTTAAATTTTCATAGATAACATGTTTTATTGTACTATTTATTTTTTAATTAAATAAAACAAAAACAATAAAATAAAATAAAAATTTAAAACAAAAAATATAAACAGTAATATTGCAATATTACTGTTATATTGCAATATTACTGTTATATTGCAACATTACTGTTATATTGCAATATTACTGTTATATTGCAATATTACTGCAACCCACTTTGCATCCAAATGAAATATTTACAAATGTCATAAATTTTAGTATTCTCGTGTAATTTTTTGTGGTAGCGTGTACGAATATCATATTATTTATTAGGAACACATTGAGAACGTTGAGAAAACCCGTTTGACACTCGAGCAACAAACTGACGAGGTGAGGACTGCCATCGAAGAAAAACTAAAAACCGCTTCCCAGCATCGTGACAGCAATATCAAAAAGATGCTTGACCGCCTCAAGGAACATGTAAGTCGTAGTTTAGTGAGAGACGAGGTATTATCTTTTCTGTGTTCACTATTTGCCAAGCTGAATACTACATAAGTATGTCTAATTAATGCTTTTGTATATTTGTAACAGTTTCCAGTTATTTTTTATTCTTATGATTTAATTGCGTCGCAAAATGAGACATGCTTGTCATTTTTCTGTTTAACGTACTTTGCACAATCATCATCCAGTATCATCTCATTTTCTCACCGATGCTTGCATGTTTATGTGCCCCATCAAACAGGAAGAGCAGGTCCAGAAAGTCAGGGTACAGAACACCGTCAAACTGCAACAGTTGGACACGGCCATTCAAGAAAAATTGGGTCAGGCACAAACCAGGAAGGAGCAGCTCGAGCAAGAGCAGAAGGAGAAGCTGAGGAATCACGTGAGTTCTTTTTGTGCCTTTTGCTTTTCTCTGTTGGCAACACTCGGCCACTGTGGTAGTTGCAAGTGAATTGATTGGTGTAAGCAGTTCGTTCCCATTAAACAAATTATTGTATTGGTTTGGACAGGGTATAATCGTGCAGAGTTTTACCTCTTTTTGACACACGCTCATTAGTATTAGGTGGTAATTTCTAGGATTCATAGTTGGTTTCTTTTGGTAATTTCTATTTTCAGAAATATATGGCACCAAATTTCAAAAAACTTGCAATAATGTTGTAAAGGTTGAAGGGGTATTTTCCTTCAATCGAAATGAAAGTGGAAACCTGTATTTTTATAAAATATATATTTTTTTATATTTATTAGGATAAAAATTATTTAGAGTGAATCGGTAGGAAATTTTTAATTCAATTTTGAAATTTTATTCTATATTCGTGACGTCACTAAGCGAAAACTAGGGAATATGTATCTATAAAGAGGCCACACTGATAATATGTGGTACTGGTTTCTGGTTTCAGTTTGTAACGACCACAAACGACAGTTGACATTTTGATAATTGACATTTGAAATTTCCTGTTTATGTTTGGTTTGACAATTTGGCTTGTTATATTGTTGTTTTCTTGTGAAGTAAACTTTTATTAAACATGGAGCAAAGTTTTGTAGAGGCTAAGTCTGACAATTTACCGGTTATAGATCCTTTTATGTTAAAAATCCTATGATTTGAGAAATAAATAAAAGGGACGAAAAATGTAAGGTTAGTATTTAACTTAACAGTATTACTGCAAAGTCGATTAAATATATTCAAAAATTACCTTTACAAATTACGATGTTTTTCTATTACTAATAAATACACTTGTAATCAGTCACAGGCAGAGACAACAATTCACAAGTAAAAATATAAACTAAAAACAATGTCTCATGTTTACCATGACCATGATGTTTACCTTAACCAAACAATTCAAACATAAACAAAAGTAAAGTTGTCACGCAGTGACACCGACCACATAAATGAAAATATCCTAGAAATCACTAAAAAATGGCGCAAATTTTGAATTTTCGCTTAGTGACGTCACATAGATATCGCGCACAATAAAAAAATTATTTATGGACTTAAATGAACCCAATATTAAAATTCCAGAAATACGTATCTCTTCTTTCTCCAACTACTTTCCATTGCCGATGTAAAAAAAAATAGGAAAACACTCCATTATAAAGAGGATGAATCAAATTCTTATGAAAAAATATTGATTTAACTTAATGAAATATACAGTAAAGGTTGGTTATAATGTACCGAAGGGGAACTTAAATTTCTGTAAGTTATATCAAAAGTTCGTTAAAAAAAAATTAAATACATATGCTTATATTTTCTTTATTTTTATTAATTCTTTAGAAAAAGATATAAATATAACGAAAGCAACAACAAAATATATTGTTTTTATTTATTTATTTTATTTTATTTTGATTTTATTTAAAATATATGTATGTATTATTTTATGTGTACACGTAATAACTTGGGTTGATTACTACTCGCCTCTGAAAAGAAAACTAAATCAAGAATTGTAAAAATGAAATTATCGGAAATAGACAGCATTTATTATAAAGAATTCTGAAATTAAATTGAGCTGATAGTTCCAACTAAAAACAGCGGCAACGTTTACGGATTCAAAGGTGGCCGCCTTTTATCTCTTGCCGCCGTGCCGTGCAAAAAGCACAAATTGCCAATGCCGAGATAAAAAAAAAGATTATCGATAAGAAGTACTTTATATTTGCTCTTTTTGGACTCGGAAATTTGGTACTTTCTATCAGAAGTACGTAATAATCAAATACGTTATAAAATTTATTTTTCTATTGAATTTTCATAATATCAACCAGGTCTTTTTATTTAGCATGTTATAACCGAGGATTCGCAATAAGCATGTATGTTAGAGTTTTACTGTAGTTTTCTTCAAGTTGTTTAAATTCAGACAAAATTATGTGTTCATATGCCACATATTGTGCTTTGAAGAAGAAGAAAGTGAATCAATGTTCGCTTTTACACGGATTTTTTAAAAGAAAATTGAACTTCTTTCTTATTGTGAACTTTGTAAAAAATTCTAAATTTATAATAAATATTGGATCTTCTTCAAGGCATATTACCATGTTATTGTGCACTTGAATGTACAACTTTAACCTCACCTTTAATTTTATTGTAATTTAACACATCTACAAAATGTGTTAAATGGGCCTTTTCCTCATCTTTTTTTTATTCACTTATTATAAAATATATACTTAGTTATGCCTAAAAAGTATTTTTTTAAATTTTTTTCTTTGCCAGATATATTTTGAAAAAATTGTTCAAATTACCATATATGTATTTCAAATAACGCGCCATTGGCGTCATACTCCAGTTAGTCGTTGTCTGTTGGCTGCCCTGCATTTTGTGTTCTGTCAAGTGAAGTGTACTTAACCTAACTTTCATTTTGTGTTTCGATTAATTTGATTTAAAATGAATAAAATTGAAGAGGGATATCTTAAGGCTGATTCAGACAACCTTCCAAAAGTCGACAGTGAAATGGTTAATGATTTCTGCGTCACAAATATGAACTTTCTTAAGTGCTGAAGTGCGCAATGTTAAGACAAGAAGGTTAGGTTTTATAACCTAAGTTATCAAATCATCATTTAGTTGATTTTAACATAGATTGTGCAATGTTGTCACCTTTAGTGAAAAATATCTAAAAATTATTTTGCTCTAGGAATAAATTGTGAAATAATCAGGTTGATTTGCTTTAGCAATAATTTATGGAGAATATTTCACCTAAAAATACATATTTTCATTTCAAAATTACCATTCCACCTAAAAATACATAATATTTTCTTTTCAAAATTACCAGAATGTAAATTTAATCGTTGTCAAGAAAAAAGTAAAATTATATGTGGCAATGTGGAGCCGTTCTTTGACTTGTCTACATTTTATTGGCTACTGGAGTGTGATGTCAGCGAACCGCGCAGTTTGAAATGATTCATTAAGACTGGTCACTTTGTACTTTGATAACTTCGCTTAATCACAATTCTTTAATAAATTGGGATGATTCTACCTTTACTTATGTACCAGTATAACGTTTGATATTAATAAAATAGTGAAATTCAATTTAGTGGAAAAGGCCCATTGGGGTAAAGTTCGAGATTTCTTGATTTCTTATCAGGCAATCTAACAAACAAGTTGAATAACATCCCTGATCAAAAAAATTTAATAAAGAACATTAAAAAATAAAAAAGATAATAAATAGTTATTTTCCTAACAAGTGTGGAAGGTGATACTTTTCCGCAAGCGACTGCAGTTGTCCGAACGACGCGAAGCGGAGTTCGGACAAGCAGTGAGTGCGGAAAAGACACCTTCCACATGTGTTAGGAACAACGTTTTTTCTACGGGCGTGAAGAAAATTGACATAAGAAAAATAAATATTTGCACACAATGCTGTCTAATAATTAGAAGTGTCAAGCATTCCTTTTTCTTTATGTCAAAATCTGAACAGTGACAACATGATTTTTTGGAATTAAGATAATATTATGATCACATTGCAAGTAATACATAGGTATTTATTTTCCGCACTAGTGCGGAAAAGTGCAATTTTCTACACTCAAATGCGTGCAGAAAATTGTAACTTTCCACACGCCCGTAGAAAAAAACAGTTTATTATATGTATAGGTACCTTGCAACTTGAAAATTGTACATTTAAACTTCTTTATAGAATACTAAAATCTGCCAAAAATCACATCTAGCAAAATCAATGTATAGTTACGGAGCATCCTGTATATATACACTGTCTAAAACTGTACAATCCTCATCCAGTCATATCTGCTTGTAGTGAACCACTTAGCATGCTTGTTTTTTGTTTTATCACTAGAATATTCGGCCATTGGAAGTAAAGCAGACTGTTGAATCTACCGTGGAGGTGCGCAAAACTGAGGTTGCAGCTCTTGTCGAGACTAAGCTCACCATTGCCGAGCAGAAGAGGGAAATGGAGATCAAAAAAAAATTAGAAACTGCCAAGAAACATGTAAATATCATAATGCTGTTTAACTGACAATCGAAATATTCCAATTTTTTTGATGAAATAGTACATTGTTTATGTTTTTGTAATTCTTTTATCAAATACTTTAATTTTTTTAAATTTTCATCTGGGTTTTATTCTCAGTCTGCATAATCGATATATCTCTATTATTTATAACTTATCACAAACTGAGCTACGATCCTAACTTTAAGAAACTGCTTCTCTTCTGCAGAGTATTCTTAATGTAAACTCGTACGATTGGAATATTTCTGCATTTTGTAAACACACGAGGCTTCCGGTCACACTTTTATCATATTTCTTTTGCCACATCTAGAACGAGCGTATGGTAGAAGTTAAGCAAACTGTAGAATCAATTGAGGAGAACCGTAAGACTGAAAAAGTTAATAAACTAGAAACTAAGCTTACCGCAGCCGAGCAAAAGAGGGAGCAGGAGTTGCAGCGTAAATTAGAGAAAATTAAGGAGAATGTATGTATTCCGCTGGTTTTTTTTTACTTTTACTTTTAACACACTTCATTAGCAGCTAGCTTTTATGCAAAGGTTATATACTAATTGTTGGTTTATATTTTTAAGCAGTACCATAAAATATTTAGTTTCATTTATTAGTTCTGGCCAGGCAAGACTGGATTTTTAGATGGCTGATTAACCGGTTTTTGAATATACAGTGTTATTGAGAACTTATCCATAATAAAATTTGGGAATGTTCAACATGCATGTAGAAACGTGGTAGTGCAAAAAAAATTTTTTTGGTGGCTTCTGAAAACGATTTAAAAATTTTTCATTGCACGCCGCTGGATACTGGTCCACTGTAATGGGGTGACCTTGGGACTGACAATGCAAACTGGCTAGCACGAAAAAAACTTCGAAAGATCTGAGAGTATACCGACACCCGGCGCAAAAAAGATTTGCAGCGTTTTTACTTTAAAATAAACTTAAAGATAGATAGATGTGACCAAAGTGACACGTTTTTAAAATGAATAAAATTTTGTTACACTAATTTTGAAAAATTGCACTACTTGATTACTAGGTATTAGAAACATGAAATTTATAAAAAATTTGCACATACCTAGTTACAAAAGCTGTTCGAAATTTTGTCCCTAAAGCAATCCAATTTTGCCGCACTAAAGCGAATGTTCCTACTGGTTGCTGATATTGTAAACGCAAATTATTAAGTAAATTGGGGATTTTCAGCATTTTGCTGCAACAACCACTCACAAAACCTAACTCGTAATTGATAATCCACTGGTAACAGTCCATTAACTCAGCATTACTGTACACATGAGCCATTTTGAAAATTTTACAGTTGAACACTCCTACGATAAATAAAACACCGGCACTGCGAGAAGACACAGATAGACTGATGACTGAATAGACAATAGAGATATTATCCCCGCTCCAACTGTATTCGCTCGGTCGTCGTTCGAGGTACAAAAACGTGTTTACTTTTTTTACCGCATTCTTAGGAATGTGGTAGGTATATCAGATGTTGAAGTACAGTTGTCCATCTACGTAGTCCTTTATAATGGTATAACTTTAAACATTGTTTACGGGAAATCGTAAGACTTTTATTATAATTTTTTGGTGATATCGATTTCTTATTTAAGGATGCACATATCCTCAAAGTTTTAGAGATAAGTTCTGAATAACCCTGTATACTAATTTCTTAAAAGAATGAAAAGAAGAAAAAGGCAATAGAAAATTTCTGTTCACTTAATAATAAGACCATATTCACCTATTTAACCTCTTCATCGCTATATTTGTTAACGGTGTCAATAAAATTGTCTATTTTTGCTCTCTTTTTGGAAGTTATTTCACTACTACGTTCGGATAATAATAAATTTAAAAACATAACCTTTTCATTCGTCATGTGGTTTTTTATAAACTAAACCACTAGAACTTTGATAACCTCGGAGCAGAAAGTTCGAGCCTTGAACAAAATCGGTCCAGTCGAATTTAAAAGTGCTCGATTGTGCCCAGTCGAACACGAAAATAATCGGCACTGAGAACGTGCTAATCACCCGAACTACGACAGTTCGCCTTTGGTGCGCATTAGGGTGGTCAGTTGAATTCGCTGTTAGTTACATAATCATAATAGCCAGTTTTATAGAATAGATATATTAGTAATCAGTATAAAAAGAACTAATTAAAATATTGATATTAGTCTGTTCTCATTTTCAAATGTAAATGCAGCGGCTAGAATAGTAATTTATATTTTCTTAATTATTTGAAGAGCATTCTTGCTCAAGAACCTCACTATTTCCGAAAAGTGAAGGTTCTTTTAATTATGTATTACTTTTTATTTATGATATTATTATATTTTCAGGAAAAGCGTGCTGAAATTGTCCGTCAGAACAAGGCGAACATCATCGCCAACAAACTGGCTCCGTCATCTGGTTAAAAATCGAACCCGTAGTTCCATTTTTACGTATAATATCATCCGCTTCTCTTGAGACTTTAGAACTCAAGATTTTGATATATCAATTGAGAAGACCCTATCGGTAGCCATTCTCTTCTCAAAAGTATTGCTTTTAGACTGAAGGAATGTTGTGATTATTTTGTTTTTTAAACGTATATTTTTTACTCTTACTTTAGTCGTATTTTTATATTGTATTGCCAAACTAAAGGTGTATTTTTTAATTGCTTCTGAGTTTTCTTGGTGTAAAAAGTATTAAATTCTGACCTTTTAAGTTTTTTAGTTGATAAGGAGAAAAGTTATTTTATCTTAAATCCTATAAATACACAAAATGTTTAAACATGACCAGCTAGCTTTAGCCAAGTGTGGACTAAGAAACAAGAGTAAGGCTTCAACTTGATTTGCGCTCTTTTTCACGTAGTTAGATATTTACAAATATATATAATATATAAAAAAACTAATTTTTTAACAATCTACAAACTCATTTCTAGGTAAGGTCACTTAACAATGAGCCCAAGACTCGCCAAATCGATCAAATTATCCTCAATATTTTTGAAGGGCTGAACTTGGAGCTCATTTGTTACTTACTTAGAAGTGAAATAAATTAGATAGGAACCCAAATGAATAAATCAAAGTCACTTTTGGCCACCGCGAACGAGTTTCTTTAACACGAAACGCTTCTGGGTGGTGTTGTGTACTGTGCACTCTGTAAATTTGTTCTTCAATATTGCTCTGGAACATTTTTTGTAAGAAAAAGTGTATCGTGTACTGTTTATATCAATGAAACAACCGCCTAGTGCTGCCTTTTTGTATAAATGTTCGGACGACTGATTGTATATGGATTTGTGCTTTCGCTATGGAAGAAATTTTGGGAAATTTTGTTTAAGGGTGGGGGTGATTGACGGACTGACAATTTATACATTTAGTGAAATTTACAAAAGTTATTGGTGTACTGAACCAGATTGAGATTAGGTGTTGTCGAAAGTTCTTGTTTATAGGTTGTATTTGACAATTTCTTGCGCCAAATTTTAGTTCTGGGCAAACCAAAATTGATGTAAAACTTTTATTTTTAAAATCATGCACTACCTATATATAATTTAATGTTTAAATAATTTTTGTATACATACCGCAACATAATTTCAAAACTACATAATTATAATGTAAAAGTATAATATTAATGGTATTTAAAAGTAAAAAGATATAATATCTGGTCAGACTATAAGTGAAATTTGGCTCATTAATAGTATACAAAGTTCCACGGCGACTAATTTCATTCTCATCCAGTACGTAACTAAATATATACTTGTAAAATTTTGTTTGATAAAAACTTTGAGTAGTCGAAATGCAGTGTAAAAATAAATGTGTTTCGAAGCATGTTGGAATAAATGTTTTGTGATATTAGTGAAGAAGTGGATTTTTATTTGCTATTGAGACTGTTTAAAACCATATCATTACCTCAATTCGTCATAAAATCTAATTACCTTTGAACAAAATGCTCCCAAAATTAATCTACTAGCTTCTGTGATGAGTTGTTTTCTTTAAAAATAAATTTATAGCAAAAGATAAAAGTTATTTAGCTAATAATATGTAAGGATGTAGTGTTACTGTGTAGTGTTCACCCAGTTTATAATGTTTCATACGCTTTGACATGTAAAAGTATTATTACTTGTTAGGATAAGTCAATATCTTGAGTTGTGGCATAACACTTTCATTTTCATTCATTTTAATGTTGTGTTTCAATAATTTAGATATAAGGTGTTTATAATTCTACGTTTAATTTTAAGATTCAGTTTATTCATACTAACGTTGCTTAATAAAAGTTCAGTAAAATTTTACCTCTACATCATTTTCCTAAACTTTCCTATATTTTCCCGCAGCACAAATGCCAAGTTAATTTTTTCAAGGCATAAAGAAATGTTTAAATATGAGGTCTAAACTTAGACATTTTACTAGAGTGTATAGTAAATTGAGTGTACAAACTCTACAGGATGTTAAAAATAAATAGGTGTACCGAATTTCGAGGGGTGACACTACATCTAAAAATACAAGTTCCTATGAACGTATGCCCTAAAGTAGTTCCTAAGGGAGTTGCAGCTCTTTAAAAGTTGGATAGAAAGAAAGAGATTTTATTAGAAAATTTTTGAGCATTAAATGTATCTAAAGTGTACAAAACTCAGTTGAATTTGCTTAAAAACCATTGACTGAAACTGTAAAAAAACACGAACAATGTAAATTCATCATAAACTTTAAATGCAAACATGTAAAACCATTTACTGTAGCGAGTTAAACGAAAAGTACCTTTTCTATTTTGCGTCTATAAACAAGTCGTTATGAAACGCAATTGCGTATCGAAAACAAACTCTTTTCAACACTCAACTTTTTTAAATATTGATAGCAACAAATTTGCATTTGTTTTGTTTGGTGTACTACAGTTGCTATAGAAATGGTATATAAATCATAACCTAACAATTTTCAAGCAAATAACTTTTATTATTATTTTTAGATGTATCACCCCTCGAAGTCTGGTACAATATATTTTACATCCTGTATATTGCAGTCGTACATGAGAATATGGATGAGGGAATGAAATGAACAGGGTACTGCGTTGTAATAGTGAAAATCAACATTTTATTACAAGAGGGGACTCTGTAAAGTGTTTCTCTAGTTGTTTTTTATTTAATTAATTTATTAGGCATTTCAAAAATTGTTAAATTTAAGTAGGTATAAGAATCAGTGATTAAAGTCCCATTAAAATAATTAGTAATATACAAATATGCAAAAAATACAACATTTTATTTAAAATAAGGAAGTTGGTATCGAATAATTTCATTAAATAGGGCATGGCCCACTGTTTATTCATAAATATACAAAAAAGAAAATATGAACACATTCTAACAACATTTTCAATTAATCACCGTGCATATAAAAGAGGGATATTAAATTAGGAATATGAATATAAAATATTTATTTATTAAATATATAAAAATTATATTTCCTTAATCATAAAATGTCCAATTAATTTAAAATAACTTAATTGCTTATTAAACCTAAATAGTCATCCATTAGAGTTCCGATAGCAAACTGGAAAAAAAAATGAATGTTAGTACCAATGACTTCACAAATAATACTAAATAAAAAATTCTTCAATGCCTTAATGTCTGATCAATTCAAGTAATAAAGTTATGTTGGTAAGTAAATAAATGTTGTTTGGTTTAGATAATAATTCATTTAACGGAATATTGATAATTCTAATTATTTAAACACAGTAATAAAGGTTTCCCAAATTCTTACAATTCCAGAAGCATCCACTCTGGTTCCTACAATTTTAAGCCTTATTTCTCCTTCTGCATGAATGACAACATCTTCGTCTTTGGTCTTGTAACACTGGGGGTTCACATTTGGGCAAAATTCCATCTCAGCGGGAATGGAATGATGTGATATAAAGCAAGACAAAGGTCCAATCTCGGCAAACATTCCTACTTTGTTTACCTGTCTTACTACTGCATCTAGAACTTCCCCTTTAAATGGTCGAAAAACTATCGCTTTATATTTTACAGGATACACAACAAATCCTTGGCCTGGTAATATTAAGCCTGCTCCGATACTATCAATTGTAGTAACTGCGATAACAAATCCATACCTTGAAAATCATGAGACACATTTTTGTGGTCTTATTAAAAATTAAAACTTACTTTCCAGTACAAGTTCCTTCTACTTCTGTGTATAGTTTAGTTTTAACCTTTTCTAGAAGTTGTGGTCCAAAGTATTGAGGATGTAGCAAAATCTCATGTTCTAAAGATATCTGAAACGGTTAGTATGAAATTAATAAATGTACAAAAAGATGTTTAAATTTAATTTTTAAAATAATTCCACTGCGGAATATACTTACATGATAAAACATTATTAGAATTATTATGCTCGGATTTCCAAGTGCTAAATTTTCTAGGTTATGTTTGTTTATATTCTTTTATGTTTATTGTTGATATCTTTATGGTTTATAATATCCATATAATACTATAATACTATAATCACAGCTTCTATAATATCATAGTAACATCATATGTGTAAGGTTCCTAAATTATGAAGAGGAAGAAGAGATCAGTGATCAGTTCCTTTCATCTCTTTATTATTAAGTCATCTTCTTCTTTCACTTTTTTCTTAATGCGAATTGGTCTGTGCTTATATTTTTTCATTTGATGCCTACTGAGATGAGAATAGTTCTATCCTTTGTTGTTGAAGTTGATAATAAAGGATGGAGATATTCCCTTTCGCTGTAATCAGCCAAAATCAAGTTATGTTTCATAGCATTCATAGACAAGGGATTGGCGGATTGGCGATGTTAGGTTGGTTGTTGGTTAAGTATATACGCGATTCATTTTAAGATCGTAGCGCCAAAATGGCAGAAATCTATATTAACCTTGGGCTACTGACACTGACGT
Organism: Pogonocherus hispidulus; assembly: GCA_963924545.1. NCBI lineage: Eukaryota > Metazoa > Arthropoda > Insecta > Coleoptera > Cerambycidae > Pogonocherus > Pogonocherus hispidulus. The sequence goes on from OZ004694.1 coordinate 79,388,722, forward strand.
TTGAATTTGTAATCATCAAATATTTGTTGTCGACAACTTTAAACCAGGTAAAAAGCTTGTAAAACTATTTTGAAAGGGGTAAGTAGTGATATAAAATTAAAATAGATTTCAATATTTTTCGAGCGTTCAAATCTGAAAATGAAACTTAACCTCAAAATATGTCAAATTCTTTATTGGGCATACGGCATAAATAGCTTTATGGAACTAGTCATTCTTAGAGAAAGGTAAAGAGCACACTCTCTACTCTGCGTTCTTTAGCTTCTTTATCCATACTTGTCTCCTGTAACTCTGTAATGCTCAACTTATACTTTCCGCGATAGCTCCAGATTTTCCCGCTTTTGAAAAGTATGAAACTGATCTCGGGGTTTTTCTTTGTACAAGAGCAACAATGACGCTCACAACAATAATGATTCATATCTAATCAAACCAATTAACTAATATAACAACGGATATTTCAAAATTCACAATAGACATACATACGCAAAAGTGAACCAATACCCCAAGCGTTAGTTGTGCGTGCCGCCAGTAGGTAGCGTATTGCTTAGCAAGAATCGCGTATTCATAGACTTAGTAAGTCTATGGGTATATTCTTATGTTTGACTCTTTATAATCTGTGGTTTGAGTTACTGTTTACATTTTCTGTGGTTTATATTTTACGTTCTGTGCTGTTTACTGTCAATGTGATTTAGAGTGCATTCCAAATCGTACATGAAACGCATCTGCTGCAGTGACACATAAAAGCGTTCCGTTTAGCAGATGCGTGTGATGCGCTCATGCATTTCGGAACGGCTTTTGACACTTTGACAGTTATTTTTGTGGACAATTTATAATTTATTTAAATTCGTGATGGAGTAACTAGCAAAATTTCGGGCATTCTTGTTCTTGCAAAAGAATTGATTGAAACTAGCAACACCACACCACAGAATCAGTTATCTTCCCTCCAAAAGTTTAAAAAATGAGGTTAAGTTGCCCGCAACGCAAAAACGCATCACCTCGTACACGATGCAGCTCCTGCGTGCTACGAAGCCAAAAGTAGGAGGAGCTATGGATGCTACGACGTGCAGAACAAGGATTGTTAACTGTTTACAGGATTGCTCGATCCCTATACTACAATGTAATCCATAATTGTGATGTCATCAAAGATCCAATAAAGCAATCTGTCAAAGTCAAACTGCAAGCGCGAAAGCGGAATTTGAATTTAAAATTCTCAAATCAATAGTTAATTATTCTTATATAATACCTTTGTTGTTTGTGTTTGTGGGTAATAGCAGAGGAATTAGTTTATCCTTTTTGGTAATAGTTTCTGTACATACCTATAAGTAATTGCATAATATTTTCCTTGGTTTCTTTATGTTCTTTAATTCTGTGTCTACCAACAAATTCAAATTATATGCACATTTTGATACAAACTATCCTAGTATATTATTAAAATAGGTAAGCATATGCATACTTTTTTAATTATGAACATATTCCGAAACAGAGATTCTGTAGAGAAATATGAACGGAAAAAGTGTGATGTTGGGTTATGCTGTAATGTTCAAGATATATTTTGCGGTTTTAAGTGTATATTTACGTAAATTTGTTAGTGCTTATCTTTACCATCTTCTTAATAGTTAAAATAAGATACTTATATACAAGGATGATTAGTTTTATATATAATTAATAATGTTAACTGCTTTTTTACAATAAGCAACATGTATACTGTTCGCAGTTATACTATATAATGCACAGGACAGGGCTGGACAGAGTGCTCTAAATAGGTTGGGAGTGCCACAATAGATCTTCTAGGTCGCGGTGAACCAGACCAGGGGGTCGACTCCTATATAAATCTAATCTAATCTAGCCAAAATTAAATTGAAATTCCTATATAATTTGCCAATAAGGCTAAAATAATTAAAATAAATTTTAAGCTTACTGTAGCAAAAAATCATAGGCATCAGTGCATCAGTAGTAAAGTTAATATCAAAAATTGGGTTATGATTTCCAGCAAAGATAATTTGTTAATAAATATATTGGATACACAATCCTTACCTGTTAAATTTGGGAAATATGTTTATTAGTTATTAAATATTACAATTTATACTGGTATTACAAACTTTAATAAATAATAATCATTCAAATACGAAAATTCTCTTGCAAATGTGAAATATATATATTTGAAATATATAAAATATTTTGACAGTTCGATTACATGGATCTTCGATGACGTCACAAAGGCGGATGGCAAAATTGAGCGATCGAGCAATCCTGTAAACAGTTAACAATCCTTGCGTGCAGAATGCGTGAATTGGAACGAACGTAGAAAAGGAAGCAAAATGTGAAATGTGCATAATGCGCGATTCGAAACGCACCCTTTATTTAGAAGCTCCATTTTTTCTGATTTGTGGCTCCATTACTCCATTCATCAAAGAAAAAAGAAATAGAGAACTTTATTTTTATATTTCTCTATACCTATTCATTTTCCTAAAGATAACATATCTGAAATATCTTCTAATATTTTTCCTAGGTAAATTCTAATCAAAAGGTATTAAAATGGGTGATGCGGATTCTTGGAGAACAAATACCTTTAGGCAGAGTGTTGTTACCAAAATGTAAGTTGGGCTTTTCATTTAATTAGAGTTTATTTCTCATATAGATTATGGATTATCTCTTCTCAAAAAATAAATTATTGTAAATTAGAACTTTAACACCATTTTCATATTCTTTCAATTATCGGAGGGCCCAGTTTAAGGAATATTAGAATCTAACTACAGAATTTATTTCAGAGAAGAAGCAATACGTCAATCTGGAATGAATACATCAAGAAACAGCATCGAAATGGAAAACCATGTGTTTCAGAAGGCAAAAAATAAAGAAGAGTATCTTGGATTTGTCGCAAGACTAATTCTACACGTTCGAGAGATGAGTAAGTACAGGAATGCTCTTAGCAGTTTCGGTACATATTACCCATCTGTTTATTGTTGTGAGTCTCATTGCATGTGTGCCTGTTTTTAGCTTCAAGTTTTATAAATTTCTTTTGAAAAAGTCAATTAAGTACATTGTTTTTTTTTCTTAGAAATTTTTACATTATTTGACATACTTAGGCATAAGCAAATAAAAAAAATATGTACCTAAATTGTATTTTATATTCTTAAATTAAGTAGTAACTACAATTTCAATTGAAGGACATATTTTCAGGAAAAAAATATGATGCAGATGATATTGATTTCATTCAAATATGTCAAAAGGTATTTGCTTGCTCATTAGAAAAAAATATTTCAAAATATTATTTTTAGGTTACGAGTAGAAAAGCTCCCAGGCTTTTAAAAGTTATGCCTGTTAAAATACTTTTTGGAGAGGGGTTGAAGGATCCGAAACCGATATAAATTATACCTACATTTTGAATATTTTAAAAGCAATAAAAACATGTATTCACTTCTAAATATTTCAGTAAAATATTTTTATATATTTCATTTTTCATATATGTTTGTCAGAACAGAAGCAAATAGAAATACATTAGAATTGGAAGAGATTGAAATTTGTAAATGTATTAGAAATACATTATACTGGCACGAAAAATGAGCCACTCAAATAGTCTGAGTATGGGGTGTCTATGGGATATTGTAGCCTGTAATGGGATTAATAACTACCAACATTACTAATCCAATTCAGAGTCAACCGTTCACATCATTAGATATGTTGCACCTATTCAGTATGTATCATGTCTACTAACATGCCATATTTGAAGATAAAAAGTAACTTGATTACCTAGCAGTGAACCAACGAACAATTTGCATTTTATACAAGTATATAGGTACTATATTATACAGGGTATCTCACCAGGAACTGCGATGATCAATATCTGGGAAAGTACTAATCCAAAATATTTGAAAATTTGGCAACATAGTAAAGTCTTTAGGGTGAACGCAATCAAAATATGTAGAACACTCCAGCACTTCCGGTTATACTGGAAGTCGACATGAACTTTGTTAATAGTGGTGAGAAACACATCGTAGTGCCCTCTTTAAGTCTGTGCTACTATCTGTCTGACAATTATTGTCAAATTGACAGACAGATAACGACCTGCTTTTCCGCAGGTGCCATTACAGCAGTGACCTCTAATTGTCTTTGAGGAAGTCAATCCTACTTATTTATTTGAAGGAGATGCCGAAAACAACTACTCCACGGGCAATATGCCCCGACTGGCGTTGCATTACATCGGCATCTCCATAGGAGTCGCCACATCGTTCATCGGTATTTGGTATTTGGTTTCGATGAACGATGTGGCGACTCCTATGGAGATGCCAATGTAATGCAACGCCAGTCGGGACATATTGTCCATGGAGTAGTTGTTTTCGGCATGTCTTTCAAATAAATGAACTTTGTTATTTTAAATGGGACACCCTGTATATTATTGCATTTTTGGATTCTACGAAAAAGTACATTTTCTGTATTTTGAGATATTAATATTTAAGGAAAAAAATTACACTTATTTTAGCAAGTGTTCAAAATTACGTCCTTGAACTTCATGACACTTCCTGCATCTCAGGATTAAATTCTCATGGATTGCCCTTCTGAGTTTACATTCAAATTATTACATACATTTTGAACAATTTCCATACAATATTTCCTGCTTGTTAGGGGTGTATTATGAACCTGATTATAACCGAAAGTGCTGGGAGAGTTCTACATATTTTGGTTATGTTCACCCTATAGACTTTAAATATGTTGCCAAATTTTCAAATATTTCGGATTAGTACTTTCCCAGATATCGATTGACACAGTTCCTAGTGAGACACCCTGTATATAAATATATCCATTTTCGAATCAGTTCAAAATTAGATACTCTCACAATTTATAACTCCTGCATGCATATTTTTTATTATGAACAAGTAATATTGCAAAAAGCACTAAACATAACTACTAATGGCATTATTAGAGACCTATATCTTGAATCTGGTAGATGGGTTTCAAATAAATTTAATAATTTCCAAAAACAGAATAAATTAGAGGAATACTGAGAAAAATAGTTGTAATTTTTTTTATAACTTCTTTAAAAGCAGTGAAATATAGTAGGCTGGTTATTTTATCGTTTATAAATCGTAAGAGTAGGGAAATTTGAGCAAATAAATCCAAAAAATCATCCCAAAAAAAAGTTAATAAAACATGGGAAACAGTTCAGGGGAAAATCATCTTTTTAAACCCAATAGCTTAATTTACAAATAATAAGTCAATTCGAGTGTATGTATGCTAATTAATTTTAATTAAAGTATTTGATACTGAAATCTTGCATCTAAGTGAAGTTTAAGTTGAAAGAGTCTTGACATTAATTGAAGACAGATTCAGCTTATGTTATGTTGCAAGACAACTTAATATAATCTCTTCTATTGGGTAAAAGTTGTAGAAACAGTATTTGGTACAATCAGCTACAGATTTCATAGCTTTTATAAAACTATAAAGAAAATGTTCAAGCCCAATTTAGGTAATTTATATCTTTAAGTTAAGTAAGTATCTGTTATTTGTAACGGTGTCAACACTGGCCAGAGTTGCATATGGCGAACACGCCCACCCCAAAAAAATGATGCGATGTGTGGTGGGACGGACGGCCGAGTGTGGTTGAAGAGACGCCAGAGACTAGGCAGCGAGTCTGCATAAATAAAAATGTTGTAAACCAGTAAACTAGTGTAAATTATAATTCTCCGGCAGTTAAAATAAATCAAGAAAAAATATACAGTCCACTTACTTTTCATAATTACATCACAGTCAAAACAGAAATTATAAATATTTTTTTTTGTGATCCTCTTAATTTATTGGCACAACGTATTTTATAATTTTCTTGCACATTTATGTTTGTCATACTGTTTAAAATTAGAAGTTGTTAAAACAGAAATATCTACATTGCATTTAAATCAGGATTATCAAGTCTTAAATCTTTAATGAACCAGAGCAATTTACGTATATAATAACTAAGATTATTTTTATCTATTTTCACTATTGATCAAATATTTGTGGAATATGTTACATGCCTATTTGGCTTTCAAGATTAGATTGAACTAAGTAAAGTCTTCTTATTTTTGTATTAAAATTCAAGTAAGGATCATATTAGATACTCCAAGTATGTTTTATTTTCGGCTTCAGATTTTTGTATCAATACATTAGTGCTGTAATAGTTTTATCATCAATATCAAGTTTGGGTGATTCATTTTTCGTGGATGTAGGTAGTAAAAAGAGGATTAAATTTTTGTTCCTCAGAACCGAAACAAGGTGGGGGGATGGCTGGGCCCGGACAAGGCCAAGTTGGTCCTGGAATGCCTGATCCCATTAATGCTCTCCAAAATTTAGCTTCCCAGGGCACCCGCAACCCAATGATAAACATGGGTCCTCAACCTGGACAAATGGGAGGTCCACAGCAGCCAACAGCCACTAATTTACTGCAAACCCTGAATAGGGGGCCCGGGCAGCAGATGATGTTAGGTAATATGCCCAGTAATATGCAAATGCAGGACAGACAGAATATTGGAATGCCTCCGAACGGTGGCCAGATGACCAGCAACCAAATAAACAATCAGATGGCGAATCAAATCAGGATGCAGCAAATGCAGAACAGCGCAATGAATCAAATGCCCAATCAGATGCAAGGTCACATGGGCAATCAGATGCAGAATACCGTGCAGAATCAGATTGGCAACCAGATGCAAGGACAGATTCAAGGGCAGCTGCAGATGCAAGGCAATTTGGGAGGGGCTATGGCGAATCAAATTCAGAACCAAATGATAGGTGAGTGATTAGGACAAATTAGTTATCTTTAAATATTTGTAGAACTGTTTAAATTTAATGGTTTATTTAAAAGTATTTTGTGGTTTCCAAATACATTTTTACTAATATTTTATAACTTCTGAAAATAATGAAAACTAATACAAAAATAGTTATTTATTATACAAGACAAAAAAGTTTCAGATTTTAGTTCGAGGTTGTGTTGTCTCCCGACGCGAAGAAGAGGGAGACAAAAAACCGAGAGCTGAAACCTTTCCCGTGTATAATACACTATTTTTTTCTGTGACGGGAAAAACAACGATTTAATATTGAAAAAACATATTATTACAATATATTAAAGTCATAAAATATCCGGGATGTCATGTCATTGTGATAAATGTCATGTCATGTCAAAAAAATATAGTTTAGTTTAGTAGTCTTTATTAGCTTCATAGCTATTATAACAGTACATAATTACAGTATCGATAGTAATACAAAATCGAAATATATCCTCCTAAAAACAAAATTTTCTTAACCTACTCCTAAATGTATTTATCCTTGTACAGGTTCTAATCGCCATTGGTAACTGATTATAAATACTCAAACCCTCAACAAAGGTGGTTTTTTGCATTGATGCTGTGTTGTATGGTTGTATATAAAAAGTTTCATTAAACCTCAAGTTATAATTTATCATATCACCCCGTTTGGTTAGAAAGTTCTGTAGGTATTGAGGTGCACATTTATTTACAATTTTGTGTATCAAGGTTAAATTCGATTCAATAATCAATTGATGCACGTTTAAAAATTTTAGTGATGACAACATAAGATCTATAGAAGCATATTTGTTGCAACCAAGCAATGCTCGCATTGCTTTGTTTTGAATCCTTTGTAGTCTTTCTATATTTTGTACAGAACAAGATATTAACAGTGACATGCAATAGTTAAAGTGTGGGTAAATAATAGTGTTATATACAACTCTCTTACACCATGGGGATAGCTTTCAATTTCAACACAAGAAAATTCGACTGTTGTACCAAATAGTTCAAGGAACATGTCATTCATGCAATGCACATTTAATAATTGTACTTTTGATATAAAGGAAATGTAACTTTTGTATAATAAAATATTCTAAAATTAAATCTACTTTTACTTATGTGTATATAATTATGTCAAGATGAGTACCTGACCAAAGGACATCTCTGTTATCCACTTTCTCTATAATTTACCAAACAAACGTAAACAATCTGTAAACATTAAAACCCTTAGATAAGTTTTATCTGTTTATTTTACAGAAGACAGTTCCATTAGGAATAGTAAAGCATAAACATTCTTGTACTTGTTTACTTGATAAGATTTAATATTTAAGTGAATGTTAGAAAATAAGGGCAGTTCAGTTCTTATTAGCATTTAAGCTAGAGAAGTTGTACTCATTAGTTGTAATAAATATTTTAAAAAAGATATTTTCACCATCAATTTATTTAATTATATATATCCGGGGAAAAAAGTACTCACTTTTTTCCCAGGGAAAAAAGTCATTTCATAAAAAGTGATATTTTGGTACCTGTCAACATATATAAAATGTCACACTTTTTTCCCGTCACAAAAACACATTTATTCATATTTAAATAAGGCGCATAACATACCATTATCTGTTTTGTATAAAAGACCGTGCAGATTTTGTGTGTGGCAGACATTTTAAAGTAGTAGAGTGTGCAATGGAGGTTTGTAGTTTAGATGAAGTAACGATATGCGAAGAGGAGGCGAAAGAAGCTAAGGAGAGACTTGATTTTGATTTTGGACTCACCCTATCACATTTAGAAATTTGAGTAATGGTAATATGCAGAATATATGTTTAAATTTGATAGGGTTAAATTGGCCATTAAATTCAGTTTGTGTCAATGATATTTTTTATAATGTATTAAGAAATTGTCAAAATGTAAATATGGTAGCACCAATCCAGACTATAAAAAACAAATTTAATGCTTTACCTTGGTATGATATGGAAATAAAAAATATATCTACAGAAAGAGATGCTGCCTATAAAAATTTTAAGAGGTGTAATAATGATGACAAACAGAACTTGTGGCAAGTATATAAACAAGAGAAACATGGTTGTTAATTTATTGAGGTCTAAAAAGAAAATATATTATGAACGTAAAATATTTAATAATTCTAAATTAATGTGGAAACCTTAAAAACATTGATCAAGCCAAAACATTTTCAGTTTGATAATTGTTATATGCATTTTGAAATTAACGGGGAGGTAACGGTGGTTAATTCCGAGGAAGATATGGCTGAAGGTTTTAATAATTATTTTATAACGAGTATTTATGAAATAGCCAATTCAATCAATAATAGTGCATACCAATGGTCTACTGTTGATTATTATCGACATGAGTGTGAGTTTACAGAGTTTGCATTACTGACTCTGAATGACCTCAAAGTGGTAGTGTCATCTCTAGATAATAAATGTAATGTTGATCAAATACTGAATGCAAAAATTCTAAAAGAAGTCTTTCAGGTCATTGGACATGTGTTTTTGCATTTTGTTAACTGTAGTTTGAGGAGTGGTCTATTTCCGGAAGCATTGAAAACCAGTACTGTTATTCCAATTCCAAAAGTAGAAAATTCTAATCAAGCAGTAGATTTTAGACCAATAAATACTTTGCCGCCTTTGGAGAAAATATTAGAGTTGGTTGTCAAGGAGCAATTATCTGACTATTTTAACAGGAACAACTTATTTATGGGTAACCAGTCGGGTTTTAGAGTTAAGCATTCCTGTGAAACTGCATTGCAATTGACTTTTGCAAGTTGGTCAAAGGTAATTGATAACAATAAATATGTGGTGGCAGTTTTCTTGGATTTTAAAAGAGCATTTGAAACAGTTAATAGGAACATCTTAATTGAAAAATTTAAATATTATGGAATTGGCGGGGCAGTATTAACGTGGTTTAAAAACTATTTAAACAATAGGTACCAGTGTGCCAAGGTTAGCAATACGGTGTCAAGTGCCGTATCAGTTGATATTGGGGTGCCCCAGGGAAGTGTTCTTGGGCCACTTCTTTTCATTATTTACCTCAATGATATATGTATGTCCATTAACTGTGATTTTGTTAACCTGTTTGCAGATGACACACTCATTGCTATTTATCACGAGGATGTCAATATTGCCATTGATAAAATGAATGTGGAATTGGAAAAATTATCTACTTTCCTGAGTGCTAATAAGTTAAAACTAAACACAAATAAAACTAAAGCAATGATTTGTACAAAAAAATATAATTATTTAAAATTAAATAGAAATGATATTAACATAAAAATTAATAATAACAGATTAGAAGTGGTGACAGAAATCAAATACTTAGGTTTTGTTATCAGCAATGACTTAAGTTTAAAAAAATCATTTTATATATGTACAAAAGAAGATTTCAAAAAAAACTATTCTTTTTTTCTAGTGTCACAACACCTAACTATGACAACTCGCATTAGAGTCTTTCATTGCATAATTCAACTGCATTTCGATTATTGTGCCAGCATATTAAACTTTCTTGATAATAACAGTATTATCATGTTGCAAAAATTACAAAATAGAGGTATGAGGATTATACTAGAGTGTGGTAAATATACGCCGATTGTGTTGATGTTAGAAGTATTAAAATGGCTTAGTGTAAAACAACGTTTACAATTTTGTACCCTGATTTTTATTTTTAAAATATTGCATGGTCGGGCACCATCCTATTTTGATCAGTTTGTTCAGTATAACTATGAAATCCATGATTATGGAACTAGAGGTAATGATCAGTTATATATTGAGAGGAAAAATTCCACCAAGTATATGCGTAATTTATTTTCTGATGGTTTTAGGGAATATAACTTATTGGCAAAAAATATTAGGGAATGTAACACTGTTTGTGCATTTAAAAAGCATCTGCTTGAAAATTTGAAAAATGGTCATGTTAGCAAATAATGTCGTATAGTTGTTGCTACCATGTGTCTGTGATTGTTGTGTTTGTATATGTACAATTTGTAATAATTGGTATGTTGGATACTTAAGTAAATGTATTTGTATATTAATTGAGTAAATGTATATGTATATTAGGTAATGCCTATTTCAATAAACTATTATTATTATTATTATTATTAAAAGAGCAAGCAATATAGTGAATTTCATCATTTATTTCCTGAATTGAAGAGAGATCAACAAACATGTCGAATGTTACGACAGAAATTCAAAAAGCGCTCGGATATTTAAATTTCAGGTTAGACTTGTACCCGACGTCACGACTGCTTTGACGGTACTAGCAGGCATTATCTACTGTGTGCTTCTCCATTAACTAACGATCTTTAAGAGATATATATTCAGCAATACAAAAATAAATAGTTCCAATCTTACACATTTTACTTTCACTTTAACAACTTAGGAGGTCATACATGTAATAACGTTACGGAAAACAGTGGTCGAGTGTACATTATGCTCAAGTGTTAATATTCTAGTGGAGTTCTGGAGAAATATCCCATCAGTAGAATAGCTATGCCGATCCTGCTCCAAAATTCAAGATGGCGGCTTCAAGATAGATGATGATCTCCGTCAGCAATATCATTACCATTTGAATTTCCTTCTGCAACAATTGACGTATCTAGGAAACTTGGTGCGTTAAAAATCCTCGAGCTATTATATTTTGTTTTGCTTTTTTTCGGTGAGCTAAAGGAGAAATTAGATTTTACTTCCTTTTTTACATGCTCCTCAATTTTTATATTTGACTCTTCATCAAGTTTCTCGGCAATTGTTTGTAAATGCTTCGTGATAGGAAGAAACGATTGTTCTTGAATTATACTTCCTTCTTTCAAAGCATTTAGCTTTTACTTTACTACGTTCCTCCTTTGTATTAACAATTTTTTTACTTCAACTTCCTTTCTATTCATATCGAAAACACAAATTCTTCTTAACCTCAGTAAAAGCAGTAAAAATCAGGTCTCAGGCAGTAAAAAACAGGTCTCAGGCAGTATAAAACAGGTCTGATGCAGTAAAAAATTTGAAACACATTTGAAAAAATTCAGAAATGCAAAAATGAAACCAATCGTTGAATTTTTTTCAAACGTTAGCAAGTCATAGTAGAGGTTGAGTAGACAATTTTTTTGTCTACTCAACCTCTACTATGACTTGCTAACGTTTGAAAAAAATTCAACGATTGGTTTCATTTTTGGATAAGAGGTTTAAGAGGTCGGAACGTCCGACGATGAAGTTTGTATAAACTTTTTGTTTATACAAACTTCATCGTCGTTCACAAACGACGTATAAAAGTATATACAGTTTGTATAAAAGTTTATACAAACTTCAGTTTGTATAAACTTTTTGTTTATACAAACTTCATCGTCGGACGTTCTGTTCAAGGGCTAGGGGTGAAAAATCAAAATACCTCTTAAACGGATTTTTCTTATAACTCGGTTAGTGCAAGAGATAGCAAGTTGATTTTTTTTTTGAAAGAGGACATAAAAAGCTATCGAACGAGAGTATAAAATTTGTATTCGCAATTATTAAGAAAATCGGGGTTGGGAGTAGCACAAAATTTTGCATAAGGACAAAGGGTCTCAATGTCACTTTTCGTAGTCTAGGACAAGTATGTTTTCCCAAAATGCAATAAAAAATAAAAAAAAACGACGGTATCACATTTAAAAATAACGTGTCAGATTACAACACGTTGGTGTCAAATTTCATATAGATGTGTCAAATTTCAAAATAGGGTGACAGATTATAACACGTTGGGGTCAAGTTTCAAAATAAGGTGTCACATGACAACACGTTGGTGTCAAAATTTCATATCGAGGTGTCAAATTACAAAATAAGGTGTCAAATTTCAAAATATGGTGTCAAATTTCAAAACAAGGTGTCCGATTACAACTCTTCGGTGTCAAATTTCATATCGGGGTGTCAAATTTCAAAACAGGTGTCAAATTACAAAATACGGTGTCTAATTACATTTTTCGCAAACTCAGCAGGAAATGGTGTCAAATTACAAAATAAAGTGTCATATTACATTTTTTGCTAACTCAGCAGAAAATTGTGTCAAATTTCAATTTCCGCACACAGAAATATGTCATTTTATCCAACACCGAGAGTTAAGTGACCTATACAGTTCAAGGGAATTCACCGGATGCTCATATTGCTCTGGAATCTGCAAGTTGCAAGAATTTGATTATTAAAAGTACACTACCTTCGTTGAATACATTTAGTCTTATACAAATTATCGTCGAGACAACTTGTTTATTTCCATGTGTTTTTGTAGTTCATCTTATAACCAAAAATGTCTTTGTCGGTAGATACAACTTGGGAGTTAAGAGAGCAGGAATTAGGAATCGACGGCATTGTTAACGAAACGTAAGTTTTTTATTTCCTATACTTATTTTGATGATTTTTAATATCTTAATAATTTTTTGTTTTTAATAATATTTTCTTTTTATGTAGAACAACGGATGAGTTAAACCCCGCCATTGAGGCAATTCAAGAAGTGGAGGATGTACCACCGAGTACATTAAAGGAGAAATCTTCGTCCCCGGATAAAGCCTCAAAAAGGATGCGCTTGGTGGGAAATGACGAAGACGATTTCGTCAATTCTCCATTCTCCAGTCAACAAGAAAATGGTCGAATTCATTCTGGGTAAATATTCTACAATGAATTTTTAAAAAATCTAAAAAGAAACACTTAGATTTTTTTTTTAAATTAATATCGTTTATTTTTTGTTGCAGAGGAAAGAACATCACGAGGTTGCCGTCGCCATCGCCTTCTCAGGCTTCTACTTCGACCGCCTCTGTTGCTGACGATGATTTGGTTGCCTTAATGGATGAGGAGAAGCGGAGGCGGGGTACTGAAGAATCCCGAAGGCACAAATGGTACCAGCGTGTTCGAGGAAGTTTGAATTCCATCAAAACAAAAATGCAGAATGCACGGGACCTCGTATCCTCGCTAAAGGACGAGGAAAAATCTATTCAGCGGGAAAAGGAGGCTCTCAGGGAGCAACTGAGGGTTCTCGAGGAACGAGAAGTTAATATAGAAACAAGAAAAAACGCCGCAATAGAATCGCTACGAGGATACGAGGCCGTCGTAGCAAAGTTCAACGAAATGAACATGAAAAAATAAATATATTTAGATTAAGTTGTATGTACATATTAGTTATTATGAAATATTACTTGTATGTACAATAGTATTATTATTATTATTATTATCAATATATATTATTATTATCTACTCATTAGTTTTTTTTCCCAATCACCACCTGATGATCTATGAGATAATAAAACACTTTTTGTTATTTAGTTTTTGATTGAAAGTAAAATAGTAAAATTAAATATTTTTTATTACAAAAGTTTTGAAAATATGTAGGAACCAAAGCAAACATTTTTATACGAAAGTAAAATAGTAAAATTAAATATTTTTTATTGCAAAAATTTTTATACTTCGAAAATTTAAATAAATGTTTTTGAACATCAAGCTAGTCAACCAGATTATTAAATTTGATTACAAAAATATAAAAAACTTTTGAGCATTCATGAGATAGTAATTTGTCATTTAGTTTTTGATTAAAAGTAAAATAGTAGTATATTGTTACACGAATATTTTAACACTAAAATTCTCTCTAAAAATATTCAACAAGACATTGAAATAATGTTTCTATTATTTTTTTATAGGTAATATGAATCAAATGCCTCAGCAAAAGGCACAAACGATGATAATGAATCAGATTAACCCTAATTTTCCTCGGAACCCAACTCCGAGTCAAATGTTCAACCAAAGTCCCTCTCCATCAGTTCAGTCTCCAGCTGGGGGGCTAGGGAGTCAGCAACCAGTTCCATCCCCGGCATTGGCACCCTCTCCTGGGGCACCGATGAGCATGCTGGGAGCCGGCGGTCCTCCAAGATCAGTTGGTATGGCTCCGAGTCCTGGCAGTTCCTTGAACACTCCCGGGCAGCCAAATCAGAGCCCAATGGGTGGCGGAGCTATGACCGAGGATCAGGCTTATAGGGAGAAGGTTAGGCGTCTCACCAAGTACATCGAACCTTTGAGAAAGATGATCACTAAGATGGGAAATGATGGTGAGTCTGCGGCTTGTAATTTGATATTACAAAGTTTATCTAAATTTCACTTGTGATTTTAAAAGGTTTTCATTAATTGTGTTTAACATGTAAGGTAAATTGTTAATTTATATGAACAAAGAGGTAGTTTTATTTCAGAACGAGATATTAAATTCGCTCATACAATTATAGCCCTTTATACCTCAAACTAATGTGTTTGGCTTAAAATATTCTTTCATTGGAGAACGTAACTCCCAAATATTTTTCAATTTGAATTGCTAGTTTTTGCGTAATTTAAGTTAACATTTATTGATGATATACTTATCAGTTATGCATATTATTGGCTAAAAATTCTAAGGCGGATCTTCCTAAAAGCAATCTAACAACATAACATTTCGACGTGTGTCACTGTTAACTGTTTACAGTTCAAAACTGTAAAATAGTACCAAACACAAAAGCAACACTCTACTTTTATATGATCCTTGTTAAATATTTTCTGCTTATTAACATTTTTTTAGTGTTTTCATGTTTGTATGTGTTATTGGAAGTTTTGATTTAGTAGTCGTAATAACACTACAATATTTGTAGTGTTATTTGTGTGTGAAATAATGTTAAAATTTATAGCAAATAACTATGAATAGTATAGATGTCATTAAGATCATCCTCCATCTGCAACGCCTTATATTAAATAAGGACTAAAACAAATCAAGCCAAAACAGCTATTCTCCTGGCAATATGCCGCGCCAAGCGCTGAATTACAAAGCAAGATTTACCGTATTTTGGTCTAATAAAAAATACAAGGATTCGGATTGCAACGAAAACTACGAGGTAATACTCAGACCACACATCGTAGGATGCCACTAATTGCAGAACGGTTTCGACCTTTTTATGGTCTCATCAGTGCAAATAACTCACTTATATTGCACTGATGAGACCATAAAACGGTCGAAACCGGTCTGCAATTAGTGGCATCCTACGATGTGTGGTCTGAGTATTACCTCGTAGTTTTCGTTGCAATCCGAATCCTTGTAGTTTTGATTCTAACTGTGTTTAGACCAAAATACGGCAAATCTTGCTTTGTAATTCAGCGCTCGGCGCGGCATATTGCCAGGAGAATAGCTATTTTGGCTTGATTTGTTTTAGTCCTTATTTAATATAAGGCGTTGCAGATGGAGGATGATCTTAATGACATCTATACTATTCGTAGTTATTTGCTATATGCATGCCATCTGACAAGTAGTAGAACTAGTTTCTACAACCTGTTATTGTATTGAATGTTAAAATTGTCAACTTAACTGACTGATTTGATCTACGGTTGAACACTGTTGCCAACTTGTAGTAAAATTTGTTGAAAGTGCTTATCGTAAATTGTCTTTGTTGGCTTCATTCCATTACATGTATTTTAGATTACATAAATGTTTACCTTCTTTGCAGATATTGAGAAAATGACTAAAATGAAAAAGCTGCTAGAGCTATTATCCAATCCCCAAGAGAGGGTACCTTTAGATACTTTGAAAAAATGTGAAATTGTTCTAGAAAAAATCGACTTTAAAAGAGGGGATGGCAGTGTTCCTGCTACGTCTGCAGCTCATTTACCTTTTAAAGAACCACACGTTTTTCATTCACTGCTGGATGCAGTTAATACTAACCTGCAGAGTTCTGTTATCAATCACACGTTACATCGTACATTTGGACCTACGCTTGAGGCTCTTTTCGGTCCTGAAATTAAGTAAGTAGGGTAGTAATTATGAAAGATAGACTTGAAGTCTATTTTAGATCTTTTATCATATTAAATCCTTACACTTTATTTTGTTTGGTTGTAAGATTGGTGCCACCAATGAAGAAGTTAAAATTAGAAGAAACCACTAGCGACATCCCAGACGTGCTACAAGGTGAAATAGCCCGCTTGGACCAGCGCTTCAAAGTTTCTCTGGATCCAAACCAGCAGCCAGGCTCTAAATCCATCCAGCTCACTTGCTGGCTAGACGACAAACACCTCCCCTGCGTTCCGCCCGTGTCACTGATTGTCCCCGAGGATTACCCAAAAACTGCCCCCACTTGCCACATGGCTCCTCAAGAGTACAACGCCACTCAGTTTTTGTTGGCAGTGCAAAGTGCTCTTTTGGCGAGGATTAAGAAGTTGCCGAAGCATTTTTCTGTGTCGCAGTTGTTGGATACTTGGGAGATGAGCGTCAGACAAGCCTCTGCTCCTACCAACGTGCCAATTAGTACTCAGGCTCTTCTTATGGGACTTTGAATTTGGGTAAATACGTTATTTGTAACGTATTGGTCTACAATAGATAGTTGTGGCCATTAATTGATCAAAAGTAATTGTTTCCGTACTAAGACCTTTTTTGAGGTTGTGAATGTTGGTAAATATAGTTTATATGCATGCTTAAGAATTGAAAAGTGTAGCTGTAATGTGAATGTTGATGAGCTGTAATGTGTAATGTAATGTTTAAATAGATAAGTGGTTGTTTAGGTTTAATTAAGTTTATTAATTTGTAATACTCTTTTATTATAATGAAACAAATATATAAATAAAATGTATTATCTATATAAGCAACATGTTTTTTATTTAGCTTCATCCTGTATGTCATAATTTTGCATGTCCCTAGTTCACAGTAGTCTTGTGAACTAGAAGCATGCAAAATTATGACATTTTTGTTTAAATGGTTTTGTCATAGTAGATGTTAATTATTAGTTCGAACCGTATGTACATTGAGTTTAACGAGTGATACTGAAATGTCGCGATTTGGTAAAGAAAATAGATAAGATGGTAATGTGTAGATCATATATGTTTACCTTCTCAACTGTCAAAAAAAGTCCACTTAATTATCACTTCTCAAAACAATTTCCGGAAATTTTTCTGGTTGCCATGGTAAAGAGTCAAAAAGGCATCTTATTGGTTTTAAAGTAGAGGTGTGAAATTTTCACTTATAATTGCACAAGAGGTTTGTATTTTACCGGATAAATTTGGATTGTTTAATGAGAAACTGTTGCCAAGCAATTAGACGAGAAAAACTGTCAACTATTAAAAACGCGTGACCGAAGGTGGAGCGTTTTTAGGTTGACAGTTTTTCGAGTCAAATTGTTAAAATAAACAGTTTAGAATTTAAACAACACAAATCTATCCGGTATCAATACAAACATCGAGTGTAATTCGGCAGGACAATTTAATGAATAAGATATTTAGAAACATAAGAATGCAAACTTCATTTATGAAACACTAAAAATAAACACATTTTTATTTGAGCATCACCGAATCGATTCATTGTTAGTGTTTAATAATTCAATAACTTGTTGACAGAAATGTCAAACTATTTATTTTGGCAACGGACACTGTGATAATTGATTAAAAAATGAATTTGTCACTGTAAAAGTTGCAGGTAACTTTTGTCGCTGTCAAAGTGACAATTGCACTGTGGAATATGCGATTTTTTGTATATAAATTAAATTGTCTGTTAACTAGTGCTCCTAACACTAGTTATATTTTAAAGATTCCTTTAAAAGTATCATATACTGGCAAATACCTTATTGTCTTTTTGTCCTAATAGAATAGTGCGATACTCTTACAAGTAACGTTGCGCATTTCAAGCAAACACCTTACTGTGCTCCTAATATGATTATGGTATCTCACATTCTGTTGCAGGTGTAAATACCTCTTTATCTCATCTCTTTCTTCAGACAAATACCTCTTTACATTTCTCTGCCGATGATGAAAGCTAGAATCTAGAATGCCACTTAATGGAAATCTTACAAACGAATAACAGGTGGACACTTGTATCTGTCAAGAATTATTAAATTTATTAACCCATCTTTTTTCTTAACCACTAATTTAAATAAAATTTAAAAGATTTTTTTTTCAAATATATTTATTTATATTTCTGTGAACCAATATGTACAAAAACCATAACGTATAACTAAATAATTTACAATTATAAACCTATATATGAACAAAATACAAAAGTCATAAAAAGCGTAAAAATTAATATCACCATTCCCAGCCAAAGGGGCATTGTTTCTGAAACAAAACATTTTGAATGAAAATTAAAAGTATTACAGATAAAGCTCATGATATTTTACTTCACTTTATTCATATCCAAGTAATCTAAAATTAGATTTCGTTTTTTATTAACTTAATGTTTGCGAATTCCTGTGACGAATTATAGAAATTTATTAGTAATTAATCTTTATTCAGAGCTACTTGGATTCCTAGCCCAAAATATTTTGTTCAATTATAAATTTTAGTTAGAAGTATCTGCTTCTAAAACTATGAAGCTTGAAAAGTCTCATTTTCAGAAGCAACAATATTGATAATGATAATAATGTTTAGGCTATCTTTTCAAAAATAAAAAATTATTGTCTTATTGGTTCCATTGCGATACTAATCCATGCTTTTTCACATTTACTGAGTGGCAGAATTTTAGATAATGATAATAGACATTTGAACTTAAAATTTATAATAATGACTAATGAGAAAACTGCATGACAAACAATTTTTAATTTTTAAATTCAAGTTGTGAAAAAAACTCAATACCCAAATTAGCTCCATTTAATAAACTAGATTTTCACAAGCGACTAGAATTTGTATCTGGTTTATTGTGCCAAAAACATATTAAAAATTTGTTCCACTTTGTATCCCGAAACACAAAACTCATACGATGACATTTTTAATACAACACATCTTTTTTTATATCAAGTTGTATAATACTTCAAGCAACACTGGATGGTTCAAATAAGTTATTTACTTTTTGTGATGCAAGATATTTAAGTTGGGTTATTTAATGTCTCATACATTGAACACTATATACTGTTTACTTACTTCTATATGGCAATGTATGTATACAGACTTGGTTATCCACAGAGATGGATAGTACCGCAGCTTCTGCCACACTACATACAGTATGGTTCTCCTTTTCTACAGAGGCCGGCAAAAATTCCAGACCAGTGACAAACATGGAATGTGCCCCAGGAATATTTAATACACACTGAAAATATGTGATGTCAGAATTATTCACAAATATTTTAACAATACAAATTCAAGTCGGTCACGTCATTGGTCCATTGGACTTTGAAATCCAAATGATCAATAATGACCAAACCATCATTTTAGTGATATTTTTATAACTTTTTTCAGAACCTACAAATTTCATTTATAAATTAAAATTTGTAATTCGTGATGGTGATAATACCACTAATGAATTTGTATATATGAAATGCATATCGCTCACTTTGGGTGATATTATCTGTACCACCATGATTGTTTACTATGTAATACTTACAAATATTCTTTGACAAGGTAACATAAATGAATATGTTGGAATGATCGACAAATATGTTTATTCAATATAAAAATTTGTAATTTCAGCGTGTTTTACACCAACAATGTAAGTACCCATGTAGTCGCAGATGGCAAAACTTGTCACAGTCGATTTGGACATTGCAATGCTCTATACATACGTTACCATGTTGTGAGTTCCTTAGCAATGACTTGATGACGATTCCTTGATGACTACCAGCAGCGTATCGTAAGACTCATTTAAGTACTAACCTGTAAGCTGAATGCTACATAAAGTAACACTGATCCGCCAAACATTGTGCCTACAGCTACAAATCTGCCATCATCTCTCACGGCCAGCGCTGAGAGACTTTCATCGACCTCCGCAAACTTCTTTAAGGTACCATCCTCTGGTAGCCATTTTTGAAGGTAAGCCTTCTGTTTCCTTGCTAAACCTGTGGGGTTAGTTAACATGTATAGGGCTGTTTTGTTCTCTTCACCCTCTATAATACCAAACCTAAACAAAATAGCATTGAAAATAATTTATCAAGTTGTTCATGGAATAAATTAGAGAATTACATCAATTGTACCACACGATAGAGCTACTCTGAGTGTATTTATGTACTCTGACTTTATTACAGGTACAGGAGGTAAATTTATAAACATAAAATATTAACATAAATAAAACGTTGAGATAATAGAAAGCATTTATAATTTTTATTCGTGGCCATTTAGTTGTATAACTTACAAAAATTATTTGTTTGTTTTTTGGTATTTAAAACCACAATTTAAAAAATTCTAGAAAATAGAAAATTGTTCAAACATATGATTCTCTCTAAATATCAGATGGAAAACAATTCTTACATACTCACAATTTATTTCTTACCTACATCTCTTATATAAATATTTAGAACCCTCTGGTTGCTTCCAACTTAACCGTTTGTCTTCCTTTCCTCTAACACAATCCCAAAGAATTGCTGCTCCATCTTTTGCTATCGTAACTAAATAGTTACCATACTGACTAAAATCTACATCATCAATCTCTTTCTGGTGTGCCTTTAATACTGTCAAGGGCTGCAAACTTGGAAATTTCCACAGCCTTACGTTTCCGTCCGTTCCACCTAATGAAAATTAACTTTTAAATTTAGGCAATACAATCATGTTTTACTACAATAGTACCTGTGGCCAAAAGTTTACCATCGTGGCTAATTCTAGCTACTCTAGATAAGGGCTCTGGTCCGTTAAAATCAGTTTGTACACTGTCTGAAGCAGTTACGTTAAATTTTAATCTTTTCTTCACATTTTTATTATTGTCTGTCTTTTCTTTATTTCTCGGTTTACGATGCCGAACTTCAGAATGGTTGTTACCAATATTTTCAATATCTATGTCTTCTTTGACTAGGGCACTGTTAACGTTATACAACTGGCAGTGGCTCTCTTGGCCGGCCACCAAATATGAATGTTTACTATCACTAAATACAGAACAATTCATAACTACGTTTCCACCTGTTTCATGTCTTGTTACTTCTTCCGCAATAAATTTTCTCCCATCATGAGACAATTCAAATATTTCCTAAAATTCTGGAAATATTAAGAGCATAATAGAATTCACAAACACTTACAAATCCATTTGCAACCCCCGTTTTCGAAGTTCCACCACCTCCACCAACTATCACATGTCTATTTGTTATCATTTGAACGGTATAAAGAGGAAAATTGACACGGGCAAGAATATCGTCTATGTTTTTTCGTGTTGGGGCCATTATTTCTGTTTAAATAAGAGGAAAATTTCAATAAAATAGAAAGTTCCACGTATATAACCTCTAAACACAAGAAATCATAACATCACAAATTACTGAAACGTAATTTGTGCATAACATTTAAAATTTAAACACTGCTGCCAACAGAACCACAGAACAACAGAATTTTTCTCTATGGATGAGAGCAAGAGCTGTCATCATTTTGCCATTCTGTTCTTTATAACCATCATATGTGTTGCCAATGTTCAAGGATTTTTAACTTATATAGGATTGCTCGATCCCTATTCCTTAATATAGTCCGTTTTAGTGACGTCACTACGAGACCCGGATACTCTTTCTCTCTGTGTATTGTACGATTCCTTATCTATGACGCGTTGACAAATCACTGTCACTGTCACTATCTAACTCATATATTTTGCATATCAATCCGATGACGTAGCCGCAAGATCCAGTCACGTGATACGGCTTATAAATTCTATGGATCGAGCAATCCTATATAAGTTAAAAATCCTTGGCCAATGTTACCATCATCATCATATCGTAATAACAAGAGATCTTGTGGTGACTGGAGACTGGAGGCCCTGGCCTTCATTTTACACAGTATAATGGATCAAAGATTTTTTCAGTCACATCGTCACATCACATGATACACTCTCACCTGGTTTTGTTGTTTGACCGTGATAATTCATGATTTTTATTTTGCCATTGGTAATAATACTATGATCTACTGATTACTCTGATTAGTGATTAATGATTATTAAGAAGGGCCAAAAGCCAAAAATAGGTCAATATCTATCTGTGGTGTGAAATGCCAAATGATTTTCAAGTAACAGTAACACTCTAACAGTCACAGTCACAGTCACAGTCACAGTCACAGACTATAGATAGTTAATCAAAGTCTACTTATACATTTTATAGCCACAGATTATTAATTGATGATTGATTGGTGACAGTTGGCAGATAGATATTCCGTGGTTTAAATTGTTGAAAGCACAGATTATTTGTTGACAGTTAAATGTCAGTAATGTCAGTGTGGTGTCAGTGAGAAGTGAGAAGAGAGTTGAATTGTTACTTTTACTTGTTGACTCATTCCAAAAATAAGTATTACTGTCTTAGATCAGGTTGGGTATTTTGTTATAAACGGAAATTGCCACTTTTCTACTCCTCCGCGTATTAAGATAAAGACATTTCATATTACTATTGTTATTTGAAAGTTACATGTAAATATGTTTGGGCGAAAAAAAGAAAAACCGAGGCGAGACCATTCTGGTAAAAATTTATCTCAGGTAATCCAATAATATGCCCCCTTTTGTAAAATCTAATGGCATATATTATTTTCAGTATGGTTTATTCGATATTCCAAAAAATTTTGACACGGGCTTAAATCCTACTGCTGCTGCTGATGATGATGGAGATAGTGACTTAGAGGCAGAATTAGCAGCTTTAAGCGGAGGAGGAGGAGGGACTGACTCTTCACCTAATAAGCGTGCCAAGAAAATTATTCCTCAGGGACAATTAGATGCAATGGTAGCTGACAGCTTAAAAGATGTACCTTCTGATGAAGAGCTTTCAGTAGATGAAAATGATCCGGAATTGTTAGGAGAGTTAGGTGAACTGACAGGTATTTTTGAAAATTGTTATTGCTTTTATTCCCTCATACCTAAATCTTAATAATATTTTGTTGATGTTAGGTAATACAGAAGAGACTCAGGCACTCATTGTGGAGTCACCGTCTGACAGTTTCTCTGATATAGTGAGCATATTAACTGATCGTTTAAAGAATTATGAAATTGCTGAAAATGCAGCAAAATCCGCTGGGGAAACTAGTAAAGCACGTAGATATGGGAGGGCTATAAAAACATTAAAAGACTTGATTAAACAAGCAAAGTCTGGAAAAAGTGTAAATGTAAATGATGACAGTGTTCCACCAGAGATACAAATAGGTGCAAAAAATACTCCCGATCCAAATAGTAGTCAAAGTGAAGATATTCCTGTATCAGTGCCATCTAGACCAGCTCCGGTTATACCAACATCTCCGTCTTTAGAAAATACTCCCATACCAGAATCTGTACAAGAACATGTGGAAGAAAAGAAACAAGAAATTGATGAGGAACTTTTGAATATGCTTTCCGAAAGGCAGAAAGAATACAAAGTAGCTGCTTTAAAATGTAAAAAGTCTGGCGACGCACACACTGCTATTAAATATGTTAAGATAGCAAAGCAGTTTGAGGCTGTAATAGCAGCTGTACAAAGTGGTCAAGCAGTGGATTTATCCAAAATGCCAGGCCCTCCTGGCGAGGCAACCTCCCCAGTTGAGCCGAAAGTTGAAGAAAGCGAATACCAGAGAAATACCATTCCAGAAATACCTGTCCCTGCAGAAGCTGCTGATTTACCAGAAGAGACCTTAATAACTGCCTCTACAGTTCTAGAAGCCTTAGAGCAGCGTTTGGCTGTTTACAAGGAACACGAAGCTCAAGCCAAGGAACAGGGAAATGCTAGTAAAGCTCGAAGACATGGCAGAATTGTGAAACAGTACGAACAAGCCTTAAAGTTGCATAAAGCAGGGAAACCTGTTCCCGTGGATGAGCTGCCGACTCCTCCTGGCTATGGGCCTATTCCTGTTGAAGGAGGGGCAACTCCCGCTCCTAAACCAGCTCCATCTATTCCAAAAGAAACATCAACTGTAGTGCCAACCAATCCTGGTGGAAGTTCCGAAGGAGGTGAAGCAAAAAAGAGCCCAGGATCAAGAATATCAGGTAAATATTATATACAATATCAGATATTTACTAATTTGTTTCAATTTATTTATTTAAATTAAAAATGCACATACTTCGAGGTTAGAACACACTGTATATATGTGTAATTTCTAACTTAATTAAAAAGTCAAACTGCATTTTTTATTGCAGAAGGCAGATTCTTTAGAAACACATTTTTACTCACATTTTACAAAAAATGTTACAGGCAATCATGTAACAACCACCCATGCAGATAAGCAAGTCCTGATACTGCTTGCCAAACAGAAACAGTTCAAACAGGCAGCCCTAAATGCTAAGAAAGAAGGGGAAATATCAGAAGCAAAAGAATTTCTAAAGCAGGCGAAAGGTTTTGATAAGCTAATAGAAGCGGCACGAGCCGGTTTGCCCGTGGATTGGTCATCTATTCCAGTTTCACCTGAGGCTAAATCACAGCTAGAAGATGAGTAAGTTCATAGACATGTACATGGGCATGTATATCTATATCAATTATTTGGATGAAGGAAATATGAGCTTTAAGATTAATTCCTGTTGTATATTCAATTATTTTGTACTTGGTAATCACGACAAGGCGACTTATATTAAAGTCTTACAACTACTATATTAAACTATATTAAAGTCTTTTTAATTAATAGATATGACTGCCTGTGTTTATATTGATTAATATTTTTCGATAGTAAAAAATCACCGGAGGTCAGTTAGTCGACAGGCAATCTTGTCACCTTCCATCCAGCTTTGTCAAATATCTAAGGTATTCAATTGCAACTAGACTGTGAGCGATTTTTACATTGCCTAAGCATATTTTGATTACTGGGTGTAGATCTAATGAGAATCAAACTTGTATATCACCTATTAATTAAATACATGCCTCTTAGCGGTTTTTTTTTTTATAATGAAAATGTCTTTTAAACGGGTTTAACTTTATATGTGAATTATTTCTGTTTTTCCAGATATCACATAGTAATGGCTGAAGAAGCCTCTGAAGACAGCACCAGTGACATCGACATTATTTCACGCTTGGAAAACCAGCTCCAGAGGCAACTGAAAATGTGCCTGACCACTCGAGACCATAATAAAGCTCTCGGTGACGTGGCCGGCACGAACAGATTCGAGAGGTTAGCCTTGAATGTTACTAAGGATCTCGATGTTGTGCGCTTGGCTAAAAGAACAGATGGTAATGTTCCAAAATTCCATTACGAAATGAAGGAATTTTCCATTGTTAAGAGTTTTACTGAGCTCATGGATAATGATATGGAGCTGACCATTTTTAGGGGTATTAATTATCAGTCCGCTAATCCAAAGGAAATCGACACTTACGTCAAGTTTGAATTTCCATTTCCACAGGTAAGTAATTGCACTTTGATATAGATGTATTCAAATTACTCAAAAAATACACTTGAAATTTAATATTTCAATGATTTCGTGAAGATGAAGCACTAGCAATAAAAAAATTATTTAAAGAAACTCAAAAGAATTTAGTCTTTATTGTTTTTGTACAGGAAGAACCGTATACCAACAGGACTTCTACTGTAAAGGACACCAATAACCCAGAGTACAATCAAACTTTTATGATTCCAATCCAAAGGTCTGCTAGGCAATGTCAGAGAGTGTTCAAACGACATGGCATTAAATTTGAAGTTTACTCTAAAGGGTAGGTGAATTTTGCATTGTATATAAACAACATAAAATTATCCACTCTCAACAATTTACCAATCTGTAGTTCAATGCTCAGTAGACAAGTTTTATTTGGTTTATTGGATATTTAAATTTCTTGTAAATATTTCAATGAAGTAAACTATTACTGAAACTAGTGTTGCCAACCGGAAATTCTGATCTTGTATGTTAAAATTCCCTATTTCTTACCAACATGACCCGAACATATTTGATTATTAAATTTTACTTCATCAAAACATATTTTAACAATCATTGTTTTACTTTCTCTAATCCTTTCAGAGTTTAAAAATCTAAACTTCAGATAATTTATTATTAATCACAAACAAAAACAAAACAAAATTCCTGACAAAAGAAAAATCCCCGGTTGGTAACATTGAACTGAACTTGATCAGCTTGAACTAGGGCTTATATAGGCTGATTGCAATTAGATGCTGAGTTTTTTTACCGTTTCTTGTTTTGCTAAACTTTAATATTTCTTAAAATGTGCTTTTAGAAATTTCCGCATTAACCTTCAACTAACCCATATCTGTTTCAGATTTTCTTATACTAAAATATTGAAGGTGCAATATCTAATTAAATTTTAGAGTTCAGGGTTTAAAAAACATTAGTGTATATGTAAATAATCACATTGCATGATATTCTTACATCTTGTTAATTTTTTTGCAGTTTTTTTATTGCTTATATCATTTACTGCATATTATCATTATTTGGCATCTTTAATTTTGAGCAACCTTATGGAATGCGATTCATCAGGTCATTGAATGCAATTCATTGCATTGAATCATTTCAGTAGCTAAAAATTGGCAATCAAAAGTTTTTCAAATATTATTAAATCACTTTTCTCTTAGCATTTTTAAACATAATATGTAAAAACAGTAAAGTGCATACTTGGTATACTTTTAAATGTAGAACATATTTATATGAATGATTTCAACCATTAAGACAGTAAGATATTTTTTTCAAAATTGTGCCTGGAAAAATTATGATTTCTAGACTTTCACTGTGAAATTCTTTATTGCCAAACATAGCAATTCAAGAAACAGATGAGTATGTAGTTTAAGAAAGTTTAAGTTCTATACATTTTCTCAATCACCAAACTTCTTTCTCTACATGTCATTTTAAATCAACTGTATTATGTTAAAACAACAACTGTTTTAGACATTTTAAGCAGTTAGAAATAGTTTATCAGTGAAAAATAAAGCTTCTATTTTCAATATCTGAATTCTGCGACAATGAAGTAGACTAGAAAAATTAAATGGAGTCACAAGGAGTTAAATACAAAATTACATATTTGTACCTAATTTTCGTACTTGAAGAACGTAAAAATGAAAAATAACCTACCATTGTGCTTACTATCTGGTCGAAATATGATTGCACTGCATTTTCTGTCCTGTGCTGTTCCTGTGTTGGTGGTGGTATTTTATGTCAATTTTTGCTCGCTACAAATTAAGGGTGCCATGTATGGGGTGCTAGCGGCTGTGCTGGCGCTAGCGACATTTTCTGTTGTTGCAGTGGTCTCTTCCGGAGTGATTCGCTCATAGGAACCATCAACCTGAAGCTGCAGCCCCTCGAGACACAGTGCGAATTGCATGATAGTTTTGATGTAAGTATATCATATATTCAATTCTTCAACAGAACAGTGTCCAAAATTAAGTGCTTCCACACTGACGGTGACTTGGAAAATTGACCTGTTACTATGGTAGAAGTAATACCGCGAGTTATTGTTAAAAGTCTGTAAAATTTTTTATAATTATCATTGTTTATTTTACATACATCTCCTCCATCATACAAGCCTTAAGCTTTCAGAAGGAGGTGGTCAATTTTTGTGGTGTGTGTTTACATGTATGGGGTAGCCTATTTTCGAGCCTCATCATTACGATCTTGGAAACTATAAGGGATACAGGGTTGGTTAAATTATAGCAAAGTTGCGCAACATAATATCCATTTTGGACATAGGGTACTTTTTATCTAATCTGTTTACTTCTGAAGTTAGTACCTATTTTTATGCTACTTCGTACAAGCTACCTCAAAATTTACACACCTCTGAGGTGCTAACTGTCTCAGCCGAGGAACAAACCCTATTGACAATAGAACCATTCGACTTGCCTAAACAATGTCTAGAGTGTTTTCCGTATGTGACGAATCAAGTTATAAACCTATACATACTTAGTAATACATCCACAAAGAAGTTGTAATGTGTTAAAAATGCAAATTTTGCATTTTTCAGAATAAAATCGAAGTTAAAAATTTTAAAAAAGGATCTATTTTAAATGGAAACCAAAACACAAGTGATGTCATGAAGCATATAAATGGCCGCCGTTTAGTGTTTGTTTATTACATATTTTGAACTGGAGCTTTTTATATATATTTAAAACATACAATATAACTAGTACTTCATAAAATAACTTAAAAAAACTTGTTACCATACACGCTGGTCTTTATTATAATGGAAATTTAATGACTGATGTTGATAGCTTCCTGTCAAACTGTTTGTTTATATGCTTGATGACGTCACAAATATGGCTGCCGTAGTAGACGCGTTTACGCGCCAAATGCCGAATTTAAATTTCAACGCACTTTTTTTGGGATATGCAAGTGTTTGTATTTTTTTTTAACTAGACATATGTATAATAGGGAAGGAAAACTCAATTTTTTGGTATTAAAAAAAAATATGTGAGAACACCCTATTCTGGTAAAACTAGAGAAGGTAAAATTACTACATACCTAAAAGGTTGTAGTATGATCCCAAAGTTCAAATTAGGTGAAAGGGTAAATTTTATAGCTAGCCTTGATTTTGCATTTTTCTGAGAACACAAGAAAACTACTTCTGAAAGGAGAGACGGCTATTTTTTCTATGTAACTAGAACTATCAAAGAAAAATATCTAAAATTTGATATCAATAGACAAATGTAATTTCTGTGTATGGTTTTTTACTTACAGTTATTAGAAGGCAGGAGAAAAATAGGTGGGAAGCTGGAAATCCGAATTAGACTTCGGAATCCGATTGTTACCCAACAAATCGAACAGACCCAAGAAAAGTGGCTCATTATTGACCAGTAGTTTATTGTACATATACATATTATATTCAAAACAATTTTATCAGATATTTTGATACTAGAAAGGTAAGCAGAGTTTACTGAAAGTTACTCTTCAGAATCTAATAATACGTTTATAGTCATTGTGATTTATGAAATAGCTTTAAGATTGTAATATTGTATATTTTATTAAGTGTTCAATTTAAGTTTAGCGTTTCTTGCAAGTTGAGTTGTTAAAAACCTAGTCTGCTACCTTGTATATATGTGTCCTCATAGATGTATCTTTTTTATGCCTTCTTAGAAGTGCTTGATAAGCTCATTGTCCTTGTAAAGCATCAAATCTTATAAAGGGAAAGCT
Source organism: Pogonocherus hispidulus (assembly GCA_963924545.1). Classification (NCBI taxonomy): domain Eukaryota; kingdom Metazoa; phylum Arthropoda; class Insecta; order Coleoptera; family Cerambycidae; genus Pogonocherus; species Pogonocherus hispidulus. The sequence continues at coordinate 79,418,382 of OZ004694.1, forward strand.
GTGCCTTTTTATTAATGTCTGTAAGCCATTGATTATTCTATAACTTATTATAGTGTTGAATAAATAAGTTATTTTTAAATATTTTGTTTCATTTATAGGTGAAATTGTATTCATTTTCTGTCTGGAAACATTCCCCTCCTAGGTAGACCATTTCCTAGATATTGACCTGAAGGAGCATGTGATAATCACTAGGAGCCAAATCAGGGGAATTAGGAGGGCCTTTGAAAATTTCTTATTCCAAAGATCTCAAAATGTTTACTGTTTTTCACGAAAATTGAGGATCAGCATTGTTCGTTATTAAATGTTCATTCAATCAAAATCTGTCTTGGAGTGAAATGCTTCTAAACTGAAATTAAAAAGTTTCAAAAAGGTGGTGTCTCGTTTGAGCACCAATACTGATCCAAGGAGCAAAATGTAATGATAAAGTTTAACAGCAAATTTAAATTAATTAATAGTAGGTATTTATTTTTAACAAAATACTCATTTTCAGCAAAACAGAACAGTGATTTATCTTTGTTAATTGACACATAATTTTTTTTTTTTTTTTAATACTAATGGCGCAAATCTGTCAAATTTATCTATTTTATCTGTAACTATTAACCATTTCTCAATCTACACACACCACTATTACCACCACACAAAATACTATGTTGTATTTTGCATTGATAAGATAACCTTGCATTAATGCTTTAACATAATATATTTTATTAGTGCATTGTAAAAATCTACATTCGAAAATATAAATACTGTGTGGTAGGTAATTATAGGTAGACCTAGGAAGGTCTGTGTAGGTCTGTGAAGGTCTGTGAAGGCCTATGTAGGTAAGTATGTCTGTATATTATAATATGTGTGTCCTATAAGCGATAAACTTCTATATCTAGTCTGTACCTATTATTATTTCTATGATTGTGGCACTTTAAATATTTCAAAACATCTATAGATAGAAATTAATATAAGTAGGTATGACCGGTGATTAACAGATCAACATTTATATCATCGATAGGGAAGATCCACAATGCTTATAGCTATTTTCTAGTGGTTTGTACGTCATTGAATGTACAGAAGCTGAAGCTACATAAAGTAACAAGGAGTACAGAAGTTATGCATTTCTTGGATGGTCCCTGGGAAGTTTCCTATGTATCAATATAATAAGTAAGAATGATAAATGGAATATAGAACACATATTATTTATATGCAACAGCCCAAATTTGAATTAAATCTGCCTATGTTAAAGGAAAGGGGTCTGCCTATGTATGTCAAGATTAAGGTGTATAGTAGGTATATTTTATGCTTGTGTCATAGCAAAGAATAGGATATTTGGTCAGGCAACAGTGATAATCTGTTTTACCTGTGCGAGCAATTTTTACCACATAATATGATAGCATTAAGTATATCGGATTTTTCCGTGGAAACCTGCTTTTAGAAGGAATATTTTACAGTTTCCCTTGGCTGTTCGTACTTTATTGATATTTTTTACTGTATAGTCATGTGAAGCGTAATTTTTTAAGTAAGTAGGTACCTAGTTTGGTGGTTATATATTTGTCAATTTGTGCCTTTTTCGATTGAATGTCCTTAGATATATTCTCGGCGTTTTTGAGACATATATACAAGGTGTCTCACAAGTGTGGGGAAGTCCAATAATATCTAGGTGAAAAGAAGGGATATATAGATTTCTCTTTTTACGGTGTTGCCAGAAATTTCGAGATGCCTAGGTATATCTAAACTACATGGGTTTTTTTTTTTGTAAAATCTCGGTTGAAACACTCTGTTTGCCATCATTTTTTATTATTTGTAAAGGGTTTTTCAATAGGAACGCTCGATGTTTGGCAACAGCGTATGACGAAGTCGGTAGTCAGACAGGTTGTATCTTTGACGGACGTATTCAGTTAGTCTTTACATTTCATTATTTAACGCTATACGATTCAACAACGCCTCGAAATGGTTAAAACTTATTATCAAAATCAATGTTCTATTCGGCAAACGTTTTGTTCACTTCGGCCAATTTATGGTTTCGATGGTCGTCCTTCAGAGTCCACAAATCGCCGTCTGTTACATCAGACAACGCCTGTACGTCAACGAATCGCAAGATCCGTTGAAAATATTGCTGCAGTCCGGGAAAGTGTGCGTCACAGTCCATAACAATCCATTCCACGTCGTGCTCAACAACTTGGCCTTTCTTCGACGTCAGTTTGGCGAATCTTGCATAAGGACTTAGGGTTTCACCCTTATAAAGCGCAATTAACCCAAGAACTAAAGCCCAACGATCATAGACAGCCGCTTGCATTCGCTGAGTGGGCGCTAGAGCAGTTGGAGGTTGATCCTAATTTTGGACGAAAAATAATCATGCGATTTAACGCCACTGGATTTTTTTCTCTGGGGCTTTGTGAAATCTCGTGTCTATGCCGACAAACCACAGACGGTTGCCGCCTTAAAGGCCACCATCAGACGCGTCATTGGTGAAATTGAGCCACTTCTATGCGATAACGTCATCGAAAATTGATCTCCAGGATTCGAGTCACCAGGCGAAGCCGCGGCGGACATTTAGCTGATATAATTTTTAAAACATAATGTGCTCACATATGTTTTAAAATAAAAATAAAAACATGTCAGTTTAACTTATACAATTTGTTTTATTACATTACAAAGATCGAGCGTTCCTATTGAAAAACCCTTTATAAACATATTCAGCATCTATCAAACGACAATATGTCACATTTTAATCCTCAGTTGAGGTTAGGCAGTTAAATTTAAGGTAATATGAATTATTCTAAGGAAGAATTAGTAAATATGGTGTACACCCTAAGGCAGTGATGGCGAAATCTTTTTGAGAATAATGAGAATGAGAAGTGGGTCAAATTTAGTTCATTATTTTAATACTAACCCGTGGTCACTAAGTCGGTGGCGTCACTTGGAGAGGGGAGGGTGAGGTAAAAATGGTAATAATTTGGAAACACTGAAAACTTGTTAACAGAAAAACTTGACAGTTGACCCTTTTTTGGTTCTCACTGTCAAAATCCTCTAAGGTTTACGTTTCCTTTTTGTTCTACAAATTTTACTTTTGCAAGTGAAAAGCGAAAAATTAAAGTACCGTAAATTATGGACACTTCTATACTTAATTACGATATTACAATAATATTTATACTTTAATTTTTTAATATTTCCGACTGTATGTTCTCTGTTTTATGATAGAAAAAAAAATTTATAAATATCAACTCTTGGGTCATTTAAAAAGCCTTCGTGGGCAAGTGTCTGACCTGCGCGTCCTAGGTTCGCCACCACTGTCCTAGAGGAAGCTCATGACAATTGTTTACGAGAAACTCACATTGAGGAAGCAAATACTCCTACCCAAGATTTCCTCCTACTGACAGACTGAAAAACTAAAGGAGATATTTCAAAGAAAAGTCTCGAATGCTAAAATTCTGAGAAAACCATATTTTGTAGAATTAATTAACAAACTATTTACATTTACAAATATTTTCTGTTATGTGGTAAATACCTACTAATTACAAAGCTACTTATGATCTACGAATATTTATCATAATAAAATATTATAGTAAATGCTGAAAATGTCCACCATTATTCAAGATGCACATTCAACTCTATGGCAAACATTCCTTAACACATTCCTGATTATTTCGGGAGTAAGATATCTAAGGACTAATTTTTAAGACTTGTACGACATTTTGTGCTGTCTGGAAATACTTAAATTAATAAAACTTAGTAAAACCTTAAAAAAGTGCAGGAAAATGCAAATATTTCCAGTGAAATTTTCAAGCATTTCTAACGCATGCATGTACAAAATTAATCAGTATGAACCAAATTGCAGCGGTTTCAAGATAAATTATATCGCTTCGTACTTCCTCAATGCTTATTAAAAACAAACTTGAACTCTGTTATTGTCGAATTAAGTTAATTACCTATACACTTTTAATTAAATGATTTACCTATTATGAGTAGATATTAAATAAGTACCTATATTATATACTTATTATTAGTTATTATATATTTGTTACTTATTATTTGCCTCAAAAGTAAAATAAGTAGGTAGGCACTTTTATCGAGAGGAGAACAATCATTCACCATGATGCAACAAGGATAATTTTCTTTGTCTGACAATTTATTGTAAACGCTAAAATAATGAACACGCCCTGTGTAATTTAAGTTCCAATCTCTTTAATCATAGATAAAATCTAGGTATAAAAATCAACAGTGACATAATAATTCCAGAACTTGCATCATTTAGTAAGTAATACATGATGTAATTTTTGCCAAGAAGTGATGCTGATGAAACCAGTCCGCGGATTGCTCTAGCCTAGATTTGTCACTTGTTTTTGTATGCAAATAGGTACGTAGATATTATGTGGATTAGAAAAAATAAGTCATTACTAAAAAAATATAGATTAATCCGTGATGATGATGAAATTCTAAGATATATTGGAACAAGTTTCACCAAAAAATATGTCGACACATTGTCTGGTCTATTACTATTTTATTTTTGTTTGGCAGTATCTAGAAACGCCCCTTTTTCTTCTATTAGTAGGTAGATCTACTAATTTTACGTTATGAAAGGTGGATATTGTTTTATAACTAATCTTGTACGTTTTACACTTAAATCTTATGTAATTTATTGTAGGTATCTGCTCTGATAGATAAGTTATAAAAATTTAAAAAATAAACACAAATACTGTTCAGAAACTGAGAAAAATGCGTTAAGATGGAAACATCAAGCAATTGAATTTTTATAGATATCCGTTATTGCGCATACTTCTACAATTCATTGGAAAATAATATATAACAACCAAAATATTGTGGTATAGGTAAACCGAAAATATTTATTTGAGGAGGACATGCCCGAAAACCCGATATCCCAAATTTTCAAAAATCAAATCGAAGTAGTATCTGGAATATTCTAATGGGTGGTCACCGTGAGACACCCTGTAGATTTGATATAACTGATTCAACAATAATATTACTTATTATAGATACATATTATCCTCTGATAACTAATGTGTAATCATTTGAATATTATTAATTATTGTTTTAATTCACGTCATGATCAAAGGTCATATCTCTATATATTTAAGCATTTGACTAATCTATACATCCCCATGCGTTGTGTTTTTTTTATTTCTTATTTATTTAATTATTTATTTTTGTATTTTATTAGTAGTTGCAGTACTATCTACAGTGTGGCCCATTAAGAACCAGGACACCCATCTAAAAAATTTTTGGTAAGTACCTACGATTCCAATGATTTTTTTTTATATATATTAGCCTCCTAGATGTACTTGTTGAACCTATTACAATGGTCCAGCTGCTAATCCTCAGCCTACTACGATTTTTTTTCAATCGATTTTTTAGAAAATTACTTTAGGGATTTTTTTATTAAAAAATTGACATCGTGGCACTCTTCAGTATCACTTAAAACCACTGTGGCCCAAATTTCATCAATTTGTATCGAAGAATACAAGCCTACTACGATTTTCTTTTCAATCAATTTTTTTTTAATTACTTTAGACATTTAGGGATATAGGGGACTACTATAAAGTGTTGTTTTAACGTTATTATTAATTTGTGAGGTAAGTAAAGGAACAATATTCTAGATTAACACTAATTTTAGAGTTTCCAATGCCTGCTATATCTTTAAACGAAACACAAATTCAATAAACTTGAAACATTTAAGGCTCTATAAAAAAATTATTCTTCGATACAAATTGATGAAATTAGGGCCACAGGGGTTTTAAGTGTTGCTGAAGAATTCCACGATGCCAATTTTTTAATAAAAAAATCCCTGAAGTAATTTTCGAAAAAATTGAAAAAAAAATCATAGTAGGCTGAGGATTAGCAGCTGGACCATCGTAATAGGTTCAACAAGTACATCTAGGAGGCTAATATATATATATATATATATATATATAAAAATTCATTGGAATCGCACTTATCAAAAATTTTTTAGATGGGTGTCCTGGTTCTTAATGGGCCACACTGTATATCTAAGTCTAAGTAGACTAGTATGTTATGCGTATGCTGGTTATTTTGCGAATATACATCGCATCGTATCGTATTTCTACATGTTAATAAAATTTACACTCATTTTATAAATTAAACCGTTGCGTTAAACATTTTAGTTCTAAGCAATATCACAGAATTATAGTTCGATACATGTATGTACAATAGCTTTTGTTAATTTTTTGCTTTATTTTGTTTTTATTTTTTGTTTTATTATATCTGCAAAACTTTATTGCGATATAGGTACCTAATAAATTAATTTTCAGGAAATAAATGTAGAAAAAGGTATAATCAAAAGATACATTCAGTTAAAAGTAAATTTAAAATTACATTATTTATTTACATTATTATATGTTTTGTACTAAATATTGATTCAGTTCAAATAAAATAATGCAATATAGTTACTTATGCGCCAACGGAGTTATTTCAGTCTCGGCATGAATAGGTCGCTCTCATAGAAAATATTAAACATACTCTACTGCCGTGCTCATTATCTGCTAACGCCGTAAATAATACAATATTTTTTACGGGACTATATCTTAGAAGTGTGTGTGAGAGGGTGCGGCTTATTATTACTATTCAGTATGTCGCAATTGTGCCTTAGGAAGGACTTACATTAGTACAGGCCTAACCACCATCCAGTGCTGGAATCAGGGAAACCTGAAAAACCTCATTAGTTAGGTCGATAGCCAAACATCAACCGATGTTAATCTCTCACATTTACACCAAGCTGATATTCTTCCCATCCCAGGGTGCACGCCAGGATGGTTACAGATATACAGTACAAATACAAATAATACAGTATTATAAAGTACAGTACAAATATAATATTTAGTATAAAGTATAAATACCCACAAGTACAAACATAATGCTCAGGAAGCCTGAGCATTATATTTTTACTGTTCTTTGATTTCCATTGCTGTTTTGAGGTCGTAGAATATGGCTTTAATCCTGCTTATGTAGAATGTATCACAAATAAAATGTGTACGAGTGCTAATTTGAAAATAAATACCAGTAACTGTATTCTGAATAAAAATGAAAGTAAAAACTTTTCTTTTATTTGAAAAATGGGCACCTGATACTTTTAGGTAGCTTAAGGGATGCATACTAATTAAGTAATGTGGCCTTGAGCATGATAGAAATTAATCAATATAAAAATTTAAATTAATCTTTCCACGATTTCTATACATAAATAAAAAATGTGGAAGTGGCCTTTGAACTAACACGATTTGAAATAATTGTTTTTTAATTTGCGATTATAGATAACAGTAATTAGCAAAATCCGGCTATAATCGTATATCAATGACAAACAAACCGCCAATTCTAACACAAAATATACTTAATATAAATATTAATATAAAATTATGTATGTATGTGTATTTTCACTTTGTAGCCACAACTATCCAGCGCAAACTATACTGGTGTTTGTGTGTGGTATAGTAGCTTCAAGTCTTCCATCAGGCACCATGGTGGTTGCATGTCGGTGGTGTAGAAGATAGATATATGGGTTGAAAATGGTCGGCTTCGTATGTGTGTCGTTATCTATTTCAAACAGTGAAGAGGGATGTCCGCAGCTAGTAATATAGCAGCTAGGGGCAAATTTGGCAATAGGGGATCCAGTGACGTGTACGAGAAATCTGTTGAAAATGACCTCCAAATTTTTATGAATGAATTGATCAGTCCTTCTTTGTTTAGGGTTCTTGGCTAATATATACAAAAAAATTCATTGGAATTGCGCTTACCAAACATTCTTTAAAAGGGTGTCCTGGTTCTTAGTGGGCCACACTGTATATTACTATTTGCCATAATAATCTTTTAATAAGGTATTGAAAGTTAAAATCAAAGAACTATATATAAAGTTGTTTGTGCTCTGCTCAAATTCGCGGAAGGTGATCTACATCTTAAGTGATCATTTTTAATAGTGAACCTTGGCCTCCGCGTCCGTTGCAACAAAATAAAATCCTACACGTTTCCTCGTAAGTATCTGGCGCTATAAATATCCTTGTTCTTGTTGTTATAAATAGGTCAAGAGATTCCGATACAGACCGAACTTTGTGCAGCCTTACCCCCACGAGACAGATATACAGGGTGTCCACCTAGTGCGCGTAAGTCCAATATCTGGGTTAATAAAAGAGATAACTTAATTTTTTTTTCTACAGGGTTGTCTAATATCCCGAGCTGCACAAAATGAAAATATATTTACATATTCAGGGTGTTCAGTTTTTCCTGGACAGGTACCAACTTCGTTTTTCTAAATGGAAATATATATTTTTTATTGCTTTTTCGAACTAAACCCTTGATTTTAGTAGGACTTTCATCAGCCTTCCCTATACCTAACTTAAACTGTTTTTGAAATATTGACGGGTGAATATTGACATTTTTGCAACTTTGACACCCTGTAAAATCTAAACGGTTTGAGATCAAGCAATACGGTTTACACATTCCTATCTTAACTTTTCATAAGCTATCGTTTGGTACTAATTTCAGAATTATCCAAAAATTTAAAATTTTCTGAAAATTTTGAAAATTTTTTATTCCTGTATAAATTTGAAATTAGTATCAAACGATAGCTTATGAAAAGTTAAGATAGGAATGTGCAAACCGTTTTGCTTGATCTCAAACCGTTTAGATTTTACAGGGTGTCAAAGTTGCAAAAATGTCAATATTCACCCGTCAATATTTCAAAAACAGTTTAAGTTAGGTATAGGGAAGGCTGATGAAAGTCCTACTAAAATCAAGGGTTTAGTTCGAAAAAGCAATAAAAAATATATATTTCCATTTAGAAAAACGAAGTTGGTACCTGTCCAGGAAAAACTGAACATCCTGAATATGTAAATATATTTTCATTTTGTGCAGCTCGGGATATTAGACAACCCTGTAGAAAAAAATATTAAGTTATCTCTTTTATTAACCCAGATATTGGACTTACGCGCACTAGGTGGACACCCTGTATAAGTGCAGATTATTCACACACCTATATGGGAAGGATTATTTTTAAAATAAAATCCTCTTATATAGAGATTACAAAAAATATACAAAGGCTGCATAGCAAGCGAGTTTCAATGAGAAGATTGTGTTGCTTTTATTCGCTGCTTCAATGCTCTCTGTGGCAATTTGCTCTGTATTGTCATGCACAATGACAATTTAGCTCCGGTGCATATGTACTTGGAAATTGGCAAATTGTGCTCAACACAAAATGAAAAAGTTTCAATTTTTTTATTTATTGCCTATTACCTAAGCTTTCCTCTAAATAAGGAGAGGCTTCAAAAGGAAATAGGGATATAGCTGCGAGTAATGGATATTCTGTAACTTTAAATTGATAAAATAATCAAGAAACGTAAATTTAAAGAGACGCTTCTAAATTCCTCGATTTTTGAAAATAAAAGAGAAAATCCAAAACTCATATCTATCCCATACGATCTTCGTTTCATCCGTAGTTTTGGTAATGTTTTTAAAGATATAGGTATGTCAGTGGTTTATTCACTTATAATTGCACAAGAGGTTTGTATTTTACCGGATAAATTTGGATTGTTTAATGAGAAACTGTTGCCAAGCAATTAGACGAGAAAAACTGTCAACTATTAAAAACGCGACACCGAAGGTGGAGCGTTTTTAGGTTGACAGTTTTTCGAGTCAAATTGCTAAAGGAAACAGTTTAGAATTTAAACAATCCAAATTTATCCGGTATCAATACAAACATCGAGTGTAATTCGGCAGGACAATTTAATGAATAAGAAATTTAAAAACATATGAATGCAAACTTTATTTATAAAACACTAAAAATAAACACATTTTTATTTGAGCATCACCGAATCGATTCATTGTTAGTGTTTAATAATTCAATAACTTGTTAACAGAAATGTCAAACTATTTATTTTGGCAACGGACACCGCGATAATTGATTAAAAAATGAATAAGTGAAAAAACCACTAGTGCATTTGTCACTGTAAAAGTTGCAGGTAACTTTTGTCGCTGTCAAAGTGACATTTGCACTGTGACATATGCGATTTTTATATATAAATTAAAATAAACAAAAAGTCATCAGCAATAAACTACAACAACTTTTAGGTAATCCAAAACAAAACAAAAAAACAAAATAGAAACTAAGGAAAAGTCGAGGATTTACGAGATTAGCTGTAAAGACTGTAATCAAAAGTATGTTGGACAAACTAGAAGGTCAATTCAAACTAGATTCAAGGAACATATGGCTGATCTCAAATATGGTAGAACAGATAAGTCTAGTGTCGCCCAGCATGAATTTGAGAACAACCATAAAATAGATAGTAGCAATTTGAGACTACGTAGGAATGTGAGGGCCAACCCCATATGGGCCCGCTTTACTGGTTAGTAAGTCACGGTTCTAGAGCTGGGTCGCTTGTTCATTTTCGGTGTGCCGGCACGTGCGGCACAGCTCATTCAAATGAGCGCTCAGAGCGAGTTGTTCATTTGAGCGAGGTGGTCATGTCATAAGTTTGGTTCATCGTGTCGTTCAAGTCGCTCGCTCTTGCCGCTCTTTGAAGGCTGCCGGCATTCAAGGATGATATACGTTGTACACAAGAGGATGGCCGAGTTTTAAACTTGTAATTTGCAAACTTTTGAGGTTTAGCTTTTATCAGAATTGTTAGTTTCAGCCTTGTTTATATAGTTATATTAAAGCGAAAATATAAATGTAAGTAAACATTTAAGTATTTTTACTTTTACATTATTTGTATCGACTCGTTTATTCCTAAATTATTGTTCAATCAACCATGCATAAGAACTCGCACAATCAAACATTGCATGTGTATCGTGTAAAAAGCTCATGTTTGTGTGCTTGAGTGCTTGTGCTGTGTAAATGGCGGAATGACCGATGAGCTCTTTCGTTGCGAGTCGTTCGCTCACGGCACACTGATATGTGCCGCACATTTGTGCGAGCTGTTCATGAGCGACCCAGCTCTACACGGTTCAGTGATCTGTCGCGGCGGTTCACTGAGCAGTCGCGATGGTTCACTGAGCGGTTGCGACGGTTCACTGAGCGGTTGCGACGGTTCACTGAACCGTAGAAATAGTTTAAGTATAAACAGGACACACTGTTACCATAGGTTTAGCTTTAATTATCTCCAGATCATGCCAACCTGGTTGACGAAACGCGCGTCCAGTGCAGTATAGAGTTTTGGTGTTACGTTTACAGATAGATAAACATAGTAGACAGTTAGTTAGATATGTTAGTGGATAAACATATTTATCTACTTATAAAGTGACTTTCAAAAAATATGCATCATATGAGAAATTTTTTACTGTTGTCCTCCAGAAAAATTTTAGGAAGGAAAGATTTTCCAAGGAATTTTTTCATATCTTGGAGCAAAAAAGACATGAACAAAGTTGATTAGGTAACAGCTGTCGCCTGTTAAAATTTACTTTTTTTAAGTTTAAAATATAAAAAAATGGCCTTGTTCCAATTTATTTCGAAACAAAAATTACCATTTATTTCCATTTTTTAGAACAAAATGAAAACCATTTTTAAAAATCAGCTTTAACTTATCTACTTATTTGTAGTTCTACCAAAAAAATTTTTTGGAGTTTTAACGAACCTTAAGTCATTTGTTAGTTATACAGTTATAGTATATGGTTTTTGAGAAAATAACACTAACTTTATTTTTTTATGAACGTCATTTTGGATTTTATAATTTTCAAAGCCAGCGAAGTTTTTTGGGATTATATACCATACTTCAAAAGTGTCTTGTCTTCTTTCTTCGCCTGCATGTCTACCCCACCCGGAGTAGTCTGTCTCGGGTGGTCGCGGCTTCCAGGAGAGGTCTGAGGGTCGTTTTTTTAGTCGCTTCGTAGCCCTCTACGCTTGTTCCAGGTGGAATCTGAAACATAGAAGATCTTACTCTCATTCTGGGTCCAGCAGTTGGAATCTTGACCACTTGTGTACAGCGGCCGCATCGGGCTACGCACGTGTGTCGTTTGTCGGAATTTTTTATGCAGTTTCAAATTAGATTATAAAGACTATACAAGAAAATAAAAAATAACCGCTAGGAACAAGTTCAAATATAGTAAATTTAGATCACTCTCATAAGTATTTTCTTTATTTTTAAACTATTTTTTATACTCTAGTAAATTTTAAAATATTATTGATGTAAATAAACTATATTTTTGTATGGTGTATGGTACGTATACTCCAATTTATAAATAAGTATATAAATAATACATAGGTACAAAGTCTGGAAGACTTTGCTCCTGTTTTCCAAATATTTGTTATAATAAAACGTGTAGGTCGAATTATTACAGCAACATTTATACGAATGTACTTATAATAAATAAACTTCTGGAGACACTTTATTAGATTAGGTACAATAAATTGGGGTTATTTCAAGATATGCCGTTGTAATTCTTACATATTCTGTGGTTGACAAATTCTTTTAAATAATGAGGTTATTTCTTTTACTTCTTATAGGTTCTAGGTAACAAGAAAAATTTAAACCTCATTAGATTATAACATTTGAATAATTATAAGGGATGAGATAATCAGAAGTTTAATATAATTTTTTTGAAGCTTTTTGTAATAATTTTACTTGACTATTTTTGAGATTTTAGGTTCTGTTGAAAACATTGCTGATTTAATATACTTTTTTTATATAACACTTGTATAAATGTATACAAGTGTATGTGTCTCCCAAAATTATGGGACAAAATTCATATTTTTTCTAGTTGAAATTAAAAAATAATAGTTCAATTAGTGTAAGTACAGAAATTTTTTTCAAATAGGACGCTCTATTTCGAAGTTCTTCTAAAGACGAATTCAACGATATAAGGTTATAGCCGTTAGAAAATGTAAACAATTGTATAAAAACAAATTAAATGAATCAAAATGATAGTTTTTGTACTAGTACTACTCTTTATTGTATTAGGTACAGAAAATTTTCAAAGTGGCCCCCATTAACCAATGCACAATGCCCGATTTGGTGTTCAAATTCATCAATTACATATTTATTTGAAGGAGATGCCGAAAACAACTACTCCACGGGCAATGTGCCCCGGCTGGCGTTGTATTATTCCGTTAACATTTAGGTCAAAGTGCGCCATATTTGGACTTTTATATCAAATAAACATTTATGGGCATTATTAATTGGTTACCTTTAATTACAATTCAATAACATGAAATTATAATGAGTATGGTAGATTTCTACGACTCAAAAAATTATATCATTGAAAGGAATACATAAAGGATATATATAACAAGGTTTCAGAATTTAATTAAATTTTTTTATAGGCTTATACAGTCAAGTATAGTTATTAATAATATATGATTGCATGAAAAATTGATATATTACAATAAATTTATGATATTTTTACTTCATTCTAATGCGGCAAGGATTATCATGACTTATTATTACACGACTATAATTTCAAATTTTTTGGTACATATTTTAAAATAAATATTGTTAAATGTTATAGTAGTTAATGTTGTAACTTTGTTGCTTTACTTCATTTAATTATTTCACTATGTACCTCATATCTCAACAGCAGTTTATTATAAATGCATGTTTTTGTGAAAGAGGTACTTATCTAACCGTATATGTACCTATATAAGAAACAGTGGATTTTAAAAATGAATCGATATTATATTAATAAGCTGACACATTTCAGAAATACAAATGTTTTAAGTTAAAATTTGTTTCAATTGTTTCAAAACAATTTTCTATTAGTTCACCTTTTCAAAACAGTGTTTGAAAATGAATAAATTTATTACATTTGTCACAATTCAAAATGGTTTATGTTTATTGCTATCAAAACCTTGAAATAGTTTCTTAAAAAAATAATTTCCTAAAATATCGTCTTGAGCGCGGCGCATCCGCCATAAATTTAAAATTACTTGGCTACCCAACTATTTTTATTTTTATTTTATTTATTTACCTGTAGCGAAAGGTATCTCTTAACACATATGTTGTACACATTTAACTTTGAATTATGCGCTTTTTCTAAAAATTTATTAAAACATATACAAAGTGTTCCATTATAGTTGCTGCACAAAAATAACTCACTGCATATCCCCGATCTTTTAAAATAAAATAAAAAGACACACAGCTTCTGTTAAAGATTCTTCTTTTTTATTTCAATAGGCAATTTACAGGTTTGTATATAATTTATTCAAAGCATTTCGATATAAAAAATGTTGGTAACACATATTAAAAAGATACGAAAGCCCTGAAAGGCCAAGATAAATACAAATATTTGGAAGTTTCCAAATAGCCACCTGGAAACTTCTAAATAATTAAGACATGGAAATTTCCAGATACTTATTATTGAATATAATCTTATTATATACCCAGATTATAGATTCTCTGTATGATTATTACATGCACGTCGATCACACTCTACCTATTCGTGAGAGCGCTTAATATAAATGTGTAAAAAATACAGCGTACTTGTTCAATTAAAACAATGTACATTTTCGTCAATATCTCGGCAATTCAATGTTTGATTGTTTTGAGCAATAAAATCGGCGAAAAAAATTACGACTTTGCTAGTGCAACCGACTCTCTATACTCCTTTTAGTTTTCGAGTTTTAGACTCTGTCTTATAATACGTGACTCTTATGTCACATCTGAGCCTAATATCTCTTTTAGTGTTAGACATCAAGTCTTATATCGGGGAACTTGCTACATTTAGGAAATTGTAAATTGGCCTGGTACTCATTCTCATAAGTATGATGAAAAATATTTTACTGTGTCTGTATATTATTTTATGCAAAATAATGCGCAATTAAAAATAACAATAAAATAAGTTACCAATGGGAGCGTTTGCTAAAATAAAGTGCTGAGTTTGTACTGAGTGAGTCTTCTTCTTCTTCTTTATATGAGGGTGGGTTTCTCTGAGAAAAGTCCCAAACCACTGCGGCCTCAGCTAGGTCTATTCTCCATCCCACAGATTTCCTTTCAGTGAGCATCTTCGTTCTTTATACATGAAGCCCAAGAGTTTTCTCGCTGAAATTTTCCTCAACTGACAAAGTTCCAAGAATGGTTTACCCAGGAGCGTTAGCCGACCATAGCCCTCACGTTCACCAATATTATCTGCAGCGCAGTCTTGTCTGAATAATCATAGACCCGGCATACCGAGTTCTCTGCCAATAGTACCAATCTTAAATTATAAAGATATTTGATGAGATTTATATGTTCTAGTTCCACCCATTTTCCCAGAGTCTTTCTGAAGGATTATAAGCGACTCCACAGGCTGGTTCTAGTCCTATAAAAGCCATTTCAGATCCCTTTCTAGCAAGTTTATCTGCCCGTTCACTTCCTTCAATGCCTTTATGCCCTGGCATCCAACAAAGTCTTATTGTATTGGTGTTTGCCAGTTCCACTAGTAATTGGAGGCAATTCCAAACAACCCTTAAACTAATTTTATTTTAGTTCAAAGCCTTTATAGCGCTTGACTATGGAGAATGGAAAATATGTAGATGAGTTTGTAGGGATATTGATAGCGGTGAGGTAGTGATTAGTGTTTTTATTGATCTTAAACGTGCTTTCGAAACCGTAGACGGGGAAATGTTAGTAGCCAAGTGTTCAAAATATGGCATAAAAGGGTTGGTGCTTGAGTGGATCAGAAATTATTTGCAAGACAGGTACCAGAAAACCAAAATTAGAGGTGTGTGTTCCAAGCCAGCTGAAGTTTCGTATGGTGTACCCCAAGGGAGTGTATTGGGTCCTCTACTTTTTATATTGTATATTAATGACAGTACCAGAAAACCAAAATTAGAAGTGTGTGTTCCAAGCCAGCTGAAGTTTCGTATGGTGTACTCACTCCAAGGGAGTGTATTGGGCCCTCTACTTTTTATATTGTATATTAAATGACATCAGTTTGTATTTATCTAATTCGTTTGTGAATCTATATTTGCAGATGAAACTGTAATTTCAATTTCTGGAAAGTGTTTTAGTGAAATAGTAGATACTATTAATTATGAGTTAACCGTTCTTAGTGACTGGTTGAAGTTTAATAAATTAAAACTTAATTCGAGCAAGACGAAATGTATGATAATGGGCAGTAAAAATGACTGTTCAAGGTTTCTTTCTGAGAAACATACTGTATACATGTATAATACCGTAATTGATTTTGTTACTGAAATAAAATACTTGGGTGTCATACTAGATCCCCAGTTAAATTTTGATAGGCATGCAGACTATTTATGCAAGAAGTTGGGTGAAAAAATAGATTATTTTACAAGGATTTCCAAGAAGCTGTCTCTTTGGGCTAGGAGACTTGTGTATAATACAAATATATAGGTACCCACACTTTAGTTACTGTATGTCATTACTAATATCTTGTTCAGCAGGACATATACAGAAACTTCAAATTATTGAAAATAAAGCAATGCGAATATTTGCTTAATTGTAATAAGTATACGCCTATTGATTATATGTTAACAGGATTGGGGTTTCTGAATGTGCATCAACTAATTGTTGAATCAAAATTAATTTTAATACACAAAACTGTAAATAATTGTACACCGGAGTATTTACAAACTTTATTGACTAAACGATCTGTTATGGTAAATTATAATTTGAGATCCAATGAGATGTTTTATATACAGCCTTATCATACTAACTAGTGCAATGGAAAAAACAACTTTTGTTGAGGGGTTAAATATATACAACAATTTGCCTGTATCTGGTCTTGTACTGATGTAAAAAAATGTGGATTAAGAAAAAGTTATTTTAAGTAATATAGTTTGTAAATATGGTATACCTATGTATAGAATACTACTTTGTAATGTATTAGCTATTAGCTAGTTAAATAAATAAATAAATAAATAAATAAATAAATAAATAAATAAATTATTCCGAAATTTTTTTATTGGAATACCCTGGGATAAGTCCGTAGGCTACAGTTTAATTATTATAGATGGCGTAAGCTTCTACGCCATCTAGGTGTCAGCCCAAATACTCCAGCTCTTGTTACTTTGTTTTATATCATCTGCGTGAACCTCAGGAGGCTCCAAGCCTCCAGAGAATTTACCTTCGCTTCCCAGTCACTGAGATTCGTATTTGAACCTTGAATAAAAATTGACGAGTGGGGGCGTTTGCTAAAAAAAGTCCCGAGTCTGTATTGAGTGAGTTTTCCAGAATCACACCATGCAAAAACTGAGTGATCAAGTGTTTGCGTCAATGAAAACACCTATGGGATCGGTAAACGACGGGCTAGCCGCTTACCTCATTTCGTCAAATTTAAAAGTGGGCGTAGCCGCATCGCGACGTGATTTCTACATACTCACGTTTATAAATAAAGCTTGAAATAGGTTCCACTTATCTGTCCACGTGTGAAAAGCGTGCCTTGGCTTGTTTTTCACTACTGGCGATATGCGAGCCATTATTAGTGCAGCGATAAGAAAGCGTAATAATAAACTTTGTTTCCGTTAATCACTTGGTTGATCTGGTATTTTACCCGATATGTTTTCTCATTATGAGAAGTTTATATTATGGGAGGCACTTTCGGAAAATAGGCACGTATTTTCGGACTGTTTCTATTTTTGTTAATGTTTCTAATAAATTAGTCAAAGCGGATTGGGAGAATAAACAGATAATTTAAATTTAGTATAAAAATTATAATTTAGCACGAACGCAGTTTGATTCTACAAAACAGTTATTTTAATAAATTATTGTTTAAAGTTACGCAGTACATGAACAATTCAAAAAACAAAGTTATATGCTCCAGAAACATTGTAGAATATACAGGGTGACGAAACTGAGAAGTGATAGAAGAGATAATACGAAAGAGAAAATAGTTGCCGTTTCCAAGATACGGCATGTTGAAGATATGAATTTACAATGACAGCAATAACAGTAACAACAACCTTCATAACATAATAACAACAGTAAAAAAATGTATTTGAAGGAGATGCCGAAAATAACTACTCCACGGGCAATATGCCCCGACTGACGTTGCATTACATCGGCATCTCCATAGGAGTCGCCACATCGTTCATCGAGACCAAATACCAGACACTGACCCGTTTCGCGCTTATTTTGCGCTCATCAGAGTGCCATAGGTAGTGGACTCGATGAACGATGTTGCGACGTGATTGCCTAATGGGCATCGTGAATGTTAGTAGTCGTGAGAAACACACCGTAGTGCATGCCCTCTTTGGGTCTGAGTCAACGCCAGTCGGGGCATATTGTCCGTGGAGTAGTTGTTTTCGGCATCTCCTTCAAATAAATGAGTAGGATTGTCTTTCTCAAAGACAATAGAGGTCGCTGCTATAATGGTGCCTGCGGAAAAGCAGGTCGTTATCTGTCTGTCAATTTGACAATAATTGTCAGACAGATAGTAGCTCAGACCCAAAGAGGGCACTACTGTGTGTTTCTCACCACTAGTAACAGTAAAAAATGTTTAAGATTCCTTCTATATCCTTGTAAATGTAAAAACACCCCAAACAGACATATCTTTTCAATTTTTACAATATTAATGGCTAAAAAATGAAACGAGGACCAAAAGTAAACCAAATACCTACTTTTGAGAAGTTTAGTTTAGACAGGTTTAGTTTTTCGAAAACAATGTTCCTATAGCTTGTTAGCAATATTTTGATAGAGTTTGTGTGTTGGTGTTCTAAAGTTTGAATAAACTAAATTATAGGAAATGTTCGGTTTTCAAGATTTTTCATATAAATTTTAAACCTTGAAGGTTTAAACTTTATAAATTGACCTCCTTCCATTTGAAATTAAACTGGTTGGGTTTCTCATGAATTTTTCTAATCCTATTCCAAGATATTCATTTTCAGTACATAGTAAATGCTGCGCAGCAACTTTTTCTCAAAAATTGTCACCGAAATAGGAAGGATACATGGATACAACTTATTGTCGTCGTGTGTTTTAATTACAACTATTTTTCCCATGGGAACAGAAATTGTTTTTTTAAAAGAACGTTCATTCATATACATTCTTGCAGATTTAGATATAATATGTTTAATTCACTCTGTATAAGGCCTGTTCCTACAACAATCACAGATTAATTATATCAAAACTAGTCAGCAAACCGCTGTTTAGCCAATGACATTCCTTCTGACTAATTTGAAACATTCCTGTGTCTCAAAAGGTAACAAAGGAGTTATATAAATATAATCAACGGTCCTACCCATTATAAATCTGAAAGACTCCATCATGTTTGGATATTTTCACATGTCCTTCGCAAGAGGATCTAATAAGGAAAATGTCCTTGACCTAATTTAGGAATATTAGAATCAGATAACCGAATTAACACGCGTATACTGGTAAATCACCCTTGTGAATGATTTCTATATATACTCATTTACTGGTGTTTTCCTATACATGTGATACCTAGGCTAAAAAACGAGCATTGACGTACTTTTTCACGCAACTTAAGCGTGCTGCGTGGTGGTACGAGCATGAAGTACTTTTGGATATTTTCACCTCATGTGATAAATATCATTATCTATATACTTTTGAATTTCACAATATGTAATCTGTACGGATGATTTCTGAAGCGAATACACTACACTGACAGCCTAGAATGTAACTAAGCTATTTGTTTGTGCATTATAGATATAGATATGTATTTTTAATTTGTCTGTTCAAGGTTTTATATTTTCCTCGGAAATAAAAATAAAAACTTTTGAAGGCGAGGTTTGGAGACTGTTTAAATTATTGTAAAATTAACAGAAACAGCAACACACATATAATGTAACGCCATATTTCTTGGCGTGTGTTAAAGGAAGCTCAAATATTATTTTAGCTTCGGCAAATGTAAGGAAGTCTAAAAATATTTTATCAGAACTGGAAATTAAAATAAAAAATTAAAACATTTTGGCATGTTATCTAGAACGGTCGCCTAGAGTAAATAAGGTTAGCTGCTTTGGTCAACCACCTTAAATCGACAGATACTACAAATACAAGTAAATATACATGTAATAATCTTACCCTTAGTTCTGAAAAAAAAAGATACGGGTATGGATTTTCAAGGAGTAAAGTCTTCTTTATTGGATCAAGACACTGATTGAATAAACTCTTTTTTGTATTAATAGCTAAATTAACTCTCTATCAGTGAGACTGGAAGCGATGATAAGTTTTTAAATTTACTGTGTTCCGCCGTTTCATCATCTTCTATGCACAAGCGGCACTCAGCATGTTTTGCCAGGCTGAATTTGTACAGATTATATTTTAAACGGCAGTGAGTAGTATATAGTCCAATTAAAAGCCCCCATACACTGTGATGTTCCTTGCAGTTTTAACCGCGCGATTAAAATTGTGCGCGCAAGATTGTCGTGTATGGTCAAAAACCGACAATGTTACTCCTGAATTTTAATTACGCGCGAACCCATAATTTTACCGCGCAATTTTGCATGTTTGGGCAAAACGATGTGTGTATGTGCTACGCACTGTTAACATTGCCGATTTTCTCAGTGCATATCGTCAAAAGGGGCGTTTGATATCGTATTTAGGTATATACTGAAAAATGGATACGAGAACCTGGAATAAGGACTTTGTTATCTTTTTGAAATTTTTTAAAACTTTGTTAAAATTGTTGTATTTTTAAAAGCCAATCTTTGGATCATTTAGAACGTTTTTTTTCTAATTTTCTGTTTTGCAGCTAAAACCGCCGCCACTGCCAATAAAAATTTTCGTTCCATTCTGGTGCAGCACGATTTTGAAATGAAACTGATCCAATTTAAACGGACAGTGTATGTACAACGCGATCCTACAATCTTGCGCGTACAATTTTAATCGCGTGCTCAAAATTGCAAGGAACATCGCAGTGTATGGGGGGTTTAAAGTTTGTAGGTGCAACCGGCTTAAGTCTAAAAGTTTTTTAGTTCTTGATTTTGAAGGGTTTATTATAAACGCCTTGGAATGAACTAATCTTGGTAGTTCTTGCCAGTACTGGAGGATTTTCCCCTCAGCCCAGTGCAAGAGCGTTGCTTTGGCAGTACTCGAGGATATGCCAAGCATCGGTTCTGGTCCGACAAATTCAGAAGCAGCATCCTCCCTGGCTAGAGAGTCGGCTGCTTCATTCCCTTCATGGCCAGAATGGCCATGTTTAATTATAGTTCGTTAGCAGAGAATCATTTATCAGCAAAATATAAGTCACTAACTCCGAAAGGATTAGTGCCTCTAGTTAATAGAGTAGTATCATTCGAATACGTGATACATGTACTATTGCTTATTAAATAAGGTAAATCATTAATATATATGAGGAAAAGGAGCGGCCCCAAAACATATCCCTGCGGAACACCATTTTCAATTGGCTATTGCCATAATAATAATAATTATTATTACAAAACTTTATTGTTCAACACATCGTACAAACTATTTATAAAACAATTGCATACAGAGTGAATCAATCAACGAATCAATATACTAATAAGCCGATAAAAGAGGTAACAGTACTCGGTAATGATTTAATAACAACATTAACAAGATAAGAGTATTATAATAATACGAGTTTTTAATATAAACTATAAAAGTTATATATACAAGACCTTGTTAAAAAATAATTGGAATTAAATAATAAATTATCTTAAATTCCAAAAAGCAAACACAGAGCGACGAAACAAATCAACGAAGTTGCTGATAAAGATAATATAACTGGTTAATATACATTTAATAATTAGTCTAAATTGTGGCATCCTGATTCTTTGATACAGATTTCTGTATACAGAATTAACCTAGTTAACTATAGTAAAGAAGACTGGCCAACTGGCTCTGACCCGTGCCATAAAACACAATACACACACACATACAGAGAATTGCATAATTCTCCCCACTTTAACATTAAATTGATATTAAAGCCTACTCGCGACAAGTAAGTATATAAAAGTTTAACTGCTCCAGAAGCTCACTGCAACCATGATGCTATTTTTAACTGTATATAAAAAACAAACTGACTGATACACATTCTCCTAGAACTCAAAGTAGTTAAGTTGAATGTCTGAAGTAAACATGAATCATTACAACTCTGCCGAGGATAGTTCGCATCTCTCTTAAAAATTAAATAAACTGCTGATGGAATTACGAGTAGGTGCAGGTAATTTTTTCGTCATTTTTAAGAGAGTGTATCTCGGAAATGCCGGCACCTGTTGCTATAGTAGTTTCAGAACTTCTCAGAACTTAGTCGATGTTTGGTCGATATTTGGAACGTATTTTGTGGTTTTGTGTTCTACAGAAAAATTACAGGGTATTTTCTGAAAATCTGCATTTAAAAAATTTAATTGGCGCATCTAAAAATCTAGAGCTAGATCCTCTTTACACTTGTAGAAAGTTTCAATTTATAATCTTGACAATGTGCCTCGCTAAATAATGTTCACAAGTAATGTAGGTAATTCACGAATTTTCGAGAAAAACGATAATAAAATGGCAACGCCGTATGCGATAGCAAAAAACATAATATCGGCGGATAGCAAGGCGAATGAAAATGTAAATAAATATACGTTAAAAAATATTTGTGACAGTCTACATATGAACACCCTGTACATATAAAAACAATTTTAGAAAATGGGTCTTATTGTGGATACTCTGATTATCCTAAGGGACAATGACCTGCTTGATTTTTGTAAAATCTATATAGTGCACTTGATTATGATGAATTCACCAATTATTTTTGCGTAACATTCGACTGCAGTTCATCTGATAAAAAAAAAGAATAAAATTAATTGATCAGTAACTTGCAGTAACAAATTTGCATACACAAACATCTTAAAAACCCTGGCGGATCCTGGAACTTGACAAACAGGTAACCACTAGCCAAACATCATTTTATACCTATAAGATGTTACCTTGGATGATTTGCATGAATCTCTAATATATTTATGATGCTAAGTATTATTTTATTTATAAATAAATGAAGATAAAACATTTCTCATAAGATATTTTTGTTTTGTGAGATCTTGCTTCTCCAAAATTTCTCACAACACTGTTTTCTTACGTAGCTCAATTGATACTTGTATTAGATAGTTATACTGACTAAACAGTTAGTTAGTCCATTCCCTACTTCTTAAGAAAATGAGAATTTCGAGTATAAAACCTCTAATATCTCAGAAACAGTTACAATTAAGTATAGGGAATGCTTCATAGAATAGAAAGAATCATGAGAGACCTTAATGAAAATGATACAATATATAGTGTGTTTCGTTTATAAAAATTGCGTAAACTATGGTTGCAAGTTTTGATTCGGCCTGCATACAAGATATTTTGAAGAAAATTCTATAGAAAGTAAAATTAGACCATATAGCATAATTAGTGAAGTCAACAATTTTCTAGTATTTATTTTCTTAGAAAAGATACAGGGTGCTTCATTCAATGCGTTTAAGATACAAAATTGCTCATATTTTCTGAATTACTCAGTATAATACTAGTAAACCCTATATTGACGAATTCAGAGAACTAATCTGAACTCAAATATAAATTTAAAAATATCATTCCATTTAAATAAACGTAGGTTTGATATGGCTCCGGTTTATAGAGCACCCTATATGTTTGTTTTAGGCTCTAGGTCTAAAATATTTTTTGTTGTTTGTTACAACATAAAAGTTATGGAACTTTGTCACACTATTGGTCCACTCTGTATAACATAGAGGTGACATTTTCGACCTGTTTTTTTGTTGTCACCAATAGTTTTGATAAAATATCTATTATGAAGCAATAGTAATGATGCATTTTATGTTGCATGCTTCCAGATCTTACCAGATCTCCTATTTTGAACTGGTGCCGGCGCGGCACCAGTTCAAAATAATTTGGCGCAATACCCTCCTTAGACCGGCAGTTAGTGAGAGATTTTTGGTTGTGATTTTACTTAGAATGCCTTTCAGAGGATATTATATAATTCTCATGACGAAAAGGAATGAATCAAAGTGTCATCCCGGATTCTTCATATAG
This sequence comes from Pogonocherus hispidulus, assembly GCA_963924545.1. Taxonomy (NCBI): domain Eukaryota; kingdom Metazoa; phylum Arthropoda; class Insecta; order Coleoptera; family Cerambycidae; genus Pogonocherus; species Pogonocherus hispidulus. The sequence goes on from OZ004694.1 coordinate 79,442,255, forward strand.
AAAAGTGGGTTTTAATTTTTTGTTCGCAAATTATGCGTTTTAGTAAGATTTTAGTTATGCTGCCATGTATTTTAAAATGAAGTTCAACAGAAAAAAATCCCGGAAAACCACCGGCATACCATTAGCGTGGGTCCAAAGGGCTGTTATGGTCAAGTGAACTTGTTTTTGATTAAAGAATTTTCCTTTTTTCCGAATAGGCTGCCAATGATAACTATACAATTTTCTGTTATAAAACTGGTGAAAAACAAAATGACATTCTTCTATCTTCTATATGAAGAACCTAGTTACCTTATTGGTGTATTATTATTGTCTGTCCTGTGAAGTCTAATTTTCCCTATCGACCGCCTGGCAAACCGTATCTTCACTGAAGCTATCTGTGTAATGGTGTTTCTGCACTGTAAACAGTAACTGGCGCCCGAGGCAAAAGAGAAACCGATCCTCGGGCAGCTAACGTGACACTTCCTATCCTACCGGCAAATCGGGAAGTATCCGTCACAAATCTCATTCTTTCATTCATTCATTTTCGTCATGAGAATTTACGCAATATAATTCCCTCTGAAAGGCATACTGAATAAAATCACAACCAAAAATCTGTCACTAACTGCCGGCCTACTAATGAACAGTGCCATGTTTACAGGAATACATTGGTAATTTCCTTGCTGACCGCCTTTACCTCTATCTCAGGTCCGCAATTACTATTATTATGTCATCTGAATAAATTGGGACGATGTCCAAGTGACTGCTTGTTTTTTGTTTTTAAAATAGAATATTGTGAAGTGTTTAGCGTAGAGTTTATGGTTTTAAAATAAACACAGCTTTTGATGTAGTGGGTGGGATAAATATACGAAATTTATTTTTTCTTGGAAAGACATTTTTACAAATCATTAATTAAATAAGATTTATTTTACGTGTTTCTGTAACTGTGCAAATGATTTTGTTACTGCCCAAGGTGATGATTATTATTAAATTAAATTCACATACTTAGGAAGGCCATCCTTGTTTGTCAAATGGTTTGTGAGACTATATAGGCGTTTAAAATCAACATTCTATAACTGGCGCAAGATAAGAATCCAGTTATAAATGGGCAAAACTAAAAAAAAAGGTGTTGAAATTGATCTAGTCTAAGTTTAGAACTTGTTTAGAACCAGTTGATTGATTTTTAACCAAAAAGGATCCACTAACGAAGAACTAGTTGCCAGTTGTGTTGAGTTATTTACTAATTATGTTTAGATATTAAATTTTTTTAAACTCAAAAATCTCTTAATAATTTACTTCATACAGTGTTTTGTTTGTAACAAACACCCTACTACTGCACGTGAATATGTTCTGTTTTCTTGTTTCTATTTTGCAGATGGCTTGGTATATTCCAAGAGAATAAGAAATGAATAATGTGGAACAATAAAACATGTTTACATCCATACGTTCAGAAACAATAAGCAATTACAGCTGTGGCATTACCTAGTACAAAATTATAATACCTATTTCACCTATTTCTATAAATAAAATGTTTACTTCATTTACTGAGTTGATTTTTAAATAGATTTGTTTTGTAAATGAATTATATAAGCAAACAATATATTCAATCGAACCTCTGAACAATCTAACAAAGTAGTCGTAAAACGAAACTAATTTTCCAGGAGAAACAATTACCTACACGATGATTTAAACATTTTAAAAATTGCGTGCAACCATTCGTAAACAGCAAGGTGCAAAAAATAAAGGACACATCGGCGAATAAATGAATGTACGAATCGACAGCTTATATAAATTATTACCATTCATTGTCATACACAACTAATAACGTTTTAAAAGTGAAGGTATTATTTTACTGGAACCTAGAATGACAGAAAATGTTAGCTGCATTAATTATTATTTAAACAAATACACACATATTCTTCTGATTATCTTACTTATACCTAAGTATACAGAAAATATATTTCTTGACACCTTGGATGCAGCAAAAATATGTTTATAGGAGTCATTTCTATACAATATTTCCAAACATTTATGTGTATGTTTTTCGGTACACGTTCTATAGTTTATCTCGACCTGTTCAAGATATCAAAGCTACAAAAATAATGACACAGTTAAACAAATATATACAAAACAAGTTACTATTCTCGTAAAATATGTTTTGTTGATAATCACCAGTGAAGATAAACACTACCTATTGTGTATTTAATTGAATTTAGTGGTTTGGTTTGTTGGCTCAGATATAAAAAAAATTCCATAGTTAGGAAAACCGTCTTATTTGTAATGTATTTTTACATAAGTAGGTATAATACGTGATGAAAATCACATACCTACATACTTAGTTAAGCGGATTTTTTAATTAGGATTTTAAAGTGAGTGGTAAATATGATAATAATAGACTTGTTATCACAACAATTTATATATTTTACCTCTATTTTTTCCACATCTTAGAACTGAGTAAGTAGTTAGGTTCAGCAATCTCAAAATTATTTTTGTAAATTTTATTTATTTTATATTTTTGTTGATATACTTACTTATACACTTAAACTTTGTGAAAACATATAGATGTCTTAAGTTAAGTGTACCTACTACGATAAGATCACATTTGGACAAGTGATGAGTTAGTTATCTGTAAGCGTTCTTCTATAACCTTATTTAAGGAATGCACCAATACTTATTACAAAAAAATTCCAACCTACAATGACAATACACAGGGTGCCCATTATCTATCTCCTTACATGGCTAACTTTGTTGATATAATGGAGATAGAGAATTGGTTAAATTAGCAAAATTGGGCAGAATTACAATTGGAATTCAGTGCCTCCTTCAGATTTAATTTTAATTTTCAACTTTTCGAGATATTTTGAAAAAACTGAAAATCGCCAAAATTTTGATACTCGAATATCTCGAAAACTATAAAGATACAAATAATATAAAAATACTCTATGCTAGTGTATTTTACGTGGAATTTAGCGGTGATATTGAAATTTTCATGGGTATCTTAGTTTTTGAGAAAAAAAATAAAGTTATGTTTTTTAAATGGCAACCATAGGTATGGCTATGGTATCAATAAAAAGCTTATTTTTTTCTGATTTCAAAAATAAAATATTTAATAAATCGTTTTTTCTTCGTTTCTGTACATTTCACAATAACTATTTTAACATGAATTAACGCTTAATTTTGACGTTTATTATGTGACTTTAGTGTGATCTGACATTTATATTTTATTGTTGTTTACTGATCTACGTTTGTTTTTCATTCCCTATGTTAATAAATTATTTGTTCATTACAGTAAACAAAATAAAAGAGAACGGTATATTAAATATTATATTTTTGAAATCAGAAAAAAATAAGCTTTTTATTGATACCATAGCCAACTATGGTTGCCATTAAAAAAAACATAACTTTAATTTTTTTCTCAAAAACAACGATGCCCGTGATATTTTCAATATCACCGCTTCATTCCACGTAAAAATTACTATCACACAGTATTTTTATATTATTTGTATCTTTTATAGATTTTGAGATATTCGAGTTTAAAAATTTTGGTGATTTTCAGTTTTTTCAAAATATCTTGAAAAGTTGAAAATTAAAATTAAATCTGAAGGAGGCACTGAATCTCTCTTGTACTTCTGCCCAATTTTGCTAATTTAACCAATTCTCCAGCTCCACAATTAACAAAGTTAGCCATGTAAGGAGATAGATAATGGGCACCGTGTATACTACTTGAAAAACTGAATGTTAAACCAAATGCATCAAAGTCTCAACCTTAAATGCAAACTAGATTGAATTGCATAGAATTTTATTTAGATCAAAAGAAAACATTACTAAAAGGAAATGTCGGAAACAAATACTGGCAAACGCCCCCACAGGTATCGAATTACTTTGACATATTAAGGAGGTATCCACATTATTCGCAAGCACTGGTGGCGAATAATTTAATACTGGTCAGGGCGTTTCCCAGAGGTGTAGTTCTTTTACGTTATAATTTCGTCTATATTATGACTATAGGTTACTGCTGTTTGGTACATGCAAAGAACATCGCTAACTATCTATAAAGAATATTGCCGGGCAGATGTTTTATCCAGTATGTACAATGTGACACAGACTCATGATATATTTTTATTATTTTTTTAGATACCACTTTTAAATGTGCTATGGAGGAAGAAAGGTCACTTTTTATATAAAAATTACCTTTCCCTGCTTCCGGTTTTATCAGAAGTGATACCAACTATCGATTTTTATATAGAACACCCTGTATATTAGTATATTTTTGGAATCTACATTATTTTCTGAATCCAACGATATAAAATATGTAACATTTCAGCTGTTAAATTAGTTTTTAGACTTCTATTTTACTTTAGAATTTAGAATCCCTTCTCTCAATTGATGCCAACTTGGTTGGCGAAATGCGCGTCGAATGCAGTATAGTGTTTTGGTGTTATATAGAAAACTAAGTCAGTGTTATCTTCACACCAAAGGGTCCAACCCATTTCAAGATTACTCAAAGACTAAGATAAAATATTTGGAAATTTCTAAATAGCTGTCTGGAAATTTCCAGATAAAAGATATTTAAATCAGGATATTTTTGAGAAAAACACCATCGAACTAAAAATATTTAAGGTTATGTTCCATTAAAAAATATATACTATCTTCAATATGTTAATTGGGTTTCTGTTTTTCCCAATTAGAATCAATACAAAAAATTATACAATTTTGCTAATATGACCGATTCTCTATTTTTATCAGTTTTTAATATTGTGTAATAAAAAAAGGACCACGGTGTTTACGATACAGAGTCATTGGGGAGGGTCAGGCTACCTGAGTTAACTTTGTAAAACGCATCGATTTGGTAAAGTAGAAGTTTTGAAAACTTTCTATGAAGGTAGTGGGTGGCTGGGTCTCTTAACTCTAGCCCTTCAATCGAAAAGACCAGGGTTCAGTTGATGCTGATTTCATAGAGAATCAGAATGGAGTTTGATGCGCTTATCATTATTTTTTTTGTAATATTTGACTTCTATTTGGAAATTTCCAGATCTTATTTGGAAACTTCCAAATAATTTTTTTATCCTGACCTTTTAGGACTTTCGCAGGCTTCTCCTGTAATTTTTAATACGTAAGTATATCAATTATTATATTGCCCTATAGGTACCTAAATACCGTACTAAGAAAATACATTTGCATAGAACATTGTAGGATATAACTTAAGCTGTTCTTTATAAAACAAAATGACTAATAAATAATTATATAGAGAACTGTTATGTGTACTTGTATGCACATTTTGTGTATCTATTTGATCTAGTTTGTAATTATAAGTATTTATGCAATGAGTTGCTAATTGCCCCAGATATGGAAACGCTTCCTAATTATTATTTGAGGTAACACGTAACTGCGTAAACAAACTTAATTGAAACTATATACAGAGAAGTTATAAATGCAGGATTAGTTGAGTTGTAAAATTGTATATATTATCCAGAATCTAATCTTATATAAAACAAGTTAAATATTGTCAGAATCGTATTACAAGGAGCTCTGTTTTCGAAATAGTAATGGTGTTTACATTTGTTTAAACTAATTAATTCAATTTCGATAAATCACTTGAGTAGAGTTTTCAGTGGCGTAAATGTAGACTTATATTGAGGGTACCAACTTCTGTAAAAAAATACAATATAATACCTACGACACTGTACTTTTGGTTTAACTATTTAAAAGCTCCATAAAACTATTATTTCTATTTCGAATAAAATACTATTTTCAATTATACGTAAAGTAACAAACAAGAACAACAAAAGTAAAAATAAAACGCAACAATTACAACTACATATTTCTTTGAGTCGTAGTAAAACTTTTGACATACTTATTTCTAATTATTTTTCAACCTGTTTCAATAAGTACCTACTATATACATAACTAATTTGCAATGCCTATATTATTAGGGTTCTCATAGGAAGAGCCGTCGTACAAATATCAGAGATTAAAATTGGATAAGCGAGATGGATACATCACTAGACCACCTCGACTTTTGCTGTTTAAAATTTAGATATAATTATATTAGAATAACGAGTAACCATACTATATTATCTATATCAGTTTTTTAGAAGACAGTTTTTCGTTCTTGTTAAGATTAGATACTTTCAGCTACTGAAAACATACTCACATATGAAAGGATCTGCTAAATATAAATATTTTGTATAATAAGCCATCACAAAGACATGTAAAAAATATATGTATACAAGAATTTGTGACTTAATTCTTAGTGCACAATAATAATATCTCTACCCCTCATTCTAATCACAAGGATTAGCTCAAAATACTGTCTGATAAACTTGTGTGGGGGAGGGAGCGGCATGTTATTATCTAGCAGGCATCTTTTGCGCTTCAGGAGCGACTTAAGGTTGGACGGCCCTAACCACCATTCAGTGCTGGATTGGGGGAATGGGATGGGCAGTAATGGACGGGAAATCTGAAAAACCACACTAGCTAGAGGGGCAGTCCAACATCTACCGATTTTAATATCTCTCATTAACATCAAGATGACATTCTTCCCATCCTAGGCCATCGCCAGGAGTTGCCTACCCATCTCTGCGAACAAGCCCTCATCTACGAGTAGATAATTTAATTAAAAATTGTCTAGTGGATTGGGGATTCGAACCCGCGATCTCTGGGTTGAGTGATCGAGACATTAAACCCTGAGCCACTGGCTCGTTATATACCGGGATATCAAAAATTATCTTGGTCAAGGGTGGTTGTGGAATGTAAAACGTGTGTCTTACTTTAAATTTGAAATAATTATGTCACTGTCACACTGACATCATCAATAACCTACAAGTTTCATACCTATTTATTTCAGTTGTAAAACAATAATGAACTACAAATTATGAAATAACGGTTTTAGTAAAAAGAAAAACTAAATTACAGTAATTGTTGGAAATGTCCCCCGTTTTGTTCGATGCACAAGTTGACGCGCCTCCTCATGCTGTGAAACGCGTTTTGCAGCATTTCTGGCGTTATGGTTGCACATTGCTGAACAATTCTTTGTTGCAGTTCTTACAAATTATTTACGGGAGTTGCGAAAATCTTGTTTTTTAAGTAAGGAAATATAAAATAGTCCATAATTGTCAAACAAGGTGATCTCGGAGGAAACTCAACTTCTGTATGCAAACTTATCAGCCGATCATCAAAAAACTCGCGGAGGAAAGCAATATTTTCTCGTGTAGTATGTGCTGTTGCACCGTCATGCTGGAAATAACCGTACCGAAGTTCATCATCGTTTAACTGTTGCACAAATTCAGCCAAAAAGTTGTGTATGTACCTTTCTGCGTTGCCGGTGAAATCGAAAAAAATTGGCCCAATTATTCTTCTGCGAGAAACTGCCATCCAAACACCAATTTTTTGAGCATGTAGTGGCGATTCAGTAAAAACATGAGGGTTATCATTGCTCCACATTCGCATATTTTGAGAATTGATGTATCCCGAAAGGTGGAACCACGCTTCGTCAGAAAAAAAAGTTAAGTCCAGAAGATCGTCATTCATTAAATTATTGACAAACCAATGGCAGTAAGCAAGGCGTCTGGGGTGGTCTGCGGGCAGAAGAGCTTGATGTGCTTGCATCTTATATGGATGCATGTTCAAGTCTTTCTTTAAAATCTTATGACATGTTCCATAAGAAAGTCCAATTTCCTGAGAAAGACGTTTCAAAGGTTTTGCAGGCTCCTCTTTCATATGTTAACGAACGTCATTGACAACTTCTTCTGTACGAACTCTTGGTCTACCAGCACCTTTTTTATGAGTCACACAACCAGTTTCGCGAAACACTTCAACACAATTTTGTTTGGGAAGTGCTCTCGAAAATTGTCCAAACACAAACGTTGACTTATTGCCAATTTCCATTAACTAGCGCACCCGTTCGAAAATAGGCTTCAATCATGAAAATTTTGTGCTGTGTGGTAAGAGGCATGATTCAAAAACTGGATTAGAAAATTTCAGCACAATGACTTGACAGATTCTGACAAAACAAAACATATTCAAAAATTTAAAATAAGACACACGTTTTACATTCCACAACCACCCTTGACCAAGATAATTTTTGATATCCCGGTATAAGCTTGTACGAAGAGATGGGTTGGCAACTAACTCTATATAAACTAGGATGAAAAAATACATGCCGGAGGTAAATATACCAGACATTAATTGGTGTGTGTTTGACTGTCAAACACAATTAATTAGGTTTTTCAAGTTTCACTAATTCCTACACCAAATGGTGGCCTGTCTGAAGTCATTCTTGAACGCTAATGCAGCCTACATATTATTAATATTAATATGCCGTCCCTCTTCCACATTACTCTTCGACTTTCGAGCTAATCCTTGTGATGAGAAAGAGGGATATTTTTATAATATGACATCAGACCTTTTTTTAAATAGAGAGTTTTTAATAATTTTTAATAGTTTTTAATATTTTTATTAATTTTTGTATAATTAAATTCTTAGTTTTAAAAAATGTACTGCCAGACAGCCTCATGGGTTAAATAAAATAAAAGTAGTTGAATGAGTGATATGCAAATTGAGAAATCATATTTTTCTATTAATTTTCATCAGAAATTGACAAAATAAGAAGTAAGATTAATGGTGTATAGCGAATCTCTCTGACCTAATTGAGAAACAATATTTACGTCCTAAAATAATACAAGGCTAGATGATATCACTTGTGATATTGAAATGAAATACTAGTAGTAAACAAAAGAAAGATAAAAATAAGTACCTAATTTATAATTTACTAGAGCTGTGTTGTTACTTACTTTAAAAGTAAAACTCATATTTGCACAGAGTGGCGTCTGGCGTAAAAAAATAATAATAGCAAGGTAGGCAGTGTGTCACGATTTGTAAAAGATGTGTTACAAAATCAGTGAATTTAATTTCATTTTTTTTTCATTTCACGCAAAAGATAATATTCATATTTTGCTTATTCGTAAAATCACAATAAGTGTATGCCAATAAGTAATAGTAACTATATATCCTAAACTTCTGGCAGTTTAGGTTTCAGACTTACACTGAGGAAAACATCTTGCTTAAGATCGCTAATACTTAAGCTATGGTTTTTTGAAATTAGTATATAATTATTAAGTTATGTATAAATATTACGTTTATTAGATAAATAATTATTTACCTACAAAATATTTAGTAGTGAATATACTCTCAGTCCAATGTTATGTACAGGGTGATTCAGCTAGCCCGTTCATTAAAAGATTAAAGACTTCCCATTGGAATATATTTTTGAAAATTTGGATACAGGGATTCAAGTTCTATTCATCTGAAGTAGTTCCCTTTTTCTGTCACTTCCGGTTATACCGGAAATGACTATCAACTTTCTTATTTTAAACGGAATACCTTATATTTTTTACATTTGTTGTACATGGCACAATCTATACGAGAAATTAATAGTTTTTTAGATATTTTAATTTTTCTGAAAAAAATTTATTTTGTAGTACCTTATTGAAATGCTTATCATGGACTGACAAGAAAAGTTATGGTAACAAGTTTTGGGCTATGGTTAGACGGGCCATGAAGGTTTCAGATTACGTGTATACTTTCATATTTTATTATTTACAGGGTGTTCAAAAAAATAATTTGATTCTGACTAATTTCAATAGCCCAAAGGCCATTTTTTAAATGCAACACCATTGCTCTATGTGATGGAGAATAAAGTGACCTTTAAATCTGTATTAGGATTCCCTATACCTATCTGTTAGCATTTTCTTGCTATCGACGCATTTACTTTCGATAATATAATTTTCTAGAGAAGTTTTTCAATGGTAAACCAAATTAAGTAAACCATTTAGTTCGGCAACTTAAATATTTTTCTCCTTACCAATTAAGTTTATTAGCCGATATTAAATATTTATTAAACTAATTTAATCTTTAGTTCGCCAAATACAAATGAATAATTTAATTGGTGTTAAGAAATTTTATTTATCTCAATTAAATCCTTTTCTCAGTGTAGAAAACTCGGAGTTCTTTTTAATTTACCAACATGTAAATGTATTAAAACTTTTATCTAATATTCAGGACTCTGTATCTATGAGAACTACTCTTATCTGTTATAATTATCCACTATTCCGTAGTTAATTACTTGAGTAAAGATTAAAAACATAAACCTGGAAAGTTTCCCCTTATTTTCTCGCTTGCCGAATTTTCTCGCAGAATAAATAAACAATTTTCAAGTGTTCTGTAAACAAAATCTGCTTAATGAAAAAGTTACTAACGCTATTACAATCATCACGTTCGATAGCTACCACTTAAAACGGTGGAGAACATGAAAAATAAACATGTCTTCATCGTAGGTAAATACATAATTTTCCCATCCAGAATATTTTCCGCGGGCGTTACGTCCACTTCCAATCCACTATCGAGCTCCTCTTGCTAAAAATAACGAGTAAGGTAGTGTGTTTATTATTGAACAAATGGATTGCGGATTACGGTTCACGATGTGAACTTTAACGACACAGGGGATCTCAACTGGGAATGACGTCAATGGGCATGCCTCAACAACGTGCATTACCCGTGAATGTTGATACGATGACGCCCCAGCTCGACGACTCCATCCATAGAGCGTCGTAACTATTGTTCCCAAGGATGTAAGATACGCGGGAGGTAGTTAGTAGATCGCTTTTTCTATATGGATAACATAAATAGTCTGTCAATTCTTCAGCTCAGCCAGTTAAGAGGAATTCAATGATGTACATCCTCTTACATTTTTTACAGTTTATACATTTTTCAAGTACCTAATTAAAATGTACAGGGTGGGCCGTATAAGAGTGCGTATCCCCTTATCTCAGAAACTATGTGAGATAGAAAAAAAAGTTTTATATAAATGTTGTTTGCGTTAAAGATGTCGGTATTTTTTAAATATAGTTATATTTGTAGCTCTTCAATATACAGAATGATGAACTAAACTTATCTTTTTTTAAATGGAACACCCTGTATATTATTACATTTTTGAAAAGCTCTTCAAAAGACTTGTTCAACGATATATAATATGATGGGTCTGTAGCCCACCGTTTCGGAGCTATTGACTGTTATCTTCAGGAAAAGGTTAATATTTGTAGCGAGCTAGAAAAGTTACTGATTGAGGTGATAAGCTGTAATTTGGGCCAAGAAATTCTAATTTGGTCTATTTTATGAAACTTCGGTCTAATACTAAAATAAAAAAATTGCAACAGTGATGCCAAGTTTCGTGAAATTTAATTTTTCATGATTTTTTTAAATGGAACACCCTGTATTTTATTACATTTCCTGAAAGTCCTTGCAAAGACGAGTTTATTGATATATAATATCAGGGGTCTACGACACACTTATAACTTATATTTTTTTATAACTTATATTGCCATCTCTTAAATTTGATACAAATATTTAGAATCGTATGAATATCTGGCAGTTATCTTAAATGATATTTTCTTACATAATCTCTCAATGTTAAAGCTGGACTTTTGTGATTAAATATATAACATTTTATTAAGCCTACTTTTTCTTGCAGAGAATACATTACATACAAACATGCATAACTTATGTGTCAATTCCTGAAGAGAAACGCAGATTAATCCAAAACGGTATGTCGTAGACCCCTGATATTATATATCAATAAACTCGTCTTTGCAAGGACTTTCAGGAAATGTAATAAAATACAGGGTGTTCCATTTAAAAAAATCATGAAAAATTTCACAAAACTTGGCATCACTGTTGCAATTTTTTTTATTTTAGTATTAGACAGAAGTTTCATAAAATACACCAAATTAGAATTTCTTGGGCCAAATTACAGCTTATCACCTCAATCAGTAACTTTTCTAGCTCGCTACAAATATTAACCTTTTCCTGAAGATAACAGTCAATAGCTGAAACGGTGGGCTACAGACCCATCATATTATATATCGTTGAACAAGTCTTTTGAAGAGATTTTCAAAAATGTAATAATATACAGGGTGTTCCATTTAAAAAAAGATAAGTTTAGTTCATCACCCTGTATATTGAAGAGCTGCAAATATAACTATATTAAAAAAATACCGACATCTTTAACGCAAACAACATTTATATAAAACTTTTTGTTCTATCTCACATAGTTTCTGAGATAAGGGGATACGCACTCTTATACGGCCCACCCTGTACCTAATTAAAATGTACAGGGTATTCGCGTATATTTGGACCCCTACCTACAGGGGTTATTAAGAAAGTTAGAAAAAAAGTTTAAATACAAAAGTTGTTTGGTTTTTCACGTATTATCTTTTGGCTTGGTCGAAAAAAAAATTGCATGTCGTAAATTTGAGGAAACCAATTGAACATAATATTTTTAAATGGAACACCCTGTATAATTTTAGACGCTTGGGGAAAATATTTTTCTCTGATCTCAAAAATATATATTTTGTGGACATTTGCACTGACAGTTTTCGAAATATTTAATATTTAATGTTTGCAATAAATCATAAAAAAAATATTAAAAAATGAAAATATTAGGAAATGTTTAAATAAGTCAGGAGGTTGCAAAGAAAATCGTAGAATATTTTTTATTACTGTTGGTTTCTACTGTTAAATATTTTTAGTTCTTTGTATTTTTTGTATTTTTTTATGGTAGGTACTCGCTGTTGAATATTTCAAAAACTGTCAGTGCAAATGTCAACAAAATATATATTTTTGAAATCAGGAAAAAAATGTTTTCCCAAGTGTGTAAAATTATACAGGGTGTCCCATTTAAAAATATTATGTTCTATTGGATTTCCCAAGTTTTCGACATGCAATTTTCTTTTCGACCCAGCTAAAAGATAATACGTGAAAAACCAAACAACTTTTGTATTTAAATTTGTTTTCTAACTTTCTTAATAACCCCTGTAGGTAGGGGTCAAAATATACGCGAATACCCTGTACAAATACAGGAATTCAATTTTACAGGGAAAATCATATAGTTGTCGAGAATTAAGACAATAAGGAAGAGGTCAGTTTTCCGTGGACATACACATATGTATGGCATACATTTAATGAAAACATAATTTTAAGTCTAGTTAGGTATCTATTATTATAATACTTTTCATGTAGCTAAACTGTTTGACAAACTTGGTTACTTTCTGGCTAGCATTCTGGTTCATAAATGCGGTGGACCATTAATGTACAACTAGATAAAATTTGATACCACAGAATTATTATCAACGTTGTTTACTTGTGCACCACAAAAGGCCTTGTCCGCACCCTGGCTATACATCGATGAGTTCGTGTCCCTATAAGTGGACGAGTAGCGTCAAGGTCACCATCGATTTCGTGAAATTACAGCCTGCTCATTTTCACGCTCACAATAGGTCATTTTAGAAAAAAATAATAATTTTAACAGTTTGGAAAAAGGAGTGTAAAAATTATTGGAAAGTTTATTTATCTAAATCGACAAAGTGAAAGTTAAAAATACGCATGTTATTTAAATGTAATTTATACAGTTTGGGACACATCACTTAAATGTATTATATGACGTTATCAGTATACATGGGCGTCGTATCCAGAATCTCTAGTGAGGGGGCGAAATAATTTTGGAAAATATATATGGAGGCGATTTATTGGAAAATATACAAAAAGAAAGAGCAATGATTATTTTTGTTGCAGCAATAATGTCCAAATATCTTCAAATAGGTGGAATTTAGGTATAAGGGAATGCTGATATCAATCGAAAGAGAATTAAAAGCTACATCCATTATCATTATAAAACATAGGGTGTTGTGTTTAAAATAAGTGAGTTATTGAACTTTCAATTTGACACAATTGGTCGGTGTTTTTTCGACGACCTGTCTAACTTGTATCAACTTTCAAATACTACAGATGTGTGGATATACCTTTTAGTATTTCTCGTCTAAAATTGTAGCCCTCCAGATTCAAAACTAGAAGAGATAGAACCTATTAAGCTTAAGTATGTTTTTCCAAAATTTTTGAAAAAGTCCAAATATCTCAGAAACGATTGAGTTTAGGGATAGGGTATTCTTATGAAACTTACCTTTAAATTTGACGTAGAATCCAAAAATGAAATAAAAAATAGTACATTCCATTTGAAATAAGCGAGTTGATGTTTACTTCCGTAAGAACCGAAAGTGTGACGTCACCGGCAATATTTTTAATCAATAGAAAATTGCGAGAAACCCCCGTATACAAATTTTCAGAATTCCAGTAGGCGCAGTATTCTAGAAACGTCTAATGGAAGGTCTTCGTGGAACACCCTGTATTGTCGGCTATTTTGTCTGTGCTTATGTATCCTCTGATAATTGATATATTCTAGTCTAGAAACTGTGGTATTTTATGGTTAAATTATAAAAAAAGTCATATTAACTTTTTTGAAAAAAGTGTTTTATTATTTTATTACGTTAAAACATGATATTTTAATATTTTAAATTTATTTGCCACCTCATTTTGATTGCATCATAAAGTAACAGTAAAACGAAAACCTAACCAGAAAACCCATTGCGATATTTCAGGTGTAGGTATGTTTTCATTTGGTATAGGATATTTACACATATACGACATGGGCCATCTTTAAATTATGTGACGTTGTCCTTAGTATTTGACTCGAAAGCCAGGGGGCAGTCGCCCCCTGCCCCCCTCCTTGGAGACACCCGTGTCAGTACACATAATACATAAATATATTAAAAATGGGATTTTAACGGGGCAGCAACAGGGAAACTTAATTATTTAATCAAATAATTTTTTTAATGCATGCAAGTGGCAAGTCACATTTAACAGTAATGATGTAAATATAATAAACATTTCACACTTTTTTTTTGTAACCATGGTAGAACAAATGTTATTGCTAACATAACGAAGTAATCTTTTTTTAATTAACTATCAGGAATAGGCAAGAGGCTAAATCTATAAGTAAATTATTATATTTAGGTATTTTCTCCACTTCTGCAGTTTGCCATTTATGCATTGTGACAAAATTTAATTTAGTTTTTTTGCATTTTTTTAGAAAACATTTTTTGACATTTTAAATATTTACATCTTTATATTTTTTTGCTTTCGTGAAGACCCCATTTTGCCTCTGATGGCTACCAATAAAAAAAACACATTTTTTTATATAAAATATATTCATAAAAAGATCTTTTGAAACTTTCATACAAATATATAATACTTAAACAAACAATAAATAACGTTACAATCACAGATAAAAATGTAGAACCTTACAGAACTATTTACAGAATGGAATGCCTATATATACAAAATGAAAATGATACAGTCAAAAAAATAAAAAATATACAAAAAATCAAAATCATTCAATTCACAAGACTAAACAAAAAATGGCAATACATATCTTTTTATATAAAAATAAAAAATATCTATGTACAACGGCGTAAAAAACTAGATTGAGCTCGTCATGAAAAAAATCAGATAGAAATGGGCACAGCAGCAGGTTGCAAAGGCCTCAATACCGGAACCAAGTTGACCCTAGGGGCGCTAACTCTGTCTTTGGCGTGTCTTTTGACATGCTTTGCCAGATGATCGGACCTCATGAACCTCCTCTGGCAGTATTCGCACTTGAACTTTTTTTCACCAGTGTGAGTCCTTTTATGCCTGGACAACTCGTCGGACCTCGAAAATCTCCTTCCGCAGTCCTTCCACTGGCAAATAAAGGGCTTCTCCCCAGTGTGAGTTCGGTTGTGAGCCTTCAGATGAGATGATTTGAAGTAGTTCTTACCGCAACCCTCGTACGTGCACTCGTACACCCTTCTGCGGACTTGGGCGATTGGGGGTGGGGGCGCAAGCAGGACTATTTGCGTCGGCAACATCGTACCATCGGCAGAGATGAAGAAAGTTTGCGTTTGACTGGTGGGAGTGACTAGTTTTGGAGCTAAAGCGGGCAGAGATGGGATTGTAATTTTTGGCGGAAGCGCCGGTTTTAATGTTTCTTTCGAAATATTCTTTTCACTGTTGTACACTTGTTCTTTCCTGTTCCCCATCTTGAATTTCAGGGTTTTCAGTATGTTTTCTTCCCTTGGAAGGGCAGGAACACGTGCAGGTATAGGGATAGGCAACGCTGTGCACGTTCCATCCCGATTTGCTCTCATAATCACCGAAACAGTTCTCTCTATTTTTGGAGGCTGCACAATGTTTACTGGTGGTGGCAAATTCAGAGCTTGGGGTTCTGGGGGTGGAGTGTTTATTAATAATTGACGTGCGAGTTCACTATCGTTCCTGCAGTGCCTCTTCTTCAAAGGAAAATCCAATTCTTCACTTTCAGAATCTGAGGGTTGTGGAGTGAGTATATTTGGGAAGGGTAGTGACCTCTTTTGACCCAAAAAGTTGCGAAGTTGGAAGATCGCCGAATTCTGGGTCGACTCGTCGTCTGACATCTGCAACAAAATTATTTATTTAGTACATTTGCTAAAGGTAAATAGAACAATAATTTAAAGAAATAAATCTTTAATAAGAATTCATTTTCATTGAATTAATTGTTTAAAATTAGAATAATGATATTCTATTTGTAATAAATAAAATAGGCCCAGATATAAATAATATTGACACTTCAAGTTGTTGATCCAAATTAAATTTTAACAATAAACAGCAGTTGTTTAGAGATTAAAGCATGAAAACTGAGCTTACATTTTTTAGGGGTGGCGTACTGGGTGGAGAAAGCAGGCCTCTCTCGTCTCGAATCATCTTTACACTTCACAGTCACTTAAAAACTAAACTAAGAAACTTTCAGCTGAACGCGTCTTTACTCGACGGTGCCTAGGAATTAAAATGATTCCCGCATTTTGAAGCTTTGAGTGATGTTATTGCTTTGGCATGGGCTATTGGGGTGTGTTGCGTGCTGCATCCGCCAGTCGGCCAATAGTAGCTGGGGGCTCGCTCGCTAACGCCAATCCCGGTCGGTCGATCACTCGCCCAAAGCGTGATCTCTTGCATGATGTTCACGTGCACGCCGGCTGATAGCCGCCGCGCTCGACCGTGATTGTGACGTCACGGAAGCGTGCTGGCCTGGTGAAACGTCACAGGCAAGCCCGCGCAAGGTGTGTTAACCGTTGAGTGTGTAATGATCGCGCCACGTTGCCACGTCTTCGGCAGCTACAAAGAACGATGTTTATGTGTAATGTTTACACGTATTTATTTACGGTTTATCTTAATGTTTGTTCAAATAGTTGTTAATTTTAAAATGTGGCGAGGATTCTTAGTAGTCGAACTGATCAAAGAATACCTACTTCAGGAATGTTAGTATGTACCTATTAGGTAGGTACCTATATAAAAAAGTAGAAGTCTAAGATAGGGTAGTACCTAGTAGGTATTTAAGTACCTAATAGATATATAAATATAAATAAGTATCTTCTAAATAGGTAACTAAAACGGAAAATTCGTAAGTAAATTTATAGTACCTAGCATTCTTATCCTATTATGCATGATAGGTATTAGGTCGGTATAATAAATACCTGTTGTGTAGATAATTGTTGAGATTGCAATTTCAGCCTAATTCATACTAGGTACGATATACCTAACCAATTAGTCAATTTCTGGGTACCTACCTACCTATTTAAATACCTATCCTGAGTAATAAACTGTAAACTCATGTAGGTATCATAATTTTCTGATAAAAAAACATACATCAAGTTTAACACATTTAGCTGCCACATTCAATTGTAGTAGGTCGAGATGAATTAACCCAATTTCGACATTTTTATCATACCTATTCGAATAAACCTAGATACGGGGACTGGAAACTTGGCAACTCTGTTTGTTGTTGCCGTATACAGTCGGAGGACGGAGAACTTTTCTAGTTCTTGTTACCCAATTAAACAAATGCGCGCAATTCTAGCAATTTAATAAACAACCATGCAATAATGTCAATTTTAAATGAATAATACCCTACCTTTGTCTATATAATACAGTCGATGTAGGTAGGTACTATAGGTATCTAGGCATTAATATGATTCGAAAATAGGTAGAAGTAGGTACGTAGGTACTTAGATAGGCCTATAATTTAAACTGACTCGTATGCTTTTTGTTTAATGAGATGCTCTTCTGGTTGTTTAAAACAGGAAACAGAAAAAAATGTATTTATCTGAAGTACAATAACTACCTACCTCACAGAAAAATATTTTCTCTTTTTGTTGTAGATACATACCTAGGTAGGTAGGGTATATACCTAGGACCTAGGTACAGGGTACAGAGCAAGAAAACCATAGGTATTGGGTAAGTAGCTAGCTATGTAAATATGATGTACAGCAGAAAAAAACAAGAAACCATATACCTACGTAGGTAGCTCCCTAAGTAATGTATCTATGTTATGACAGGTATAAATACCTGGATGTTATGAAATTAGAAAATTGGTTTTTACGATTTTTCAAATTTGAAAAATTGAGTAAGTTGTGCAAGTAGGTACTTCACTAAATGGAAGTAGGTAACCAATTTAATCCGATATACCTAAATGAGATAAAGATAGCAATAGTGCGATAGCAATAAGTCATCCGCGTAGATTTATTATGTCTACCTAGGTATACTCGTAATCTATAGGTACTGGTCAAAAGAAGTCAAGTAAACTCGAAACAAGAATCCAAGCGATGCAGGACATAAAGAATCCCCTGCCAATATCCATTAACCCTGGTCATGACCTGGGATGGTTTGAGGCCGAGCGGGATTATCGCTCTTTACCCTCCCCATCGCTGTGGGCCTGGACTGCCTCGTGGAGATGGACCAGTGTTCGTAACTTTTTGTTCTAGGTTATCTGTAGATATGCACCAAAAAATCCGTAGAAATCCGTAGCACCTATATTAGTCATGCTATTAGCGAACAGAACAGTTATATGGAGGAAAATTAAAAAGCAAATAAATAATTATTTTATAAAATTTTTATATTACCTATATACATATATAAAAATAAAATAGAAACCATTAAAAAAATAAAATTCTTTTAAATATACTATTATAAAAATATCTGAAAAATAAAAATATAGAGGAGGCGTTAAAAGGAATATTAATTGGTCTCATTTAAATTTTGCAAATAATTTAAATGGTATTTATAAATACGTACTTATTGTATAAATTCATTAATATTATTTTCAAAAAAGAAAAAAGAAGCATATAGGTATAAAAACTTTACACAAAAAATTAATTGTTTATCTTCAATAGGTGAACTTCAAATTTCATTTTGAAAACATTGAAAAACGTAACCTTACATTATTTATAAAGAAATTATCACTGATTCTGTCTGAAGTGAGTCTTAGAGGTATCTAGATAGATACTAAACGCCTTAAATACTTAGAAGTGACCACTGCTTTTTTACTGCACTGTAAATATTTTAATTAAAATCTCAGTTTTCATCAGAATAAAAAAGTTGTATTTTTTATGGTCATACAGAATCTTGTTTGTACTTTATATTTCATGCTATCAACTAGTTCAGGCTCACAATCGAGGTACAATTATTGTTCATTTCTGAAGTTGGCTGAATTCCGTAGAAAATCAACGTTTATCCGAAAATCCGAAAAAATATACAAAATCCGTAGATCTACGGATAAATCCGTAGAGTTACTAACACTGAGATGGACCCCATCCTTCACCAACCCCGACCACAAAAGTGATACATGTGGGTGATTCATGGGGTCTCCTCCTGTCCTGGCTCTACCCTGCAGGCTGGGTAGGATCTTCTGGCGGTCTTCTGTCTTGTCTTCTCTCTTCGCCTGCATGTCTAACCCACCGGAGGTAGTCTGTCTCGGGCGATGCGGCAAGTGCCGCTCTCGTCCTGGGTGGTGGTTTGGGGTATGTCAGGAGTGGAGCCGGGGATGCTCCACCAACTGGCTCTTTAGCTTTATGCAAGGTAAGGGAAGGGTACTCGAAGTTATCCCGCGACGGCTGTCGGCGGTCGCGGCTTCGAGGGGAGGTCGAAGCTTGTCGCTTCGTAGCCCTCTACGCTTGTCCCGGGTGGAATCTGAAACATAAGATCTTACTCTCATCCTGGGTCCGGCAGTTGGAGTCTTGGCCGCTTGTGTACAGCGGCCGCAGTCATAAAGAATCCACAATGATATTTTTCAGAAATATAATATATATATTTTTTAATTTTGATGTACCTAACTCCGCATAGCTTCCATGCACTAGTGACATTAACTGTAATTAGGTACATAATTACATAGAAATAAATAAATGTTTTTGGCCCTCTAATGTCCTGTAAATAATTTTATAACTGACGACGTGTTCGCATGGATTCTTGTTTTTACTATATTCGTATTGCCTCATTTTATACTTATATGGCCTTATGATATTTTATCTAAATTCTTTCTGTGACAAATTCGATGCACCGTCATACTGACTCGATTGACATACACTTTTACCTAGAGCTAAAAAACGGTAATTGCCTGATAATTATCAGCAGATTTATGGAATGATTTCATTGTGCCTTGTGACGTCAAATATTTAGGTAGGTATATTACTTGGAATACTCTACAGTCTTCAGATGACCTTATGCATATGCACTCTATGAGTCATATCCGTGTTATAATAATTGCATTCAGCTAGGTATACGTAATTTAGGTGGATATACAGGCTGTTTCACGGTGACCACCCATTAGAGTATGTCAGAGACTACTTAGATTTGAAGAGTGAACATTTAGACCATTAGCCATCTTTGCAAGAAATTTAAACATTTTGGTTATTGTAATTAAGTCTTAATAAGATAAAAACAAAAAGAGATAGGTATAGAGAAGTGTAATACAGATTAGCAGAGAATAAAATTCTGCATCATATTATGCTACGATATACAGGGGGTCCTATTTAAAAAAAATCTTCTTGGTTTGAAGTTAATGAAAATTGATACTAAATTTTCAGCACCCGGTATAGGTACATTTAAACAACTGTTAAGATATAGCTAGAAAGCTTAGATATTCAACAACTTCCCATATGAATAACTTTGTTAAATATTACTTTTTTGGAGAAAGTTCTTTATTGAAAGTATTGAAAGTTTTTTATTGAAAGTTCTAAAATAACGCGTAGAATCTAAAAATGCAATAATAAATGGGGTGTTCCATTTAAAATAAGAAAGTTAACGGCGACTTCCGGTATAACCGGAAGTGTACGTGGGCGCCATTATTTTATTTTAGGAGAGCATACTAAAAAACATCCTGTATTTTCGAAATTTCTGATTGTATTTTTCTATTTTTCCAAGACGTCAACACCCTACACTTTTTAAATGTGAAAAGAGTAGGTGATAGGTCAAGGGCGGATTTACGGGGGGGGGGCGTAATTACCCCCCCATGAATTAAAATTTGACACTAGCAAAAAGTAAAAACATAAACGTACTTCACATAGGGATGTTTTATTAAACGCTTCTATTTGCTATTTCATGTTTGTTCAAAGAAAAACACTTTAAAAATGTGGTTCGTTGAGATACCCCCCATGTTGAAAAGGTAAATCCACCCTTGTGATAGGATATCATTTTCCTTGGAACGAGAAAGAGAATTTTTAAAAATACGACTGTATTTACCTATTACGTCCTTGATTTATTTTTGAGATACAGCTGCATCTTGATTACCAGTTATTTCGGGTATTTTTAGCCATATATATGTATCGTATAATGGTAAACACTAAACTTTCAGGATTGTATCAGAGACGCCTGAATTTCTTATGAAAATGACAAATGAAAAGTTAACAAAGGAATACCAACTTTGTTATTTATAATAGAGTTTTCGCTTATTTTCATATAGGGTTCTCTTTCTATCGGATAAATATGGGTACCTATACAGGGTGTCTCAGATTTAACGTGATATCTCGATTAGGGTGGGTTTTACGACAAAATGACAAGAGATATCTTTTGTTGTAAATTCATCAGGGCATATTTTGAATATGGGTTTTCGTTTATACAGGGTGACCCGTTTAAGGGCAGGGGCAATATGTTGAGAACTTTTAAATAGAATATTCTGTATTTTTCTTGCCATTAAAATTGTCTTTAATTGTGCTCTATAGCAGTATTTACTTTTTAAATTTGAATGTTGCCTTATTGAGTTATTTAGTAATATATGAGGAAATATAAAAGGTTTTATTTTATTTTACATTTTTATTTATTTACATTTGTATTTTTATTTTTTATTTTTTGTATTTATTTTACATATTGTATAAAAATTGACATTTGTAAAGTACATTGTAAAGTAAGTGTATTCTGCCGTTCAGTAGGTATTATAGATCATTTGTAATCACGAAGGATTGGAAAACATTTTACTAAGATGTTTTTTCTTGCCAATCTAACTAATTGCCTGCTCAAATGACTTTTACAAACAAATAATTTCTATTTATACTCTAACATAAAATCAATAATCCTCATTTCAGTCAGAATGTAAATATAATTTCTATATGCTGCTACACATTATATTATAGATATTACTATTAAGTAATTATTAATTGATAATGGCTACTTCTTAAATACAATTTTTTTATTATAGATATACTTACCTATAAATATAGAGTTATATGTTGGTATAGATATTGAATATAAACAGATATGATATATCTAGTAAAGATGTTATTCTATAAATAAAAAGTAAAAATCTCAATATTAAATATTCGGAGCTAAATATACTTTGTTTTGGAGAACTACATTTATTTTTCAATAGTAAACTAAATTAAGTGCGCCAACTAAATCAGTTTCCCTAAACTAAACATTTTATTCGGCAGAATTAATATTTTTAATTAACTTTGTTTGCTAATATTAAATACTTAATATTACTATAATAATAAATGCTATATTAACACCAATTAAATCTGTAAATCGCCAAATACGAATAATTAAATTAATTAGTAGTATAACAAATGTTATTTCTATCGATTAAATAATTTTCTCAGTGTACATAATTTAATTTATTAAACATTTCTAAAACAATATTTAAACGTTATTAGGAGTGTTTATTTGTCATTTCAATGTGTTTTTGTGACGAAAACCTTCACTAATTTATATATAACAACACACCTACTGAATATTATTATAATTTAAGTAAGTTTTAATTACCTGCCTTCCTACCTTCTGGAAAATTTTAAGGTAATTTAAAGTTTTGCTTAGAAATAAACTTACGAGTGCAAAAGATATCAATTTACGATATGACTAGTGCGGAGGGCAATTCCGGAAAATTTGTCATTCATTTTTATACTGTTTTTGTTGATCTCTGTTGCGCCATATTTTATTGCATCCGTGTGTGGCTGGCTTTAGACGTCTTTGTAAATACTTCGCGTAGTTTTATCCACTGACAAGGTCGTAAAGCTCATCCTGCTAAAAATCCAATCTTTACGCTGAATCGCTTCATATAGACACTCAATAATAAAAAAATAAAAAAATGTGTATTAGCGATGCTTTTATGTATCTACGTTGTATGAAGATATATTTTGAATAAACTGAAAGGTGTTTAAAAAATTAAATATACCCCAGTTATTCCTGAGTGTTCCTCAAACACTAGGTATTTATTTTCATAACACTATTTGCTTTTTAATTTGATGTTATTGTTTACATTTAAATTTGTCCATAGGTACAAGAAATTTGAGTTTCATTATTTTCTGGAAAACGGTTGATCGTATCAATTTTCTGTTAAGAATTTTTTTGGTTTTTTTACTTTCTCTGCCGAAGTTGAGTCATCAATTTGCGGAAATTCAGTGGCGTGTCATTTTTTTCTTTAAAAAAACGTGAGTAGGTTACCTACACTCATGATTGATTAAAATGTTTGCAAAATGTAACCTATGAATATCGATCTCGATAGGTATATACTGTTCAGGAAATATACAGGGTGTTCCAATAGTGTGACAAAGTTCCATTACTCCTAGGCCATAATATAGAGTGATCTACAGGGTCCTGCACCACAGCTCCCTTCTTTTGTAGCTCATGAACCGGTGCCTTTATAAATTTCGTTCAAATTTGACTGCAAACTATTCGTAGAGAGGCACATTTTGAAAATATTTTCAAATATACAGGGTGCTCTAAAAACATGTACCATACTAAAGTTATGTTTTTTTAAATGGAACACCCTGTATATTTTTTCATTTTTGGATTCTACAGAAAATTCTAAACACATTTCATGTAGGATGTCCTATACCTATCTTCAACATTTTTTTGAAATATTGACAGGTGAATATTGACATTTTTGCAACTTTGACACCCTGTAAAATCTAAGCGGTTTGAGATCAAGCAAAACGGTTTCCACATTCCTATCTTAACTTTTCATAAGCTATCGTTTGGTACTAATTTCAAATTTATACAGGAATAAAAAATTTTAAAAATTTTCAGAAAATTTTAAATTTTTGGATAATTCTGAAATTAGTACCAAACGATAGCTTATGAAAAGTTAAGATAGGAATGTGCAAACCGTTTTGCTTGATCTCAAACCGCTTAGATTTTACAGGATGTCAAAGTTGCAAAAATGTCAATATTCACCTGTCAATATTTCAAAAACAGTTGAAGATAGGTATAGGACATCCTCAATGAAATGTGTTTAGAATTTCAGGTAGAATCCAAAAATGCAAAAATATATAGTGTGTTCCATTTAAAAAAACATAACTTTAGTATGGTACATGTTTTTAGAGCACCATGTATATTTGAAAATATTTTCAAAATGTGCCTCTCTACGAATAGTTTGCAGTCAAATTTGAACGAAATTTATAAAGGCACCGGTTCATGAGCTACAAAAGAAGGGAGCTGTGGTGCAGGACCCTGTATAAACTGGGGCCATAGCAAACCTATATATTTTTAAATGGAATGACATATTTTTATTTCATATTTAAATTAACATCGGATCATCATCATTTTAAAATAACAGCGGATCATACTACATATTCGGATCATTTTTCGGAATAGGTCAATATAGGGTTTAATAGTACCTATTATACAGAGTAGTTCAGAAGATATGAGCACTTTTGTATCTTAATCTCAATAAATTGGGCACTCTGTATCTCTTTTAAGACAATAAATACTAGATAATTTTTGGCTTCGAGCCGAAAAACCGTCTAGCTGTACCCAAAAAATCATCAAATCAACCTGTATAACTTTTAAGTGAAACTTATTTTTTAAAATGTCAAATACCAAAATGATAAAGCATTAATGACGTCTTATTTATCAAACAAAAAAAAAACAGTCGCCCAGTAGGTACCTTCCTACAGAAATAGAAAACAAAATGGTAGTTGGGAGAACATTCAATTTAAAAACTAGTCGAAATTCTTAATGGAACCTGAAAATAATACCGTTAATAATTCAGTTAAAAAATGTGCCTTCCTAATTCCTAAAAAATTTCTCAACACTATCAAGTCGGCCACGCTCGTTGAACTGCGCGTAAACCATAAAACCGCCTCGTATCGGCGGGAATCAAAATATCCACGACCGCGCCTCATGGATATGCGGACCTTGTTTACGCCGTGTCGATAAACAAAGGAAACTCGACTCATCCCACGGCCCACTAAGACGGGGTCATCGCGCGCGTCGCAGGTGGTTCAGGGCCGGCGCGCCAACTGCGACTGTTTATCATCGGTCCCTATGCAAAGTGAATCCATTTCAATTTTTAATAGGGGTTTAAAGTTCCAAGTGAGTAATTTTAACCGTAATTTCTGTATTAAGTACTGCCATTGTCTAGAATAGTGGTGGCGTGCAATGTGTCATAAATAGAAAACAACCAATGTATCTACCTAATTGGAAATATAGCTACGAAGGCGTAGAAGGTACGTCAAAAATGTTTCTTCGATTTGGTAGATTTCAGAGTATAAATTCTGAATTCACACTTTAAACTCTGAACTCTACGAAGCCGTAGAAGGGTCATGTATGAAATTTTTTTAAAATGCAGACTTTAAACTCTGAATTCAGACTTTAATCTCTGAATTTAGACTTTAATCTTTGAATTCAGACTTTAAACTCTGAATTCAGACTTTGAACTCTAAACTATCAATTGCTGTGCCTGAACGTACGACTGCAATTAGGTAACGGGATACTGTGCCTTAAGAAAGTATCTACAAAATATGTATTAGTGGTATTAGTGGTATCCCGTATATATGACTATAGGAATGAATTTTAGGTATAGCACATTCTACATAAACTAAAATTTGAGTTTTGGTGATTTTCTCGATTTCGACTTTGTCCTGAAAATTTGGACAATATAGGTAATTTCAGGACATTAATATAGTTGTTAATATTAAAGTCTGAATTCAGTCTTTAAAGTCTGAATTCAGTCTTTAAAGTCTGAATTCAGAGTTTAAAGTCTGAATTCAGAGTTTAAAGTCTGAAATCTACGAAAGCGAAGAAAAATTCTAAACTATGAATTTAGACTCTGGACGCTGAATTCAGACTTTAAACTCTGAATTCAGACTTTAAACTCTGAATTCAGACTTTGAAATCCGAATTCACACTTTAAACTCTGAATTCAGACTTTGAACTCTGAATTCAGACTTTGAACTCTGATCTTTCAACTGTTATGCCTGAACATACGACTCTAATTATTAGGTAACGGAACACTGTGCCTTAAGAAAGTATCTACAAAATATGGGCGTATATACCGAGGAAATAATCCGTAGACTCTTTAATGAAGACTCTGAACAAGTAACTTATTTCGTCTATGAGTGTAGAGCGGTAACTTAGTGGAAAACCACCTTTTGTGAGATGTTAACTTAATACTTAGTTAGGCAATTTAAATGATTTGTTATTAAAAAAATAATTAATATACTGAATTTTGGCAAAATAATTCATTTGTTTTTCATGACAGTACTCTTATTGTTAGTGATATCATAAAGATTATCCTTGTTTTATATAAAATTCCGTATATCTGTTCAGGAACGAATTTTAGGTATAGAACATTCTACATAAAATAGGCCTCAATTTATCCCCTATGCCCAATATATATACATGATGGAGTTGCCATTTGAAAAATTTCAGTTTTGGTGATTTTTTCGATTTCGACTTTGACCTGAAAATTTGAAGACCCTGTATTATACTTTCTGGAAATTAATGTAGCTGTTACTATTAAAGTCTGAGTTCAGAGTTTAAAGTCTGAATTTAGAGTTTGATGTCTGAATTTAAAGTTTAAAGTCTGAATTCAGAGTATGAAGTCTAAATTCAGAATTTACAGTCTGAAATCTTCGAAAGCGAAGAAAAATTTTCGACGTGGTCCTTCTACGCTTTCGTAGAAATATAAATATTGTATATTTTCACTAAATTATCTTTATGATTACTTAATACAGTGCCGAGATATTTCACTGATATTTCCACTAGATTTTTCTTTCCATACGCACGAAAGTATTTACAGAAGGGCAGAGGGGGCACGAAAAAAAATTAAATTCTCTAGAATTTCTACTTAGTAACTAGAAATTTCTACATACTAATTAGAAATTTATACTTATCAGAAATTTCTACATAGGTACTAAAAAGAAATTTGAATGTAATTGTAAAGAATCTAGATTATTTTTTTCTTTAAAATTAATGGCATATATTGAACGTATTTTTCTGAGTACTTTTTGGACGAAAAACTTGAATTAATCCTCCTATACCGTTTCGACTATCCAAGTGGATCAAGGACCTAGTCGAAGCTTATAAAAATTGATCCACTTTTTATATCTGCTAAGGGGCAAGATCCTCTTGCACCGCCACTGCATCCTAGGATATCCTAGGGTAGTCGCCAATGTCCTTTGGACATTCTAGGACTTCCTGAGGACGATGTGTGTTACTTGGGCAGAAACAACATATTAGCCGACACGTTGCTACAGAAGAACATAAAACAACCGCTGAACTGCCTTCACAGAGTAATTTTAATAGAGATTTTACAGAATTTATGATTGCCTGCAATATTCCCTGGATTTATTATGTAGAAATTTCTACTTCTATTAACCTCTAAAATCTCTATTAAAATTACTTTGTGAAGGCAGTCCAGCGGTTGTTTCTGGCCACAGAGAAAAAATAAATTCTCTAGAATTTCTACTTACTAACTAGAAATTTCTACATAATCCTACCTATCAGTAGGTGCTGTTATATATTTAAACAAAATATTTACATTACCATTGCACTGTTTACAAACAGATTATTATCTAAACGACTATATAAATAAATACAATACCCAACATCTATCAAAAAAGGAATTATTTTATTACGGTTACCTATGCAGGTAGTTGAAAATAATATTTCTCCAAATCTGTTACGAAATGTTGACATGCTATTTAAATTACAAAAAAGTGTTATAAAATATGGCACTGTTTTTTCGTTAATTATAAACATTTGTAATTTATTTACTGTTAGTAATATATAAATACGGAAACAATTTTATTTATTTATAAACTTATATATGTGGCCTTCTCAACGTTAAGCGGTGCTTGAATTGAATTTTTAACAAAATAAGGCAAGTGGGAATCACTTCAAATATTTATCGACGCACTTTCACTCGCAATTCTTATATAAGTACAGAAATCTTATTATTCTCAGTCGGTTCTTCAACATAAGCTTCGGTGAAAATGTTGGACTTCCAACCTTCATGCACTTTCAACAAGTTTGTGAATCAACAACAATAACGATGTAGATAATAGTAAGATACTTACAAAATATCTTCTGGACAATCAGCAATGTCTGAATTCCTATAGGCTATATATGTTACGTTTTTCGTTTCAATAAGTCAAAAAGAAACAGTTATTTTTCACAAATTTTGGACTCATATATTAGTTTCAAACAAATTGAACTCGGGAACAAATGGGAGATTACTGCATTTGCAGCATCTTGGATGTTCGAAGATACAAAAGCCTGATTTTCTTTTTTTAAGTGATTGATCACTACGACTATTATTTAAAATTAAACCTATACGAACAAGGGGATACATAGCTCTATTCTAACTCTATATCATTCTTACAAATCTTAAGAGCTCTCCAGGGAATGTTGTATTAACATTTAAATATTTTTTATGCCCGTGTAAACGGACGCCACTAGGTGTTTTTCACTCTTACCAGCAAGTAAATATGTTAATAACTGAATTCCTTTGCATATGAATTTGTTTATATCAGAGAGCGTAGCAATTCTTCGAAAAATAGTCTATATAAATACATTTGTTTTGCTAATTTCTCGTACTTTGGCTTCAATACGTTTTTATGATTCGCCTGATTTACATGAAACT
This sequence comes from Pogonocherus hispidulus, assembly GCA_963924545.1. NCBI lineage: Eukaryota > Metazoa > Arthropoda > Insecta > Coleoptera > Cerambycidae > Pogonocherus > Pogonocherus hispidulus. Next base: position 79,471,320 of record OZ004694.1, read on the forward strand.
GATAAATATTGATATCACACGTTTCATATACATTGACTGCGCTTCTAAAGTTTCTCTACTGCCCTAACTATGAAAGTAGGTAATACTTAGGTAAATTGATCTAGTTTTGTTCAGAAATAAGATTCTCTATCCACAGTCGATTTAATAGTATATTTGGCGTCCTGAAACACCCCCCGAATAAAGAAATCTGATGCGTAAATTTCATCTGCCCCCATATTGAACCTACATTTTACGGTGAGGTCAACGGTGGTCATAAATTGACTAAAAAGGACCTATTTCGTAAACTGCAAAATACAATCAAATACCACACTTGTCGACTGCAATTTATTGGGATTTTTATATTGCACGCCATAAATTTAATAGGCTTATATGAAACAGTCAATGTGTTCCATTATTAAATTTATAATTGGAATGATTAAGCCAGTTCCCAATACGTATTTACTGTCCTTAAAGTAGTTAAGACCTGTCTAATAATGCACTAAACACAAAATATTCCTAAATATTTTAGTCATTTTTTGACAACAGTGTCATCTAGCAGTCTTACTGAAATTAGTATGCAATTAGGTCCAAAGCAACGAAGATTTCTTTCCTAGTTGTTAATTGACTTTTTCGCATATAGTTTCACATAAAAATTCACATAAAACTCAATTTTTTTCTTAGTTTATGTAATCTAAACAATTTGCTCTGAAGGGGCATGGTTCTTAAGTAAATTTCCATTGAATTTCATAAAATTGTGTGTAACAAAAGCCCACGGTAAACGTCAAGTGGCCCTTTTGTCTGTAAGTTAAATATATTTCGAAGGCAACATCTGGCTCAAATAGATAGATTTTGAAGAACCATTTCTGGTTCTGTAGCAATGTCATTTTGGGTCATAAATAGTATTGAGAATTGTTCGGGCTTAACAAATTTAGTAAAACATTTTATGGATGTCTAATTCCGTGCATCCCTGGACACGGAACAATGTTGAGGACACAAAGCGCCAATTGGGCGTAACTAATTAAAGCCAGTAAATTGTAATGAATTATGGTGGTACTTGGAAGTTCTTCGAAGTAAGATCTTTTGTATGTTCATATAGACAATAGTGCAAAGGCATAGGTCATCCTGGTTTTTCAGGGGGTTTTCCAGGAATAATAACAGTAGAGTAAGTCGTAACCCCCTCTCGCTTTGAGACGAGGATAATATCTAAGGATTTTAGGTCACTAGCTAGTAAACAATATTTTGATTGGCCACCGTGACAGAAACAGGTCATGGTTCGCGGTACTAGACAGAGAGAAGAAACGTACTTTAACAACCAATGGGATTAGTGTATGTAAATTTCATAGCAAAGAAACTTCACTTGGAAAGTTTCGACTGAAGAAAAGTTAGTCTTCCGCGGTACGACTTCACCACCAGTTTGTAATTATTTGGGGCTTCTCCCCATAGTATGAGGCCACACCACCTCTACCAGGTACTCTACCATGAGGCATGGTAAAGTACGTTTCTCGGGCTCGAAGTAGACGCCGTTAGTTGTTTTATATAGAGTCATTCAGTTTAGAGTTCATTAGTATTGTATTCAGTAGTTTTCTTAGGTCAAATATTATTTCAGTATTTTACATTTCTATTTTGTTTACGTTTCTAAATTCTATTTATTTGTTATTAAAAACCCTTGCCTAAAAGTGCTGTGTTTTCGTGCAAATCCGCCCAACTACCCTCTCAGTGTTAGCATATAAGAAGTGTCCCAGGAATACGTCCCTACATCGAGATTCAGGATAAGATAACCCACGGTAAGTCAATACTCTTTTTATACGTCAATCACAGCATATCTCGAACCCCGCGACAGAGAAATCGATTCAGTAGTAAAACTAGACTTCCTTTCGAGATAACTGAATAATTAAGTAAGTTCCGCGAAGCCTGTATAGAGTACATCGACCAGCCTGTTACATGTGTAAAATGTGGTGCGTTTTGAATGACCTGGTCGTAGCATGTCATTTTTGGAATATGACATTGTCGTAAGTTGTCGAATATTATTCGACAACTTACGACAAAGAAAAATCATCGGTATATTCAGGTACGTGTTTCATTAAGAAGGTCAAGACTAATAACAATTTCATCGTTTGGTTTTAAGACCAACGTATTTTTGTAAGTGACAAAATGGAACGAGGCATTGGCGCTGAGATGTGACCTTAAGAATACACACCCCAAATCAGTCACGAAAAGTCGACCGAAAAGTATATTTTTCGGTATATAGATACATGATTGCAAATTAATTTCGCAACCCAAGTCATAATGGCCTTAATATTGGATTTTGCAGAGCGGATTGAATCACTAACTTGGGTAAGTGTAGGTCATCAATTGACAAAAAAGGTCTCGTGTCGGAAACCCCAAACCCCACCAAAAAACTGATGGATCCACTGGATCCTACGACCCCAGTGTCTCAGCAAAGGTGTTTTAGCAAATTAAAAGTGTTGTATATAAATATAGAGGTATATTCTGAGTAAAGATGTGAAGACTGAGATATACTGACAGGCTTGTTTTGTTCATTTTGTCTAATGGGGGGCCTTATTTTTCGGCGTGCTTTATTGCAAAAAGACAAAAATAATCTTTTGAAAATAAAAAATGTATTTTGTTATAGTTTGCGGAAGTTTTAGCACAATTCGGGTGCTTTTAAGGATTGCAAATGGTTTAACTTAACATGAACGTTATCAAATACATGTATTTGCTTCTAGTTTTCTAGGCTTGTCTGGTTTTTAAGATAATCAAACTTAAAACACCTGAGTATTTCCATGACAAATTTGTACTGATATTCATGATCGTATATAACCCGTCATCGTAAACTGTTAAGCATACCCCAGCTTTGTTTCAATTTAGTTTTAGAGCTACCTATTACTCTGCCTAAATATTTAATTCTTTACATGAGGACATCAGCAGAGTTTCCAGTCTGGAAATATTCCGGAAAAGGGCTACCCCTCTGGCTGTGAACACTAGTGATCATGTGAATTAATATTTTTTATTGAAATATATATATTTTTTTAAATTATATATTTGTTAAAACTATTATTATTGTTATTTGTGTTTTTGCATATTAAGCACTTCTCAGTTCTTTGTTGGTTTTTGTTTCTTGTATACGGGTTAGTACCAAGTCTAAAAGTACATGCTTTATTTTGGTTTAAAAGCGATCTTACTGTATTACATGTACGAAGTATGGCTGCTTTTTGTGGGCGGTTATATATACATTTTCCGTCAAGCTAAGTTGAGCGACATGATTTATGAATGAATTGCCAACATTTTTCAAAATTTCACCGTTCCATTCACGATAAGAAACTTAATCGCGGAATAGAATTATCATCTGCATATTGTATACCTCCTGGTGGTACACCCCGGTATTATACAGTATAATATACTGTCCAATATGCTTAAATAATGTAAAAAAGGCACAGACAACTTATACGAAAAATGCTTTCCATTTTCCATGTGAAAAATAACACATAATAGACATAAATTTTCAGTAAGTATAAACTTAAACTGTATATGTACAGGGTGTCCAAAATAAGATCCTCTATCCCCTTATCTCAGAAAGTATAAAAGGTAGAGAAAAATGTTAAATACGAAAGTTTTTTGGTTTTACCTGAATTTTTTATTTTTATAACTTTCTTGAATACAGGTTGTTCAGTTTCTCTGATCCAGGCATCAACTTTCTTTTTTTAAATGGGACACCCTATATTCAATTACGTTTTTGAACTCTCCTTAAAATTCTAGGTCGACATTGTTAAGAGTACCCTATACCTATCATTTACCGTTATGAAGATATTAGCATTTAAAGAAAAAAATCTGTAAAAAACACCTGCTCAAAAAATCTCGGCAAAACAAATAAGAGATCCAAAAAAAAGCTAAATAGGGTTTATTTCGTAGATAATTAGACTCAGAAATTACTTCTATGGATCGATATTACCTGATTAGTATATAGGGTGTTTTGGCTTAAAATGTATATGTTAAAACTCCAGAAAATCGAAAATCTCTTATGGAACACCCTGTATATTATTATATTTTTGGATTCTCTATTAAATTTTAACCATACTCTATATAACTTTCGCTATTCTTATTTCGCTTAGTTTTCAAGATATTGACGAAAATGTGGAAAAAATGTCAGCTATTAATCATTATCGGCTATTATTAAAAATATATCTACTATTATTTGGTATATTGTAGTAAGTGTGCCTTAATACTGATTAAGAATATATTATTCTATTAAAAACTAATATTTTTTTAAAATTATTTCATTAATTAACTAATATAAACAAATCTGATTGTAACTTGAACCACAAATAACTAACAATAATCAACAAACAACAATAAAAATAATAAATTAAATCAAGTGTCCTATATGTCCTCAATTTTCAGCTATACATGTTGTGTATATAACTGCTAGTTTTCTTACAGCACAATCACTTTGATTGAGCGCTTCAATTTCCATCCTGATTTTAATCTTGAAACCATCAACATTATTACTCTGAATTTGATAAACTCAGGTTTTCAATGTACCCCATAAAAAGTTATCAAGTGGAGTTAAATCTGGGATCCTCGGCGGCCATGGGATATTCCCGTTTGGCCCTATCCATTCCACAAAATAGTTCTTAATAAAATTCTTTACAACTGCAGTATTGTGGCATTGAACTCCATCCATCTGATAGATGATCTAATTGGCATCTTCTTCGGCATCCAATAAAGGTAAAATGCAAGTTTGAATGAATGTCATTTCCTGATATCTTACCTAAGGTACCTGTGACCATTTAAATATTGGACAAGAAAGACAGGGCCTAAAATGTGACTTATAAATAGCGCACCAAACATTTTCGTCAATATCTTGAAAACTAAGAAAAATAAGAATAGGGAACGTTATATAGAGTAAGGTTAAAATTTAATAGAGAATCCAAAAATATAATAATACACAGGGTGTTCCATAAGAGATTTTCGATTTTCTGGAGTTTTAACATATACATGTTTGAGCCATCTGTCAAAAACACCCTGTATATTAATCAGGTAATATCGATTCATAGAAGTAATTTCTGAGTGTAATTGTCTACGAAATAAACCCTATTTACCTTTTTTTTGGATGTCTTATTTGTTTTGCCGAGATTTTTTGAGCAGGTGTTTTTAAAGATTTTTTTCTTTAAATGCTAATATCTTCGTAACGGTAAACGATGGGTATAGGGTACTCTTAACAATGTCGACCTAGAATTTTAAGGAGAGTTCAAAAACGTAATTGAATATAGGGTGTCCCATTTAAAAAAAGAAAGTTGATGCCTGGACCAGAGAATCTGAACAACCTGTATTCAAGAAAGTTATAAAAATAAAAAATTCAGGTAAAAACAAAAAACTTTTGTATTTAACATTTTTCTCTATCTTTTATACTTTCTGAGGTAAGGGGATAGAGGATCTTATTTTGGACACCCTGTACATTATTTGAAGGACATGCCGAAAATAAAAAAAACCTATATGTACGTTGTTTCCTGAGCACTCTGCAACCGTTGACATGTAAATGTTCATCTGGAGGTTTGCATTTCTTTCAGAAAACCATGAAACATTCGAACTACCCAAGTAACATGATGTAATCCAAGAAAGCACAATAAACTTACTGCTGCTGGCAGAAAAGGTAAGTAAATCAATTACAGGTGGAAATTCGCAACGTTTATTAATATTTTATTTTTTGGCCTGGTTGGTATACGGGTCGGCACCCGCCTTTATTTATGACACCCGTATACATTGTACATGTGGTACATTGGCTAAGATCTTTCTGCCTAAGCAGTTTCTTAAAATTCTTAGAAGTATTAATTCTGCTGAAGGAAAATAATTTTTCATCTTGTAATTAATTTGATGTATAACAATAATTATGCGCACCTCAAACATGAGTATTATTAATTCGGAACCTTTTGACAAATACACACATAAGTGGTTAGTTATACAAATCATACCTACTCTCTAGTGTAATGTTTAATGAATATTGTTGAAACGCTTGAATGAAAGAAACTAAACGTGTTTGTATTGTATACAAAAATATAGAAGCAGCATTAATATGTATGTCAAATCAATTAGAAATTAACTTGCAAAACAACGAAAACAATAGACTTAGACATCAAATTCCAAGCTTCAAGGAATCCAGATTACCATATTTGCATTTTTTACTTAATCGAGTTGAGGCAAATAAATATGATTCATTTGCAATGCTATTTTTATCATGAACCGCAATGACAAATAATACATATGTAGAAGCATAATTTTATTTCCTATAAAATACCATGTTTTACTTTACTTCATTATCATATATTACTGATTTAATTTTTATAATTAATATTTCATTATTCTTCCAGAGTTCTCGGAAATTATAATGCTAATTTTGAGTCTTTACAGACCTTATTATTTGAATACAAACACACGTAGGCACACTGTTGGTCTGTTGGTTTCTGTTATACTATCTATCCGACAATATTGTCTATTGACTCCAAAGATTTCTTAGTTTATTTTAAGAAATCCATAATTGACTCTAGACAGGATAGCGATTCGCAACTCTTTTCTCCGATGGATGCGCTGCGAACACACCAAACAGCTGATATTTTAAAAATAGTGAAAAGCTATTGGTATTAACACGTGTGACATGAGACGCATACTCAAGGACCTTAATATTTGAAGGAGATGCCGAAAACAACTACTCCACGGACAATGTGCCCCGACTGATATTGCATTACTCATTATTGCATTACTATTGCATCTCCATTAGGACTCGCCACATCTTTCATCGAGACCAATGCAGACACTGACTGGTTTCGTGCTTATTATGCGTTCGTCAGAGTGTCACAGGTAGTGGAATAGATGAACGATGTTGCGACGTGATTGCCTAATGGGCATCGTGAATGTTAGTAGTGGTGAGAGACACACCGTAGTGCCCTCTTTGGGTCTTTACTACAATCTCTCTGACATTTATTGTAAAATTCACAGACACATACCTACCTGCTTTTCCGCAGGGCCATTATAGAAATGACGAGGAAGCTGAAATGGGAACAAATTTGCATAATATCTGGACTTTTGGACTTTTGCCGCGTTGGATATTGTAACTTAAATAAATAAAATAAATAATCAGGGCCATAATGACCCAAGAAACCTAGGTTAATTTCATTAGGTTTTGAAATATTTGAAAAAACTGAAAACTTGGAAATTTGTTTGTAATTTTTTGCAGTCTTGCTGATATTGAAAAATGAAGAGACTTTCATTCCCGAAGCAACTCTCTGTCCTCTATTGATAGATTGATAGATAGATAGATAAATGCCTTTATTTTTGAATTATACAAAATACAAAAAGAAAAGAGAAAATTATAGAAAGGTGGCGACATCCAACAGAGTTGCTCATATGCAACCACCTTGTTACATATAATAATAAATAAATGCCTAATTATTGTGTGTACAAGAATCACTTATCGATGCAGAAAGTACATGCACTACGGATACACAATCTATTTTAATTACATCAGTGATATTGAATATCATCTCTTTTATTACGTATATATTGCTTGACTCTGTTGTTAAAGTGGCTAAACCAAATGCTTCTCGGACATTGGAAGGAAGTGAATTATAAGTTTTTACAGTCGTGAATCTAAAGGATCTTTCAAACAGGCTAGTTCTATGTTTGGGTATCGAGTAAAGTTGAATTTGACGCCGTTGTACGATTATGTATATCTAAGTCTCTAAGGTTGTGTTCCGATATTAAACTTGGTTAACCAAAATCCCGGTTAAGCGTTCCATTAAATAAAAATTCCTGAAAATTGTTTAATTTTGGAACTGTGGTCACCTGAAAAAGGTTAACCAAACGTCAAAATATTGACCGTGCTCTGGGAGCGGTGCATTGGTCAACCGAAGAGTTAGCAGGTTAGGTTTTAGCGTTGAGAGAAGAAATATCAATTCTCTCAACGATTTTAATTATATTTTGTTTAGATGGTGAAGGCAGATGGGGTGGTGTTCTTGCGTTAAGAGTTATACCTAATAAATATTTATAAATTCTACTTTTCTGTATTGTATTCTGTAGTCCACTTGACCAAGTCGACTGAAAGCTACACTTATATCTATTTATAAACTACTTATATCTTGCTATAATATACCAAATTATCTGCTGTTTCATTTATTTTTTGACTGAATACTAGAGTAATAGTTAAGCACGGAATATGAAGGTATTTAAGGTTGAATGAATCCCAATAAAAACAATTCATCATCCATGTTGATTAACCAGCCAGTTCCTTAATTACCCATTTTTCAGGTTTACCAATATTTCGGTTAACCGAAATCCTGGTTGGTCGCGGATAATATCGGAACACAACCTAAGTTTTTCATACAAATATTGAGGCTTAGATGTAAAGTTGATCTTATAAACAGTTTTAGACATGTGAATGAAAAATTTTTCGTCATGTTTTTTTCGATAAAACTTGCGCAGATTAAAACAGAATCTAATACACGCATTTTGAACTTTAACCAGAACAGGATATTGAACAGGATATTTAGATTTTCAATGTGACGTTTCCTGTTTCCAGAACCATCATCAACTTAATTTTTTTAAATACCTACATGGAATTTTGAAAACATAATGTATAAGTCTCCTTTATCCACAACAATATGATATCCCAGAACAGATCATATTCGGACGTTTCGAACACAAAAAAATGCATCTTCAATCTTTCCATTCTGAATGGTACAATTTTTTATCAAACATACCCTCTTTTTGCTCGTTATACAGAAATTGATTAAAATACAAATACATATACTAAAAACGACAAAAATAAACACATTTTTGAACAAAAAAAAAAACCGCCATCTTTTTGTTCGATAAGGTACAAGCATTTACTCTGGGAAGGAAAATCTGTACAGATTTTATGACATAGATACGTCTGTGAAAATATCTAGATTCGGATTCAAAAACTATTGTATTCGAATGCATTTTTACAGAAAGAAAACGTTTTCGAGGTAGGTATCTGGAAATCTCGCAGGCCAAGATATTCTTGAAAACAGAAAACAATGTCTTTATCTTTTCACTTATCTCTCCTATTACTTAACCATGTTACACTGATAAGGCTGATAAGAATTACCAATTAGATTTACATTTGACCTAGGAGTAAATCTAATAAAAGTAGATAGGTATGTAAACACATCTATAAAAATAAGCCTATAAATAAATAAACTGCCAAGCAACTAGTTGAGCATTATAGAGATTACAAGTTCAACAAAGAAACAAACAAAACAAATTGAAGACAACTGCGATGATGACACTTCGTAATAAATCTGTTTACTTCGAGGCCACCGATGTTTTGAACGATACTTGCCTATTTTGAAACGATGGCATCAGAAAGCGGTTCTCAATCTCATAATATCTAGTTCTCAAATAAAGGTGCGTCGCCATCTCCAATCGTTGCATAAGGGTCCTGTTTTGTTATCATACAGGACGTTCCACGATGCCACTTCAACATAAATCAATCTTTTAGTAGTGGAGCAATAAAGTTGGCCAAATGCCAAATAATGAACAACTAAAATGTGTAGTCAATAACTAGAACTACAACACCGCAGTGTTGTATTGTATGAAAATGTACACTAGTTCTGCTGTTATTTTTTTTCAAACAACTTTTTACTTTGTTCCATCATTTGCGGGACTACCACAGTTTACTGTTAGGGCAGTTAAAAAAGTGGCAACGTCGGGCGATTCAAATTACCGATGAGGGCGCTGCGAATTGTAAACAAATATGGATGAAGACGAGTAAAAATTTTGCATTTCATATCACATCATCTAGCAATTTAGCATTCAGCTGCCATAAATATAGTTACTTCATGTGTTAGTTAGGATGAAATAAAGGATAAAGAGTGGGAAAAGTAATCAAACGTCCCATAAGTGCTTCATTACTAATTAAGTACATGAATTTTTTGGGTTGAAACAGTAGCCCTACTTTTTGTTTACTTACATTTTGGACTAAAATAAGTGTAATAAACTGTATGGTGATACCTTATTAGTGCTTGTTTTTTGTTAAATAATGTTTAAATTAAAATATATTCTGCTTTTATAAGAGAGAATAATAGAAAAGTATAGACAAACTGGAACAAAGTGGTTATGTTGTGTAAATAAACGTGTTCCCTGTTATTAAATTGTTACATGCCTTTTGGAGAAATGAATGAGAAACAGTTTCTTATACTAGGGCCAATCTTCTACCTATCCTTCAATCTTAAACACTTCTATTGACACATTTTGTGGAATGACACCTATAAACACGGCAGTTTGTGTTGTGCTGATTTCTTCTGAATGTTATTTTAAAATGTAAAAATAAAAGTGTACAAATAACTAACCACGTCGTTTTTAACTTTTTAATACCAAAAAATCACAAGCACCATTACGTTACATTACGTTACGTTAAACAAACCCAAATACGTGTTATTTATCATTATATCAGCAATAAGCCCTCAAAAATTGCCTTTTAAGTAGGTTCAAATATTTTCATGCAGAGGGCGCATTTATTTTTGAAATCGCAAATCGAACGTGTCCCTTTTCTCAGCTAATTGAAAATGATGTTTGTTCTTACTGGTTTAATCCATCACCTGAATGGAGTACAAGTGCGTAGCACGGTTTGGGCACTTGGTGCACATTTTTTGTTCGTGTTTTAGTCCTTTCTGGTGTTTACTTATAGCTTGAAATAAATTTTAATGAGATTGTAGTATTAATTTGATATTCTACATTGATTCAGTCCAATTAATTGAAAGCGGCGCATGGTGTACTATCGTAGTGTAAAGGGGCGCGCCCATTACTGGCACCGACCTTGCTACGACTTCCGGTAGTTGCACCACAGAGGACCTAGATCCTCTGTGGTTGCACTATCAAAACACATCGACTGCAGTTTACATAGTTGGGCTGCACATTTTAAATAACTAATAATTTTGAGATGTGGCGGTGCGTGTGGTTAAAAAAATTTGACTAGCTCTGGTCCGAGGCGTCACCGTTTACAAGGCGATCAGCTTAAATGGAAAACTCGACGTTTAATATTCATCCCAGCAGTTTACTTGCCATGGGACACACTTCGATGCTGTGTGAGGGAACTGGCAAATAAATACTACGTAATTTCCTGTACTGCGAAGGTGAATGGAGACGATCAGTTGAGACCTTATTCTTTGAGGAAGTCACACCCATTCCATTTATTGAATAAAATTAATCGTTCAATACTGAGTAGCTAATAATTTTTATTCCAGGTGATCTAGGTAGCTATATTAAAGAAAAGAAAAATACATTTCTCTAGTGTTTACATTGTAAACACTAGAGAAAATACATTGTTTAGATACATCAGTATCTAAACAATGTTTTAAATTTTTATAGGAAAGATTTTTATAGGCTAGTACTCTTAGTAGGTATATAGATTTTTCTTCCATTCTTTAGTTATCTATAATTGTTTGAACATAACTGTAGGGTAGGCACAGGCTCCTAACAATTGCTTAGTAAAAAAAATTATATATCATGCTACTGGCTTTGAATAGATAAATAATTTTTTAAAGCGATTCTCAGAAACATGTATAATATAGACATGCATTCGCCGTAGTGACCAACCTACCTATATCTTACATACCTAGGTACCTACTTATCTAAGTTTTATTATACCATGCCTCTAACGTTAAATCGAAGAATTTACAACTTGAAAACGTGTGGTTTTGAATCACCTGGTCCAATAATTAATTTTTGAAGGTTATATTTGCTAAATATTTTTATTTTAATTATTTTCCCCTTTAACTAATCAGGTTTTCCAGGTTTCCCTCATTCCAGCACTGAATGGTGGTTAGGGCCTACTAACGTAAGTCGTTCCTGAGGCGCAAATGCGGCCCGTGAAATAATAATATGCCGTCCTCTCTCCCACACAAGTCTCAGACTTTCGGGCTAATCCTTGTGATTAGAATGAGGGGTAGAGATATTATTATTATTATTATTATTATTATTATTATTATTATTATTATTAAATACCTATTTAATACCCAATGTGTTTTTATTTTCCAGCCATAACTAATGAATAATCATAGAATAGTCATAAAAATGGCAGAGCGTGATATATTTAGTAATTTTTAGATTTTAAACACGTGTAGGCAATTATAACAAATTTTGTAAAATCGTTGAGAGACGACTATATTTTACCACTAAATAGTAAAGAAAATATTATAATTCCTGAACATTGAATAATGTGGCTACACACTGTTTTATTTAAATTCTTCATTCATATGCAGTCTGCCATCTATTAGCATGTGTATCAACTAAAAATGTTGTATATATTTCACGTACAGAAACCTAGAATTTTTTATTGTAATGTTTATAAATAAATTCTTATAAATTAAAGATTGACCAGAAGATTGATAATTTTAAATGGGTTTTATGTTTTTATTTTTCTTATAGTTCATAAAAAATATGAAATACCAGTCTGATACATATAAGCACTGTTGATACTGAATTGATTGTGTACCTACAATTTAAAGAATTCCTTTCATGTCTTCATAATGTTCTGCTGATTACTACTAGATGGCGCTTGATGTTATGTTTATGGCGGTTTTATAGTTGTACTTAAACATACTGGATAGTTGAAAGATTATAAAGACCTGAAGCTGAGCAACTCGGCCGGAACATACTTGAATGTAAAAAAAAAAATAATTTCAGAAAAATGTAAAATACCCAAGTACGATTGTCATATGTCGGCAATATTAAGAAGCTGTGATTTAAAACCACATGGTAGGGAGCTTAAACAATTGGGAGATGGGATGGGAGATAGCTACCAACCAAAAAATTAGGCGCGCTTGACGCATTTTATCAGGAGATTTCAATGATGCGACAGACACGTAACTATATCGAATCTTCGTTCTATATCTTCGTTCTACATCATATGGGTAGATTGCTTGTTAATTGTACTTTATAATGGTTCCCTAGCACCTATATAAAAAACTAGTTTCAGGTCTACTACTATTTTCAAGTTTTGAATGTTTTTGAGGTGAGGATAACTTTATTTTTTATGGTTGCTATGGTCCATTAGAATTAATCGGGGATGGTCAAGGCTCTACATTGAAAAGTAAAATAGAGTCCAAAAAGTAATTTGACAGCTTAAATGCCATTTATGTTATATCGTTGGATTTAGAAAATGGCGTATCTACACCTAAATATTATTCATGTCTTTTTTTCAAAGTCTTTATGAAGTATGAATGAAATTTGTCTACAATTTCTCTAGTCAAGCCATAGATATAAATAAGAAATATTAATCAATAATATCTACTGCTTCATTTCATAAAAAACAAATTAGACAAATATGAAATTGTTCGACAATTTTTTTTAACAAAAAGAATACTTAATTTCAGAAAAATGTAAAGTAAGCACGATTGTCATATGTCGGCAATATTAACAAGCTGTGATTTAAAACCACATGATAGGGAGCTTAAACAATTGGGAGATGGGTGTTTAACGGATTGCTGGCAACAAAAAAATTAGGCGCGCTTGGCGCATTTTATTAGGAGCTTTCAATGATGCAACAGACACGTAACTATATTGAATCTTCGTTCTATATCTTCGTTCTACATCATATGGGTAGATTGCTTGTTAATTATACTTTCTAATAATTCTCTAGTAAGTACCATAATTCAAAATATGATTTGTAATATTAATTTTGTATAAAACTGAAAAACCACTGATGAAATTTAGTTAATTTATCAAATATTTATTTTATTGCATATTATATGTTTTTTTGGGGTAAACTTTTTGCCGATTTTGATTTGCTTTGAAACTGCACTTTGAAATATTTAATTTGTATGTTTCTGGTTTACCGTTTTTTGTTATTTTACAGGTGGTTTAATCCCAAAAGAGACTACAAATGTATATAAATTTATGTGTCTGTAGCTGGTATCTATGTACCTACCTACAATACTTTTATGTTGGTTGAGCACAACATTCTCAAGAAAATACACAATTGCCGTTTAACCTATAGTATTTTTTAATGTTGACGATAATACGAGATATTACCCTATATTTATAGAACACTATATTTATGTATTTGCCTCATTCAAAGTTCAAATAAGTACCTAATTCAATTAATTTCCCGATTTCCGACCACTAGATAGGGGAGATCGGGGCTAGTTAGCACACATTTCATACTTTATTTTTTATTTAGCACTACAGACAATTGAACTGAATTACAAAATATGTAGAACAGATTTGCATAATTTCTCTACATTTTAGAATATTTAAAGTGTCTTTATAAAAAACAGTTAAATAGTTACAATTTTTTAAAAACATCAGTGTAAGTGTGCCAACATACCCCAACTTGGGGGTAGGTTGGCACACTAACTGGGGTTAGTTGGCATATGTGAGTTATATAGATAAAAACAAGTGTTTTCATAGTTTTTAAAATTTATTATCTAGTAAGAGAATACAAAATAAAATAGATTAGAAAAACGTCTAAAACTAAAACAGAAAGTAGAATAAAGCTTACAGTTATGTAAACACAAAAAGTTAATAGTTAGTCAGAATCATCCGAGACACAATTTGAGCATATGTATGGCGGCTCTTTGTTAGTGTATGCCTCATGAGACCAAATATGGCATGACATGCACTGAACCCATTTTTCCCCTGGTTCACTGCTGGTAAAACTGTCCATGCACACCAAGCAAAAAGTTTCCTCCTCTTCATCAGAATAAGATTCATCTGCACAAACATATTTAACGTTCCCGATTTTCTTGTTTAACTTTATTTTTCTTTTTGCGCAATCTAACTTTTTGGCAATATTTGGCTAAAGTTCTAAATGCTATGTCGAAGTCTTTGTGGCAACACTTCGTTTTGACCTGCCTTCGTTCTTTACCATTTCTACAGTTCTTGCAATTACATCAGCGGGTGTTGTACCCCTTACAGTTTTATTTTTTTTGTAGATTCTCATATCTAAAACTGTTTTTTTATTAATTTTAATTTTGTTAGTTTTATTTTTAAATCCGGAGTTAGTTGGCACACTGTGTCAACGTGCCCCGAGACCAATGTGCCAACCTCCCCGACACAGGTTTTATATCAACACATATTTTTTCCAAAAAACAAACAATAATTTGATAACTTTGCCTAGCATAGTATGTCAACTAGCCATCTAGCAATGAATGGCGGTGAAAAAATCAAGTTAATACGTTATATTAAACAGATTATCCATAAATATATAAGGGGACAAAAATTTACTTACTGGTATTGAAAACAAACGAACACAACTAACAGGTGTTCACCGCGTGACTTTTCGCGCGCAACGTTTTACATGGTTGAAGAGAGTTGTCGATTTTATATTATAATGGTATTTGCGTTTATACATCCACATCAATCGCAGATATAAGCATTGTGCCAACTTGCCCCTGTAGCCAACTAGCCCCGGTCTCCCCTACTGGCGGGCGCTTTTCTTTGTGACGTAACTCAATTGTTTTTCAGTTAATGGTTATTTTGTTGTTGTGATTAGGTATATGTTGTACATATGGTTGTCATTATTATATGTGCCATAATAATATTATTTTTGTACCTTCACTCCAAAGAGAAATTTGATTTGGTGGCTAATTAAAATAATCATATTTTATTAAAGTGGCCGTTCCCTGCGCTTAAAATTTCCCATTTTAGACCGTTCTTTCAGTATACAAATAGTGTAGTAATAATTCAAAATCCTAAAGTTGGTGTTAGATGTTTTGAAAATTTTAATTTCCCCATAAACTATAATTTTAATATAGGGTAATTCCGGGAGAGATGGACCACCTTTTTTGTTTTTCCCATATTTTATTAAAAAATAGCATTATCGGCATAAAAAAATAATTACTAGACTCATTTTAACGAACTGTAATTATATTTATTACAAAAAACATAAATTATGTACGTATTCTTTTACAAAAAAATAAAATAAAAAACAGCTATGTGGTCCAACTAACCCTGAATATGCGGGATAGTTGAACCACCATACATGGGATAGTTGGACCACTCCAGGGCAGATGAACCATAACACAAAATCACAGATAATAACTTAAAAAAAATTCTGTACAGAGAAATAGGATTAATGTTATTTTAAAGAGATGCAAGAGCTGCTCTTTTGCCACATCTATCGCACATATTTTCGTATTTTAAGCAAGATTCATGTAGCCAACGCTTACATAAAATACATTGAATCCAGTCGTCAGTCTTTTGTGTAGCATTATAATTTTCTCCATAGCCAACGCAATCATTTTCTTCCCATTCTTCTGGTGTGTCACTATCATCTTTTAAAGATATTTCACCTTCTGATTCAGAGGTACTACTTAACACAACCTTAAAGTGTTTGGCTGCAGCATTTACTCCCATCGTTCTTGTATTTATAGCTTCTATTGCATTTATGAGGTCATCTTCGGCCCAAATTTCCCTTTTCGAACGCAACTTACGTTGATTTTGTAGGCATTCTAAAAAGAAGAGCAATTAAAAGTGGTTCAACTATCCCGTCCTGTTGTGGTCCATCTATCCCAAATTTCCGGGATAGATGGACCACTGCAATTCTAACCTATAATAGAAAACCTACTGTTTTCATACATAAAAGTGATTAGAATGAATACCATGTTGTTATTTTTCAACTAAAATTTGCATTTTAATACTTACGTTTGGCGAGAATCGCTTCTTCAAAATCGGTGGCAAAAATTTTTTAGCGCCCGTAAATATGTAAACAAAGGCATTCACTTATAGAAAACACGTGCGAACGCCGCGCCGAGACTATCCCAACGTAACTAGTGAACCGTTGGGCCCACGACAAAATTAAAATTGACGCCCTCTAGTAATTTGAAACAAAAATATGAAAGTGGTCCATCTCAGGCAGTGGTCCATCTCTCCCGGAATTACCCTAATATAAACAGGGGTGATATTTTGTGAGATTTTCGTACAACACAAAGGTCATCTTTCTTTCTCGGGCCAAAATTTTATTATACCTACACTAAGGAAAAAATCTTGCTTAAAACCGCTAATAAGCCATAGTTTCTTGAAATTATTTTTTGAAAATATTTATTTTCTAAAATTAAATACTTATTTACTTACAAAATATTTAGTAATAGATATCTCAGTGCTCTGTATAAATTTAAACCAATGTATTTAAATATCGAAAATAAATATTTGATATAATACATTAAATCCAACGATTCATTCTAGAACCAAATATTTATTTTTAAGAAATACGTTTGTTTGTTAAATAACTCCTAGATTGTTGTATACGGGGAAATGCAGCTGAGAGCTACACCTCTGTCACCCCACCACCCCTTGCTGTATCCTATCCATGTGCGAGCTGACAGGTATGACGTCTCCCACCCATAGATATTGATATATCGGCTCCCAATGCATGCACTGTTCTTTTTCTGTGTTTAATATACCTACATTATCGACCCATCCTTGTCTTCAAATTGAATAAACTTTTATTTGGGTCTCTGTATTCGAAAATATTTATAAAACTCGACCACTACTGGCTGCACAAATTTACTTAGATGTAAAAAATATATCGTTTAACTCTTATTGACAATTGGACATGTGACAACTTAATGCACCCACATACTTTCGCCCTTACTAAATAATCCATAACCAGTTAAAAACATTTGCAACTGCTTTATATGGTTATTGTTTACGTATATGACAATGTACGTTTAACGAACATACACAAGTTTACCTTGTTTGCACACAACGCACGTAAAATGTATTGATACAAATGATGTAGGTAGATCGAACCATTAGAGTGATCTCTATTGCGACTGCGCATAACATGATATTTAAATAGGTAACCGACCACCAGACACTGACCGAGTGTCTGGTCGTAAACGTAAATTTATGAGACTGGTTTTATCATCGTCATATCGCACATCTAGTTATCTTTGTCAGTGACACGCAACTACCTGAAATGGAAAATGAGAGAACATCTACACTAGTTACAGATCTCGCTGCCAGGTCAGGGATTAGTTTTTCGTGTTACTTTGTCACTTCCATTCTGGTTTTGTTTTTATTTGTTTGATAGAATAATTTGCAAGCTTCGAGTGTCCTGGCGTTTGAGTGATTGTGTTAATTATATTATAACAGTTGTCTTGCGTTATAAAAATATTGTATCAGTGCCAGACATGGCGTAGCCGGTCCTGCGCTTTCTTCCTTTCCGAAAGGCAATGTGAAATGTTCGTTTTAATGAATGAATTGTGTATATCTACGCGTGCGCCGGGCACAACGGAAATCACCGAAAAAAACGAAACTTGGGAATTAGGAAATCACATTAAGTAAGTGAATTCTCTTAATAGTTTATTCTCTTTGCCCCAACTAAGTACGTTTCAAATTGGTGCACAGACTTACTACAAAAATTTATTTACTTACCTCTATGAAAATACATGCTAGGAAAAATAATTAGGGAAGGCACCTTTACGAGAACAGCAAAACGACTATTTGTGGTAGTAAAAGGATAATAACAAAATGATTTTGCTTATGATTAATGGATTATAATATAGGTATCACTTATAATTGCACATTGTATTTTAACGGATAAATTTGGATTGTTTAATGAGAAACTGTTGCCAAGCAATTAGACGAGAAAAACAAACTATCAACTATTAAAAACGCGACACCGAAGGTAGAGCGTTTTTAGGTTGACAGTTTTTCGAGTCAAATTGCTAAAGGAAACAGTTTAGAATTTAAACAATACAAATGTATCCGGTATCAATACCAACCTCGAGTGTAATTCGGCAGGACAATTTAATGAATAAGAAATTTAGAAACATATGAATGCAAACTTTATTTATGATACACTGAAAATAAACATATTTTTATTTGAACATCACGAATCGATTCATCGTTAGTGTTCAATAATTCAATAACTTGTTGACAGAAATGTCAAACTATTTATTTTGGCAGCGGACACCGCCATAATTGATTAAAAAATGAATAAGTGAAAAAACCACTAGTGCAATTGTCGCTGTAAAAGTTGCAGGTAACTTTTATCGCTGTCAAAGTGACAATTGCACTGTGGCATATGCGATTTTTTATATATAAATTAAATTGTCTTAATTAAAATACACGGTCTTACACGGATATTTAATCAAATCAAAGAACTAAAAAACATTAACGATAATCTAACCTAACAAACTGTAGTAAACTAAATAGTAAATTCGTTGTGGACAACAAACGCCACAACACAAGTTCTGGTTTTTGTTTTGTTGTGTCTGTACTCTGTACCGTCTGGTCGACGGGGCAGCGCCCATTCAATGACGTAACAGAACGCATTAGAATAGACGCGCTGGAAATATAGAAGCTGTGTATCCTTTTCTTGCGTATGCAAATAGAAAAGAAAAAAGAACAGGCACACAGCGGCCGTGCCCAGCCTAGTGGATACGCGTTAGGATAATTTGTGGTGGATACGCGGTCTAGACACTAGCCGGATATGTATTGCACCAAATGATTCAACACTGAAAGAAATTTCAAGTAACTGTAAATAGAAATCGCATATCCCCAACAAAATATCTGCATTAAATAGGCTCCAAATAGACAGCATAGTTACTACAGCATAAACGGTTTTGTTGAATCTGTCTACTTACCATTAAAAAAACTTTTTGTTAACTTTTTCTTATTACTGTAAATCGATATTTTTTGCTGTCAGTAATGAAGGCCCATTTTATGCTTAATAAGTGTTTTTTTGGGGATAGCAGATACTTTTCTAATGCAGTGTTAATATTTTGTTGCCACAAAAAAAAACTTTTTCTTACTACTAGTAAATTATTTTTGAGCCATTATACAGTATGTTTTAGTAACAATTATAATTACTGGTTCATTACAGTAAGTACTTGTATTTGTCTTAATAACTTCACTTTATTAGCATAGAATGATATACAGTGGTTCTAGGAAAATAACACTGTTGTTATTAGAATATGTATTTTAGTATTAGTTTAGTAGGTATATAGGAAAAGAAAAATAATGTTGCCAGATGCATACAGGATATATCAAGATAAAACATGTTAACTCCTATATATACATAGGAATTGTATGGTGTTAAGCTTAACACACCCACATACATAATTTATACCTACATAAAATTAATAGTTTTCCAGCAAAGTATCTACAAAACTTAACCTCCAATAGTTTTCAAAGCACAGACATTTCTTACATAGGTAGTGTCCATATTCCTATACCACTTTTCTTGTAAAGTATCATAATAACTGATGTAATGTCATGTAATACACTGTCAAATAACTGAAGCACCTTTGTTTTATCTATGCATATCTACTTTGGTGAAGTTAAAGTATTTTAGGTAATAAATACACCCTTTTAAAATTATTTATTTATCTTTCGAAATCTATACAAGAATTAGAAAGACTAATTACTCAAGCCTCTAATACGTTCTTTGACCAAATTAAATTTACCATAAACTAACCAAATAACGTTTCCTCCACGCGGTACACACCCAGTCAACACAGTGAACACACGTAAAATGGCGTGCGGCTAGTAACCGATTACCGAGAAATCTGTATAGTGATCTCTAATGCGAATGCGCATTACATGACTTTTAAATAATAACTTAGTTACGGTAAGTCAGGACTGACTTGTCATAAACTAAGGTAAAGTAACCCCAACTAAGTAAGTCTCAAATTGGTGCACACACTTACTATAAAAGTTTATTTACTTACCTTTAGGAAAATAAATGCTAGGAAAAATAATTAGAAAACGCATTATATGGGAACAGCAAAATGACTATTTAAGGTAGTAAAAGCATATTAGCAAAACGATTTTCCTTATCGTTAGTGCCTTATAATATAATGGTAATAAGAAAAAGTGCTATTATAAAGCAGATCGTCTTAGCAAAACATTTTATTTGATCCATTTCCTTCAGTGAACATTCATGATGAAAAATTAATAAAAAAATCCACCAAATCATAATAATTATAAAAGTTTATAAACTATCACAACATTCACAAGTCTTATGTGCTTACGCATAGGGCACGTGCCCTTGTGCCCATTATGACTAGCCGCCACTGAGTAAAAGGATATTAGCAAAATGATTTTGCTTATGATTAACGGATTATAATATATCTTTAATAAGAAAAATTGCATCAAATACAAATCCTACAGCAATTCTAAAACTTTTTATTTGATCCATTTTCTTCAGTGCAAGTACATTTTTTATTATTTCGTGGGCAATTAAGCTTCTGGATGTAGCTGTGTTTTCTTTAAATATACATTTTTCAATTATACATAGTTTGACTATATTACGTCATTGCGTTTTTATTATAAGAACTATGTAATGCATTAACTATCTGCGCAAATTTTAAGCTCCGATATCTGGTTCATTACTGATAAATTCTTGAATCAGACACGATTTCCGTCAAAATGTCTCAACAACGCACAAGGACACGTCCAAACTAAACTAAAAAATTGACTGTTATGACAATTTCAATTAATTTGAAATGGGTGGCGCAACAACACACGTCGAAATACTTTTACCGAAGTATAAGGGCGTGTTCACATCTATCATTTATCATTTACTATCGGTTTTCCTTCGTTGTCAGTTTATATATGTTTGTGTGTATTAACAAGAATGTGGCAACAATTATTACTGTACACGTACGTATTGATTTACACGTAATGGTGTACTTATTGGGTTCGGTTTGGTTGCACATATAGTCGATTGGAGCGATAGGGATCACACGTACATTCTTGGCGTGAAGTAATACTCCAAATGTGGCTAATAAAATCAACCTCAAGAAAGTCCGCACTGATAATTAATTTTGATTTACAGTCCTTTTGAATGTTTGCATAAGGTTTGTTCCAGAATGGAACTTTTGTATAACCAGAGTATTATATACATATATATAATATATATATATATACATACATATATATATTATATATCTCTGGTATAGCATAAAAACGATTTCGAGGACTGTGTACATAGGTTTTGAACACAGACGTCAACATTGAAGCGTTTCCTATTTATATATAATAGAAAATTTAATGGTTATAACGGTTTTATGCATTTATCCTCTGTTTCATAAGTCCTCTTTAATATACTTTTGGCTGTATCTAAATAGGTAACAAATTTATTTACGAGAGATTTATTTTTAATTACAGACTCTAACGAGTCCATAACATACTTAACTTAATGATTTTTATTTTTATTTCACTTTTTAATTAGTATGACTTCTAAATCATATTCTTAATAGTTTCAATATGCAATTAGTGTAGATATACTTACCTGATTAAAATGGCATAGGCACTATGCAGCGTTTGGAAGATTTGAGTATGCATATAGGGAAAAGTGGGGTAATATTGGGAAGTAGGGCATTACTGCGCATCCAGAAATACAAGTGTCAGAGCGCGAGTTATGAAATTTGGTGATGGGTACGTTAGATTAGATTAGATTAGATTAGATTAGATTAGATTTATATAGAAGTCGGCCTCCTGGCCTAATCCACCGCGACCTAGAAGATCTATTGTGGCACTCTCAACCTATTTAGAGCATTCTGTCCAGCTTTGTCCTTTGTATTAGACTCCACAGTCTTGATGGAGGCTTTTCCATGTAGCTATTGGCTCTTGGTCTACCTTCCCCAAGTATTTGAAATCTCAGTCTTGTCAGGCCCTCGCACTGGCATAGTACATGTACTGAGGTTTCCTCTTCTTCTTGACAGAATCTGCAAGTTGCTTCTTCTGACAGTCCCATAATATTCATGTGTCTATTTAGCCTACAGTGTCCTGTTAGGAGACCTACTATTATTCTGATGGCCTTTTTATTCTGGCCTAACAGATCTGCTGTGAATTTAGGCGTCCGTTCTTTAATGAATAGTTTTGCCTATCTCAGTTGTGGCAGATTCCTCCACCATCTTGAGATTTATTTCTCATCCATTCCTCCATGGATGCATGTTTTAATGCATGGCTTCGCTATGCCGCAGAAAGGTTCTGGTACTATGAGGTCTTTTGATGCGCCTTCTCGGGCTAGTGCATCTGCCTCCTCATTACCCTTGTGCCCCTCGTGCTTGGGTACCCAACCTAGGGTCAACCTATTCTCGCTCTCTAGCTCTTTCAGACTATTCAGACAATCCCACATGAGTTTTGACGTAATTGGTGAGGACCCTATTGCCTGTATCGCCGCTTGACTATCGGAGAAAATGGCAATCGAACTGCGAAAATTTTGTACTGCCAGGAGATGAATAGGTGAATGGCAATTTTTAAAGATTCTAAGTTTTCTTCGTACCTACAAATATTTTCGTGCATTTTTTAGTAATCTTTTCCTAAGCCGGATTTGGTAAATAACGGAAAATACTTTGGTAAATAACGGAATTGTGGTTAGGGTCACCTAACGTCAATATTGACATGGGTAATATCGTGCAAAAATGCACGCGATATTGCCCCACATTGATTTCAATGGATCTCTTTCGTTTCAGATGGTCAGAAACTACAAGAGAAAACCCAACGGCAAAGTTCGACGATTAAACAACTTACTATACTAATGCTAATAACTGCTATTCGTTCAGGCACTAAAATACGTGAGGCGGCTAGAAACTTCGACATTCCAGAATCAACACTGCGTGATCATTTAAAACCATGAAGCGACAGCGGTCAAGCTTCAACTGTACCTGCCCTAGAGATTAATTGTTTGGGAAGGAAACCTCTTTTCACGAAACAACAAGAGCAAGAGTTAGCAGATCACCTTAAGAAGTTGGGAAATTTATTTTATGGAATAAGTCCATGGGAGTTACTTTTAGGGAGCGAGTGACTTTGGGCTTCGCAGCAGCTAATCATGTAACCCATAAATTTAACAGGAGAAAGAAGCTCGGTGGCAAAGATTGACTGAGATGTTGTTTAAGTGGAAATCTTCAACTAAATCTCCGTTAGACAGAAGCTACAAGTCTTAACCGTATAGGTATCATTCAATGCTGAAGCTATTGGATTTTTTTTTTCAAAAATCTTAAAAACGTTTCAGGATGTAAAGGAGACAGCATCTGCAATATTCACGAATCGATTGAATGAATTTGCACTTTGACAGCATATGGGGAAGTGATAAGGGATCGCAATTCCACAGGCGCGTTTGGTAAGAGTAATTTTAAAATATATATAAAAATAACTAAAACTTTTCTTTAACAACTAGGTTAAATTAGGTCTTCTACGAATAGTTCTAGAAGGTCCAATAGTTCCCGCACTTGCCAAAACTACAGCAAAACAATGTAATAAATAGCCTTGCAGTTATGGCCTTCGGCATCTCCATAGGAGTCGCCACATCATTCGTCGAGACCAACTACCAGACACTGACCGGTTTCGCGCTTATTATGCGCTCATCAGATGCCGAAGTAATGCAATGCGAGTCGGTGCACATTGCCCGTGAAGTAGTTGTTTTCGACATCTCCTTCAAATAAATAAGTAGGATTGTCTTCCTCAAAGACAAATCAGGTTGTTATCTGTCTGCTAAGTTTCACAATAATTGTCAGACAGATAGTAGCAAAGACCCAAAGAGGGCACTACGGTGTGTTTCTCACCACTACTAACATTGACGATGCCCATTAGGTAATCGCGTTGCAACATCGTTCATCGAGTCCACTACCTGTGACACTCTGATGAGCACATAATAAGGGCGAAACCGGTCAGTGTCTGGTAGTTGGTCTTGATGAAAGATGTGCCGACTCCTATGGAGATGCCGAAGTAATGCAATGCCAGTCGGGGCAGATTGTCCGTGGAGTAGTTGTTTTCGGCATTTCCTTCAACTAAATAAGATAATGATATTGAGAGAATAATTTTTGTACTTCTTTTTTTATTATTCTTGTACATTCTTGCAAATCTTCTACATTCTTGCTTTGTCGTATGCACCAGCGTAACGTAGTAAAACACACAAAGTATTAAAAATTTCCAAAAAACCACCTCCAAATAAACACCTCCGCTTCGAATAATAATTAATTTCAAACTATGAAAATGCAATATTGGAAGCAACTAGTTAATATTGCGTCCTAAACAAACAAAACAATAAGTAAAACTGCGAATGTTCACTTTACCAGAATTTTTGCTTAAAAATCTATCCAGCGTTGATGGTTTAAATTTTTAACATCCCTTTGAGTCTGTAATCTGTAGACAAAGTAGTCACTTGGTCTGTGGTAGTCACCAAGTTACTCGTCAAGGTATATAGGAAGCCAAGATCGGCGTTCGGGAAGGTTTACTTTTACATTCTGAAATTTTGTATCTAAGTGCCTATTAATAAGTTGATAAGTAGGTACTAACTTAATACAGTCATCTATCTTAAATATATCAATGATAGTTGGGAAAGTAGGTAACAGGAGGGAAGTTGATAATTGAATAAAAAGCTAGGCAGGTATGCATTCACTACGTAATTTAATTCCATTGTTATAAGACTCCGCAAATAACGAAATTAATATAGTAACTAATCTGCAAGTAATAATTGTTGGGCGCACTGAGGTGCGACTTACAAATTTGCAACAATTAGAGGTAGCTGTTGTATTCAAACACAGTAAACGCACAACAATTGACACACTTCTCTTGCCTCCTTTCCCGTCTGGTTAGTTTAGCGCCCGTAAAGTCCATGCACGCTAGTGCACACGAATAACAAACATTGCCCAGATAGCTGCGATATGAACAAAAAAGAAGCAAATGTTCAAGATTGATAACGAACGACTAGTGTTGTCTGATAAACGAACAAGAAAACATCGGACCCGAATAGTGCGTTTGCGCGCGCCAAAGCAACAATCGGAGTGACTCACTTCGCTCGTCAGTCGCCTTCTACCTTCCAAGGGTAAGCTTAGCGCGCTCTGTTACCAAAACACACGTGAACTGTCAAAATAACCAAAACATAACCTGTCTGGTTGCGGTTGACGCGGTTGTATTGTTTTATAGACACATTTCTGTTTGTTCTGTTGCCTTGTTTTGTGTTCTGAGTGCTTTTGTGTTCTTGTGCTTTATTTTTTTCGTTATGTACGTTAAAATGTGACTGTTCCAGCTTTTCTAGCGCACTTACAGCTTTTCGGAGGAGTACCAACAATGTCTAGGCGAAAACAGAGCAACCCCAAACCGCTGAAAAGTAGGTGCCTGTGTTATTTGTTTTATATGTTTATCTGTGCTGCTGAAAAGTCAATTTTTCTTGTAGATATTCTTCTGAAATATGCCACATATTGCGCAAAGTTAATTTAATGAGGTAGGTGACTAGTTTGTTGTTGTTAATGATTTTCCGGAACCATAGCAAGCAGGTATGTCTATTGGCGCGTCACGTATCTTTTAAAACATTATTTTATTGGAGATATGAGTAGGTAAATGGTCAATATACAAATTTGAAATTAATGTGTTGACATATTTTCTTATCTTTATAATTATAACAAATAGATAATTTAAATTCATTTAAGTAAGTTATTTTAAGTAGATTTTCAGATGCAGATTCTTTAAAACATCTTTATTATTAAATAAGTATATTCATATCAGAAATGCATTTGTTTGCAAGAAAATAGGTATCCACAGTAAATAATGGTACAAACATCTTCGGATATTTCATGGATGGAATGTTACAGGATGTCGTCTTGTAACATTCTAAATATGAAACACTTCAGAGAAGGCATAGCTACCTAAGTAGGTATATGTTTACGCCTACGCTTGATAAATGATTTAAATCTTCTACCATGATACATTAACCCAGCGTTTCACTATGTTTAACGAATGTATCTTCAGTGCTTCTCATAATAACAAACAGTGGGTATGCGATTAACACTGAAGATGTCGACCATTACGAATGACAGAACGTTTACGGTTAAGAATCGACCGAGGCATCGGAAATAGAGGCGAAAAGTACTACTAACACTTTAGTACTAATAATATTTCATGCCTATAGATAACAAACTATAAAAGAAAACTTTATGTATACGCAGAATATTTTATATTTGTTGCTTCTGTTTGACAAAACTTACATATGACGTTATGAATTCAGTTACGCGTTGTGTTTCTTAAGTTTTCAGGAGTATTAACTTTCTTGTAACAAGGGAGGAGCAGTGGTGTTTGCGAAAATAACACCCTTGGAACGTGGCATGAGCACTCATAAAATTCCCGAAGTACCAATCACGGCACTGAACATCGAATTTCTGATTTCCTACTCAAGCAATATTATCTTTCACCATCTCAAATATCACCCGATCAAGATTCTATGGTGTATCTTTTATTCCCGAAATGCGTACTGGTATTTTTTTAGCATAAACTGTACCAAGGTTTACAGAATATAACTCGGTAAACTTTGACTGGACATACACTCAATAGGACACTTATGTAAGACATAAAATGCCATAGATCTGATCTAGATCTTGAACCATAGGCCGTTTTGCCTCATTTAAATAATCTCATGAGTTATAATAATAGTAATCAGAGTATATCGACACTTAGTCCTAGCGTCACAAATTAGTTAATATGAATAATAATAATAATAATATAATAAATATTATCTCACACGCTCGTAGTAAACCTGATATGTAACTTTTAATACAACAGACCTTACAGACTGTATAGTGTTATAAATAATTATGACTGTTTAAATTAATATTTCTTTTCAAGCAAATAATAAATATGTATCGTATCTAGGCTTCGCACAGCCCGGTACCTAACTATTTACATTCATCAACCGATATTGTAGCTATCTTGACTAGATAAGATAAGGCAATATTTTTATATTTTAGACAGTAAATAAGAGATATAACTCATATTGTTTTTATTTCTCTTTGTATGGAGTTTATAATGCTTTTGACTTAATGATAACATCCGTCAGTGTAGATAAGATTTTAATTTTAAAATTGTCCAGGAGGGAGAGGGCTTATGTATTAGGTTAAATGAGTGATTAGTAATCGATTATTTATCAATAGAGTTTGCTGTCGCTCAGTATTAACGACGACTTTATTTGAATACTGCTTCAGCTCATTTTGTTCACAAAATTGCAGTTATTGGAATGGATTGAATAGCATACTTACTTTGTTTTGACGCTACACTTTCCCTCTAACCTAAAATTTTTCCAAATTCAAGTGAAGCTATGGGCCTTTTCCACATATTTTTTTATTTGCTTATTATAAAATATATACTTAGTTATGCCTAAAAAGTATTTTTTAAAATTTTTTCTTCGCCAGATATATTTTGAAAAAATAGTTAAAATTACCATATATTTCAAATAACGCGCCATGACGCCATACTCCACTTAGTTGTTGTCTGTTGGCTGTCTTGCATTTTGTGTTCTGTCCAATGAAGTGTGCTTAACCTAACTTTCGTTTTGTGTTTTGATTAATTTGATTTAAAATGAATAAAATTGAAGAGGGATATCTTCAAACAATATTCCAAGAGTTGACAGTGAAGTGGTTAACGATTTCTACGTCACAAATATGAACTTTCTAAATGCTGAAGTGCGCAATGTTAAGACAAGGAGGTTAGCTTTTATAACCTAAGTTATCAAACATCATTTAGTTGATTCTAGCATAAATTGTGCAGTGTTGTCACATTTAGCGAAAAATACCTAAAAATTATTTTGCTCAAGTGATAAATTGTAAAATAATCATGTTGATTTGCTTTAGTAATAATTTATGGAGAATATTTCACCTAAAAATACATATTTTCATTTCAAAATTACCATTTTACCTAAAAATACATAATATTTTCATTTCAAAATTACCAAAATGTAAATTTAATCGTTGCCAGGAAAAAAGTAAAATTGTATGTGGCAACGTGGAGCCGTTCTTTAACTTGTATACATTTTATTGGCTACTGGAGTGTGATGTCAGCGAACCGCGCAGTTTGAAATAATTCATGAAGACCGATCACTTTGTACTTGTCATAACTTCGCTTAATTACAATTCTTTAATAAATTGGGTTGATTCTACCTTTACTTATGTACCAGTATAACGTTTGATATTAATAAAATAGTAAAATTCAATTTAGCGGAAAAGGCCCATTAGATTAGAACTTAGAAAAGAGGAAACAGAATAAGATTGTAATGCTTCTGTTTAAGACTACTTAGGTATATAATAACTGTAAACTTTTGCACTGACGCCGGCTTGAGTTTTTGACATACCTGCATTCTATTTTCATATATATAATACATTGTTGTTGATAATTCTGTGTATTTATCCTTGTCACTGTAAAAATATATAAACAATCTTCTGAGTGTTATATCGTTTTCACGATTGTTGATGGTTACCCCCAAAACATCAAATAAGGGAGAGCATAACACCGTGCTGCAAACTTGCAGAATTAAGGTCAAGCACTAATCTGCGTATGCGTAGATGTCAAAATAAGGGAAACCTAAATACCTCCAATAACTCTCTATTAATTCAATTCAATTCCTCCTAAGCGTCTCCAGTTTGGTGTATATTCCTTCATTGTTATTTTCTGTATACAGAGATATCAAAACTGATCTTGGTGAAAACGTGATCATAGATTGTTATAATAAATTGTGGGACTTTTATGATTCTCAAAGTTTGGGTGATTTTCAGAACTTCCGAAAATAATTTGCAAGATCTGGAACAAAAAATTGCTTAAAGAATATACAACAGTAATGCCAGAAATTCTACTTACAAGATATCAGGCGAGGCGAGACGAATTAGTTTTTCATTTTTATATTCAAACTTGTTCGTTTATCTTTTATCACAGAAAATGAATAGTGACTCTCTGACTGATTGATATTAACTCTCAAAAACTTTATTGGTGCAACTAGTTTCGTGTCCTTTTAATTATGTCTGTACGATTGTATGGCACCATACACAAGAGAACACGTTCTCTTGTGTATGTATGGCACGTACTTTGATAAATTTTGACAGCTAAGCTAAGACCGCCATTTTCCAGTTCATGAATAGGTACCTTTGATCAATATACTGTTTGATATCTCGGTATATTTGTAAATCTCTGATCTCTAAATTGTCCTTAATTTATATTTCGTAAATCTTTTTCAATTACTTGCCGCAGTTGTCCTCTATATCCGTCAATTCCTCTCTCTTTGGTGTCACAAACATTTGTCAGTAGTAAGTCATCTTCTCCATTTTGTGTCAAAATTTTCACTTAATCTATAGTTTTCTTTTCTTTCTTATTCATTGTATCTATTCTTTGTGTCCAATAATTTCTTGGTGTTTCGATGTTTCCAATTTGTATCCTTCCTTTCCTGGCCATCCTTAAATAAAAGGGTAAAGTAAATTATTTTTATGCCCACGTCAGCCTCGTCTATACACATGTCTAATTGTTTGCTCTTACGTTTTGTCATAATTATCATTAGTGTACGATACCCTATTTGTATGATAAAATTTCCTCTTTAGCGAACATAAAACAGACAACTGGACTTTCACTTTATTGTCCATCGCAATTAAATATAGTATACATAAACGAGGTCAAAGGTACAGATACCATCGATAATGTATAATATAAGCAGCCGTGTCCCTATCGGGATATAACGAGACGAGATTTCATATTTATGGCCAACTACGGCGGTTAGTTTCCTTTTGAAAAATTCACCGGTAAGTAATGTGGAAAATATGCAATCTCACTGATCGAAGTTCAAATCAGTGTTTCCCAGTATTGTAATATGGCGGAAATTGGAAATCTTTTTTGATATACTTGTTGATACCATTCAAGAGGGAATATGTAGACTCGTATGTATATCTAATAATATAATAACACTCCATGGAAGGTCTATTCTTATCTTATAACAACTGTGGTAACGCCTAATTCTACTTTAGATAAATTAAACTTAGATAAAAGTCGAGTAGTTGGGTTATATTGTGCAATATTGTGGTGCTCTTGTATTGCTTCCTTTAGACTTTTGAGTATTTGATTAAATGAGATCCCTTGTATCACATCTCCACAGAATAGCTGTAACGTTTTTATTTTCTTTCCAATAAGTAGCAAACTCATCCTCCATAGATATTCATTATAACTCGCTTGCCAGTGCTGTCAGACATTTTTCCAGATCTCATATGACATATGACGTACAGTGGATATTTTATGTACATTACGTATGCAATTGTCTATAGATATATTTTGGAGATACAGCCAAAATATAGCCAATGGATATTCATAGCCATGGAGTCATAGACACTGGACATTCATTAGATGTCCAAATGCTGATGTTCACTGGAAACATTTAAAATTACAGCCTTAGATGTTCATATCATCACAAATGGATGTCAGTTGATACTGGGCTATTAGAAATTACATAAGATAAGACATAAGATCCACTGGATGTCCACAAGATGTGATTTTATGTACTATGTATGGGCGTAGACTTGTATGCTTCATCCGTATTAGCCCACACAAAAGACAAATAATGGGTTCATTAGGTATATTTTGGAGATACGGTGAGTGTCCAAGTGATTATATGAAAAATATGCCAATGGATATTTATAGTCATGTGGCCATAGACACTGGACATTCATTTGATGTTCAAATGGTGATATTCGGTTGAAACATTTAAAATTACAGCCATTGGATGTTCATATAATCTCAAATAGATGCCAGTTGATACTGGGCTATTAAAAATTGACATGAGACAATCCACTGGATGTCCACAAGATGTGATTGTATGTACTATGTATGAGCATAGACTTGTATGCTTCATCCGTATTTAGCCCACACAAAAGACAAATAATGGGTTCATTAGGTATATTTTGGAGATAGAGTGAGTGTCCAAGTGATTATATGAAAAATATGCCAATGGATATTTATAGTCATGCGGCCATAGACACTGGACATTCATTTGATGTCCAAATGGTGATATTCGGTTGAAACATTTAAAATTACAGCCATTGGATGTTCATATCATCTCAAATAGATGCCAGTTGATACTGGGCTATTAAAAATTGACATGAGACAATCCACTGGATGTCCACAAGATGTGATTGTATGTACTATGTATGAGCATAGACTTGTATGCTTCATCCGTATTAGCCCACACAAAAGACAAATGGGTTCATTAGGGCAGTGACCAGATGGTCTGCATTGTCATTTTTCGTAATATCTACACAGTCCGTCTTGGTTTTATATATAATATATTTATATATTACAGTAAATAATACGTGGATTATATTTGATGTCAAGGGATGATAAACTTTTTTGGATGAAACTTTTAGTTTCTAGGAGGCACTTTTGGGTAACTGGTAGATAAAACTGGCAGCATATTAAAAGGTAACAACCAAATGCAGTGACGCAGAAACGTAAGGAGCCAGGCTGGTAGGTACGATTACAAAAATATTTGTCCAGTTCATACGAATTTCGGAAGTTCAATCGCCAAGTTTATGAATTTCATAGTCAGTTGATAAAAAAAATATTAAGCAAATACAGTGTATTCCTGAAAGTCAAAAGACTGTGCAAGCTAACATATTACTATATATTTTTGTCTTTATCTTATTATTTAACGTATCTTATTTTATTTATCTTACTATTTAATCTTACTAATAACTCGGCTATTATTATTACCTATGCTTGTTAAATGATTTTGGGTATTTCGGGAATGCCACCTACCTCCACCTGGTACCTGGTATTGAAACAAAGGTAATCTTTTCTTGAACGATTCACATTTAGAACATGTGCATGATTGTTTTATTTGTAATGTTGTTCTCGTATTTACGGCATGACAGGTGAACTAGCCAGACAACCAGCATATTTGTACCAATTCAAATGCAGTGTAAAGCAATATAGAAAAGAACAAAACGACATGAAATAGGCATGGGCGAAGTATGATATCTGGTTAAGCCTCATGTTGGATTAGCCCATGTGCAGCCCACATCCTAATGTCGCAGGTGGTCTTGAAAACAATAGAACGGATGGGAGAATATTAACAGTGCAAGTGCTTTACGATGTTTGGCACTTTAGCAGAATGTAAAGTGTAAAGTCATCCTACAGATAGTAGACTAGTGAGATTCGCTGACATTTGCCGAAAATATTATTCTTACCAAATATGCAGCCACTAAGTAATGAATTAGATTATTAATCCTTGAGTCATGAATTATTTTATTTTATTTTTTATTCATACACTACCCAACAGATACATATACATTTACAGGGTAGGACTTACAAAATACATACAAAATACAAATACAAAATACAATATATGCAACAAATATACAATAATAAATACAATAAATTACAAAGTATACAAAGTATATGCAACAAAGAACGACTGAGAAGGTCACAAAAAAGAGAGAAAACAATAAAAAAGACAAACAACAACTAAATATGTCCCAAGAAACAAAACATTAAGAACATGTTAATGAGATAAAATTTAACAAAATGAGGGTTGATTTGCATTAAACAAAAAATCTATTTTTATTCAAAACAAGGGAAACATTCAGTCTCTTTATTGATGCCATACTGCAGTTAAATATGTCAATACTATTACTAGTCCTATTGCAATTTCTGCACATTCTTAATAAAGGAGAATGTTTTTGAAGATTAGTCTTGGCAAAAGGCAGAGAAAACAGGGCATTCTCCTGGAGACCACTCTAGGAATATAAAAGTTTAACTTATTAAGTATTTCAGAGCAGTCATTACTACCGTGTGTTACTTTGTATACAAAAATTAAGTCTGCAGTGACTCTGCGGCTTTTGAGGGTGATAACTGCAAATCTATCAAGAAGTTCTTGATCCGGAGTCCCTATGGCGGGGTAGACACCATCTACTTTCAAAGAAAGGAATTTGAGAAAACGTCTCTGGATCTTCTCTAAGCTATCAATATAAATACTATAAAAAGGACTCCAAGCAACTGATCCGTATTCCAGTTTAGATCTAATATAGGAATAATACAGAAGTTTAAGCGTATCAATATTGTTAAAATCATGGGAATTACGTATTATAAATCCTAAAGTTTTAAACGGCATTACTGACAATATTATGAATGTGTACTGAAAACGACAATTTACTATCGAAGGTGACACCGAGGTCTCGAAAATTACTGCATCTTGATAGAAGTGAATTGCCCAAAGTATAACCGTACACTATAGAGGACTGTTTTAAGGAGTATGTCATTATAAAACACTTACTAACATTTAATTGTAGTTTGTTCGCTTTACACCACAGTAATATTTTATTAATTGCTGATTGTAGAGCCATGCAATCATGAATATTATTGTTCCTAGGGTACAGCTTAAGGTCATCTGCATACAACAGACAAAGAATATCCAAGTTGTACATAATGTCGTTAATAAAAATATTAAAAAATAACAGACCCAAGACAGACCCCTGCGGCACTCCAGATTTTGTAACAAACTGTGTAGACTTTTCGCCACAGCAATTATGCGAAAATATGGACAGAACACATTGAGGAAACATCATATACTAGCCAGCTAAAACTTAGTTAACAATTTACCTAGGTCTTGAAAAGTTTGACATTTTGTAAATGTGATTTGGAAATTAGATATAAAATCGTAAAAGATCACATTTTTGCCCTAGGTTTTGTTGCAATATTTTCTTGAATTCTACTAGGACAGTGGGGGAACTGTGCACAGCGCAGCGGGACGTGTGGTAATGTGAATGTTTATTAACATTCAAATGTTTTTGATTGACCTCAATTTTACCTTCATGTTCAACTTAAATCATCACCTCAATTAGGTACCTTATTATACACACAATTTTCCACCATCTGCGCACTATTATCCAATGGGGTGGGGAATGGCGCGGTTTGCACTGTTGTGCTTTTTGCTTTGCTACTTAGTTGTTCAAATATTTGAGAAAATATGCTTTTATACAGGGTGTCCACCTAGTGCGCGTAAGTCCAATATCTGGGTTAATAAAAGAGATAACTTAATTTTTTTTCAACAGGGTTGTCTAATATCCCGAGCTGCACAAAATGAAAATATATTTACATATTCAGGGTGTTCAGTTTTTCCTGGACAGGTACCAACTTCATTTTTTTAAATGGAAACCTATATTTTTTATGGCATTATCGAATTCTACGTAAAAAATTAGTGGGACTTTGTGCATAACACTGCTATTGAAATATTGATAGTTTTCGAGATATTTGACTTTTAATTTTTTTTCTTATGTTTCGTCACTTCTAATAGTTGACATAATTATGGTTGTATGACAGCTAGAAATTATTTTTTTTCAGAAACTGTAGAGTGAAGATGGCTCTTTCGAAAAACGTATCAAAAGTTGACCTGCGATATACAGGGGGCAACAGAAATCGTGCCAAACCTGATGGTTTAAAATTTAAAAAATCTCGACTTTTTCAAATGGAACACCCTGTGTTTTATGATTTCATTAGATGCCTTTCTGTAGACTCTACAATTTTATAATAGCTTTCCCTATACCTAAGTTGCGTAGTTTTTGCAAAAAACCCACTTTTATGAAAAATACCCGATTTGCGCACTCCTTTGACGGAAAAAATATTGTAAGGCTATTTATTTTTATAAAATGTATTAGTTTACACTTCTTAAAATAAAAATAACTGAAAAATTTAGATAATTTCAGTTTAATAAACAAGTCTTTATGGAAAGTTAGCATTTATTTGTAAATAAAAGTAAAAAATCATAAAAGCTCTACATGTAATTAAGAATTAGCAAAACTGGCGTTTGCTTTAGAAGAAGTTCATGGGAATTATTTGCTAGCAGCACGTATTTATAGAGATTCCCACGTGCTGACTGTTTTGAAAATGTGAAAGAAAGATTTGAAAGAACAGCAAATGGGAATTATGAGAAAACTACCAGGAGACATGGGAGTAACAACGATAATATTTAGTTTAATGTTGTGGTTTCTGCTGTTGAAAATCCAAAAATATTAGTATCAGAAAATCAGTAGAAATCTTGGAGTTTTCAAAAGCTCAACAAATAAGATATTGAAGAAGAAGTTTCATACGTATCATATTGAAAACCAAACGGTGTTACCGTAGTTAGAAAAATTATTAGTGAAATAGATGAATATACATAGAGTATTGAAAAAAGAATACGCAATACTCATACAAGCAAGCTAACCTAAAGTAAATGCTCAAAATGTTTGCTGTTCTTTCAAATCTTTCTTTCACATTTTCAAAACAGTCAGCACGTGGGAATCTCTATAAATACGTGCTGCTAGCAAATAATTCCCATGAACTTCTTCTAAAGCATACGCCAGTTTTGCTAATTCTTAATTACATGTAGAGCTTTTATGATTTTTTACTTTTATTTACAAATAAATGCTAACTTTCCATAAAGACTTGTTTATTAAACTGAAATTATCTAAATTTTTCAGTTATTTTTATTTTAAGAAGTGTAAACTAATACATTTTATAAAAATAAATAGCCTTACAATATTTTTTCCGTCAAAGGAGTGCGCAAATCGGGTATTTTTCATAAAAGTGGGTTTTTTGCAAAAACTACGCAACTTAGGTATAGGGAAAGCTATTATAAAATTGTAGAGTCTACAGAAAGGCATCTAATGAAATCATAAAACACAGGGTGTTCCATTTGAAAAAGTCGAGATTTTTTAAATTTTAAACCATCAGGTTAGGCACGATTTCTGTTGCCCCCTGTATATCGCAGGTCAACTTTTGATACGTTTTTCGAAAGAGCCATCTTCACTCTACAGTTTCTGAAAAAAAAATAATTTCTAGCTGTCATACAACCATAATTATGTCAACTATTAGAAGTGACGAAACATAAGAAAAAAAAATTAAAAGTCAAATATCTCGAAAACTATCAATATTTCAATAGCAGTGTTATGCACAAAGTCCCACTAATTTTTTACGTAGAATTCGATAATGCCATAAAAAATATAGGTTTCCATTTAAAAAAATGAAGTTGGTACCTGTCCAGGAAAAACTGAACACCCTGAATATGTAAATATATTTTCATTTTGTGCAGCTCGGGATATTAGACAACCCTGTAGAAAAAAAAATGAAGTTATCTCTTTTATTAACCCAGATATTGGACTTACGCGCACTAGGTGGACACCCTGTATAATGAAAGTATAATGTCTTTTGTTTATATTTATGTAAGTATCAGTATCGTACGACCAACATTCTAGTCATAGGAGCACATTGTGCTTAGGTGCTCCCCACCCTCCCCTACTAGTAGTAGTGTTCCAATCTTTGCACTAAACACTGTGAGATCTAGTACTATTTTCAAAAATGATGCATGCAAATGGAATTCACGTACTGTACAATAATTGCATTGGAAGAGTAACTAATTTAGACATAAACTAGTTAAAAAAATTAAAGGAAATATGTGGATTATATGTAAAATTTTTAGTTTATACTTAATCGATTGTATTACCACTGAAACAGTTTGAGAACCGCTGATGGGTGCGGAAAAATTGGTCCTGGAAATAGAGTTGTGATATAATATGATTCAAACCTTCCCACAAGTCGTATACGCCACTGATAGAGAATTGTAATTATGTATTATTGCATAAATATTGCGAGACTCGTTGAACAATATCAAATAGTTTGGATTGTTTGCAGAAAATTATCTTTAAATGGTAAAACTTGTTTAAAATCATATGAGTCTGATGTAATTGATATATTTAAATATTTGTATATTGTGTTGTCTCTACTTTTACTTCTACTGAGGATGTGCTTGCTGTGGATCAGTCTAAAATGGAACTGACTGCACCTATCAGATTTATACCTAGGAATCTATATTTATTATGAATTTTAGGAAGGAAAAAATATGAATATTTTACAAATATTTGTTTTAATCACGTACCAGCTTGTCTTTTTGTGATTGTTTGAAAATTAAAGCTCAATGGTTATATAATTGTACCAACTTTTTAGGTGCCTCTGGTAGTGATGTGCAGTTCATGACCGAATAGTTCGCATGAACTATTCACTTGAGGTGAACTGAACGAACTGTTTCATATAGTTGCCACTGAATAGTTCATTTTGAACTGTGTGTGAAATTGTACCATTCATTCACGTTTTCGTTCCCTCGTTCGAGTCAGTTTAGTTCTTTAGTACTGCATGATTCAACATGTCGGACATGAAACATGAAACTTAAAACCGAAAAAGAAAACTTTTCAATTTAGTAATTTAAATGAATTATTGCTCTGAATCGATACATTTAGCGTTTTTGTTATCTGAAATTCTGAACCATTTATGTATATTTTATGAACTAATAAAATAATTTACTTCAAAAGTTGATAATAAACGTAAAATATATTTCTATGTAAAAAAATAATACGAACAAAAAAAAAGAAAGTTCAACATAGTAAAATTATAGTAGGTACTGTACTACTGTACATACTTTTATATAGATACAAAATTTATAGATTATAGTTTAAAAGTATTACTTGTGACAATTTCTAATGTTTTATATACCATTATTTGGTTGTCATTTGTCATGAAGAGTATAGGTACCTACTACCTACTACTGCAAATATATTCGGTCCGCAAGGAAATCAAATACGAGACGAACTGTAGTTCGTTTTGAACTGTAAAAAAGAACTATTCACTTAGGTGAACTGTTTCGGTCCGAACTATTCACCAAAGTGAACTGGAATGCCCATCACTAGCCTCTGGGGTTCCACATGGTTTAAATGTAGGGCCATTTTTATATGTATTATTTATAAATGATCTGCGTTAGGTATTGGTATAGGTATTGTTTAGGCAGTCGACTCTCTAGCCAGGGAGGGTGCTGCTTCTGAATTTGTCGGACCAAAACCGGTGCTTGGCATATCCTCGAGTACTGCCAAAGCAACGCTCTTGACCTGGGCTGAGGGGCAAATCCTCCAGTACTGGCAAGAACTACCAATATTAGTTCATTCAAAGGCGTTCATAATAAACCCTTCAAAAATAAGAACTGCTTCGACTCGAAAAATTTTTCGAGTTAAGCAGGTTCCACCTACGAACTTTAATTGGCCTATATACTGGTCACTGCCGTTTAAAATATCATCTGTGCAAATTCGGCCTAGCAGAAGATGCTGAGTGTCGCTTGTGCTTAGAAGATGATGAAACGGCAGAACACATACTGTATTATGCACCTGCCCCGCTGGGGAAAGGATCAGATACTCATTATTTGGCAAAGGACAACTTCTGCAGAAGCTCTGAATAAGCTCTCACCCAATAAGGTGATCGCGGTGGAGGGTCTGGTTTTCGGCCCACTCACTTTTGAACCTAACCTAACCTAGGTATTGTTGATTGTGAATATTTCAATTTAGCTGATAATCTATTGCCGATTGTTTTTATACTCAAAACCAAATACAAATGTGTATTGGTGAAAAACAAATGAAATTATAAATATGTAGATCTAGATCCAAAATAGATTTTTTGTTACAAGCAATACATCCCATAAATGTGATGTATTGCTTGTAACAAAATCATTTGTACTTTTGTCATGTCTTTTGTACTATTTTTACGCGCATTATTCACTTATTTATTATGCATATTTGTAATCTTTTCGTATTGGCTGCCATAGTTTACCTCATCTATACTGTTTTTAGTGTGTAATTGTAGTACAATTGGAGGAAACCTGAGCATGTTTACTATTGCTATTATTATAGGTAGAGGATTACATGAAAGGTGTTTTACTTATTTTCTCCAGATAAAAAGCAATATGTGAAACTGTAAATTAATTTTATGACTTCAGTTACAGTTATACCGAAATCTTTGGACAATCGAAGAGCTTAACTGTACCTACTATTATCTTTACTAAATTAACACAAAGAGGTCACTAATTAAACTAAGAGGCATATGACATAAGACCATTTATTTTTAGATATCCAAGTAGAGAAGTGAGCCCGTATCAAGATTAACAGCGTTATTTATTATAAATATTTATTCTATAAATCTGAGCCATTGGCTGAGATCGCTAATTTATCAACGCTATTATCGCGAAAACTGCCACAAATTCGCAACAAATTACAAAAACCCATTATTCCAATCTACATATTATTAGGAGTACGAATTTGAAATTTCCCAATAAATTATCATTTTTTAATCACGTCGCGATAAGCATTAGCATATAAATTACAACATTTTCGTAATTGTTATTTTAAAAAGTCGGTGTTCAGGTTTATCTGGATCTTATCGCCCAACTAAAAACAAAATGGATTTAAGTAGAAACACGTACTCTTGTTATTCCGTGCCTTTAAAAGAGAGGCAAAAAGAAGCGCGAGAGTATTTTATCGGAGGCATCAAAGTTCTCTGAGTTCTGCTTAGATATTTTTCTCGGGTGGGTAGCCAGCACTGTGGACTCTCTGTTCGTCTGTTATCGGACCTTTGGGATTTCAATCAACAGAAACTGGGAATACAGTGGCGCGCACTCAAAATAAGTGCTATCTCTACGAGATAAGCACCGTCTGCATATATGCATTTTAAACCAAGGAAACGATATAACAAGACCCTCTCTTATATTCGTTTCGACTGAAAACTAAAATTTAAATCACTTTATAAACAAGGATAAACGAGCGAGGTATTTTAAAAACAAGTCTATATAAAAATGTAGTTAGTATAGGCAGTCCATAATTTTGTTCTTTCGTATTCTATTTAAAGACACACCTAAGATATCAAACGTTATAAATATATAAGCAGATGTACAGTATGATCTACGAAAACTACACCTCCTCCTTATTGCCTTAATGGGCCGTTCCACCTCAAAGGAATTGAAAGTACATGTTTGGTTTAAAATAGTCTTCTTTCAATGGGGAACTTAATTCCCAAATATTTTTCAAATCGCTAGTTTTCTCGTAATTTCAAAAAAAGTTAATTGATGACATAACACATAAATTATCAGTTTTGCATCTTATTGACTAAACATTCTATAGAGGATCTTCCTAAATACCTGGATATCAAAAATTATCTTGGTCAAGGGTGGTTGTGGAATGTAAAACATGTGTCTTACTTTAAATTTTTGAATATGTTTTGTTGCGTCAGAATCTGTCAAGTCATTGTGCTGAAATTTTCTAATCCAGTTTTTGAATCATGCCTCTTACCACACAGCACAAAATTTTCATGATTGAAGCCAATTTTCGAACGGGTGCGCTAGTTAATGGAAATTGGCAATACGGTCAACGTTTGTGTTTGGACAATTTTCGAGAGCACTTCCCAAACGTGGCAATATTACCGGACAATTTTTATGCGTGCCTTACAAATTGTGTTGAAGTGTTTCGCGAAACTGGTTGTGTGACTCATAAAAAAGGTGCTGGTAGACCAAGAGTTCGTACAGAAGAAGTTGTCAATGACGTTCGTTAACGTATGGAAGAGGAGCCTGCAAAACCTTTGAAACGTCTTTCTCAGGAAATTGGACTTTCTTATGGAACATGTCATAAGATTTTAAAGAAAGACTTGAACATGCATCCATATAAGATGCAAGCACATCAAGCTCTTCTGCCCGCAGACCACCCCAGACGCCTTGCTTACTGCCATTGGTTTGTCAATAATTTAATGAATGACGATCTTCTGGACTTAACTTTTTTCTCTGACGAAGCGTGGTTCCACCTTTCAGGATACATCAATTCTCAAAATATGCGAATGTGGAGCAATGATAACCCTCATGTTTTTACTGAATCGCCACTACATGCTCAAAAAATTGGTGTTTGGATGGCAGTTTCTCGCAGAAGAATAATTGGGCCAATTTTTTTCGATTTCACCGTCAACGCAGAAAGGTACAGACACAACTTTTTGGCTGAATTTGTGCAACAGTTAAACGATGATGAACTTCGGTACGGTTATTTCCAGAATGACGGTGCAACAGCACATACTACACGAGAAAATATTGCTTTCCTCCGCGAGTTTTTTGATGATCGGCTGATAAGTTTGCATACAGAAGTTGAGTTTCCTCCGAGATTACCTGGTTTGACAATTCTGGACTATTTTATATTTCCTTACTTAAAAAACAAGATTTTCGCGTAAAAAACTCCCGTAAATAATTTGCAAGAACTGCAACAAAGAATTGTTCAGCAATGTGCAACCATAACGCCAGAAAAGCTGCAAAACGCTTTTCACAGCATGAGGAGGCGCGTCAACTTGTGCATCGAACAAAACGGGGGACATTTCCAACAATTACTGTAATTTAGTTTTTCTTGTTACTAAAACCGTTATTTCATAATTTGTAGTTCATTATTGTTTTACAACTGAAATAAATAGGTATGAAATTTGTAGGTTATTGATGATGTCAGTGTGACAGTGATATAATTATTTCAAATTTAAAGGTAGTTGTATCATGATTTAAAGTAAGACACACGTTTTACATTCCACAACCACCCTTGACCAAGATAATTTTTGTTATCCCGGTACGATCTGGCAAGGTTGACTATTATAATCAGAGTTTGTCAAAACTGT
The DNA here is from genome assembly GCA_963924545.1 of Pogonocherus hispidulus. NCBI lineage: Eukaryota > Metazoa > Arthropoda > Insecta > Coleoptera > Cerambycidae > Pogonocherus > Pogonocherus hispidulus. The sequence goes on from OZ004694.1 coordinate 79,513,545, forward strand.
CAAACTACAGCAAAACTTAAGCAAGCATAACGCGCAATTTTTATACGATCCTTGTTTACGTCATTTATGCGTATATGCATATATATATGCATTCTATGAGCCGCGATTTATGGGACGAGGCAAATAACCAAAATCTCAATAAGTCTAGGCAAATGGGCAGCTGTTTTCTAGGCTGAAGTAACAACCATACAATGCTGCGCTAAGGAGGCAATAAGGCGAGAAATCGATAATCGTTCGATAGTCATTTTCTCTGACAGCCCACGGCGATACAGGCGATAGAATCAGGTTACGTTAAAACTTGTGTGGGACTGTCTTAGTATCCTAAAAGAGTTAGGGAGTCAGAATCTGGGAGTCAGGGAACGCGGGACACAGGAGTAATGAGGAGGTAGACGCACTAGCCAGAGAAGGCGCATCAAACTACCTCATAGGACCAGGACCCTTCTCCGGCATAGCCAAGCCATGCATGGAAGAATGGACGAGAAACAAATCTTGAGAATGGTGGAGGAATCTGCCACAACTGAGACAGGCAAAGCTATTCATTAAAGAACGAACGGATGAACGAACGAACAGACGAATTTGCAGATTCTGTCAAGAACTAGAGGAAACCTCAGTACTGTGCCAGTGTGAGGGCCTGACGAGGCTGAGATTTTATATACTTGGGGAAGGAAGATCAAGATCTAATAATAGCTGCGTGGAAGAGCCTTTATCAAGGATGTGGAGTCTGATTCAAAGGACCAAGCTAAACAGGGTGCTCTAAATAGGTTGGGAGTGCCACAATACATCTTTTAGGTCGCGGTGGACTAGGCCAGGTGGCTGACTCCTTTGTTAATCTAATTTAATCTAACTTAAATTTGCGTTTTCCTTTTTGTATTTCTGTTACCAGAAGTTTTGGTTGAGTAATTTAGTAATAATACTATTTGCAGTATGTCTGGCAACTTTTCAATTTTGACATTTAATGTCAAAATTGAAAAGTTGTCAGCTTGCAAAATTCGTTGAAAGTGCTTATCGCTGATTGGTAGCCAATGATTACGTCACAATGCAATTTTTAGAAGGTTTTTATTTTTTGCGGAAAAAATTCCATTCTACACGTTCATATTTTTTTGTTTTACCCTGTTGTAAAAAGAAAGGTCGATGTGATTTTTCCTGTAAAATTTAATTCGGATTTCAAAATTTTAATTAAAACTGTAAACATACGGGGTGTATAAAAAACTATCACCCTATATATTTTGCAAAAAATAAAATCTCCTTTTTTTTGGCATGGCATATCTTGGAGTGCCGACTTAGATGACTGGACTTGGGCTCCAACACTGGGAAGAACTACCAACGTTGAGCTCATTCGAAAAAATTTCTAATAAATTTCTCCAAAGCAAGACTTTATTGGTATTAGTTTTCCACCACTAATATGAAGTACAGAGTACAGGATTATTAGTAAATGGACCTTCTCCTTATCTTTGTAATTATTTGAGGTAACAAAAATGTGTCCGATTTAAAGAAACATTTTTACGACTCCAAGTATTTTAAATATAAAGTTTTTATTTGATACATTTTTTTTTGTATAAAATTCATAACACCGTGTATAGGTTCTAGAATAAAAAGATTCAGATTGCCTGTACAACTTTCAGCTGAAATATTTCTTATGGTGAACTATGATATGCTCATGATTATGACAGAGAAAGAAAGAAAAAGAGAGAGAGGAAATCTTCGCGATTCCTTGTTTATGCTAACCGTGGGATGCCGGCCTTACATTTCGTTAGTTTTCCTGGAAAATGCCGGCCACTGAACAGCCGGCAGATAGTACATATATCCACATATGGATTATAATCAAGTAAGCTCGCCGTCCGTGCGTGTATCTACATCCAATATTTGTCCAGCCTATTAAAACAAAATAAGAAATCTTAATGGAAGATTTAAATCTAAATTATCACAAGTAACGGCGGTGGCAGTTCGAGGCCAAGAAAATATTATAATTATCACATTAATAATCACTCGTATCACATGGTGTGACAGTGATCTACACATACAATGGTTCGTTGAACCTAATATAATAATTAATAGACTGTAAAAGAGATACTGAGATAGATAATGCAGTCGATGGAAATAGTTTAGTTTTTCTTGGTAATTTGTTGACGTTTGGGGCCTTTTCAAGGGTCTGCATTACCCATTAAATCAGAAAGGATAACTGGCTTTTAATAGTTTGCGGAGCTGTTATCTAGTGACTCAAAAAATAATTTTCCCAATCTAAGTTATAGCGTGTCAGTATAAATTAATCTGTTAATGTTTGTAGATTGTATATAACACTAACTTTAGTAATAAAATTCAACTAACGCCAAAGAAGAAAAAATATTTTTCTTAGCGAAAACGATATTTTTACGACTATTCTTTGACTTTAAGTCAATTTTGATCTCAGGAATGAAATTTTCGTCTCCCATTTACTTTCTGATTAATACTTTTTGAAGCAAAATATACCTAGTTACAAGTTAGCGTTAGCTAGTTAGCTAAAAAAGAATGAAAAATGTGAATTCATCCGGATGGGTGTGCGATGCCCAAGAAAATCGGTCTCACAACTATTTTTGCATGACGTTTCTCTCTGCAGTTTTTGCGTCTGCGTTTCCGAAATAAGATTTTTATAACATCTGATGACCTCAACATTGAGTTGATCTAAATTACGATATAAGAAATGGAATCTATGACCACAATTTACGTTCTTGAATAGGGAGATGGTTATTAATAATCTGTGATGATAGTATACGATAGTATATTAATGATAGTAGATATACGAGTTATTCCTTTTCTGAATGCTTAGATAAGTGTTCCAGTCTGAATCAATATGATCCAGAAAATATTAATTTTATAGGCAATTCTGTGAATTTGGAATCGATATCAGTGATGCAGAATGCGGAAGTACATAATTTGTTTTGTCTATCGTCTAATATGAAGATTATGAACTTACAGAAATATATGAAGCATTGGAATTGAACAAAAATTTCTTAATGTTGTGAGTATATACAAAACTTAATAGGAATCTGAACCTTTTTTGGGTGTTCTTTTACATAAATTTGGCAGTTTCTCAACTATGAGTATACATTTGGTTATACAAAAATGTGTTCAGAAAATTAATCTATAACTTATTTGATTCAAGGGTTTATCCTGTCATTATGTTATTCAGAACAGTGGCAAAATGTTCAATCAATGTATTTAATTTTTTTTTTTTGATTAAACTTTGACAATTTTATGTACCACATAGAATCACTATAGAAACATCAATACACTACACAAACATAGAAAAAATTATTGAACAGTATAATAATGTGTTGCTTTGTCACTTTTTATATTTGTGACCGCGGAACAATAATGTAATAACTTTAGACATATTGGTTGAATAGAAAATAGTTGAATAATCGCTTCGACAACAAATTTATATCCTACAAACAATTTGACAGAGTAATCGGCCGTTTCTATCTCAGATGTATTATCAAAAAAATAAAAAATAATCTAAGGCGACACAACACATGAATAACAAACGATTAACGGCATTCCTTTCTCATCAGTTTTGATTCACCTGCGATAAAAGTCATCAGCCGAGTATTTTTTAATCGAGGTTCTATGAGGTGGTATGATTCATCCATTGATTTACTAATTTCGTTTGACGAAATGTCAACATCTGGACATTCCTTTGATGTGTGCTGGGATGCTATATTTTGTAGCGTAAATATTGCTCTTACAGAAAAAGCTAGACATATATAAAATGTTATACAGTGGATCTGAGACCTGTAAATAAACCTCTGAACAAGAAAACTTTAATTTTAGTGAATTCTATATTAAAAACTATACAAATATTTTATGAGAAATGTCGTTTTTTTTTCATCAAAATTTGTTTTTTTTAAGTGAGTAGTAGATAATATTGGATTATTAACATTAATAAGGCACTGACTATTTTTGTAGTGTAACGTGTGTTTATTTTCTGATATTTTTATGTACACTGATGGAAAAATCTTGCTTAAACGCGCCAATAAGCCATAGTTTTTTGAAATTATTAATTATTTGTAGTGGCGAGATACAGAGTGAGATGTTGATGTAATGCAACGCCAGTCGGGGCATATTGCCCGTGGAGTAGTTGTTTTCGGCATCTCCTTCCATTTATTAATTATTTGTTTTTGTATATTATATTCATTATATATAAATAATTATTTTTCAAAATATCTTTGTAAAGAGCCAATATCCCAAGAATTAATATAATTTTAAAAACTATAAATTGTTTTTTCATTTACAACAATTTTTCATCCATTTATTTTCTAAAATTAAATAATTATTTACCTAAAAAATATTTAGTAGGTAGTAGATATCTAAGTGCTCTGTATAAATTAAACAAATGTATTTAATTATTGAAAATAACAACTGAATCCAACGATTAATTCTAGAACCAAATCTTTATTTTTAAGTAATACATTAATTTCCCACAATTAAATATTTAATTGAAATCGCACTTGCCCGTACACTATCTTCTCCAGCTTCTCGAGCAGTGGCTATTATAGCAGTCATGGCACAGCCATTTTTGTATCGTGTTGTGTGTTGCTCTGCAAGTAAAGTAATTGTAATTGGCCGTTCAGTGAATAATAATATAACGAACTAATTGTGTAGTGTGTTGTAATTGTGTATGGATGTAATAATAATTGTGCATTGTTTTTGTGTAGTGTTGTATATAATAATACGCAAATAATAGATATTATGACTTATTTATAATCTCTATGAGGTTGCAAAACCTGCGCCTACAGACCAAACCTGGGCAAGATGTTCTAAGGTGACTTCGGAGGAAAACGAAGGTTGTCTCGTCAGACACTATAACATTTTTGGTATGGATTTTAAAATACATACTGTTAACTTTTTCTCAACATATATCTCAGAATATGCTTTTTATCAACATTTTTTTATTACTTGGTATACGTATCGAGATGTAAGAGATACCCCATATAGAATATTCAAATGATGCTGAAACTCAGTGAAAATTTTTTTATGTATTTCATTTTCTATAAGGTAATGTAACAATCTATTTAATATTAACCCTTATCTACATTTCAATATGACATATTTGGTACTTATAAATACCTACTTTTCTCATTTTGGAAAACTAAAGTTAGTGTTTCAATAGTAAACTAAATTAAGTGTGCTAAATAAATCCGTTTGCGAAAACTAAACATTTAATCCAGCAGATTAAGTATTTTTCTCCTTGGCAATATAATTTATTAGATAATACTAAATATTTAATATTGCCATTGAAATAAATGTCATGTTAACATCAATTCGATCTTTAATTCGCCAAATACAAATAAATAATTTAATCAGTGGTAAGTAATTTTATTTATCTCAATTAAATTCTTTTCTCGGTGTATAATGGCAGTTGCGGAAAAGCAGGTCGCTATCTGTCTGTCAATTTGACAATAATTGATTATTATCAGACGAGTAGCAAAGACCAAAAGAGGGCACCACTGTGTGTTTCGCACCACTACTAACATATATTTTATGTTATTATAATCAAAACTATTACAAACGAATCGAAAGCTTTCAAAGCTGTTTTCGTACATCTAAATTTTATTGACATAGTCGGTATAACAGAGATATCGCATTGTTTTTCTAAAGCTGTAAAAAAGAGATACCTACCAAATTTTAATATGCAATTACAATATCAATGATTACATTTATTACAGGGAACAAAAACTAGATAAATCTGTGTACTGATGGATTATAAAATTCACGAGTTTCATTATAGACTATGATCTAGACAGAGAAAACTCCCCATAATGACAAAATAATGTACCTGTGGATGTTACCGTTACTTTTTATTTTCTTTCGCGCCTATAAAGTCGCCTCTACTGCTAGACTCCGCATTCAGCTTAGAGAAACAATGAAAGAAACAATATTATTTGTTATCGCATCATTCTGTGTATCTGGAATTACCGCGGGTATATTATTCGTGCATTTTAGAGCACATTGTAGCGACAGGGAATGACTCAAAGTGGTGGTGTTTCTGCCTACGAATGCATTTCATATCACTGATATCTACTTTCCGAGCGATAACGGAGCCGAACGCAACGCCATATGCAAACATTTAACAATAATATAATACATGTAAAATGAATCGCACAATGGCTCATGTCACGGCTTTGATATATGGCTGTGTGTGCCGTGTCGGCTGTACGCCATTGATACCTATTCCGACTGTTTCGAGCTTAGATAGTAGGCGAATACGAAATATGAACGAAAATGAACCGGGGAATATGCGCTAGGAGGATGCATCGGTAGGGGCGAGCGGGGTTGCTGCGAGTGCATCGAGGAGTATCTACAATAGTTTCAAACGCTTCTTCTATCAGTTTTAAATATTTAAAAATGCTTTTTTTCCAACCATACGAATGAGACACTATAACATTAAATTATTTTGTATAAAAAGAGGGCCATTTCGGGACTGTTTGAGATCGCCATAGCAACTGTACAAAAAAGCGATTATTGTACAGTTGTAGATACAGTACCGAAAAGAAATTTGACATTGACATTGCATGTCCCATAATATAATGAAGTTTAATTAAATAGAAAAATAGAAACAGCTAGTGACTCCGATGAATCGGTAAACTGGAGGTGCTAATTAGAAGCGGTTGGAAAAAAAATATTATGTTAAACTCGTACAAAAAATACGTTTTCGAGACTCGTAAAATTGCCGGTCTCCGCTTTTCCCTCGTCCCGAAAACGTGTATTTTTTGTACTAGTTCAACAAATAACTATTATTTGCTAGAAAAGCGCTTCTAAAAAGTCTTGAGATTGGCTGGCAAACAGTAAAAAACTACGCACTGCGTTGTTGTCACACTTAATTCTCAAATTTCTCCCCCCAAATCTTTCCTCCCTCAAATTTTATGTTTCTCCATTTCTTGTACTGAATGACTTTTCTTAAAAAATTGACAACGTTGCCCAACATGTCTCCGTTCAAGTTATTGGAAATGCTGTTGCTGCTGTCGTCTATATTACTGGACTCATCCACCACCTACGATAAAAGACTTCAGGTGCGTAGTGCGGTTCGGGCACTTCGCACCTGATTTATATTCGTGTTCTTGTGCTTTCTATTGTTTACTTATAACTTATAGGAAATACAGTTTTATGTGACTGTAATATTAATATAACGTTCTGCATTGGTTCAGTGCGATTAATTAAAAGTGTATAATGTATGTTTGCAAAGTATGCAAAAATGCTCGCGCTTATGACCAGTACACAGTGGCTCCGCCGCGGTTTCCGGACGGTGCATTTTAGAAGCACTTTAGTTTATGTTTTTGGCTGAATACTTAAATAAATATATAAACAAGGTACTTATTATATCTTTCTTTATATAGGAATCAAGCCAAAAAGTTAACTAAGAGATAAGTTATTAATGAAATTAATACCTCGTTAACTATAAATCTAGGTAAGCAAAGGAATAACTTTATTACTTTTAAGATATGTGGAAAACAACTACTTTGCGTACTATATATGCACCCCTTGACATTGAATTACAACAGCATATCTTGATATAAGCTCAACCTATTGTCTTTGATACATTTTTGTTTTTAATAGTGTTATCTACATACCTATCTTAAATAATGAAATATTAAACAAGAATCTACATTACATTAAAAATAATTATTTTTGGTCACATTCCAATTTAAAATTTAAAAATTTTTATTTTAAAATTATTTTTGCATATAGCACGCAAGTAGATGTTTTCGACACCGTGCATCGACTGTGCCCCGACTGGCGTTGGATTAATTCGGCATGTCCATGGAAGTCGCCACATCTTTCATGGAGGATCCACATCCTTTATGAAGGATTTGGCCACATTGCCTGTGGAATAGTTGTTTTCGGCATCTCCTTCAAATAAATAAGTAGGATTGTCTTCCTCAAGAGACAATAGAGGTCACTGCTGTAATGGCACCTGCGGAAAAGCAGGTCGTTATCTGTCTGTCAATTTGACAACAATTGTCATAGATATAGTAGCAAAGACACAAAGAGGGCACTGCGGTGTGCTTGTCACCATTACTAATACTTATTAATTTGTATTATAATATTGGTATTCATTTCAGTATCAGTAAAACTGATACCTAAACATTGAAACTGACAAGCGCTCTAAAATTGAAATTGAGCTTTTGATATTCCACAAAGTTGCCATAAAAAAGTAATTGGGGCAATACTAATTGTTATTACACTTATTTATTGATTCTGTTGCTATTCCAATAAGAATAACAGTTATGAAATTGCGATCCACCGGTAAAAAATTATTTATTGCATAAACCTGTGTGTAAACCTCTGAGAAGAACTGGATCTAGATAACTGAACGCGAAAACTAGCAAATAAAAACGGAATGACACGACTGCGAGTAGGAAAAAACGCTTTAACAATAAATACCCAAGCCGATACCATCTGATAATTAAACCGTTCGCAAATGGTAGTAACAGGGAGATGAATTCAAAACTATTAACCGCCGGTACCATACCCACGTCCCGCTATTACTAAATTAGACGTAGCGCTCTACGAATCTGGCAATAAATCTGAAAGTTAACAAGACGTACGCTCAATCTGAGCTCATGAAGTGAGAGTCCCGCCTCCGTGGCACGAAGTGCCCAGAACCCGCCCTCCGCGTCATATGGGATGATAGCGTGGCTCTGCGATCCCCAACAGATACCACCGATGCATTGGAACAATAAAAATATTTGCTCAGCAATTATTGCACTTATCTCCCAGTTCTGTATGTACTTTAAACGGTACCAAACGAACCATTGCCAACTGTGTGGAGGAGGCTGTGCAATGTACAGTGCAAGGCACTTTAAATGACCAAGTATCTGACGATCCAGGACCTTGATTGCCAAGTTGTGCCGGTAATGTAATTTAATGATACTGGCACGCGACATGTGAATATAGTATATTTCAAAGGAATGTTAAGTAATATTTGACTTCAGCTATTGATGAATTTGATATAAATTAAAGAAGAGGAGCTGCAACTGGATCTAGACCACAGCATATTGTGGCTATAATGGCCATTAAGAAATAATGTTAAACAACGGAAATAATAAGCTACAGTAGAAGTAGATACAAATTTGGTAAACACAATAGAAAACAATTACGTGCTTATTTTATTTATATAAAAATGTTTCTACATAAAGGCAAACTGAATACAGAAAAAGAAACTAAAGAAAAGCAACCATGTTCTAAAGTTTTATTTGTGAAAAATTCAAGAAAGTAACAAATTGAAAGAATAGGAAACTTTGGAGGAAAAGTATTAATGTCTGTTGGCCATTTAAAAAGTGACGCTTCGTGGCAAAAATATGGCTAGGCTAAGAACTCAGGGTCAGAGTATCTAAGTAGAAATTTGGGCGCTGTATCTGAAAATGTGGTCATTATGGCACAGAATTAAACACTGATATTTAATGACCATGACTTATGGAGCTTACTCAAAATAACTTGAAGCCATAGCTCATACAACTAGTCGATAAGTTGAAAACCAAAGCCTCCTTCTTCTTCATGTGGATCCGTTTCTCTGAGCGAGTCCCAAAACACTGTGGCTACAGGTAGGCCTACTGTGGGTTCCACCCATTTTCCCAGAGCCATTCTGACAGCGCTTATAAGCAACTTCACAACTTGGTTCCGGTCCTATGATAGTCATTTCAGATCCCTTTCTAGCAAGTTCATCTGCTCGTTCATTCATGCTTTTATGCCCTTTCATCCAACAAAGTTTGGTATTTTCAAGATCCATTCTAGCAGTTGGGGGCAATATCAATCCTTGAACTAATTTTGTTGCAGTTTAAAGCCTTTATAGCGTCTTGACTATAGGAGAATATGTAGATAAGTTTACACGTGTACCCCCTCCTCAGATTCTTCGCTAAACACATCATTATTATGAAAATTTCTGCTTGGAATACCTTGGGATAAGTCCCTCGACTATAGCTTCTATTCCATCTAGGTCTCAATCCAAATACTCCAGCTCCTGTTCCACTATCTGTTTTGGAGCTATTTGTGAACCACACGAGGGTCCAAGCCCCCAGAGAGTTTATCTTCACTTTCCAGTCACTGAGGTTCTGTATATGCACCTCGAATGGCCTATGGAACTTAAATTTTTCAGTCATTCTGTCACATATCATCTAGGATAGGTTCTGACATCGATGTATATCTCATCCCGGAATGCCCCCTTCCTTGGGAACTATCTGTCCAAGCATTATTATTCCTGATTAGGTACGTTGCTATCTTTGCTTCTCTTTCCAACATCACGTGAAGTAGTGGTAGATTTAGCAGGACTTCAAGCCAGACCTTGAACCACGTCTTGATCTGGGTAAGTACGAGAAGAATCACTGTAGTTTTACGTATTACGTAGACTTGGAGTAAATACAAATTGAACTCAGTCCATGTTTTCATCAAACTAAAAATATGAGTTCTTCTATCTACGAGTACGTCGAAATACGAGTATATATGCTCACATACATATGTGTTAAGAATAAACTTTTCTGACTATTTAGTATGACACAAAGTTTTCCATTAACTTCACTCATTATGCACAACACTAACGCTTGTAGGCACAAATATTTTTATTATAAAAAAGTTTTTGAGGTACGTACTGTATTTGGGGATGTGTATTTATATCAAGAATTTGTACTCTTTGTATTTTTGTTAATCTGTCTAGCGATATCTCCTTCAGATTGGACAATCGTCTGGGTGCTATTGCGCGACAGAAATTGTAGGTAAACAACAGTGATAAGTAATTTGTTGGTAACTTTTTTCAAAGAAGTGATAAGTTATCGCGTTTGCGGTTTTTTTATAAGTCAGCAATCGCGAATTGTTAGCGTTTGTTTATCGTGCGCAGTTTAGCAACAAGAATTTTAGTGTTATCGTGATAATTTATCGTTTACGAAAATGTTTGAAAACTAATGACTTGGCCAGCAGTTCCACATTATTCATATTAATCCAGTTTTCATTTTTATTGTGCTTAAAGGATAAATAACTTCAGACAAACACTGTTTGGTCCAATTCGGATTAGATTATGATGATCTTTTGCTGTAACTTTTACGAAAAATGCAAGCAAGCAAAAAAGTTGACTGAGGCTTAAAGTCAGTTATAGACAGTTCATTTTGAAAATAGTATGACAGAGCAGAACTAAGTTACGGATTGATGTCATAGTTCTATATAAAAATATCTTCAAGTATATTCGTGTTATCATATTAATTTAGTATCTTAAAGAATAATTAAAATACAGCAATAATAAAAAAATGGGTACAGAATGACAATTTTTATGTTTTGGAAAAGTTTTTTCTACTCAACTGCATAGTATTAATATTGCTAATAAGATTGTTTATAACAATACATATAACGATAGCATATACATTTGGTAGTGCAGATAGCAGAGCAATGCTTTTCTCCACATATCATTGAATGTGCTACCATCTGTCTGATGATACCGTCAGACAGATAGTAAAGGGAAGTGTAGAATCAACTACTCGAGTAGTTGAATAGCCCCGACCAGCAGTGAATCACACCGGAAATGATTGAAGGTAGCCAATTATTCGCCAGCGCCATTACCAGATATAAAACACTTTCTTCGAAATTTTCTTTTAAATACTTCATCTGTTCCTTTTCTAATTATATTTGGATTGAAAACACATGTTCATGCGTTTAATGTATGTATTAAACCAGTGTGCAGTGACCTACCACCGAGCCTACCATTAAATAACAAGGCCACGCCATATGCATGTTATTAGTACTGCAAATTACGTCATATTTAAACAATTAGAAATAATTATCACATGTATGTGTAATGCTATCGCTTTTCTTACCTAGAGACATGCAGAATTAGGAACAAATGGATGCACGGACAGATAAGTAAGTATTAAGTAAGCATAGTTGTTAAAATTTTCCTACGGGTTTTTCCATGTTCTGGAATTAGGAAAATGTTCAGGAAATTGAATGGCTTACTCTTAAAAGACTCGCCTTATTTAAAATTTTACTTACTTAGTTATTTTTTATTTTTGTAGAACCAGCAATTGGTCTTTCGTTTGACTTGATCTAAACGTATGTTATATTCAAGTGCTTTCGATTATAGGGAAATCGATTATAGTTCCAATTTACTATTTCCCAAATGTAGCATGCGCCCTCGTAAGTTAGAAATTAGATATTAAAATTAAATCAAGTGTGTCAACACCACAGAAAGAAAGACTATAGAATGGAGAAAGTATATTACTGTCATACGATTTCTGTGACTACAACATGGTTTCTCTGTCCGGTGAGGAGTTTGCGCCTTGTGCAAATGGTATAAGTTACATACAAAGCAAACAAGTTACATATAAAATCCAGCATCCTGGAGATGATTTCAGATGTCATGCCTGCAATGACCAACCATGAACTCCCTTTAATATTCTCTTCCCAGGAAAAGATGAATGGGATCGGAATAAAGCCGACCTATTGAGGGCAGATACTTGTTGGTTTACAGACGGCTCCAAAACACCCATGGGTGTTGGAGCCGGAATATATAGTTGCAACCCAACGGTGAAAATTTATGCCATCGAATTGTGTGTACAGAGGCTGGAACAGACGCAACTTACGCGCAAATCGATAAAAATCTTCTCAGACAGCCAAGCAGCTCTTAAAGCTCTTGGTTCTTACCGTTGCAACTCAAAAACAGTATGGAGCTGCCAGCAGGCGCTTGCTCAATTGAGCAGGAAAAATAGAGTAACTCTGGTCTGGGTCCCAGGCCATTCTGGCCATAAAGGGAATGAGGCAGCCGACTCTCTAGCTAGGGAGGGTGCTGCTTCTAAATTTGTCGGACCAGAACCGGTGCTTGGCATATCCTCGAGTACTGCCAAAGCAACGCTCTTAACCTGGGCCGAGGGGCAAATCCTCCAGTACTAGCAGGAACTACCACGATTAGTTCATTCGAAGGCGTTCATAATAAACCCTTCAAAAACAAGAACTAAAAAACTTCTAGAGTTAAGCAGGTTTCACCTACGAACTCTAATTGGCCTATACACGGGTCACTGCCGTTTAAAATATCAGCTGTGCAAATTCGGTCTAGCAGAAGATGCTGAGTGCCGCCTGTGCTTAGAAGATGATAAAACGGCAGAACACATATTGTGCACCTGCCCCGCTGGGAAAAGGATCAGATACTCATTATTTGGCAAAGGACAACTTCTGCCAGAGGATCTGAATAAATTCTCACCCAATAAGGTAATCAGCTACATTAAGAAGCTGGACCTGTTGGGTGAAATATAAGTTGGTGTGAGCCACAATAGACCACATGGTCGCGGTGGAGGGTCTGGTTTTTTCGGTCCACTCACTTTTGAACCTAACCCAACCTAACCTACATATAAAATCAGCTACTTACATATAAATTGCAAACAACTTACATATAAACGGCATTGTCTGTTTCTTTTTTTTTGAAGTAAGTTAAAGAGTGTATGAAGAAACTCGCTGTACTTTTGAGCTCTCATAAATATCGTGTCACTTCATGGTGTGTCGTCCGAAGATTCAAGAAAAATACCGACTTGCGTCATCAAACGTGAACCGCGCAGAATCCGTACCGGACTGAATCTTTCATTTCCGGTCTTCAAAATATCACAAAACCTGTTATAAGAGTTTTCCATTCTTAATAGTCTATATTTCTGTGGTCAAAACTTAAAATATTCTTAACGTTTTTAATTTTCATTAGAAAATGTAAAATTTTTATAATTTTGTTGAAACAGTCTACTTCAACAATAACACCTACCTGCAGTGATTTGTATAGATAACAAAATAAAACACATTTTATTTAACTTTATTTGCGGAAGCGTGTCAAAACATTCAAGCAAGAATGGACCTATATAGGTGGAATGAACATTTCCACAAATAAAACCGTATCGTAGCATATTGATGATGGTCAATATGTCAATATTTATTCTAAAATAAAAGATGAGATTTTATTAACTACAACACATTTTTATTTAGACGTTCCAGAATGTCTTCTCCGTACTGAATAATAGCCTTCAAAACCAACCCTTCCTTGGTATACGTGTCTTACAACCCCTTACAAATATTTTAATGTCCACTCGACAACCCGGACCGTCGTAATTTAGGCCGGTGAACTGCCGTCGTCTGCCCTCGACGTATATTACTGCCGCGGTGTAGTAGGCCGTGTAAACACGCATGTCTGGATGCCTGCATCGTGTCGCCCGCGTCCGGACAACTTGTTGCCTGTCACACGGCCTGGCCGTCTTCGGTTCCCTCCGGGCGAGATGGTCAATGGTTTTGTCGTCTTCGGTTGCTCACTTACCAAATGGGAATTGGAATTGCTTCGGTAGATATTTTTCGAAGTATATTTTTTTGTATATTCGTGCGTCCTCCAGTGGCGGCGCCAGAGAGTACAAATGGCTGTGAAATTTAAAAGATAAGTTTGTTCCTATAGAAGTTAAAATACATAGATAGCATACAGTCTGCCCATAAAGTAACCCACCCCTCCTGCTAACTTTTGAACGAATCGAGTTAGCGAGTTTTAACAAAATACAGGGTGAATCATGTAAAATGAAGTTGATTCTGACGATAAATTCGATTCTTCAAATACAAAGATGGCGCCACGGGCGCTGTCAACTCAATTTTTTTAAATGGCAAAGTGTGCCGTGTTGCACCTCATTTAAAAGATAATTTAATTCTCTACTTTCTCGTTTTTGAAAAATGGCAATCGAGTTAGCCGTTCTCTAGTTACAAGCGTTTCTGTTTCTAATCTGATCCATGAATAAAATGTTAATTAATATTTTAATACAACAAGTTTTGAACAAATATTTATTAAAACTAAAAATAAAAGAAGTAAAAAGTTGTTCAAAATGTTGTCCATTGACTTCTTGGCACATAAAAAGTCTACTTTGAAATTCTTGCCTGATATTTCCTAAAATTTCTGCAGAGATATTTCTACACACATGTGTTAGACGTTGCTGTAGTTCGTCGATATTTACTGGAGGAGTTCTGTAGACTTTTGACTTCAAATATCTCCATAAGAAAAAATCAAGAGGAGTTAAGTCCGGGGAACGAACCGGCCATTCTATCGGGCCCCTTCTGCTAATCCATCTGCCCGGGAAATGGTTATTTAAAAAATCGGTAACAGGTGCATAGAAATGAGGCGGGGCCCCATCTTGTTGAAATACAATACTTTGAATGTTATTGCCTGTTATTCTTTCTATCTTTGGAAAAATTTCCTCCCGCAGCATTCTTAAGTACCGCTCTCTTCTTAAATTTTCTCTTAAATCTATAAAATCTCTCAAATCGAATAACTTAAAAAATAAGAAAAACCTGTAGAAACTTTCAAACACTCTTAAATTGAACGTTAAACTACTTTCTCGAACCTTATTGACGTTTCAGTGACAGTGGCAAGCAAAGACAAGGAGACTTCATAAAAGCAAAATTTTTAAATATCGTTAATATATAATATATATATATATATATATATATATATATATATATAATAAATATCGTAACTAGAGAACGGATAACTCGATTGTCATTTTTCAAAAACGAGAATGTAGATAATTGAATTACCTTTTAAATGAGGTGCAAAAAATTAAATTTATCGTCAGAATCAACTTAGATCACTTGTCATTGTAGCTAGAGTTAATTAGTATCACATGGATACGAGACCCTTGCTAGGGATCTGAACCATTTTGTAGGAGTTACTAGAAGGGAGATCAACCCAGGACTTACGTCAGGACGCCAAGGAAAAACTGAAGACAACTTGGCTACTGAGCTACAGTCGGAAGAAAGACGGGGTTCATTACAAGTGAAAATCTATTAGGTATATTTCAAACAGCGTATGTTTCTTACAACCAAATTAATGACATTAAATTATTGATTCTGTTTAACTAAATATTCTTCAAAAGTCAGACAGCAGTTAATAATTATATTGGCTACTGGTTTAATTAAAAATTCACATAGAACTGCAGGTATAACCTAAATACTCTCAGTAGATCCCATAAACTCACCCTGATAGGGGCGGCTGACCTTCGGATCAAAGGGAGAGCATAGACTAAACTCGTAGGCTTCGGAATTTCAATTCCATCGGCTTGGCCAAGGACTTACGTAGGTAGGTACACTGTAAACCCATATCAGTTTCCAATGTGAATAATGAAAAAGCATAACTACCTTTGATAAAGCAACTGAACTGCTGGATCTAAACAAAGGCAATTTGACATAAATTTGTTTATTACATACTGTCCTCTAAAACTAAAACTACACCTACAGTTTGGTTTAGAAGACAAAAGTACGTAATGTCGTTATTGTATCGCTTTCTTGATGGTTTCAGCGCAAAAATATACTTTTAGTGAGGTCAGTTTGGGTCAAACGCCTTGTTGAAGCTGACTTTCCAGTGATCGTCACTAAACTGGTCTTGAACCAAAATCAATACTAATACCAGATTCGTGAGGCTACTCATTCTTCTAGCTAATCTATCGTAACCTTAAGGAAGGAGTTAAGCTTAATTGGTTCTACTGAAAAGCTATTTATATTGTTTTCAATATATCAGAGTCTAGTTCTTAAAATCAGACATTGACTTCGACATATATCTACGAGGAAAGTAATTCATAGGAATGAGAAACAACTTACTTAGATAAAGCATTGCTATGCTTTATACAATTGAACGGTATTGATAATTTTGTTTCCTTGGTATTTTTTACCGCGATCAACCCTATTTTCTAATTATTATCCAGACGCACCGCCAGATAAAATATCCCGCGCGCAATTAGGCCGCAATGAATGTCCAATTGAATCCCGGCTGGCAGTGAACCGGCGGCGGGCGATTAGCGGCGGCTAATGAAATGTCGGCCGCGAGTACTCGCAATTTACTGCGCTACACGCATTGTATGGGCCGTTCATCTCGTCGGAGGAATCCAGGTCGGTTCTTCCTATTTTTTCTACTCGCGGGATCGACCATTCAATTCGATTTACGTTCAGTTTCGCGGTATTTCGAAACTGATTGCCGCGGGATGATTGAAATGTAAGTGGCACAAGTTAAGAGTTCATGGCACGCTGTGTGAGAATGATCCACTGAAATGAAATCGAAACCCAAGTGGTCAAAACATGGAATGTAATATACACATCTACGAATAGTGGTAGTAGTTTCTTAAAGACTAGAAACAATAATAAGCCAGAACAGATATTCCTTTCACTGTTTAGTTAACGAGCGCTTAATTGTATCCAGAAGAACAGCTGTTTTGGCTTACTTGGTTGCATTCCATATTTAAGTAAGGCTTCCTAAACATTTGGGATATTCAGAGATTTCGACAATTAGGTAGATAATATTTCTCATAAGTGATGCTAAACGTATATCCTCCTCCTTAGATTTAGAAGGAGGAGTATGATGACTTTGCTGCACCACGAAGTAAGACCGAAATCAGTCTGCGATTAGTGACCTCCATTTTGGTGCTATTGTTAAACAAATTTCAACAAATTTTGCTGTATAATTCAAAAGAGAGGGGACTCTTAATTGACGACTTGCGTTTTATACCTAGTTTCTTATGTCGCATTTGGTCGTATTTGCCATTTGAATTAGTGGCAAACTTTGGATTTTACATCGTTGAATCTTTTGCGATTTTAGTGTGCATAGGAATGAAATAATATTTTTGAGACATGAGACAGATCTTGTCAAACTATTGTGTCTGTTAGTATACAAATAGGACCAAAAAGAAATTAGGGAATTATAATTAAGATTGGTGGCAATTTGCTTCACTCTCTTGGCAGTGATTACGAGGTCCTTCTCTTTCCTAGTCTAAGACATATACCACCACTTCCATCGGTATAGTGAAGCAACTTCCATATATATACTTTCCGTGAGGAGGAATACCACACCCCATCTGACAGCATTGTTATATATGAGTTATATAAATAAATTAAGGTAAAATATCTTGAAATACTTAACTCGCAGGATTTGAGCTGCTAAACGAATATTTACTCAATCGAAAAAACAATTCTAGAATTTGTTTTTATTTTGTATTCTATTCTTATGGAAAAATAATTCATAAATGAGAGGTATCCATCAGAATCCTATAAGATGTCCATGGTGATAGGTGCCCATAGGATGATAAACCATAAACATATAAAAAGAGATTTGGTTAATTGGTGACTTCAGTACTTCTTTCTGCGCGAATGTATGTTTCCCCAAAATTATTTTAAGGATTCATTGTGTTTATACCCCAAGTAAACAGTAAAGGACTGAAGATTCACTGATTGTGCATGGTTTATTGTACCAGTGATCCTGACTTTGAACCCCAGTTTTTGCATTTTTTTTAGTTGTTTAATTGATTTTTGTGTAAACGGGATAAGGTTAACACCCTGTTAAGGATTCTTGCCTAAATACATAAATGAGTTTGAAGTTACTTGGGGAAATATTTATATATAGGCATGCGTAGAAAGGCGTAAGTAGATAGGTCGGTAATTAACTGTCTTTGACAATGTGACAACGCAATAATTCGGGCAGAACACCTCAAAATCCCTAAAGAAGCAAAAATTCCCTAACCGATGAACCAGTCACCATTTATTCCGTATGAAATGAAAATGTGCGTTGCTTGGCCATAAATAAAAATTACAGTGTTGCAACATTTCGCTCCTCAACGTATAATTAACTCTCGAGAATTTATGTAGGTCTCGCCGGTTTCCCCGAACTTCCGCACCCACAAATACGGCAACAAGTTACTAGCGTTTCCTTCTTCTAAAGAGCCTACCCCTTCCATCCAGATCGACCTGCGACCATAAACGTTTCCCCTGGATTTATCACTCAGCATTTTCCGCTTATCCAGATGGCGATCTCTGGCCCACAACATGGCGGTGAGTAATAACGCACGTGGTACTGTATTAAACGAACGCATTCAACGTGGCGAACATTCTAGTAAATCCTTGGAGTGTCGCGCAGGAGGCCATGATTACTTTATAAGCCCGGAATCGTATTTCACCGCGCAGGACGTCACAAATTAACCCGGTGTACGTCCAGTGGGGTAGGGGAAGGGATCTGCAAGATTTCTATAAAAACTACTATACCCGGCCTCACCTCATACACAATTTTTCAACAACTTCAACCTTTATTTTAATTGCTCATTTTTGGGAGTGGAACGGATTATGGACATAGTTCATGTAATCCTGCATTGAACAATTTATGACCCAATTTCCAGAGGAACACATTGACTATGACACCTTCTTAAACCATAAATGTGCAATTGTTAAGAGATTTCAAACCAAACACTGCATTTGCAAAGGTATATCGACTGGCAGGCCTACTGTTCTCACAGTAAATGTTATCGATGATATAGGTACAGCAACGAATGATTCAAAGTCCAACAAAGCCTGTGTGAAAGTTGGCCGCTCAGATAGGTAACTTTTTGTATTGTGTTTGACATAATATTCTCAAGTTTATTTTAAAATTACTTTGCAACTTGACGTCAGCAGCTTGAAAACTTTATTTGAAATAAAAATCAAATTGTATTTATATATTAATAAAATGTTCCTTTTCGTAGGTCTTTCAGTTGGAACATGTTGTAAAGCTTAAAAAAACGACTGAATTTACATCCTTACAAGGTAACCCTTGTACAGGAGTTGCTTCCCCTTGATTACGGAAGACGATTCAACACATTGTGAATGGTTTGTCGAATAGTACTTTGGGGTTAAATTTGACATTTTTACTGATGAAGGATGATTCCATTGAGCAGGTTATGTAAATAGCCAAAATTATAGGACTTGGGCTGCAGAAAATTTTCACACATTTGTAGAAACTAGCTTGCATCTCATAAAAATTGGCGTTTGGGTATTAAAGCCATTCAGCATACCCTTTTCTTATTAAAAGTTGTGGAGTCTTTTAGTATTGTCCTCTTAATACAGTAGTATTAAGTAAATTCACTATTTACGAGAAGTTTAGATACCTATTGGTCCAATTTTTTGGAGGTTATTTAATTCTGTCAAAATATTTTTATTTAATTGAACCTCTAACCGAGTCGGGAGGACTGCACTGAATCTAGGGAGTTTTTAGTTAATCAATACTAATCGGTGCAATGTTGGTTGCCTATAGATACTTCCGGTCACGTGGCTTGTGGACATTTATGAAGTCTCTGTACCTTTCTATAACTGAGCTCACAAGTGTTTATAAAATACATTTATTTAAAGTCCTCGGTGTTCAATTGTTTTTGTATCCATAAATTTTAAAGTGTGTAAATATCTACTCGAGCTGTTGGTATAAGGAGCGACTGTATAAATGATTATTTCTGTTGAAATATTCATTCCAAGTAAGGTTTTGCAATATACCTTGTACGGAGATAATGAAATAGGCACACTAATGAGGAATACCATCAAATACTGGTTAATGTTTAAAGGTTGTATTGTAAATTACATGGTAAATTATCTGCAAGCGCTAACAGCTAATAATAAAAAAATAATGATAGTAATAATAATAATAGGTTTAGCAAATACGTAACTATTTATTAGTTTATTTTCTGAAATTGTTCAATTTCAAAATTTTAAATTACTTTAAAGATACTCAATACAAAAGTCAATCAATCAAAAATCTATCAATCAACCAAGGATGATCAATACAAACAAATATTTGTACCTATCCTCGTTTAAAGACACTAGACTAAGAAATGCCAAGGAAGAAAATATTAAAATTGTTATTCCTGTCTTGTATTCTTTAAAAATGTATAAAATAATGAATCAACAAATTCTTAAATTTACTGTGATCTTAAATTTTTTCGAAATTATTG
This sequence comes from Pogonocherus hispidulus, assembly GCA_963924545.1. NCBI lineage: Eukaryota > Metazoa > Arthropoda > Insecta > Coleoptera > Cerambycidae > Pogonocherus > Pogonocherus hispidulus. Next base: position 79,534,295 of record OZ004694.1, read on the forward strand.
AAATTAGACCTAATTTCAGATCTATTATACCTATTTCAGATCTAACACTTAAAATAAATTTGAGGTACCTATATTTTTGTACTGCCCTTGTATATTATCAAAGTATGGTGACGAAAACGTCTTTTCTTAATTTTTGTGTATTACAATATATATTTGACATCATATTTGCCTTCAGTTCTAAATGCGACAATATAAAAATGTTTTACTGCGTGACTGATTGCCCAATCTCTGTTTTGCAAAAGGTATATGACCAAAAATACTTATTTTTTAATGTAATGTAGATGCTTGTTTAATATTTAATCATTATTTAAAAAATGTAGACAACACTATTAAAAAAAATTTATTAAAGACAATAAGTTGAGATTATGTCAAGATACGCCGATGTAATTCAATGTTGGGCGGTGCATACTTCACGCAAAGTAGTTGTTTTCGAAATATATTAAAAATAGGACCAACACCATTTATTCAATATATCGTATGATCAATATATCGCCGTATGATTGACCATTTCATTTAGAATACGCTGACGACACACTGGCAGCGATCCTGTACGTCAGTTTAAAATCGCTGCATGTGCGTACTTTGAATTTCTAGCAGGACCGATTCTTTCTTCGTCCTGTGGGCGGACCACTAAGCCCGTGTTTTGCCTCCACTTGTTTTCAATTGTTCCTTTTCAATTGTGCCGTTCCGTTCACAGACAGCTAACATTTGTGTTTCTGTTGTTAATCTACCAAGGAAATGATATCTGTGGGTATCTGCGACACCGACCATAAATAAATCAAGCCTGCAATAGAGTTATTGCTGGGTTATTGCTACGAGATAGTACAAGCAATATGTTACCGGCAGATATAAAGACTGATTACCTAATAAAAATAACAACTGAGTTAGGTGGGTAGATATTTATTTGTTGGATGTAGATTCGGAAAGAGTAGATATGTTGAGAGTGGCAGGATTAATAATTACTACCGTTTTTTTAAACATTTTTTTTAAATGATCAGTTAGGAGAGATAAGAGGTCCTTTCATTGTTCTTTTTGTTCTGTGCAAATTTGCTTTACTATTATAAAAACTCGTCAACAATATTTTAGAAATTATCAAAACACACTCTCTGTTTCAGAATGTAAAGAATTGGTTTGAATACTTTTTAAATACCTATTGCATATACTTAATATGCAGTCTGGCCCACGTAATTGTAACCATAATTCTGTTTCAAGTTAAGATATTCTAGCTTCTTCTTTAACAGAAAACTCTGGCTCTATTAGCGTAAAAAATCCTAGAACATAGGAATGACTGGGTCTTAAAACCAGGATAAAGGATCACTGATGGAAGGTCCTTTGCAGAAAGTAACTGTAGAAATACTGGGCATGAGTAAACCTCGGCTCAAGAGTATAACAGGGCACGGCATGTGAGAGGACTACGCTCCTAGGTTACCATTATTGCAACCATGTGAGCGAGGAAAATTTCAGCGAGTGACTTTTGGCCAAACACTTGAAAGAAGGATAAAAGAAAGAGAAAACGCTTCAAATTAAAGTGAAGACGTAGAGTGTACAGGGAAGAAGTGAACCCTCGAAGGAATCTCTCCCAGGAATGGTTGTATGTCTGCGTTTTTTCATGTATACGCTCCGTCTACACAAGCATGATGCTTTCAGAAGGGAGGTTGTCTATTTCTGTGGTGTGTTTTTATGTTTTATGTTTTTTATATATTTTTACAAAAATAGGATAATTATACAGACTATTAAAAAAATGTGTATACGATTTTAAAAGAAAATAATACTTCGCAAAAATAAAAAAGGTGCAACATATGGATGGAAAAGTTTCGTTTCGAATATATAGGGTGTAAAAGTTTTCGAAAAAATCTTCTTTTCTTCATATCTTCTAAAGAGGTTCACCAAATCAATTAAAATTTTGTTCAGGGTATTAACTAATAAGTATGCACTATTATTTGAGTATGGGGATGATAAATCAGATAATGCAGGGCCGGAAATTCAGGGAATCGTCATCGCTTTTTGAATAACACTTTTGCACTATTCAAATTTTCGCAAAAATAATATCATTTTCTGCAAGAGCTGGGAAATTGCATAAAAAAGATACTTAATCTTGTGATGGAACGCAGCGTTTCGAAAAAATTGGAAAATATGATTGTAAAACCCTTATTGATGGTATGCAGTTTGCAAAAATCTCAAAATTTGATGGCAAACACATGGCAACACAATTGTCGGTAGATCACTTTCGAATGTAGTACTCCATTGAGATGAGAAAAATGTTTCTATGAATGTACATAGTGTTAAATATGAAAAACGCCCTGTATCTCGGAAACGAAGCGTTTTACGACATAATATGTTAATATGAACTTTTGTTTACATTCATTGTAGTTCTATTTGCTTGTTAACTTTTTTACAGATTTTTTAACATCCTGTACACTTAAATTTTTTTTGTGATGAAGACCACGGTTGTTACAACTTGGTGGTGCGCCCCAAGTGGACTCAAGATTACTGATCCTACATTAAAACAAAATACGGTTGTAAAAAAGTGTCTTCTTGAGGTCGACAAAATTGCCAGCAGAAATAACATTTGTTTTGCAGGAACACCCTGTATATTTACAAATACGGTGTTTTCTGCACGACTTCACACAACATTAAGGACAAGTTGCTTATAACCCCGCGCAATTTTTGACATTTAGTCCAACGCCACGTCACGTCCGCATGCATATTCAACCAGTACATTTTCCCGAAACAGAATAGACAGAAAAAAGGCAGAAAGTTCCTACACTCGCCATCGCCGGCCTTAATTTAGATGGCTATCTTTACACTATTTAATGCACCATGATTGCCAGATTTTTTATCTGGGACTTTACGACTTGTGGGTGGGAGCGCCCACGCCTATTTTTGATTACTTTATTGTGATGCTGATTAGATATCTATTTTATATTTCACTCGCTCAACGACCCGGCTCCGTAGGTAATTACAGAGCTCCAGATAAGAGTTCTGTTTTAGTGTTATGCCCATTTGCAGTTGACCCAATTATGTTTTAAATTAACTTTAATAATAAACGATAAGTGGCGGGCTATTAAGCTTTTTTACGTCAGCTTTAAATGTGGTGCTTTATTCTATTTCAGAAGTGTAGGTGATTCGATTTTTATTTTGGTTACATTGTTTTATGTAGGTGTTGATTTTTTGGCTTGGGACATGTTAGGAACTACTCACAGATTTCGCAATCTTTGTAACCATCGGAGCCATTGGAAATGATAACACGATAATATATGAAACATAATAATCATAAGCGCCCCGAACTTCCTGTCACATGAGATCCTACTCTATTAACATTACTCCTTCACAAAGGAACACAGTGAGTACAGTAACAATTACAGAATGTAATAAACACAGTTTTCTTAAAAAACATCCAAATTCACAAAAATAATTATCATTCAATGATTATAATTTTACAATTATATCGACTAATGTGCTGTAAGTCTGTGTACATCTGTAGAGGGATCAGTATTCGCGCTATAAGCCTGAGCCCGCCGTGATACTTCACTTTGATAAACTTTAGCGCTTTTTAAAAATTCTTTCATTTTTAAAAAATTTTAATTCAAGAACGGTTACCCAACGGTTATCAACCCAAACTTTTTTCAAAAAACTTTTTCAATATCTAGGCTACATTTGATTCGCTTCATATATTTTGAATATTTCACATAGCTAACCGCATATCGAAGTAAATCATGCATAAATCTAGAAGTTTTAACTTTACCTCATTTTTTGGTAATAATTTTTTTGAACTACCAAAAAAAGGTACCATTATACCATTCTAAGCGCTTAGGTCTTGTGCATAAGTGGTTAAAATTTCAGAGCGGTAAGTCTAGCCGTTTGTTTTTAATGGTTATGTATGTTCTCAGAAACACATGTTTTTGAATTGTGCAGATAAGCCCCAAAACATTCTCTACAAAATGGTATAAGTTTCATCTGTTTCACTATATGTATTGCGTAAATCGCAAACACGATAAATCGTAAATCTCGATCACAACACCGCTGTCTTTTAGCCTTGACCGAAAACTCCTAACTTGACCCCTATATACGAACATTTAATATCCAATATTAAAATGGCGGATGTAGAAAGGTTGATTTCATTGTGATAATTGATAATTTTGATAATTGATTAATTCATTGATATTTATTTGCACCCATTCATAACTAAGAGGTCGCAGTTCGATATTTGATTAGTACGAAAACTTCTAACTATAGGTTTGTTCTAACAAGAATCCCAAATCGTCAGTGACTGTTAAGAGCATGCGCATTGTAACTTTTCCGTTCCATCAAAGCCTAAACGAAATCGGTGATTGGTTCCTGATTGACAGTACAATGTTCTATCATGGCTTATGATTGGTTTGTGGACAATCAGGAAAGTTTGTGGATTTATTAGGAACTCTGAATCAGAATCATGCGCAGTAAATGAAATGAAATGATTCATCTCTACTAGTATAGCCTTAACTGAATTATTATTTTTCATGCTGATTGTAATTAGGTACTGAAGTATTTTTATGTTAGAAGCCAATGTGAAGTTTTAATAATAATAATAATAATAATAGGTTTATTGCCCAACAGATACAAATATCCAATAATAGGACAAATTTACAAAAATAATGAAAAAGAACAAAATAAGTAATATTTAGTAGCAATATCAGCTAGCAAGTTTTCTTATCTATGAAACACTCCACAAATGGCTAAACGATAAAAAAAGTCCAATGTTTTCGTTTTGTGTCAAAAAATGAGGTTAATTCACAATAAATTCAGCCCACAGACTGCCACTTTTTGTCAGATTTGTTACTTGTTCTATCACAAACTTCTGCTAAGTTGCAAATTTGTTTATACTAACGCATGCGCAGATATTGTGGTTAAAATCAATTGGGGATTGATCAGGGTTTTCTTCTTAGAACAAACCTTATGACTAGGCCAAGCCGTACGTGGATCATGTACAAAAATATAGAAGGATACTAGACTTTACGCACATAAACATGGAACATGGACATAAAATATGGACATCAATGGACAAGTATGTGGTGGTAATGATGATGTGCAGTGGTGGCTCTACGACGATTGCCCTATTTCGGTAAGTCTGACCATTTTCAGACTGCACCAAACCATTCTATATTTTTAATAATGTATCCGACAAATCTGAATTGACTAGTATGGTCCTTTCACTTGAGTAGTCAAAGTACGATCTCATCATGATAAAAACAAGAAAAAAGAGTCTAATCTTTGCAAATGTACATACTTACTTAGGTATAGCTAGATATACAGGAACAGGGAGGACCTACTACGCAGTGAAGAAATATTTTAACAGGATCGTGATATAGTTTTAATCAAATATTTATATAATAAACAGGACTAGAAATGAGAGAAAATCGCTCTCACGATTTTCGTTCCCATTTCTACCCCTACCGAGGGTCCAGGCCTAAAAGCATCTAGAATAATATTATTTTAAAGAAAATACATATTAAAGATATTTTGTATCTGGAATGATGATGTAATTATACTAAACGATTTTTCTTAATATTTTGATGAATTGTAAGGGTACTCTATGATTGATAGTAAAACATCATAATTTTTTAAGTGCTGAAAGTAGAATTTATTTTTCAGTAAACATTATTATCAATTTTATCAATGAGACCAAAAATATTGTAGATATTTACTTTTGTAAGCTAAAATGATGAATTTAACAGACTGCCAAAATGAACGAATTAATAACAAACTTTACGTGCAGAAAGAATAAAAGCTACGGATAATGAAACAGAATAACTAAACACTAATACTAATAAATAATTTGAATTAAAAAGTAAAAAAAGAATGTGCCTCCAGCGTGACTCGAACTCGCGAAATCAGCATTATCACGTTTTGAATCCTACGGCTTTCCCATTGCGCTACCGCGCCTGTTGTCAAAAAGTTTACCCTGACACGTTTAAGTATGTAATCTGTACGTGTCAACCTGAAAAAATAATTTTTACCGATTTTCTAATTGGAAAAGCATTTCGCTTCAGTATTTTGGTAATCAGAAGTGTTTGGCAGTCGGTACTATTGATTCCGTTAGCAATATTTCTCGTAGGAAAATAACCTATCTGAAGTTTAATTCATTTGACAGTTTTCGTGGGAGGTGCTTGTCTTGTTAGTGCAATCTCACATCGGCAGATAAAATGAGAAAGAAGTTGAGACGGAGGCGACTCGAGATTTTCGAAGATGAAAGAGACGTAGAAGGAGTCGACGTACGGTATCGAAAAAAATCTCAAAGGGTTAGAGAAAGGACAGAAATTTCGCGTGAAGGGGTTCTCGAAGCCGTAAAAATTAGAAAAGGGGTCGACGAGGTCCCGCGAAAAGGAGAAGGAGATAGCTTAGAAACTTTGTCGATTCGGCGACGGAATTTAGAGCGAGACAGAATCGACGCGTTTTAATATATATGGATGGGAATTGGGTGTAGTAAATTATTACAGTATAAAGCTTTTGTCATTCCCCATCATAGACGAGAATATAAAAATGCGTCTTCTGAAATCTAGAAAAGTGTTAGATAACGTGTTAGCTAACTCATTCTTAGCTGTGTAGTATAGAAAACGCCAAAGAATAGCTGCATTGCATAACGCTGAAGATGGCAGCGATAAAACATCGCAGCATCTTTGACGGCGCAAATAAATCCATCGGCGCATAATGGTCACAGCAGCGTTTGCGGTAAATGCAGCCCGTGCACACATTCTTCTAATATCAGCAGCGCACGATGCGGATGGCCCCGACATTAGCGGTTATATATCTTCTCTTCAGTCGCCCATCACCATCTGCCCGCTTGATTAATGAGCGATCTCTCGGCTCCGGCTAGAATTAATTTCAGCAAACAAACAGCGATAGATAACCGGCGGAGCCATAGAGTTATCGCACATCCTCGGCTAGGAGAACGTGAGAATACACTAATCTGATAAAAATATCGAGGCGGCGGTGGGGCGCGCGGCCCCCCGGCTGTTTACCCGAGATCGCGGCTCGATAGTCGAGGTGCGCCAGACACGTCGACCGCGCCGGGCCCAAACAATGAATGCCCTCTTCGCAAGAGGGTCGCGCTCCGTCTTAGGCTTCGAAAAACCGCGGAAAAGCGCAGGCATCTTCCGCCTATTCAGTGTGGACGCTCATCGGCCATCTCGATACTACAGCCGTTTCGTTGGATAGGCACAAAAACTCTATCGAGGAAATTTATTGTAACCATTATTAGCCAGAGCTAATCTACACTGAGAAAAATGTGCTAGCAAATCCTCATAATGCTTTCTGTATCATCAAAGCTTCTTGTAGAGAAGTAACTGCACTTTTCTATAACAAAACTATTTTACATTTTATACGTTTACTTATCAATTTTTTTCTTTGGCAAAGTTAGCTCTACCACTGGCAATGCCCTCTAGCACCCTGTTCTGCCAAACATAGACTATAACCCTTAGAGCAACTTGGCTAAATAGATAACGCATTTTTACTTGCCTTCTTTATAATGACATAAAAAAGGTAATAAAAGGTAATTGTTTATAAGGTTACAAACAGAATAGTCTTTAATACCCATGAACAAATAAACGATATCCTCTTCGTTATGTTAAATAACGAAGAGGATCTGGTTAGCTTAGATTGCTTAGAGAATAAATTCAACCTAAAAAAGAACCATTTTCATCAAGGCAATAGCTCTCCCTGGCTATCAAATATTGGGACTTGAGATTCTTCAAGCGAGATTCTTGAGATCCAAATTTTCTTTGTACAGCGCGAATTAGAAATGTTTTCGGAAATTCCTAATGAGCGCATTCAAAATATCTAACTTCAGCAACGATTTCATCAAGGTGACCTTTATTGCGGGATAACCATTTGGAGTGTGCTATCTCAATATGAGGCTATTATCTACCTAGTTCACTACTCCTAGTTAATATGCGAAGTCCAACAAAGATCATATAATCTATTTTTCTCACCTATCTCAAGTAGTTTGAGTTGGATTTGTACGGATCAGTCTTCCCCTTATGGCAGTAGATTAACACAATTTTGATGATACATATGCCTATATATGATATGATTTAGTAGACCTGAGCTGGAATGTAAACTGGACACTGGACTGGCTGGACACTGGATAGAACCTAACATATCGAAATACTAATAGAACCTGACAGCATCAAGCAATATAATAGAATCAGGTAATATTCAATCAGTCATCGTAATACTATCAGGTGTAGTTACATAATTTCGAGCAGTAAGAGTTGGCTTTTACTAAAATAGGTAAGTATAGGAGTCTTCTGTATGGAAAGTAGGCATTAGATTAGGCGTCAATAAGTTTACCCTCAATTGTGACTAACAAATCTACTAGGTACTTTGTGCTTACTTTTATGCTTTTATCGAAATTGCATCCCTTGAACAAAAAACAACACACTAACTTCAAAATTAATGACATGACAGTTCCCCCTCTTTTTTCCATCGCAAAATTTGAAATCCATCACAACTATTTAATGATGGAAGTGATGGTTTTCTGATGGAACGTCATACAATTTTGTGCTTAATTTACGAACAAGATTGACAGCCCATCATAAAGCAATTGCTGAATTTACGAACGGCTTTTACTGTTTGGTGATGGAAATGATTCCATCTTTTTGAGAAATGATGGATTTACGAAAGCGCGTATAGGTACAGGTTGTAAAGTAATATATAGTTAAGTTTGACTATACACACATTCTTGACTCTTCAAAGCATACCTTAATGGCAGGAATTGCTTTATATAGATTAAAGGGAGAAGTTACAGAAGATTGAATATTTGCATGGTATCAATCAATGTAGGTACCTTTCCAGTATTGGATATAGAGAGAGAAATTTAGAGTTTAAAACAATTTCAAGATATTTCGTGCTCTAAACATTCACCTTAGGTCGCATGCCATCTCTGCAAGATAAAAATGAAGCTAATTCAATTGGTTTCAACATCCGTTTCCCTTCGGATCCAACAAGTTTTCAGTTTTAAGTTTTCCAGGCGTCTATTATTCCTGTAATAAGTGATGTAATATTATCCTTATCGTTCATACAAGCCTCTTACTACTGGACTGATCACCAGGATTAAAATTAGGAGTAGAGATATCATTATTATGGGTTATTAACACCCTGCATGTGCATATTTCTCATATCCTATTTCGCAGCAATCGAAGGAGCCTGAATACTCTTCAGAGTCGACAATGGACCGTGATTAACAGCCGAGGTATAAATTGTCGGAGAGCCATCAGATAAGTTAATTTCCAGACAGAGCCCCCCCGATTCCGATAGTGTGTGCCCACACGTTGATGCCCAAATAAAGGATGACGGACTGCTCCGTCCACTCACAGATCACCTATCTGGATTATTTAAAGTTGAGCCTCAGATCCGTAGATAACGTAAACAAATTACGTACATACTTGAAACATGCGTCTGCCCGCTTCCACGCGGATTTATTTGTCAACGTTTATATTTATGCTATTGTGGGTCGGTGTCGCGGCGTGTAACCGACACCCGGTGATTATCCTGATGGACCGAAGGTGCGGGCAGGGGAATCGGATCTTCTTGGTGGCAGGTGAGGTCTTTAGGAACCGTTTACACGTCGTTTTCGGTATTGTGACTCGTACCGGTTATGGAGGACCCCGATGTATACACATGAGTTGACGAAGTGATGCAGAATTTGTTCAAGGACTAGCGGTTCAACATGACTTAACCTGTGTTTAGTTAACTAGAAGCTTTGATTATGAATACTCTTAGACAAGGTCGCAGATGTAATTTTTAAATAATTTCACATTATAAAGATCTAGTTAGCCAGACTGAACATTTGGTAGTATTGCCTTTTTTTTAATGCTGTCAATTATCCAAAAATGTAACGACGATGTATATTAATGGTCTGGCCCAATTGGGACAGAACAACTAGGTAAAATTGACCTGGGTACCGGGTCATCACAACATAACAGGAAATGAGGAAGCCGATGCACTGGCTAAGAGAGACTCAAGTATACAGTTTACAGGGCCCCAACCGGTGCTGGGGCTTCCGCCTAGTTATGTAACAAGGTCCATTGGAAACTGGATCAAGGAAAGATCAGAGGAAGAATGGTCAAACGGGACTGGGCTGCGACAAGCCAGGCTCTTAATTGAAGGACCTCGGTCGAACGCAACTCGATCAATACTTGCGCTAAGTCGTAACAGCATAAGGATTGTCACAGGACTGTTGACAGGTCACGGACATCTTAACAAGCACCTTAACATTATCGGCCTTAGTGACATTAGAAGGTGCAGGTTTGGCGGATACGATGACGAGGACTCCATTCACTTCCTCTGTCGCTGTGCCTGCCTCATGGTCAAGAGGCATAAACACCTGGGCGCGGCATTTCTCCTGCCTCAGGACATTAGGGAGCTTCCCCTACAACGGATGTTGGATTATGCGCATAGCACGGGCCTCTTCCAATAGCTCCCGACTAGCGGCAGGCACAATGGGTCGAAAGACCTGAGTGCTGCGGGTAACCGCGCCGCATACCAACAACAACAACAGCGACGATGTATAATATATTATTTTACTACTGCTGCTAGATTTTATGCCGGATCCACATCAAATCCCAAGGCACATTCAACATTCGATGTTTTGCGTCAAAATGAAAACATTTTCTACTGTTTGAGTATTTCTTTTCCCTTGATGACTCAAGCAACTGTACGCGTCGAAGCTATTGTTGTGTTTTGTACCATCAGTGAAGAATACGAAAGGAAAGTGGACAGTTGATGATACGAGAAAATTAATTCATTGAACTAACATCAATTTGAATGGATTGACCGATCCCCAGCTCCCCGATTGAATCGCCAGATCCGGCACTAGCAATATAGGTGTATATGGGGTGTTTTTTAATATGATTAAAAAGCTGTCTCTTGCGGACAGTCTTTGGTTTTGGATCTGGAGATTGTCTAATTTATGTGGTAGTGTTTTTTTAACTGTATAGACACAGTACTCTATTAAAGGATCGTCGTAATAGTAAATATAGTTTCTTTTCTATCCACTCCAGAAAAGTAGATAAAAAATAAAAAAGATATAAAAAGGACTACAATGGCATATTGTTAATATTATTTATTAGCTTTTTTAATCCTTTACATATTTATTTACAGATTTTCAGGCAAAAATAGACCGAATAACCTGAAAATAAATACGTATGTAAAATAGTACGTAATAAAATTAACAAGTATGAAAGAAAATATATAAATTTATAGTTTTGTTAAGATGTCAATTCAGGATTTTTTTGTTATTTTTATTTGTTTTGTTATTTGATATGGGCTAAATTTCTATTTGTCTTTCTAGTCAACTAGTTTAGTTGTCACCCAGTTTAAAAATTATATACCGTAAAAAAATCTATTCCCTTCAAGTGCTGTCTTTGATACTCCTATAAGATTAATCAATCTTGGAATTTTATGGTTGCTCATGATTTTTTAATATCCACTGGTTCTCCTAGGACTAATAGTAATTATAAATAGACAAATAAATAACCAAATATTTTTGTTTTTAGAGTCCTTTTTATTTATTTTTTTTTTGTTTAAATAAATTTACCAAAATACACACATTACGTTTAAGTAAAAACAGAAATAATCCTTTTATCGATGGTGAAAATGCTGGAATCATTACTGACGAGTGAAAAGAACGAGTGTCACTAATAAGAAACAAAGAAAAATAGAGCATCTTGGTCTAATAAATTAGTACTCTGCTTGGTTTTTAAATAAAATAGTTACTTAGTAATTGCACATTATTTTGTATCATAATAAAATAAGTAAGAAATATATTTATATTATTTCTGCATTACTTTGAAATTTGCTGCAAGTTACCAATTGCTTCATTTACATGCATTAGTGGGTTGCATAATGTATTTATTTTTTAAACATTGTTGATGGGCAGTGATATATAAATAAAAATTATAAAATTTTCTTGGAATCATCTTTACAAGTATGCCACCTGGTTTTATACAAACAAGCATTACTACATAAAAGTATACCAAGGCTTGTGGCGAGAATAAAATGGATCGGCTAAAAATATTTGCTTATTCCTCTAGTTGTTGAATAAGGTATTTCTTAATTTTCCAAGGCATGAATGATGTAAATATGTTTACCTACATTACAAATTCTATTATTATTGAAATATTTCTTCTTAATTTCTTCTTATATTTCTCCTACTTAAAATTTTATTTCAATCAGTGTTTTGATAATTTTCCTTGCAATATTATTTAAATATTTTGCTTTGTATTTTCTGGCCTATGGCATCTACAGCAAATATTTTATATCTTTTGATGATGGTGGCAAAGATGGAATAGAACTTCACAGAATATCGAGAATTGGAAAAGATTAGACTAGGAAAAAACGGATGAAGATTAGTTGAGAAGATGGCAGAGAAAAACGCTTTGCAGTGTTTTGTTTGTAAGAAAAAGATTGGACTCGTTTGAATAAGAAGAACAAATGATGATGAAGCAAAAACGTTGTATACTTATATATGTAGGTATACATAGATCCATAACAGTATAGGCATAGAACGATTATGGTTTGTTGAAAGACTAACAAATAAAAGAATGTCAGAAGCAGTTGGTAGAAAACGAAAGAGTAGGAGTTATGGGTATGATGCAATAATGGAGGCTCTAAAAAAGATAAAGATTGAAGAATGGGGAGACAAAGCAAAAGCTTGTATCCCAAGGCCCTCAAGGCCTGTTGTGCTTTATACATATATATTTTCTATCTATAACCGACCATCAAAAAATTAGTTCACTGCTCCTTTTTAAAAAATATGTATTTTTCGATGCCTAACTCTGATAATCCTCGAAGGAAAACATAATACACACATTTTATGTTAACCGCGTATTTTTACAGAGAACAAAAATATCGGGCGTTATAGTTGAAATGTGGGGCGAGCGCTGATAAGGCTTTCGACATAAAACTTGATAACTTTCATATATCCATTTAGTTCCGGCTTATTGAGCACTTGGATTCCATCATAAATCGCAGAGTGTAACCCAAAGATGTATCATATTCTATCTACATTTTGCAGAACCTGACCCCCTCTCGTTTCAGCGGACATTATGCAAATACGCCATGATGTCTACACTGCACGACGCAGAAAAAGCCTCCGGTACCTGAGAGTGATTGATATGAGCTATTTTTTAAAAAAATATGATGGTTGTTTCATATAATACGATTCATACTCTGAATGTGCCCAGTTAAGACTAACTACCTACAAGGGAATCTTGGAAACTATTAGAAATACAGAGTTGGTTAAAGGTTAAAGGTTGGTTAAACCGGGGGTCCAAGCCTGCGGCCTGGGGTCACCCTTCGGGTGTCAAAAGCATCTAGAATAATATTATTTTAAAGAAAAGAAATAAGAAATTAAAGAAATTTTGTATGATTATGATTGATGAATTGTAAGGGAATTCTTGATGGTAAAATATCATAATTTTTTAAATGCTGAAAGTAGAATTTATTTTTCAGTAAACATTATTATCAATTTTATCAATGGGACCAAAAATATTGTAGATATTTACTTTTGTAAGCTAAAATGACGAATTTAACAGACTGCCAAAATGAACGAATTAATTCCAAACTTTACGTGCAGAAAGAATAAGAGCTACGGATAATGAAACAGAATAACTAAACATTAATACTAATAAATAATTGGAATTAAACAGTAAAAAAAATTCGCGAAAAATTCCTGACTCGAACTCGCGAAATCAGCATTATCAATCCTACGACTTTCCCATTGTGCTACCGCGCCTGTTGTCAAAAATCTACCCTGAGACGTTTAAATATGTAAACTGTACGTGTCAACCTGAAAAAATAATTTTTACCGATTTTCTAATTGGAAAAGCATTTCGCTTCAGTATTTTGGTAATCAGAAGTGTTTGGCAGTCAGTACTATTGATTCCATTAGCAATATTTCTCGTAGGAAAATAACCTATCTGAAGTTTAATTAATTTGACAGTTTTCGTGGGAGGTGCTTGTCTCGTTAGTGCAATCTCACATCGGCAGATAAATTGAGAAAGAAATTGAGACCGACGCGACTCGAGATTTTCAAAGACGAAATAGACGTAGAAGGACTCGACGTACGGTATCGAAAACAAAATCTTAAAGGATTAGAGAGAGGACGGAACTTTCGCGTGAAGCGGTTCTCGTAGCCGTAAAATTAGAAAAAAGACCTAGGGAGTACCGTGAAAAGTCGGGATTTCGGCAGGCGTGACGGGGCCATTAGGCGCGAGGGCAAACGTCGGTGTTAGCCGTATCTCTCTCGCCGAACGGCGATCGACGAAAATTTTGCAGAGGTTTTTTGAAAAGGCGTTTAAATTGGGAAAGCGCGTAGGAAACAGGTCGAAAATACCCCTACGCATAGGAGAAAGGTTGGGGACGACCTTCGGTCGCCCGCGAGGATCGCTTCGCGATCGCGCCTCGGAGGAGTTAGATTAGAAACTTTGGCGACGGAATTTAGAGCGAGACAAAATCCACGCGTTTTAATATATATGGATAATCGTTGGTAAGATTATGTTGTCAAGAGTTCCTCCCGCTAAGTAGGTACAGGTTGAAAATAAAAATGTGTTTTTAAAAAACTTTCATATATTTTTATTGTGAAAGATATATTCACCAAATTTTTAGGGTAAGGAACAGCAGTTAGCAAGGATTTAGGAAATAGTCTTCAAAAAAATTTGGGGCTATTTAGATTTTACCTTTTATAACCTATTTTATTACCCAACTACGATTTTATCTAATTTTTATTTTTCTGATGGACTGTGTATTGGATTTCTGTATTTTTGAAAACTTCATAAAAGGTGTTTTCAATAATATGTAATGTGTTATTTAAATTTTTGAACATTAAATTTAAATTGGTCAAATTAAATCTCGTTCAGTTTTTGTGAACACACAAAAACATTTTTCACATGGTTGAAAATCATGGATGTAATTACCCGATGTAATCGATATAATTTTGCAATTTCAGTGTCGCGCGGCATATAAATCCGTCGTTGTATGATATATGTTGACTATCTAGCGTGGGAGGACAACCATCGAACGTGAGATATGCCGAGATAAAGATTCGAAAACCTCCATAAAATGTGCCCCCTTATCTATACTATCGGTGGAAAGCTGCACGATACCCGTTTAATGAATACATTAAGTTGGATAAAATTTTGATTTATACGCTGGGGAGTATAATTATTATATATATCACGTAAAATCTATATTTGCAGTAGGTATACGCTTGCTTCGCCCGCAGCATCGGGCGGAACAGCTTGTTCTGAGACTCGGTGTTTTTATTTGCAACTGCCCTGACAAAAATGTTTTGGACGCGTTTGCCCAACTGGTGTTCAGGAAAATAATACCCACGTTAATAATTTCTCACGAAAATATTTATGTTGCCCCGAAACAAGTGAAACTTCAGATATTGTAAAAATACAGGACGATTTTAAATAAGAAAAGTTAACCTGGGTGCAAGGTAATATTCATTTAATGAAGTATATAATTCTCTGTGTTTAATATAGAATTTGGTAAATACAATTCTTTGTATTCTGATTATTATTAATTAGCTTTGTTTACACATTTATTTACAGGGATTAAACCAAAAAAATAACCAAGAGATATACAGGGTGTTAGTTAAACATGCGGCAAAAATTCAAGAGGTTATTCCTTGGACTTTTCTAAGTATATTTTATCCTTTGATGATTTTTGAAAAAGCGCTTTGTTGCGAAGATATAGGGCGAAAAAAATGTTCAACAAATAATAATTTATTACTAAAAATTACATGTAACATTTCTGAACCTACAACAATTGTTCAAAATGGCTACCTCCTGCTCGGATGCAACCATCCAATCTTCTCCTCATACACTCCCGAACTCCCGAACTCCCGAACTCTTTCAAAAACACCAGGGTAGTTTCTTATTGAGTTACACCCAGCAATTATCCGATCTCTTAAACCATCCACATCTTCCACTGGCCCAGTATAAACTAATGACTTTAGATGGCCCCATAGGAAATAATCCAGGGGGTTTAAGTCCGGGGATCGAGCAGGCCATACGTGAGGTCCACCTCGACCAATCCAGCGATCTCCATATGTTGCTGTTAAAAACACATTGGCTGTCTTGTAGCTAATGGTACGTCCTCCAAAAACTGAGGTAGCGTTTGTTCCAAAAAATTGCGGTATACTTCGCCGGTAAGTCTTCCTGGTAGAAATACCGGTCCAATTAGCCAGTCACCCACAATTCCAACCCAAACGTTCAACGAGAACTGATGTTGAAACCGATCTTCACAAATCTCATGTGGATTTTCTTCAGCCCACACATGGTTATTGTGGAAATTACTTATTGCATTTCACGAGAAACTGGCTTCATCGGTAAAAAGAATCAGCGTAAGTAGTTGAGGTATTTCAACCAATGTGTGCAAAAGCCATTGACAAAATGCAATGCGTGGAGCAAAATCCGCAGGAAGAAGTGCCTGAACGCCTTGAATGTGGTATGGGTACAACAAATTATCTCTCAGAATTTTCCAAACAATCTAATTACTTACATTCAAAGTATTTGCAATTCTTCGCGTAGAAGTACCTGGATCTTCTTCTATCATGTCCAGCACATTCTCTTCTACGTCTACCGTTCTTACAGTCCTTGGCCTTCCTGGTCCTCCACTTCGCTTCAATGTTCCCGTTTCTCGAAGACGTTGATGAAAGATTTTTCTATCGGGAGCAATGTGGTTAGGAAATCGTTCAATGTACAGTCGCCTAGCTTCTAATGCAGTGCCATCAGCAAGTCCATAAATAAAATGCTTGTCAGCAATCTGGGCATTCGTATAGCGAGCCATGATAGAGGACTTCACTAACAACCGTTTACACGTCAACTAGCCAAACGTCAATCAATCTTAACAAATGCGACACATACAAACTACAAAAACACAACATACAAAAACATACAAAATAATACCTCCGAAGTATCACGGGATGTTGGTAAGAAAAAACAACTCTTTTTTCTTACATGTCTTTAACTTGATATGTCCAGTGTAGTACGCCATACTTTTGTTTCACCTACATTAATAATGTGAAAAATAAGTACCAAATGGATTTGTTGAAAATTTTTTTCGCCCTATATCTTCGCAACAAAGCGCTTTTTCAAAAATCATCAAAGGATAAAATATCCTTAGAATAATCCAAGGAATAACCTCTTGAATTTTTGCCGCATGTTTAACTAACACCCTGTATAATGAAATTATGCAAATATTATTGAATTAAAGCTGAATCTATTTAAAAAATGATTGCTGTCGCAACCGCGGTTGGAATAGGTTCCATCTACAAAAAAATAAAAGATATTTTAAAAATCTACTTTGAATACTCTCAATTGACTTACCATAACTATCATAAATTCGATTCCAAACTAAAGAGCCGTATTCAAGTTTGGACCGGACGTATTCAGCGTATAATTTTTTTAATACATCTATATCGCGAAAGTTTTGACTCAGTGTAAAGATAAATGTCAACATTCTCATAGAAGACGAAAACCATCTGCTTAATATGATACAAAAAATTCGTTTTATTATCAAAAAGATTCCAAAATCTGTAATGAACAGGTTCAAGAATTTGGGCGCCAATTTGATAAGAAATCGGCACGATATTAGTTTTACATGAAAAAATGACAAACATTGCACTTAGAAATGTTTAAATTTAAAGTATTTGATTCACACCACTGTTCAACTTTATTCAGCTCATACTGTAGGTGGTTGCAATCATCACTAGAATTTATTGGGGTAAATAATTTCAAATAATCAGCAAATAATAGTTTCTGGCACTCAATAAGCTGAATAGAGTCATTAACAAAGATAAAAAATAGAAGGAGACCTAAATTGGAACCTTGAGGTACCTCCGATGTAATGGAATTCAGGTCCGACTTAAAAACAGTTGAAGGTAATATACTGAAACCATTATTGAGATAAGATGTAAACAATTTATTGAGTTTATCAGAAAAACCATAATGTTCGAACTTAGCAAGCAGGATGCGATGGTCTATGCGATCGAAGGATTTCGAGAAATCTGTATATATTTCATCCCCCGACCCCGTTAACAAATTAGATTTGTATTAGTAGATAATTTTCCACAAAACCGTGCTGATGAATAGATATAAAATGTTTTAAGGACGCGTAGATCCGAGCATATAAAGACATCTAGAAGACCGTAGCAAATTTGTTTAACAAGGTAATGGGTCGATAGTTCATCATCTCGGTAAATATAGAAATATCAAATTAGTCTTCATTTTACATTACCTAATCAAAATTTCTAATTATTGTTATATAGGTACCTTCTTTATAGAATTTTTATCAAAAAACATTTTTGTTTTAATTTTTCAATAGTTGGTTTTGTGTTTGTAAGTATTGATCATAAAGTATCTTTTTTCTAATCTAATCCAATTTTCTGACTAGTAGTCTCGGTCGTGTATAGACAAAACATTTTAAATGTTTCTGTGAATTCAACCTGCTGTTTGCAAAAGGAATGCATTGCATTGCGTGTGCAATACAATGCAAAATACGCCCATCTACTCTAAAAGTAACAGTACAATTCTAGTGTTTCTATTATATTCCATTTTTCTTCAACAAATGGCTGAGAGAGCTTCGATATCCCCTCTGTTCGGACTTTCACCGCAACCTCTGTTAACTAATTAAAATTTCTATGTCAAAACTCATAAAAAATCTCTCGTGATTACAATTTAATACTAAAGGTTTTTTTAATTTACCGCGGCTAAATGGTGTTCAATAAAGAATCATAATTTTAAATTGGCTTTTTATAACAATGAAATAAACCTCGTTTACGGTGTAATATGATTATCAAAGATACGGTTCAAATGCGGCTATCACAGTGGGTAGTATAGTTGTTATGCCTTTGCATTAAAATATGAAATTTATTTCTTCATAAAAAATACAGCGCTGTTATTTTGCCATCGCTATCAGCTCGGAACATGTAGTAGTAAAGTACTGTAATGATTGAATGTACTGGAGTACATTTTATTGATAAGAATGATGGCCAATTATTATTATCATCTACGAGTAGGTCTTTGAAAAGTACAATAAACTTCTGAGAATCTAAACTTCTTGATCCTCCTTCTATAATACGGGTTACATATTATCTCAATTTTGTTGAAAAGCACAAGTGATGTGATGAATATTGAGAATTTTATTTCTTTTAATACTTTTCAATATTTACCTCCATTGACACTTTTCCTTTTTATATATTTTTTCTCATTATAAGGACTTTTGTGCAGTGCATAGTTACTTTAGTAGTATATATGTTTTATTATTTATGGATTTGTTTCATTGGAATTGTTGCAAAGTATTTAGGAAAATAAATTAAAGTAATAGACATATTATAAAAAAAACATCATCACTCATCAATACATGCATTTGATCTAAAGTTTTAGGTTTTGTTGACACCTATAATTTAGTTATTCAAAGGATAGTAGGTAGTATTAGTTTTCGACATATCCTTTCAAATAATGAGATTATGTCCTTTGAATCCTTAAGTTGTAGGTAATAAGTAAAATCGAACTTTAAAAGATTATATGATTATATATCAGTATGACCGTAGATATACAGTACCGAAATTGTAAAATTGAAATTACAGCAGACTACATTTTAAAACATGGAGCAGACTGAAGGTAGGAGCCCACGTAGCTTTACTTTGCACAATCACGAACTGGTATCTCCACTTGGGCCGGTGCTGAACCGTGGAAAACAGCCTGCTCCGCTACGAATATGTTAGGTACATTGTTTTCTGTCAACTATCCAATCAAGATCCTTCAGACATCCTTAATGAAAAGTGGGGAAGGGTTAATTGGTCTGTTGTTCTGTCTTCATATGAAATAAAATGTACCTACCCTACACCCATATATGAATACAAAATTACGCTTGTAAACTGATGCCCGAAAATCCATTTTTGATTTATGTACAGTGCCTTTGGTAACGAAATCTCTGAAATGTCTAACGAGGAAACATATATTATCTTAAAAAACATGTATTACCTTGGTAAAGTCCGCACCAGAAGGAAGAGAAGCGTTACATTACAGATTGACCTGGAAGGATAATCACGTGATCGTTACTGGTGATCAGTACATCTGTTAAGGGCACATTTGCACTCCCTTATTTTTGAAGCAGTCAAAAGATGAACTAAAAGTATTCAGTGTGAAGTTAGGCAATCGAAACATAGACGTCGCACAGAAAATATAATCGACCAAACAAATTGTAACATTTTAATAAAAAATTATTAAATTACAAAAAATAATTATTAAATTTATAATTGCCAAAGAATAATTAGACCACTTTTCAATACGTTTTTACTATTAAGTCCTGTCCTCTACAGTAACGCACTAAATACAAAATATCCCTAAATAATTTAGTTACTTCTTGACAGCAGTGTCATCTAGCAGTAACTTACTGAAACTATTACGCAACATCATGACAATCATGATACAACTACACTGATATGCTCATAACTTTCGTTTGTTCTGCACATGACGTCAATCGTGATGGAAAAATGGCGATGCGATGCGAAAATTCAAATATCTTAAGGGCAGTGATATAATTATTTTCGCGTTTATCAATTGTTTTTCCTCGTAGCTGACGTCACGATCAATCGATAGACCACGCCCCCATGCGCATTGGCATATCTGTGTAGTTGTATCATGATGAGAATGACAATTATTAATGAATATGAGTACTTTCCTGTTTCACATCGCCTGCGTGTCTTTTGGTATGTATTTATTCATCCTATCTTTATAATAAATATACTTTAAATTATTTTAAATACTTCCATAGATCAAAGAATAAAAATAAAATGGATCATTCAGTTTCTTACGACCAAATAGTATTATACAGAGTAGGTACTTTTAAGCTTTTGCTAGGAGAAAAAAATACTGAATATGTTTAGCTTTAGCTTGTATTCAGTTATACAAATGATATTGTTCACAGTGTTACATGTTATACATAGACACAGCAGATTAATATCTTGTGATTTAAGTGCCCTCCTGTTCGTGCAGTTAATAATCCAACGTTTTTAACCGTAATGATTTAAACAACATAGTAATTACTCGTTTTTATTCAATTTTCATTAATATTTGTTGCTGCCGTAAAACTTCAACTAATTTCGTATTATCATTTCATTATCACATCAATAGTGTACCTTCATACTCAATGGTTATTAGGCGATTAGAACAATATTAGTACCTAATATGAATTATGTAAATTTTCAGCGGGGTATTCTGCAGATCGATGCTTCGTAGTGTTCGTTTCGCCAGTCACTTGCCAGCATCTTCTTTTTGGATGCTTCTCTTCAATGTCTGCCAGCATTTTCAGTGCTTCTCGACCGTAATTGGAGACTGAACGGATCACGGTACTGCATGCCAGACCAGAAGAACTAAATTATACAGGGTGTCCACCTAGTGCGCGTAAGTCCAATATCTGGGTTAATAAAAGAGATAACTTAAATTTTTTTTTCTACAGGGTTATCTAATATCCCGAGCTGCACAAAATGAAAATATATTTACATATTCAGGGTGTTCAGTTTTTCCTGGACAGGTACCAACTTCGTTTTTCTAAATGGAAATATATATTTTTTATTGCTTTTTCGAACTAAACCCTTGATTTTAGTAGGACTTTCATCAGCCCTCCCTATACCTAACTTAAACTGTTTTTGAAATATTGACGGGTGAATATTGACATTTTTGCAACTTTGACACCCTGTAAAATCTAAACGGTTTGAGATCAAGCAAAACGGTTTGCACATTCCTATCTTAACTTTTCATAAGCTATCGTTTGGTACTAATTTCAGAATTATCCAAAAATTTAAAATTTTCTGAAAATTTTGAAAATTTTTTATTCCTATATAAATTTGAAATTAGTACCAAACGATAGCTTATAAAAAGTTAAGATAGGAATGTGCAAACCGTTTTGCTTGATCTCAAACCGTTTAGATTTTACAGAGTGTCAAAGTTGCAAAAATGTCAATATTCACCCGTCAATATTTCAAAAACAGTTTAAGTTAGGTATAGGGAAGGCTGATGAAAAGTCCTACTAAAATCAAGGGTTTAGTTCGAAAAAGCAATAAAAAATATATATTTCCATTTAGAAAAACGAAGTTGGTACCTGTCCAGGAAAAACTGAACACCCTGAATATGTAAATATATTTTCATTTTGTGCAGCTCGGGATATTAGACAACCCTGTAGAAAAAAAAATTAAGTTATCTCTTTTATTAACCCAGATATTGGACTTACGCGCACTAGGTGGACACCCTGTATATCTGAGACTGGCCGTGAAAACTTCTGAATTATTGTAATACTTCCTCCATATTGTGTTTGATGAAACTAGAAGGAATCACATATCGTGGAGGGCGATAGATCCATAGTAGACAAGAAAATAAAAAAATAAGAAAAATCTTGTATCGTGAAGGTCGATAGATCAATAGCAGTTGGGAAAATAAAAAAATTAGAGAAATATTGCTAGTGGAAGTGTCAGGTTATCGAAAAATAAAATATAGTCCTTTACTTATGTAAAATATAGTTAATCCATACCGCCCGCCAGTTAGTCGTCCTAATGCGTTGGAATATATTTCTATAAACAAAGGTATTGTAATTCGTAAAATGTATTTGAAAAACACCACTACCTGTATCTTCTTATTAATAGTTATTTACGATATAAGCCTCGTAAACTTTCATATTACTATGCGTGATGAGATATTTGACAAACGAGGTCAAAGGCCGAGTTTGATAACCCATCAAGTATCGTATAATATGGAATTCCGATACGAATATCGCACAATATTTTACTTACTATCAATACTTTTCATGAGGTTATAAATTTATAACTTGTCATTACAACAATTTTAAGACGATAAACACTAAAATTAGTAGTTTCTGGAAGTATTTGTCATGTTTATGCCACTAGCTGTCACTTTGGTGTCGATAAAATAAGTTCAAGCGAACGTGTTTCTTCTGACACAGAATTTGCAGGAAATGCAGAAATTGCAGAAATTGAAGCCATCATTATTGGTACCATTCAAATCTCGAGATTGGACGATACAAAATTGAGTAGATATAGACGATTCGAGAATTGGGGCAACTTAAAGAAAATACGTGGCGTATCGGAAAAAGTTTTAAATTAATATATAATTGCTAAGATTTTTTACATGTTTTTACCGCACTAGTTCGGTAAAGTGACTAGTGCGGTAATGCATATCATTATGACATTCAAGTGAATATTGTAATGTTTGATATTACATATTGATAGTCTCTGCTATATATTGCATTCCCTGTTCCCCCTACACCATAGCGTTAGCGTTGATAGTGCCTTCAGTGACCCTCACTAACCACCTGCTAACTGATTCAGTTGCGTCTCGATTTGTACTCGCCTGTCTCGGGCTATTTATCGCCCATCCTCACCCATAGATTTACTACGATTCCCCCATCCGATTGCGCCTGGGTATTCCTGGCTCTCTCTGCCTTTTGGAATATCCGTGCGATATCCTCCTCATGTGTGTGCATTCTGTTAATACTTTGTTTCATTGTTACTCGTTTATATTCCGTCATATTTTCAGGTATAGGGTGAGTCCGGGAATGCAACCCCTGTTTATTTTATTATTGTTTATATTCTATAAATAAACATCCTCGGTTTTAGATTTTTCGTCTATATTAAAGTTCTTAAAGCTGAATTTAGTTTTAGAACGGAATTACCTACTAGCAAAGCTATTCACAATACTATTCAAAATTAGTTTTATTACGAAGATCATTGAATTAAATATCAGCTTGCTAGTAATTTCAGATAATAAAGAATTCCAAAAGCATCTATATTTAAATTATGTAAAATAACATGTAAACTTAATCTATTAGTCCTTGGAGTATTTAAAAATCTTGAAAACATTGACATTTCTCGACCATTTGTCAAATAGAATACAAATCCTTATTTAAAATACCATAAAAAATATTTCAACCACTTCAAAATCAATATACTTGAAGTTCTAAGAAATTAAACACATAAATATTTTAATATTTAATAGGAATAAAGATTACTTGAACTTGATATGTCAATAAAATACCTAAAACGTATTTAAAACTATTTCAAATTCTTCTAGTATTTTAAACACTTTTGAAGCATTTGAAGTACATAACTAATTAACAATAATAATAACATTAAGAATATCTCTGTCATTTAATATAATCATAGAAAAACTCCTGAAAGTTAAATAGTAATCTAATGCCGGAGCAGCATATTATTATTATTATTATTGTTATTATTATTATTTTGGTTGATATCCAGTCGACCGGTTCTCAGGGTCGGGCATTGGTAGCTATACTCCACGTCGGTGGGGTGAATACTGAATCCGGGAATCGGGAATTCGGCATGCCGGTATGATCTTCAGTTCCGAAAGCTTATTCCACCGAGGGCTCCTATAATCAGTACCACAAGTTTCAAGTATGGTCTGGATGGAGTCTGTGGAGTTCAATGATAAGGTCTCGATATTTCGTCCGTTTCTCCTCCTCTTTCTAGACAATGTTGGTCTCGGCAGGAGCCGAGAACTCGACAAATATTGTCTTGAGCTGGTGGTCAAGGAGGACTGCATCAGGCTTATTGACTCCAATCTGCCTGAGAGTGGCACTTCTCATTCCTCAAAACGGACTCAGTATCTCCCTAAGCGTATGGCAGCACTGATGTTTCGTCTATCTCGTACGAGTGCCATAGAAAGTACTAAAGCATTCGAAAAGCGTTCATTTCAGTTCAGTTCAGTTCCTGGATATAGACGGAGTCTGCATAGGCGCGACAAGCGAAGAGTAGATGCATATTTGTCTCCGGCGCCCTATGGCAGACCCTGCAGTTAACATCAGGGAGCTCCACACCCATGACACGGCTTCGATAGACGAGGGTGTTAAATATACCATCCTGGCAAGCCATATGAATCCCTTGGTCTGCGACTTAACCCTCGCTGACCTTAAAAAAGCAAAGGTCAGCCTTTCGAATAAGCCATGAGCTTTGGCGTTGGTGTTGACACAATACTGAAATACGAAATTGCCTTTCAATGATAGGTCTTTCAATAAAAACACTTTTTATTAGATTAATAAGTACTTAAGTCACCATAATTTTTATTTATAACTCTTCATGCACTATTTTTTTAAACCCAGAAACATATTTACACAAAATAATGTACCATTACTACTCATGTTCATATTTTTTAAATTCTCTCTGGCTTATGAACCCATGTTGGGGTTTCAATTTAATATCTATGCATTTATCTGTATCGGGAGGTATCTGTAGCCGAGCTGTAGACGTGGTTCTTGATATTTCCTTGATAGAAAATCATAAATAGTCTAAACGTATTATTTTTCAACTTACTGCAGATTTAGACGTGGAAGCAAAACCGGATACACTAAAGTTCAGTACTTGATAAATATTGTAGTGATTAGAACTTCCTCCGGAGATATAGATAAAACGGTCGTTATATTGCCTCTGCGTATCCGCATCGGAACCATCTTGACATTAATTCTTTTAAACTTTTTTCCTCCGCCCAGGTATAATAACTCAGATTGTGTTTTCAAGGCCCCCCGATTCCTATCTGGGAATGCATCAGTCTGTGTCATTATGGCCCATTGTTTAACAATGCAATGTTTATCACTAAAAGTGTGTTTTCTTTAATGGAGATTCTTCTGATCGGCAGATAACTCTCCGTCCGCCCGGTAGTTTTTTGCCGTTGGAGCTGTGAAGTCTCGGCATCAGAGAATAATCCTTGAGCTTTATATTTTTCGATACCAGGCGGAGATAAGGGGGAAATATAAATTGGGACAGTCACAAAAAGTGCATAAATAAGGTCAGTGTATCTTTCCATTCGTTGTTTTCTCCATTGTGTGAAACGGAATGGCATTAGTAAATTCAGCGTTTTTGGAATATTCAAAGTTTGGCGGAATATTTGTGAATAATAAGTTTTAGCAGAAGATCCACACTGTTTTCTTTCGAATCGCGAATCAATTCATCGTGAATTAAATAAATAAAATAAAATTTATTTATTTCTGTTCAATTGTACTTATATTAAATACATTATATAAAAAATATAATAAATAATAAATATATTATATAAAAACAAATATCTGCATTTAAATTTTTAAATAATATTATTACACATCGGAAAAGTCGAGTATTTACGAAATTAGCTGTAAAGACTGCAATCAAAAGTATGTTGGACAAACTAGAAGGTCAATTCAAACTAGATTCAAGGAACATATCGCTCATCTCAAATATGGTAGAACAGATAAGTCTAGTGTCGCCCAACATGCGTTTGAGAACAACCATAGATAGATAGAGATAGAGTTTATTTAACCAAGTACATTTGAATACAAATTACAAATAGTAGCAATTTAAGACTAATTATGAGTGTAACAAATTCCAGACAGCTGGATGCTTTTGAGAGTTTGGAAATTGCTAAATATAAAAATAGCATGAATGGTTGACAGAGGGCCAATCCCATATAGCCCTCTTTATCGGTTAGTAAATCACGGTTCACTGATCCGTCGCGGCGGTTCACTGATCAGTCGCGATGGTTCACTGAGCTGTCGCGGCAGTACACTGAACCGTAGAAATATTTTAGGTATAAATAGGACACAATGTTAGCATAGCTTTAGTTTTAATCATCTCCAGATGATGCCAACTTGGTAGGCGAAACGCGCGTCGAGTGCAGTATAGTGTTTTGATGTTATGTGGAAAACTACGTCAATATTATCTTCACACCAAAGGTTCCAACCCTTTTCAAGGTCAAATATTACATTTCTTAAAACTTGTATAAACGTCGATTGACTCAATTCAACTTTTTTTGGCAGTACTGCCAAATTCATTAGGAAATTGTTGGGGAAGTGCTCTCTTTTTACCCAAAATGACTTGACTAATTTAAATGCAACACCCTGTATATTTTTTCATTATCACAAAACCTACATTTTTCTGAAAAAATATATGATTAGGAAACTGGGAATAAATTAGGAAATTTGGGCAAAAGTACCACTGTATAAGAAATGTTATGTTTATGCCTCTTTGTTTAATCCCCATATATTTCAGTTTTCTGGTTATTATAAGACGGTGTTATATTTTTGGATGGAACACGACATTCAATATTATAATATAGTATAATTTTTCCGTGCAGGAATGTGAATTTACTTAGCTGCATTAATATTAATTATATCATACGATTGGGTCTCAGCGGGTATACATTGATTAGTTGTGTTTATTCAAATTTGGGGCACAATCTCTTATCACCTAATTGTTTACATTGTAGAAAATATGACCGAAATGAGTAGTTTAATTGCCACTAATTTAATATTCATATGAAAAAGAAACAGGTGTTACTAATAAATAACTCAGATACCTAATATATCAACGAAAATGATTTGTGGTTTCGGTTCTAATAATTATATTTCTACAAATAATGAGTTGGCTATAATAGTAGCAGTTTAATTTGCAATTTAGAAAGGCCCTATAGCGAGAAATATTAATAGCTTGTAATATTTTTTCGGTGTTATATACCTATGTAATATGATCCTAATTCACATTCTCAGGGTAATAAAAGAATATTATATAATTAACTTCTTTTCGTGCACCTTAAAATATATTTAAATAGTGTCGTTTACGGACATGCCGTCGAAGCAACTTAGTGTTCCCTTCATATCATCGCTATGAAGACTAAGCAACGAGATCTGCGGTTAATACTTGGATGGGTGACCGTTCAGGGAAGACCCGGTGCCTGCTCGCCACCTTCTAGTGGCCTTGTACGTCGGCGAACCATACAAACCACAGATTTAATATCCTTCGGACAAGATGGGTAACCAAATCACAAATATGGATCAAAGATCTCTCTCCAAATATTTTGATGTCTCTCTTTTGTTTTTGTTTACGCTGGTTTTTCCATAGCACTTGTCTAAAATATGCATTATGTTTTAAGCTCTCTATGCGTCTCTTTTAGATACATAAATTGTAAACAGAGACAACCGTTCAACGACTTGACACACCCACTTGAATTCTCGACAAAAACCGAACTATTACGATTGCCGTATCCGTAGTCTACCAGCATAAATATTTACTCCATTTTGTTACGGTTGTTTTCTTGGTGGTGAGTCGTATTTTTGTCTAGTGTTTCGGTGTTTCCAAGTGATATTATTTCATAAAATCCTTTTAAAAACTTTTGATATTTATTATTTAGTGTTTATAATGACCAACAAGTGTATAGTTTGCAAGGAAAGAGGAAAACCAGGGGATTGTTTATCATTTAATCCCTATCCCTCATAAACTTTCTCTACGTATTCTCATGTATTCCTATCCCATAATTGTGCCACTTTGTTCCAATGCTTTTAAATAGGCTGTTACTCATTTTGTCCGAAGGATACTGGAATCTGTGATACAAACCATACAAACTTTGTTTGGCGAAGTGCCATTCCTCTTATAGGATGTAAAGCCGGAGGTGCCAGCTCTATGAAATGGTAGGCAAGCAAAAGATCCCTAACCCATTACTAAAAGTGGGGGTTCGGCAAAACTTCCGGGTTGGGGGTTGCTCGTCTCCTGACGTCGGTGATTGACCTTGGTTGCGGAAATAGGCCGACGTTAATAATAACACAAACAAAAAAGATTTGGCTGATAATAGCCAAAACAAGCCATTGCCTATTATCAGCTATATCAAGGTGGTGCATACGGGTAGCTACTGGTAATATTATATGAAAAAAAAAAATAATGTACGCCACTTCCCCTTTAAATATTTAATACAATTTGTACTTACCTTTTAGTGTCTTACAAAAAATGTGTCTTGACATTTTTTGATTAAGGATGTAGTTCATATAGAAAATGCCATTTTAATAATTGTTTTGAAAAAAACATTGATCTCATTTAGATGTTCCAAGAAATATATAGAAAACCCTCTATATAGGTACTAGCATTTCGGCTTATTAGACCTTTTTCAATAGAGTAAATGTCTATTACTAAATGTTTCCAAGCGCGTTTTCGTTATTTATTTGTTTACGAGCACCTAGCCCCGATTGATCCTACCATCTTGCAAACAAATTGCAAGAAACAACGGATATAAAGAAAAACTAATAGACAAAATGATAAAAAACAAAAGGAGGAAATTAATTCGTCGGGAGTTTTACAATATTCGGGAAAGAAGGCACCTATAGTTATATTAATCACGTCCCAGGTTATAGTGAAAAAATAGCTCGCAGATTAGAACGAAACGGGTGTAAAACGATTAGTGTCAACAAGCGTACTATTGGGAGGATTATGATAAACAACAAAGAAAGGGTTAATAAATTAAAACAATCGGGAGTATACCAAATTAACTGCGTGGATTGTAATGTCGTGTATGTGGGTCAAACCGGTAGAAGTATTGAAACTACAGTAAAAGGACATAAAAAATCCATACTAAATAACGCAAAAAATTCAGTATCAATCATTTTAGATCAGAAAAATGTAAAGGTACTGCATCGTGAAAAGAAAGGAAAGCGCTTAGATCTGTTGGAGCAATTGGAAATTAAAAAATCTTTAATTATAAATCCTTGTACTACGAATGATCAGATAGATTTTACACTTTCGCCCTTCTTAGAAAAGGTACTAAAAACTCGAGCTTTACCGGGCTCTTAAACAAATAAATAACGAATAACTTGGAAACAATTAGTAATAGACATTTACTCTATTGAAAAAGGCCTAATAAGCCGAAATACTAGTATATAGAGTGTTTTCTATATATTTCTTGGAACATCTAAATGAGATGAATGTTTTTTTCAAAACATTTATTTTCACAATGTTTCATAAATAACTATCCGCTTCGAGTATCCGCCATTTTAATGTTAAGGTACGAATAAAAACCATGTGGAATTTTAACAATTTTGTAGTAGCCTATGCAATGAGTTCAAGTGAGTATCAAAATTGAAGAGTGAATATCAAGTGATGAATATCAAAATTACTTCGTTACTGGGCGACTCGATTTGTCACCAAAATTAGTTACCAAATTGCAGATATTTTCATGCCCTGCATCTCAGAAAGCCACCTACGAAATAAATTTATATGGAATCTTCTTCATCCATGAAAACACTCGAAAAAACATCTCCTTAAATATTTCAGATTACTTAAGAAACACTGTGTACATTTTAGACATATTATGAGTCAGACATGTTCCATTTTCCTGTCCTAGTAAGTATATTTTTATAAGTACTAGATGCCTTTTTTCCCTCGAAAGTTTTGGCGCCAGCGAATAAAATAAACATCGTCTTTAGCAATTTTTGCGAGTGAATTGAGAAGCTGACCCAAATCCGGTAAAAGCAGCACCATCAGTCGTATTTTAACTTGTTAAATCGACATTTTAACACTCTTGTCTCGGTAAATTGTTTGTTACCAGCCACCTTTTCATTTAAGCCACCGATTTTTTGTCCACCAATTTGGTTTACATTCTTGAGAGACTCAGATAAGGCCCGAGACGTCCATTAATAATGTGTCGCATCAACTTGTCGGTGGAAGGATCCGTATTAACATAAATTAAAATAGGGCCTAAAATTAATCGAAACTAATGTAGCTATAGCCGTCGAAAGAAGTCCAGCTGGGTTTGTTATGGGCTATGAAAATTATATTTAGAAATAAAATACCTGACAGTTGTCGAAATAAAACACATTAATCACATAACTAAATGTAATAGTGAAGACGAAACGAAAAACTTCGAACCAAAATTTAGTGAAGAGAAAATTTATTAGAATTTAGTACAAACTTAATCTTATTTAAATGGGTGATGCATTTTTGCTACTGGTGTCTAATACATTGTATAAAGAGAAGGAGTCCGAACTCTGTATATATTGAAAATGGTCACAAATAACGGACAAATCAAATTAAATTAGTACAAATTTGCCGGTTAATATCGATCTGTTTGTTTACTATATAGGCGCTGTTACAAACTGTCAACGTCGTCTGTCGTGCCACGATATTGACATTAACATAAAATTGACAGTTTCTGTGTTCTGTTTAAGTAATCATCACATAAAAAATACAAGATATTATTACGTTTAATAAATACCAGATGCTTAGAAAAACAAACATTAATTGTCAAACAGAAACAGTTAATATAAAAGTCAATATAAAACAGATGGTCGAACAATTATGCCGACAGCATACTGTCAGCCACTGACATAAATGAACAACTCGATACCATGTACTTTTTCCAGTACATATTTTATTAGGCAAACCCTAACTCCTGTTTATACTTCATGGTCTAGTAGGACCTTATTTTCAATTACGGAATTTTAATGTATAATATTTACTCCCGAACAGAAAACGTTTCTGTTGGAAAGTTATTTCCTTCCGCAATGGCTTACGATTTGAAAATTGACAATGAACACTAAGTCAGAATTCTTATAGAAGAAATACAATAATTACTACTTATCTCACCAAACTGTTTCTTGTAGAAAGACAATCCTACTTATTTATTTGAAGGATATGCCGAAAACAACTACTCCACGGCAATGTGCCCCGACTGGCGTTCCATTACTCCGGCATCTCCATGAAGTTGCCACATCCTTCATCGAGATCAACCACCAGACACTGAACGGTTTATTATGCGCTCATCAGAGTGCCATAGGTAGTGAAATAAGACATCGCCATCTCCTTCAAATAAACCGGTCAGAAAGAAGACAAGCCAGAATAGCGCCAGAAGATCCTACCCATCCTACAGGGTAGAGCCAGGATAGGAGGATACCCTACGAATCGCCCACACCTATCACTTTTTGTGATCGGGGTTGGTGAAGGATGGGGCCACCTCTACGAGGCAGTCCAGGCTTACAGCGATGGGGAGGATAAAGAGCGATAATCACGCTCGGCCCCAAACCATTCCAGGTCATAAGCACTGTCAATGGATATTGGCGATCTCTGTGTATTATGTTTGCCAATATATCCAAGTTAATGCCATTATATAGATACTAAAATTGTGTCGTCAGCAAATGAATACCACTGAGCTACAAGATTTGCCTCCCGTAGACTTAATACATGAAGAGAATACAGCGGGGCCCCAAAACCGATCCCTGTGGGACACCGCAGGTTATCGGAAGCATTCCACCACTGCCCTCCTCTATACCTTTACATATTGCTCTCGATTTGAAAGATAAGACTCAATTAAGGTATACCACAAAATTCCTGTTCGATTTTAGAAATTTTGACTCTATTGGTTTTATTTTCTCACGTTGCCTGCACCATGTAGTATGTCAAGCAACAGATGGTAATAATGAAAGTGTTCTTGAAAGCTCGAAACATTTTAAAGCAAAATGGTCAATACAGACAAAATTTTAGGTTTTAACATACGTGTGTCGTTTTCTCTCTCTATTTTTCACTCTTAGATTACTTCCGTAACCCGTTTACCAAACCAGTGTTGTGCTCAGGTGCGATAAATATTATGAATTGTATGCATTTTAAAGATTTCTCGTTCCGAATATAGGAAAACCATATTCATACGGCTTTATCTAAATCGGTACTTTTAAGTATAGGTGTGGTTTGGCATGAAATATGTCTCAGTCCGTAAAGGTGACGCAGTGGCTTGCAGTGTGGGAACACGCACACGACTTTTCAATGAATTCTTCATTAGGTGAATGGAGAAACTGACGTCACAACAAGAAATAGTTTATTTAATTAAAGCAAGTTGATTTGATTGTAGTTGGTGTTAAAGAAAATAATCAGAAAGACTATTTTTTTTTAAATTTGCACGTATTATTTTAAATGATATACAATCAACATTCTTACATATTTGGATAGTAGATTAATGTATCATAATCACACAAATATTGTGCTATACGTCTATTTTCTATGGGTAATTACATATTGATTTTATGGCACATTATTTTGAACTTATCTGAGGTATACTCATCAGCCTAATATGAATGTATTCGTGAGAAACTTTTGGATTTATTTTTTTTTATTCTGCATGTAACTGAATTGCTTTAACACAAGATTTGCAAGGCAATATTGCTAGCCAATATTGCTAGCCAAAATTTTTGTATTAGCAAAGCTACTTTTAAAGAAAAATAATACATGCATAAATTAGTAATTTACTAATTGGTAGCACTAGTAAGTAATACTTAAGCACCACCGTCTCTTCAAGACCTGATGCAGGGTCTCTAGTTATTTCCTTCACGTTTGCCTTTACAAGGATCTCTTCGTATAGTGTAATTGTTCCTGTTGAAACAGTAGGAATTTTAGACATTTTGCATCCACTCACGCGAATCCTTGGACATAGCAGGAGATTCGCGAATATTTGCGATCGGTAATGCGATCGTGCATCTCCTGACTGTCTTCTGGTTGGAATTCGTAGATACGTACGTGTGCTTAGTTTTAGTCCTACACCAAAATATTTGGATTTCTTCTAGCGTCTTAGATAGACCTTGAACCGTTTTGTTATCCCTTGTTGTTCTTGTGTACCACTTTGTTCTGCCCTCAGTTTATAGACATAAAGCCACTTGACAACTGATGTCAATCAATTGATTAATAATTTTCTACATTATTTTCCTAGACTTTAATCGAAATTTGAGTGCAGTATTATTTCCTCTATATTCCAACTATGGTTTTTGACGTTTGCTTCTGTTGTGACCCTTTCCATTTTAGTGACAACTTCCTCCTCCTTATTCAGTCATATCTCTATAAGCGTAATTTATATGATTCATATAATTATTTCGTAATGTCAAGCAATTTTGTGGACAAGGAGCCAACTTGGGGCTACTTCCTTTTATCCTGTTTATTAACGATTTATCTGTGTCCCTCAACTGTAATCATATTTTTTGCAGACGAATTAAGCTATTTTTTAATATATCTCGTATTGAAGATTGTGCAATATTAGTGTAGATAAATGCAAAGTTTGTTCTTTTACTCTTGAAAAATAGCCTGTAATATTTGATTCTTCCCTCGGTGCTGATCGTTTGGCACGTTATAGTACAAAAGACTTATGCGTAATTTATGATCACATAAGTTGTCATTCTAATCATATTGATAAATCAGTTAATGCTGCATCTAATACTTTGGGTTTCATTATTAGAAATTTAGCATCATTTAACGATATTACTGCATTAAAATGCCTCTATTTTTCATTAGTTTGCTCCAAGTTGGAATATTACAATCTTATTTGGTATCAGCAATATATGATTTATATTTAGGTACCACCTGGGGAAAATTCAACGTCACTTTCTTAAATTTTTTATTCTTTAACAACCAGTATCTAGCCAAAGGTTGTGAGCATGGGTTACTTTATCAAAGATTTGGTATTCAGTCGTCAAGTACTAGAAGAGTATTTTTTGCTAGTCTGTCATTTTCATGGTAGTGTTGTTATTAGTAAACAAATGTAAAGCGATGGAATTTTTTTCGTTACCACCACAATATATATATATATATATATATATATATATATATATATATATATATATATATATATATATATATATATATATATAAATCAGCTCTTCAGGCCTAGCAGGCCCATGGCTTTGTGTACTTCTTTTCTCCATCTCCCTTTATTACCAGCTTTTTCTCTCCAATTGGTAATGTTACATTCTTGCATGTCCTTCATAACTTCCGTCTTCCATCTCGCTTTAGGTCTTCCACGCCTCTTCTTTCCTCCTATGCTAGCTTCTAGTATCCTTCTCGGTGTTCGGTCTTTCTGCATTCTGATAACATGCCCTAGCCATCTCAATCTTTGCCCTTTCACCACTCCTATAATATCCGGCTCTTTATATAGCTCCATTATCTCCTTGTTACTCCTCCTTTCCCAAATTCCCTGCACCTGTTTGCCTCCATATATTTTTCTAAGTATTTTTCTTTCCCACACACTTAGCATTGCTTGCTCCACTGCTCCAAGGGTCCATACCTCACTACCAAATATAGCTATTGGCTGTATGACTGTCCTGTAAACTTTTACTTTGAGCCCTCTTGATATACTGGTACTTCTCATAAATTTTTTTAGAGCATGCAAACATCTGTTCCCAGCCATAATCCTTTGTTGGATTTCTCTTTTGATTTCCGGTTTTCTGCCAAATTGGACCCCTAAGTATGTGAAATACTCGACCTCTTTAAATACATATGTTTTACCCTTTTCGCTAGTTACCTCCAGCTTTCCCTGTTGATTATATTTCTCATCGGTCCATTTCATATACTTCGTCTTATCTTCATTTATTTGCAAACCCATCTCAAGTGCCTGTTTCTCTAGTTTTAAAATACATTGCTGCAACTCCGTTTTATTCCTTGTGAGTATTGCCACATCGTCTGCAAAAGCTAAACACTGATGTCTCTTGTGATATACCAAGCTGGACCTATTTAAATTTGCCTTCCTTATTATGTATTCTAACACACCACTGAATAGTGTTGTTGATAGGGGGTCTCCTTGTCTTAATCCTTCCTTTACCTTGAAAACATCGCTTACTTTATCCTTGTATCTCACTCTATTGTTAGTTGAATCATTTTAATGAGCTTCTCTTTCACTCCCACCTCCTTCAGTGCTATGTAGAGCTGCTTTCTTTTTACTCGATCGTAAGCCTGTTTGAAATCTATAAAAGCTACATGTGTTTCTTTTTTATATTCATAACTCTCTGCTTGGACTTCCCTAAGCGTATAGATTTGGTCTACCACTGATCTTGTTTTTCTAAATCCGCACTGATACTCGCCTATCTCATTTTCCATTACTTCCGTTAGCTTATTTTTTATATGTGACGACAGAATCTTATAAACTACATTCAGTAGCGCTATTCCACGGTAACTAGAGCATTGCATTTTATCGCCCTTCTTGAATAGTGGTACGAGTATCGCTTCATTCCAGTTCTCCGGCATTTTCTCTTGCCTCCAAATTTGCTGCATTAACTTATGAATCCATTTACATAAATCTTCTCCTCCATATTTAAACCATTCCGCTGCTATTTGATCTTCTCCAGTGCTCTTGTTGTTCTTTAATTTACGTATAATCTCTTTCACTTCAGTTAGTGTTGGGGTACCTTCTCTTTGCTCCTGTACGCTGTTTGCTTGCACTTCCCAATTTGCCTCTGCTTCCTCTCCTTCGTCTTCATTCAACAATTTTTCAAAATATTCTTTCCATTGCTCCAATATGGCCTCCTCGTCCCCTATTAGGTCTCCTTTACTGTTCTTCAAATACCCTGCTTTTGGCTTGTATCCTTCCCTTTGCCACTTTATTCCTTGATAAAGTCTTCTTATTTCTTTATTTTTGTAATTTTCTTGAATTTCCTGTACCACCACAATACAAATAAATAATACAAAAAAAAAATTGCATAAATTTACAGGACTCCAACCTGTTATCCTCTAGGTGAGACTACTAAATGTCTATAAATCATCACAAAAGGTGACAAATAATAAAAATAATATATCCTTACACCATCAGCGAAGTTAAATAACGAATCAGTTTTTCTGTTGCGTCTTGTCCCCTTTGCAGTTTGTATATTTAACTCTAAGTATAGTCACCTTGGATTTGTTTGGTGTTTAGATTAATATTATACCCTTAATTTATCTCGCAGATGTTACGCCCCTGACCGGCCAGCCTAGCTC
Source organism: Pogonocherus hispidulus (assembly GCA_963924545.1). Classification (NCBI taxonomy): domain Eukaryota; kingdom Metazoa; phylum Arthropoda; class Insecta; order Coleoptera; family Cerambycidae; genus Pogonocherus; species Pogonocherus hispidulus. The sequence continues at coordinate 79,570,881 of OZ004694.1, forward strand.
AGCTTTCCGCTCCAAACTAGGTGTAAAAAAATGAAAAGTTGCGTGCCGGTCGCGCACATTAACATAAATTTGATAAGCGATACGCGATAAAGTCCATAAGCGTATCACAATCTGAGTAAATATCTGTATATTTTTTAAAAGCCGCGCTCTCAGTAAAAGCAAAATGGACGACTGGTCTGGCTTGGAGATATGATTTGATAGCGCCGGGGACGGTCAGGCATTTAATCTCTGCTTTAATGGTATAAATTATTCACCGTGATAAGTAAATAGGTAAAACTCATTCCATAATCGCATCTCCAGCCGATAGCGCTGTACAGGTTGTTCACTCGGGAACGCGGCGGCTGCAGCCGCTGAACTGCTCGCGTACACGAAAATTATGAATATTTATAATTATTTACGTTATTAATAATTAATATCTGTTTGCGTTAATTAAAACAAATGATGCAGGCACATTGTTGAGGGCATTTTAGATGTTCGCGATGGTAATTGGCTGTTTTACAACAGTCTGCCCTGTTAATTAGTCGACAGGTTAAAAAAAATAAGTGCGCATCAGGAAAAATAAGTTAACGACTTGGCTTTATGTAAATCGGGGCTTTGGGTGTGCGTTTTGCAGGAAACAAATTTTAATTAATTTGGAATTATCTCTTGCCTGCTATCACGGCAAGATCTTGTTAACAAATTATTTTTAACGAAGAAAAAAACGATTGCGAGTAAGTCTTGCAGAAAAAATAAAGCTTGCTGATTTCGAAAACCCAAAACCATTAAATCAGGCATTAAAGAGAAACACAACGGTTCTTTTTATTTACTCAATAGGACCATTATTGTCATTTTTAATTTTTTGTTGGTATATTTTTCAAATACAGTGAGTGCGTCACTTGATTATACTAATACCTGTTCCAATGATTAAAAAAACGGATTAGGATGAAAACATGTATGGGAGAAGGGGTGGAATATTATTATTTACGTATCGTTTACGTAACGACTTCAGTTGATAAACCTTAGCCATTATTTATTACCTATAGGAATGAGGAAAACCGGCAAATCTTATTAGTTATGTGAACAGACATATAATCATATAATAAATATTACTTGTTATATAGAAAAAACATTTTTTTTTATTTCTAAACTTCCCAAAGCTAATTGTAGTAATTTCTACATTCTAGCAACGCTCTAGATTAGTTTATAATTAAAAAAAAATTATAATGGTGCCCACTTTACATTTATTATGAATAAGTCACCGCCCAAATGTTAAAACGCAAAACTGGAGGCGTAAAAATGGTTATTTTATTAAAATATACCATACCACCCGTGTGAAACTAATTTAGACAAGCGAAAATTATAGTTTAATTTAATTGAGTTTCATATATATCTTCAGTGTCCCATTATTGTAATATTAAAATTGTTTAGTATGTTATACATATCCTTTACACAATTAAGGTGGCCATATCATACGCCTGAAAAAAAAGTTAACATTATAGGTACCTCTATAACTTAGCTTTTTACTTACAGAAATATGATGTAGGTATTATTAACGTGGAAAAAGTATCTGTAATAATTTAAGGAAAACTACAATTTATTTTAGATATTTTGGGAATTTGTATTTTTTTTTATATTATTTCATAACAGAGATTGGTGATTCCATGTGTTTCGGAGGCGGGGAAACGATTCACTTTTAAGCATTTTTGCCCACAGAATTTACATTTAGCTTTAAAGTATTCGTTTTTTGGTCTTTTTAAAGTGATAAAGACCTTCCATGCTACAGAATTTTTTGAGGTAAGAATATAATAACGGAATCACTATGCCTTTAAAACGAAGTTTGTTATTATAAGAATACATTATAAAGGACTAAAAAGGAAGCCATGTAAAAAGGAAGCCATGTATTATTTGTCGGTGCACTTTAAATTAATCAAAATAGTGTATTTAAAGCTAATTTTAAAATATTGAATACTTATATCTAATATATCGAGTTTATTCCAGTCAGATCCAATTATCTTTTGGCTAAGTCGAAAAAAAAATTGCGTGTCAAATTTGAGGAAACCAATTAAACATAATATTTTTGAATGGAACACCCTATATAATTTTAGACGCTTGGGAAAAGAATTTTTCTCTGATCTCAAAAATATACACGGTGGTCACTTTTACGAAGCCCACCATTGGCATCTTGGAAAGGGTAAAATATACAGAGTGGCTCAAATTAGAAAAAAGTTGCGCATTTTTATGCTTTTCAATTAGCTGAAAAGAAATCCGGGATATTTTGGGTAGTTCCTGAATTATCGCTGAAAAACTGAAAACGTGTATTTTTTTTCCTTTTATCTTTTTTAGTTTCCGAGGAATCATTGTGAAACTTTACAGTGCTAGATTTTTCGACATGAGCTTTCTAATGGAAGCGACAAAAATTTTCTACGCCAATTAGATGTCCAAATTTTCGTAGTCAACTTTTGATTTTCTTATGGCCGCCATATTGAATTTTGGTACCGTTGAAAAGAACGAAAAATTTCGATCTCGACCATGTGTAATACATAGGTAATCTAAAGTGTTTTCCCGCCAAAAATCAATAATTTATTATTTTTTTTTTTTTTTAAATCAAGTTGTCTCCGAATAAAACAATTAAACTACTGATTTTAAACTTTTCTGGAAATATCACTTTAAGAAATAATGTAAGAAGACCGCCTGTCAAGTCTGTTAATACACATGACATTTTGGAAAAGTGAGAAAGTTGTTTAACTTTCAAAGTAAATTATACATAACGTTTTTATTAACAATCATAGTAAAATTAATTATAAATTTTAAATATTATATTCTTAAGTTGGTTAACATTTATAAATACTGTTCAAAGTGACCTCCTTCACGATCAATACATAGATATGTTCTACGATCCATGTTTGCTGTTGCGTTTTGAATAGTTGCTGGTGTGATTAATTGAAATACTTCAACAATTCTCCTTCTGAGGTGTTCAACATCTTGGACTGGCATATTATAAACTTTAAATTTTGCAAACCCCCACAAAAAAATAATCAAGAGGATAAACGTTATGTATAATTTACTTTGAAAGTTAAACAACTTTCTCAATGTCAATGTTTTCCAAAATGTCATGTGTATTAACAGACTTGACAGGCGGTCTTCTTACATTATTTCTTAAAGTAATATTTCCAGAAAAGTTTAAAATCAGTAGTTAATTGTTTTATTCGGAGACAACTTGATTTAAAAAAAAACACACTTTAGATTACCTATGTATTACACATGGTCGAGATCGAAATTTTTCGTTCTTTTCAACGGTACCAAAATTCAATATGGCGGCCATAAGAAAATCAAAAGTTGACTACGAAAATTTGGACATCTAGTTGACGTGGAAAATTTTTGTCACTTCTATTAGAAAGCTCATGTCGAAAAATCTAACGCTGCAAAGTTTCACAATGTTTCCTTGGAAACTAAAAAAGTTATAAAAGGAAAAAGAAAATGCACGTTTTCAGTTTTTCAGCGATAATTCAGGAACTACCCAAAATATCCCGGATTTCTTTTCAGCTAATTGAAAAGCATAAAAATGCGCAACTTTTTTCTAATTTGAGCCACTCTGTATATTTTACCCTTTCCAAGATGCCAATGGTGGGCTTCGTAAAAGTGACTACCGTGTATATTTTGTTGACATTTCCACTGACAGTTTTCGAAATATTTAATATTTAATGTTAAAAAATATTAAAAAATGAAAATATTGGAAAATGTTAAAATAACTAAGGAGGTTACATCGAAAATCGTTAAGTATTTTTTATTACTGTTGGTTTCTACTGTTAAATATTTTTAGTTCTTTGTATTTTTTTATGGTACTCGCTGTCGAAAATTTCGAAAACTGTCAATGCAAATGTCAACAAAATATATATTTTTGAAATCATGAAAATAATATTTACCCAAGCGTGTAAAATTATACAGGGTGTCCCAATTAAAAATATTATGTCCAATTGGTTTTCCTAAGTTTTCCTACATGCAATTTTTTCTTTCGACCTAGTTAAAAGATAATACATACATGCAAAACCAAACAACTTTTGTATTTAAATTTTTTTTCTAACTTTCTTAATAACCCCTGTAGGTAGGGGTCAAAATATACGCGAATACCCTGTACCAGAAAAATAATTTACAGAAGCCCAATAGGAAGGAAATAATCTTATGTTAGGGTAACAAACCAGTATCAGTAGTAATTTACCACTATTATAATAAATTATTGTATAATCTGCAAGTGTTAATCTTAATTATATATCTGTATCGTAATTATAAACTTGATTTTATTAAAAATAAGAAAACAAAACTGGAAAATGGACTTGTCTTGCCGTCGAATCAATTTTATTCAATTTACGCTATCTGCGAATATTCCGAAATAATCCGCTATCAAAGTTATTAAAAAAGTAGTTATAGTTTGGTGCCGAGCTGCAGTTTCATAGCCCTGGGAGGTTTAATAGTAAAATGAGCAGCTATTATAAACAACAAGTCTCAAGCAGATAAGGCAGGCGATAGGATCGGGGTTTTTAAAAACTCCGCCAAGTTTAAACTAAGAATCATTAAGATAAAACCCCAGATTAATGGAAAACTGTAGCGGAAAATTTTATGTAAAAATTACACTACTTTATATCATTGTGATAAGTGTAAAATATCACTTGCTTCCAGGTATCCAGGCAGAGAGGGAAAAAATACGAGAAAAATAATTAGGTTTCTTAAAAACAAGCGGCTTTATGGCCGTTTTTATTGTTTCGTTTACCGCCGGAGGAAATTCTAAGGAAGAGATTATAATTATCTCATCCATATGAAAAGATTTTATACGGCGTTTTCGCTAAACTTAATAAATGTAATTTTCCTATAGGGTTTGGGTACGTAACTCTACTGAAAATTGGACACTGATAAATCATGATTGTTCACACATTTATTTATAGGAATTAAACAAAAAAAAAAAAAGGAAACTAATAAATAATTAGAAAAAAAAATGCGAAAAATCAATTAACAACAAAAAAGCTTTTTTGATTTGGACATAATTGGGTAATGTTTCAGTAAGTTACTTGTAGATGACACTGGTGTCTAAAAGTAACTAAATTGTTTAGAGATATTTTGTGTTTAGGGCCGGTCTTTTCATCTCCTTATATTATAAACATCATTTTAAATTTATCTTCCTTGTAACTACAAAATGGGTCTTTTCACTGTGTTTTAAATTAAATCCTGTCTTTAAAGTTCTTTATCTGCTCTTTAACTTATCGGTCACTTTTACTGGTCTATAAGTTGTTACAAAGAGATTTCTAACCTCAGTTAGTAAGTAATTAGTAAACAATTTGATTAATAAAACGTCAAAAAAAATATTTTTATAACGGAAAACATTATTGATTTTGATGAAGAAATGTTATTAGATCATGAAATTATAAACATGGTAAATATTGCAAATCGCGAACGAAAAATATATACTGTAAGGCCTCATATAGATAATTTAAACATCTGGGATGATGAAGAATTTATCAGGAAATTTCGTGTATCAAAAATAACGGTGTCAAATGTTCTAGAAAAAATTGAGCAACATTTACGGCATCACACTAACAGTTTAATAATAAAAAAGAAATGATATCTACGTATTTGTTAGATTTTATGACATGTTTTATTGAATCACATTTAGAAATGAGGACTAAACTGCTACGATTTGTACTAGTAAGGACCTCAAATTCTTGGGCAATTGGTTCTCAGCTTTCTACTGTATCATCCTGAGAAGACATTTTTACACTTCTGAATTTTAAATTTAAACTAAAGATCCCAGAAACGACTAAAACTTAAAAAAAGTTATAGTTGGTAATAGCCACAGTATGTTATAGCTAAGTGTCTGTGTACCTAGGTAATGTCATAATTGACATATTTGGTTGATTATGGTTGACGCATTTCATCTGTGTCACTTTATTATATAGACTTTCTTATTTAATCAGTATTGCCAATATCATCATTTTAAGTCCTATTGCAATTATACCTATTTTTGCTAAGATTTTTGAAATCCTATTAAAAGATAAATTACTTTCCTTCCTTGAAAATCATGCGATTCTGTCCCCATTGCAGTTTGGGTTTAGGAAGGGCTTCTCTACAATAAGAGCTTTACTAGCTGTTATAGAGGAGGTGGTAGAGGGTCTTGACAAAGGCATTGCAACGCAGGCCACATTATGTGATTTAAGCAAGGCTTTTGACTGTGTAAATGTTGATATACTGCTTCTAAAATTAGAGTATTATGGCATTCGCAATAATGAACTAAATTTGTTTCGCTCATATTTAACAAGAAGGCAACAGTATGTCAGCATTGGCAGTCAAGATTCGGCATTACTTCCTACCACTGGAGCGGTTCCTCAAGGGTCTGTACTGGGACCGGTGCTCTTTTTAATTTACATTAATGACCTACCGGTCAATATTACAAAGAGTATCTGTGTTCTTTTTGCTGACGACATGACTCTTTTAACTCCAGGGAGTTGTGAAGTGGGCAGGGACAGTCTCAATAATGCGACAACATGGTTTTCAGCTAATAAACTAAAATTAAATATGTCAAAAACGCAACAGATTACCTTTACATCTGAAGAAAATTGCGCTAAATCCGCTCCTGTAAAATTACTGGGAATGACATTAGATCCTTCTTTAAATTGGGCAGCGCATATTGACTGTCTCTGCTCAAAGCTTGCAATACAGATTTTTGTCATGAGACAGCTGCGATCCTCTGTAGACAACAACGTTATGCGAACGATATATTTCTCGTTGTTCCACAGTCGCATGATGTACGGGGTCGGTTTGTGGGGAAATAGCAGTTCATCGCATAGACCGTTTATACTACAGAAGGCTGCCGCTCGTCTAGTAGCTAATGTGCCAAACTATACTCACAGTAGAGACATTTTCAGGAACTATAGGATTTTACCCCTTCCATGTCTGTATTTGTTGGAGTCGCTTTGCTTAGTACATGAATATAAGTCTAATTTACCAACCCATTCGAGCGTTCATGATCATGAGACTAGGCATGGTGGTGATCTTATAGTTCCATTTTCACGTATAAATATTACTAAGAACCATAAACTTAGAATAGATCTATATAATCCATATGTTAACTTTTTTAAGCAAGAGAAACTGAAACTGATGTCTCTGAAAACCTTCCACTTTTTCACAAAAAAATTTTTATTAACGAATTGTTTTTTTAATATCAAGGAGTTTTTTTCTTTTACTTGTCCTTAGGTATGACTGTTTATGTACTGTTATGTATGTAAAAGTCAATAAAACTCTATTCTATTCTATTCATTAAACTGTCCTTTTACAAAAGAGCAGTTAAATTGTGTCGAAAAGACGCAATTTTTTAACTGCCAGATAAATTCACTTGTTAACTTTAAGTTTCTTTTAGTTAAAAGCAACTTTATAAAGAGATGGAAAGACCGGCCCTTAGTGCGTTACTGTAGAGGACAGGGCTTAACTATTTTATGGACAGTAAAAACGTATTGCAAAGAGGTCTCGTTATTCTTTGGGAATTATAAATTTAATAATGGACCACATTGATTGTTTCTCATATAAAGCTACTAAATTTGTGACGTGCAACATAAAAGTCCCTAAATTGCAGTCTACCGCTGTACGGTTTTTAATTGAAATGTTACAATTTGTTTGTCCGATTGTATTTTCAGTGCGACATCTATGTTTCGGTTATCTAAGTTCACACTAAAAACTTTTAATTCAACGCACCCTTAAGCATATAACCATACAATTTAATAATTAATTATACATCCAAATACCGTAACTGCCAAACTATTAAAACTGATTTTTTTAAAGGTATGTATATTGTCTCACCAGGTATATACAGGGTTGCTCATTAGTGCGGTAAAGTTCAATATCAGCCCTATTAAGGGTATACTGCGACACATATTATGGCCATTGAGAAAGTGCAAAGGCGTTTCTTTAAGTCTGCAACTTTTGTATTAGATAATGTTTATCCACCTAGAGGGATACCTGAGGATTCTTTTTACCAAATATTTAATATGAGTAGCCTTGTCGAGAGAAGAAGTATGCTATCTGTGATTTTTCTTCACAAAGTGCTCAACGGTTCAGTCAACTGTGAATCTATATTATCTCTACTTGACTTCCATGTACCTAGACTAAACGCTAGAAAGAGTAGCTTGCTTTGCATTAGGAATCATAGAACTAATATATATATATATATATATATATATATATATATATATATATATATATATATATATATATATATATATATATATATATATATATAAGGGTTCACCTATATATCAAATGATTCATAATCATTCTAAAGTAGAATCGGACCTTGATATCTTATTTTGTAATATTTATGATATAAAAAGAAAATTTCATGTTTGTAATTCTTAGATTGTACTAGTTTGGTTGTTTTTAGTGTAATTTTGTATTTTTGATGCAACTTTGTGCTTAAAATCAGTCTATGTTTTTCCTGTATTATGTGATAGATTTAATGTAACTTAAAGTATTGTAGCCATTACAACGGAAACTTATCCTGTAATTGGGTTTTTTGCTCGTTGGATATTTTAATAAAATAAATAAATAAATAAATAAATAAATAAATAAATAAATAAATATACTGGAAAATAACTTTCATACGATTAAAGATCTGTAACTCCTTAGGAACCATTTTAAGGCATATTTTCATAGGAACTTTTATTTTTAGGTGTAGTATCACCCCTCGAAGTCTGGTATATTTTTTTTCAACCTGTATAGGGTTATAAGAATATTTTTTGTCTTTACAGAAGTATTTTCTTCATGTATATGATGTCCTTCAACGGGACTAAATGAGGTTCCGATTTAATGATGAGACAGACCATCTGCACATCAGGTAAAAAGGCAGTAGTTAATCATGAGCCGCGAAGGGACGCGGGCAATCCATATGCAGTCCTGCCAACCGTAGGAGATAAGCCCTGCGACGCTTTGTTTTCCATTTCGAGTCTGGATTCGCTTCCTGATCGGGCGTCGAGCTGCGCCTGAAGACGCGCCACCACCAGGAAATGAATTTCAGCGGGGATGGAATGCGCTAGATCCCTTTTCTATCCTTGCAGCCGCGGTTTTTTTTAAATAGGGAGACACTTTTCAAATACTTATTGGATTTAGTCGGTAATTAATAGCAAAGGCATCTAGGACATCACATAGAATCTAAAAAGGCTACGTAAGAACCGCGTAGAAGAATATGCGTTGAAGACTTAGTAGAAGACAAAGTGCTCGAGCATTTAGCGACAAAATACCCCCGACCTATATCTTCCACAGACAATTTAAAGTATAGACAATGGCAATATTTATTCTTCAGCAATCGTGTTGAGTTGTTGAAGTTTTTGAAAGAAGTATAGCACATCATTCTATTCTTCTGTGTCTGAATACAAGATTTATTTACAAGGATAAAGCGATATAAAATACTGAAATATTCCATTCATGTGAGACATAAAATAGCCCAATAAAAATATGAAAAATATGAAAAAAAAATTAAGATTTCCACTCCTATACCCCTAGGAGGTTCACATTGTGTAAAAGTTGCCTTACTTTTTTTACTTCAAAACATCACTCCTAAACTCACATTTTTTTTGAGGATTTGCCGCGAAACAGCTGGGCTTATACAAAATTTTATTCTTATAAAAATATTCCCAATAAAAAACAATCTGTAAATAAGTATAGTTATTGCTACTAAACGCAACGTTTTTTGAATAATGAGTGGATCAATTTTGCCAAGCCAATTTTTGTTCAAGGCATTCTAGAAGTGTCTTTGAGGGCGAAAAAAATATTCCCAATAAAAAACAATCTGTAAATAAGTATAGTTATTGCTACTAAACGCAACGTTTTTTGAATAATGAGTGGATCAATTTTGCCAAGCCAATTTTTGTTCAAGGCATTCTAGAAGTGTCTTTGAGGGCGAAGCGGTCACTTTGACGATAGCAAGATAAGACAGTATCTGAACAATATAATCCTCAAAGTGTAAAACTTAATTATCTTTTTTCTTTATTTTTCATAACTTGAATAAGCTAGATAATTGATCTTCAGATCTGAGGATCCAAGACCAATATATTTATTTGGTTTAACTAAGTATCTTTGTTTAAGTATCTACAATATTTACATGTTTATAACAAAGTTTAAAAATACAGATATTCAAATCAGAATATTAGTTACGGAAATTTAGGCTTCTTACAAACTATCTCATTATTCGGGATAAATTCGTAAACAGAAGTGGAGTGCATTACCGCTCTTGATCTCAACCTATCCCTGAATGAGGTAACGTTAAATTTGGTGGCTGATCATTGTAACAGATGCAAATGTCTACAGTCGATCTGAAAGATTTTCATAGCGCAAAGAAACCGTAGTATCCATACGCATGCTATGACAACGCCCATTTGCACTGCTAATTTACACTGTCACTTTAAATTAATTACACAGAACCAATGTAGAATATTATAATAATATTACAATCACATGAAACTTTATTTCAAGCTATAAGTAAACAGTAGAAAGCACAAAAACACGAATAAAAATGCGCACGAAGAACTAAAACCATACTACGCACCTGAACTCTACTCAGGTAGTGGATGAAATCGTAATATATAGACAAAGTTTTCAATGAGTTGAGCAGAGACACGTTCTATCCACTCCAGGTATGTTGGGCGACGTTGCCGCTTTTATAAGAAAAGTCGTTCAGATGGAGAAATGAAGAAATCAATCCGTAAACAGAAGTGGAGTGCATTACCGCTCTTGATCTCAACCTCTCCCTGAATGAGGTAACGTTAAATTTGGTGGCTGATCATTGTAACAGATGCAAATGTCTACAGTCGATCTGAAAGATTTTCATAGCGCAAAGAAACCGTAGTATCCATACGCATGCTATGACAACGCCCATTTGCACTGCTAATTTACACTGTCACTTTAAATTAATTACACAGAACCAATGTAGAATATTATAATAATATTACAATCACATGAAACTTTATTTCAAGCTATAAGTAAACAGTAGAAAGCACAAAAACACGAATAAAAATGCGCACGAAGAACTAAAACCATACTACGCACCTGAACTCTACTCAGGTAGTGGATGAAATCGTAATATATAGACAAAGTTTTCAATGAGTTGAGCAGAGACACGTTCTATCCACTCCAGGTATGTTGGGCGACGTTGCCGCTTTTATAAGAAAAGTCGTTCAGATGGAGAAATGAAGAAATCAATCCGTAAACAGAAGTGGAGTGCATTACCGCTCTTGATCTCAACCTCTCCCTGAATGAGGTAACGTTAAATTTGGTGGCTGATCATTGTAACAGATGCAAATGTCTACAGTCGATCTGAAAGATTTTCATAGCGCAAAGAAACCGTAGTATCCATACGCATGCTATGACAACGCCCATTTGCACTGCTAATTTACACTGTCACTTTAAATTAATTACACAGAACCAATGTAGAATATTATATTAATATTACAATCACATGAAACTTTATTTCAAGCTATAAGTAAACAGTAGAAAGCACAAAAACACGAATAAAAATGCGCACGAAGAACTAAAACCATACTACGCACCTGAACTCTACTCAGGTAGTGGATGAAATCGTAATATATAAACAAAGTTTTCAATGAGTTGAGCAGAGACACGTTCTATCCACTCCAGGTATGTTGGGCGACGTTGCCGCTTTTATAAGAAAAGTCGTTCAGATGGAGAAATGAAGAAATATAAGATATAGTCAGTAAAGAAAACGTTTTGGCATTTGACAAAAATACGGCTTACACTTGTATGCACAAAATTATATCATAATACAGTACAATTCAACTAAAGTAATATTACTAATAACACACACAACAATAATCGTAAATATAAATAACTTTTATATAGTATTCTCCAATCAGATGAAAAAAGTTGAGAATTAAGTGTGACCAAAATACAGCGTGATGCTTGTTGATGTGTCTGTCTCCGCCACTGTGTTTACCTCATGATCGGGAGAAAATTATATGTCTTGGCACCTCAGGATCAGAGGGATTCCAAGAGAATAATACTTGACTTTTTGTTTATCTTGAGCCGCAATCAGTGGCAAGCGCCATGGATGGAGTGATCTTATTGCTGGAACTATTCGCATCATCATAAATCGGTACTAATTTTTTAAACACGAATGCTACACATTTAAAAGTATTAGTATACTTATACTATTGACACGCTCATTTGTTTGCACAAAAAGGCCCAATAGAGAACCGCTCAGTATTTGAACAAGCGATCTATTTGAAAGTACCGTTTTATATTGATAATAAGAATAATTTCTCTACCACAGCTGACCCCAGGATACAATCCGAGTTCCCCTGATGATATCCCGCGGCAGTTATGATCTGATGTGACTGGCGCGCCGTCGAACAGCCCGATGGCGAGATAAGGACGCTAAAAGGTATCAGAACAAGAGTATGATGGCACTCACAGCGGGCGTAAACATCGCAGCGGCGGAATTCAATTTAAATTCCCCCCCTAACAAAAAGACGACCGCTGCGATTCAATCACGATCGCCTCTTACCAATTACCTATCGACATTATGATACCCACTACTCTCGGGGAGATCCTAGCTCTGGCAATAGCTGACCGCACACGTAGAGGTTTCTCCGCGAACTGGAACTTGCGGACTGCAAGTTTGCGGATTTGGTATATGAACGAGTGTATCCCACTGATCTTAGGAAACATTTGCAAATAAATAGGATCTACCTATTAAAGTTAAAACTCTAAGATTTTAGATAAACATTAATAGTGACAAACTTTATAGTTTTTAAAATAATTTGTTTTTGTCAGTGTGGGAAAATCTTAAAATCTGTATTGAAAATATTATGCACATTCAGTAGTGTCTAAAAATACTTATTAATTTCTCCAAATTTTTTAGTTATGTTTAACAAATCTACATTGCGCCAGAAATTGATCTTATCACGTATCATATGAATTGTAAATAATCAATAAATAAAAGAAACAGTTGCCCCGCTGTCATATATCCATTTAAAGGAATTACACTTTACTTCCTGCATTAATGCTCCACTGTACGTACTGTGTGAATTTTTTCAGGTTCACACAGGATAGTGATATGCACATATAATGCTATATACAGGGTGACCCATTAAGAATGGAAACACTCCCATCCAAAAGTTATTTATGGACCGATTTAAACCGGTTTTTTTTAAAAGATAGATCTCCAAAATCTCTATGTTGATACAAAATTTGAAGACGAAATTTTGATTTTCAAGGCCTCCTACGAATTTTTTTTTAAGTGAAAAGTAGCTAAATTTTGTTAGCGATTTTTTTATAAAAAATCTGACTACACCACTGGATTTAGGAGCCCCTCGAATGGATTTGTACCAATTTTTGCGAAAAAAAGTACGTTCCTGAAAAAGTTATGATAATATCGTCATCACCAGTGTTTGCCTTTGTCGGTGTATTTTATAAAAATCGAAGAGAACCCAAAGAGAAACAAAATTAAACAACTTAAACACTGGTGTAATTATTAATAAGAACCATAAAAACCAGTATACACAAAATAACCAACAATAACTCTAATATAAACAATAATTGATAAAAAAAAGTAATAACTAGAAAATTACATTTTTAAAAATGAAAAAGGAGTCCGTCAAATTGATTCACACTTTTTGAATAAAAAATTATAATGTAGTTATTTTTTATCTAAGAAGGTAATATTATAAGTTTTGGCATAATACCACGAAATATTAATATAATAATTTGACGAACTTACCTATCAATTGTTGTTTATATTAGAGTAATTGTTGGTTATTTTGTGTATACTGGTTCTTATGGTTCTTATTAATAATTACACCAGTGTTTAAGTTGTTTAATTTTGTTTCTCTTTGGGTTCTATTCAATTTTTATAAAGGAATAGGTTCACCGACAAAGACAAATACTGGTGATGCCGATGTTTTTTTTTTCGCAAAAATTGATACAAATCCATTCGAGGGGCTCGTAAATCCAGTGGTGTAGTCAGATTTTTTATAAAAAAATCGCTAACAAAATTTTGCTATTTTTCACTTAAAAAAAAATTCGTAGTAGGCCTTGAAAATCAAAATTTCGTCTTCAAATTTTGCATCAACATAGAGCTTGTGGAGATCTATCTTAAAAAAAAATCCGGTTCAAATCGGTTCATAAACAAATTTTGTACGCGAGTGTTTCCATTCTTAATGGGTCACCCTGTGTAAGTGGTAAAGCAGGAGTACTATTTATTCATTTGTTCATTAAATCTCTGGCAAGCAAAACCGCAAAGAGGAATGTGCTGCTGATCACGCGGTACATTTACGTACAGTTATGTCCGCGGAGAAGCTTGAATGTCTGTGGCGGGCGAATCCGCCCGCCATCTGGTTCTTCCCATCAAAACTTATTTATATATACAATACTAATTCGATGCGAAGCCCAGATCTTATCTCTGCAATGTAATAAGTAATGTTGTGAAAGTTATATGGCATATCATGTTCGAAATGGATTTAAATCAATTAATATAGGAGTGCGTCTGGCGGCTAGTTTCTCAATTGTTCGTTAAGTAACAACCAATAGACCATTATCGGCTCAATCACGCTACCCGCGAAAATTCTCGTCTGTTCCATTGTACCTACTGTTTCACTGTTTCGCCGCAATAAGCGGCGTTGGCAGCACTTACCCAGCCAATTAGTCAATTGTTTGTTTGTGATAAACTTACTTACCTAGGGCGTGTACCGTAATTCCAATATTTTAACCGAAATTACGGTTAGTCGTACCGTAAATTATCTCGCCTGAAACTTATTTACGGTACGCGATTTCTTGAAAACGGTAAGAAGTGGTTAGAATTAGAGGAACCGCTTGAAAACATTGGTTGTTAGCGGTAAACTGATATATTTGACAATTGACGTTAGATCTGTTAACATGACGTTAGATATTCATCGAATATGGAGGCATTGGAGATTGTAATTTTAATTTAAACAGAAAGTCGTTGGTCATTATAATTGATCTGTTTTCAAAATTACGCAGTATAGTATGTATACAGAAGTTTGAGATATCTAGGATTTGAGTTCACTATATGAATCTTTTTATGTATTCTATGTATATTTTAAGTATTTTAATATGTATTTTAGCGATAGTTACCATTGTACATAAATTTAACCGTCTAACTTACTTTGAAGTTCATCGTCACTAGAATCGGTTTCTGAATCTGAAGAAGATACCAAATCAGAAAATATAAAATCCAATACTTATTATTATTGTTCATTACCTTCTAAAATATAAAACTATAAACGCCACGAAAATCCAAACAATAACATAACCTCAAACATCAACATCAAATCAAACGAGTATTTCAGTTACCGTTTATAACCGTAACCACGGTTTTAGTAAAGTACGTCAAATTGCGGTACACACCCCTAAGTTGCGTTCGGTAATATGCTCACGAATGCGACGAGATTACAGTCACGTGATTTCAGATGAGACAGACAAATATAAAATAAATGAACGAAATCGATTGCATAAGGCATAATATAACCTCACCTTTTCTGTTTTGACTTTGTTGGCGGTTTGTTTATATTCTATTTCGAATTATTTAAATAATAAATATTGTAAAATCAACCATTTTAAATGCAGTCCAAGGATATGAAATAATTTTTGAAGATGAAAAGGAAGATGAAGAATGTACGCAAAAAAATGAAAACTTTGCTGAATAAACTGTGTGCCAAATTTTTCAGGATCAAATTGTAAATCTACTCCTTTCTCTATTTCCAAAAAATGACAACTCAACTCAACTACAACCAACTACAACTTCAAAAAGTTAACGACAATTGACGACCACAACCTCACAAATTCAGATTAATTTTTCTCCTCGCCCAAAATGCTTCGATCAAAAGTGGCGTTCGGTAATTACCTCAGATTGATCTTTTTAGTCCGTATCGTTCATTAATTACATCTAGAGGTAGGGGAGGTAAATCTTGATCGTTCAGAAATTAAATCAGATCGATCAGAGCAAGATCTGTTTGCTCGAAGCATTTTGGTCGTGGAGAAAGATTAATCTGAATTTGTGAGGTTGTGGTGGTCATGGTTGTCAATTGTCATTGACTTTTTGAAGTTGTAGTTGGTTGTAGTTGAGTATAGTTGTCATTTTTTGGAAATGGAGAAGTAGATTTACAATTAGTTGATTTACAAAATACAATTACATTAAGTTTACAATTTGAAAAAATTTGGCACTGTTTCATAAGCGAAGTTTTCATTTTTTCCAAACCATTTGTACATTCTTCATCTTCATCTTCAAAAATTATTTCATATCCTTGGACTGCATTTAAAATGGTTGATTTTACAATATTCATTATTTAAATAATTCATAATAGAATATAAACAAACCGTCAACAAAGTCAAAACAGAAAAGGTGAGGTTATATTATGCCTTTATGCAATCGATTTCGTTCATTTATTTTCTATAGTGGCGTTCGGTAATTACCTCAGATTGATCTTTTTAGTCCGTATCGTTCATTAATTACATCTAGAGGTAGGGGAGGTAAATCTTGATCGTTCAGAAATTAAATCAGATCGATCAGAGCAAGATCTGTTTGCTCGAAGCATTTTGGCCGAGGAGAAAAATTAATCTGAATTTGTGAGGTTATGGTGGTCATGGTTGTCATTTGTCATTGACTTTTTGAAGTTGTAGCTGGTAATTTTGTAATGTAATTTTCCTAAGAAGTCTTCAAATGTTTCCGCAGACATTCTAAAATGTTCTTTAAACTGCCTGGTAGAAAAAATTGACACAATTTCTTCAGCGAAGTTTTAATTTTTTCCAAACAATTTGTACATTCTTCATCTTCAAAAATGATTTCATATCGTTGGATTGCAATGGTTGATTTTACAATATTCATTATTTAAATAATTAGAAATAGAATATAAACAAACCGCCAACAAAGTCAAAACAGAAAAGGTGAGGTTATATTATGCCTTATGCGATCGATTTCGTTCATTTATTTTCTATTTGTCCGTCTCATCTGGAATCACGTGACTGTAATCTCGTCGCATCCGTGAGCATATTACCGAACGCAACTAAACAGATCTTGCTCTGATCGATCTGATTTAATATCTGAACGATCAAGATTTACCTCCCCTACCTCTAGATGTAATTAATGAACGATACGGACTAAAAAGATCAATCTGAGGTAATTACTGAACGCCACTCTAATAAATGACAACTGTCAAAATTGATTTTTGAGGTTATGTAAGTTTCTTTCTCATTAGGCATTTTTTAATAACTTGTTTTCTTCGGAAGCTAATAAATACGACAGCCGTAATAAAAACCAAATAACGGTCAAACAATTTCCAGTCTTGTAAACGAACTTTAAAAGATCTATTTTTAATAACAATTACAGAAAAATATTACTAAGCTAATTCCTCATTTAATTGCCATGTTCCGACGTCATTTCATTATACATTGTATGAAGAGCATTTTGTAATTCGCCACACACCTATATTTTTCAGCTGGTTACGAGAATAGCACTGATTAATTACTGCTTCGTGCTGATTAATCTTGTATTCCCAGCAATTACCTTTGAACGTATAATAATCTTCGCAATAAAACGTCTTTATTTAATTACAATTAAGAATTAAGATAATAAAGGATATGATGCGAGTTAGTTCTGGCCAATATGTGGGGAGAGAGCAGGATAATAATATTATATATAATGAACAATCAATAGTAATCAATATTTTCATATATCGGAAACAACAAATAAAAAATGAATAATCAAACAGTCATGCACCTAACTAATGCGCAAAAACATTTAAATAAATATCACAAATATGTCGCCTGGTGCTTCTAAGTTAATGGAAATAATTTCTAACATTCCCCAAGAATTTGATAATTTGAATTTGAGTGCAAAATAAACCTTGCACTCAAATCAGTATGTTTTTCGTTAAAAAATGCAACTTCGGTTGGCATTACTGATAGAAAGCCATTCCATGTATAAAATATTCAAAATTTCAAGGGCGATAACTTGCTACATAATTTCCCATATTTGGGAGATTCGAAATTCAGAATGTCAATAATTAAGTCAGATAATCACTTCTTCCAGAGAAAAATAGTAATTAACGCCAATTTCACAGTTATAAATAACCGAAGATTTAACGAATTTTATTAATTATAAACAAAATAATCAATAAGAAAGAAACTAAAAGAGATATAAGTATAGGAAAACTAATAATAGTCCAATACCAAAGTTTACACAATAAATATATTTATTGTGTAAACGTTTCTAATACCAATCGATAGAGCATAAAATTCTGCATCAGGTAATTTTAAAATAAATAACTATAGTGTTTGGTCAAAATTATAGACCTTGAAAGGGGTTGGAATCTTTAGTGTGAAGATAACACTGACGTAGTTTTCCACATAATACCAAAATACTATACTGCACTCGACTAACGTTTCGGCAACTTAGTTGGTGTCATCTGGAGATGATTAAATCTAAACCTATGCTAACGGCATAGGCCGTAAAATAGTCAATTTTATTTAAAAGTTCATAAGTCAAATTTTCAAAAAAAAAACCTACCAATGATCCCATGTAGTTTAAACTGCATCTAAATTACGCATCAAAGTTTAAAATTTGTATAAGTTAAAAACGGTGTTATTTCTATTGGCGATTTCAAAAAGAAAACCTATTTAATAGAAACTTTTGGAGGCTTATTGCTGATATAATGATCAATAACACGTATTTGGGTTTGTTTAACGTAATAATTTAGTGGTGCTTGTGATTTTTTGGTATTACAATGTTAAAAATGACGTGGTTAGTATTTGTACATCTTTATTTTTACATTTTAAAATGGAATTTAAAAGAAATCAGCACAACACAAACTGCCGTGTTCGTGGGTGTCATAGAAGTGTTTAAGAGAGAAATTTGGCCCTAATAGTATAAGAAACAGGTCCTCACTTATTTCTCTAAAAAGCTAGTAAGAATTTAGTAACAGGAAACACGTTTATTTATACAATATAACCACTTTGTTGCAGTATTACAGTACTTTTATATTATTAGTCTTATAAAAACAGAATATATTTTAATTTAAACAAACCAGTAATTTAACAAAAAACACAAGTACTAATATGGTATCACCGTACGCATTTTCTACCGTTTGTCACATTTTCTACCGTTTGTAAACCATTGAATTGATTTTACGTTTTGTTGGTAATAAATTATTTTTGAAACTATTCATACAATGTAAATGTCAGTATTTTGTCTTGCAGTCAAGATATCACACGTATTTCGTAGCTCTTGTGTCATACCAACAACTTTGTGTAAATTCTTGAATGTATCCTCTCTTAATCTTGCGACCAGCTAGGCACACGTGCAGTGCACTTTTGAAAAGTGGTTTTATGAGTGTGGACAAACAGTGCCTTGCCGTAACGCAGAACGCCGTTTAGCCGCGTTATTGGTCAATTTGTATAAGCTTCTCACCGGCATATCTGGTAGAAAACAGGCGCTGTAAACATGTAACGCGCCGCTGATTTAGTGCGAAAATATCGTTGAGTAATGCCCGGCCGGCACAGGAGCCGATATCGAGTCTGTGCCAGGCTAACCAGATCCAGTTGGGGAGTCCTGCTGTAGCAGGAACGGCCCTCGGCAGGAAATGAGACGCTGGACGACTCGATCGGTTCACTTATCTGCATAGAGTATAACCGGGCTGCCTGCCGCTGCTTTCAATTTATTTTAATAAATCTGAGGAAATACATCAGCGCATCAGCCAATCCAAGCAAAACTTGATAAGGCGCAGGGGCGAGCGGGGCAGTAGTTTCAGAAATAGTTGGGACGCACAGATCCGCATTTCAGCTGGGAGATCATATTTCAGAATATTTAAGAGAATGTGAAAAGGACTTAGGTATTCAAGTTAATTTTGGCGGTATATTTCTTTATAATTCTAATAAATTTTCAGTTTTTGTTGACAAATAGATATTTCAGGACAACAACAATTTTAACGTTTTAAGATTACAGAGTATTCATGAATACTCACTAATATTTGACTTGGATCTTTAGATCAAGTATCAAGGATTATGGTAAAATATATTTTTTTGAAATCGGCACTAAAGAACGTCGAAATCGGCAGTAAAGGACGAGAAATGATCAGTAAAGTAATTCATTGTTTTACGATTTTTCCAAGTAGGTGGAGTGATAGATAAACGTCAAATTAACACACAACAAACGCTCTGCAGTATTTGGGGCGTAATGGGCGTAATTTTGTATCTTTGAAACGTAAGTAAATGCAGTTTTCTCGATTTCTTCAAAGTTTCTTTGTATGCTTCATGTGGTTTGTTATAAATAAACCACATTCATGATAAAAAGTTCAACTTTAGTGCCTTGGTACACAAATAACAAGTATTTTACTGAAATCAGTTGAATAAAACGTTCTTAGCATCTGAATAAATAAGCCACCAATTACTGAAAAAGCTTTAGCTGTTCGAGTTATTTTGCCAATTACTTATATAGGTAATCAGTTAAGAAACATCAAACTTTTTACGACTGTAATATCCCGCACGATCATAAAGGATATATAAAATGTATTTTGTTAATAACAAAGTGTTACAAAGAAGTTTTTTTTAAATGTCGACGGAAACAGTTAAGAAAACTGTTGCTTTTGGTATTCGAGGAAGTCGACTAATCTGAGAGAGTGTGTGAGTTTAAGTTTGACTATGTTAACTACTATGTATAATTTTTCTACACGGAAAAAAATAATTTACTGCAGAAACAAAAAAAATAGTACAGCAAATATTCTTTGTTGCTATTTGTTATTACAGACAGCAATATTTTTAGTGGTTGTAACTAAATAATCCAGTTCGCATAAATTAGCTGTGAGTACTAAGAATTCAGCAACCCTAACAACATTTAATTTGTCGTCATTACAACGCGTCTTAGTAGAGCAGACAGAACTAGGAACAGTAGCAAGTATGTTTGGTACTGCCAGCAAATAAGTTTGGTACTGTCAGCAAATAAGTTCGGTATTGGCAGCCAGTAGGTTTAGTATAGGCAACAAGTAGCTTTGATATTGGCAGCAAATAAGTGTGGTCTGTTGTTAACAATTATTATTCATTATTTTATAATTAGGTCCTATTGGGATTATTATAGTAATTTTTAACAAAACTTATTATTACACAGTTGATTCAATTCGCCCAAACCCCATTGGTTGAGAAGGCTGAAAATATCTTTTTGATTTTCCATTGTAGGTAACACAACACAATAACATGGGTACAATGGCCACTGGACACTAACGGACATCTAACCAGTGTATCACAGATCATATGGCTACACTTCTCATATCACAATATGATATGAATGTTATTTCTGACTGTTGTATATATTATAATTCATCTGTTTTTAAATAAATTGACACTAAACTACCCGCGTAATTAGTCTAGTATAGTAGACTTACTGAAATTGGTGAAGTCAGAGTACTACAAACGGACGAAGAAAATGGCGATAATCTTAATCTTTAACTTTTACGTCTTTGTCAGTTCTCCTTCTCTTTCTGTTTCGTCTTTCGTTCGTCTTGTCTTTGTTGCGTTTAGGACGACAACTTAAAGGGATTGGCTATTAGCGCCTCACGTGATACCGACACTAAGGTTTTAAGAAAAATGTTGAATACTGGCAGCAAATTTAACTTTGCAAATGAGTAAAATCTGTACCCGTGGTGAAGAAATTAGTTGGAGGGACAAACATTTTGGTAACAAATTAATACAGTTGTAGGTACTAACACCATATAGCTGTGAACATCGAATATTGATAACCATACCAATTCATATTAGCTGTAGTATCAAATTTTAATAAGCTAATGAATTTTTGCTACAAATACTATTGACATTTTTTTCCGTGTAGTTTCCCTCATTCCTACACTTCAGTAGTGATGAAATGAATGTTTCTTCGCCATTTCCCAATCATTATATTAGTTTAGAAAAGTAGGAATCGAGCAAACCTCTTCAGAGTAAAAAATCCCATAAATAATAATAATATCTTTATATAATTTATACATTCAAACACTTATAATGTTAAAAAAATTATCCATTGATCTTGAAGAATAAATATAGTGGTGTTTTGTTCTTTGCCCTTCTATCTTAAAAGTAAATAATTTTCTTTCGGGTGTTAAGCCACATGTCGTAAGTCACCACAAAATATATTCTTTTCCAGAAAGCGAGTGAACACAGATTCTTGATACCCTTGAATATTAAAGTTATTTATGGGCATTCAAAACTGTTGACAGGTGAATGAGACCCCCCTGTGTATAGATTCAGATTCGCCGCGTAGACAAACATATTCTCCTTTTTAACCCATCCGCCTTGGCCAAAATTTCATGACAGCACACCAACGCGAACCCGAAATTTATATCTGCTCGTGTCCACTTTAATAAATTGTACGGAATTATGGATATCAAGAAGTAGGTATGTTGAAAATATTTTCCGTCCATTAGCTGGGCGATTTATCAAAGATTTCGTAAAGATTCTGACTTATGAATATTCATTCAAAAGAGAGAGGCTCCCGAGCGACATAAATCAGGGGGAATCGACAATTAAATTCGTGACTCCGTTATCTGCGAATTCTGTAATACACCTGAGTTAAATCTCCCTCTTTACTTAATTTAATGCTCTCAGCAGTCATTATTTAAATCAAATGTGGGATCATTTAACAGCGGCTTAATAAATGTTAATTCATTAAAACACCGCCACTTGCCCGGGTACACTAACTCCGTGCTAATTTGTAAGGGAATTAAGAGTGATGTTTTACACTTGGGGTTAATTGTGACCAAAATCGAGTTCTCCGCGATAATACTACTTAATACTACTTTGAATCTGAAATAAGAGGCCCAAAATCCAGAGTTACTTAACACTTAATCAGGTCGCTACTACTCACTATATACAGGGCGAGTCTATGAGATATACCCAAAATCAAAATCTCAAAATAAGAAAAAAGTTTATTTGATTTAAAAAGATATCCGAATATGCTTCCTCAAGAGAGCAAAGGAGAGTCTCCAAAGATGGCCACTTCGCCATCAAGTTGTATCATTTTTTTTAAATTTAACGACAGGTAGGAAAATAAATGTTGGTAGACTTTCTCTAGCAATGAACTTGTAATGAATATTTTTCCGATTATCTCTACTTAATCGGCGTTGGAGGTGGGTTAGACACTTTTGTGTCTAGTTTTTTGCATAAAACCAACAGTTATTCAGCAAAAAGATAAAGTATAATCCCATAGTAGGTTGCTGATAATGAATAAAATCATAACTTATCCCCAGTTTTGTCTGCCAAATTATGAATCATTCAAACCTTCATTGTGAATTGTTAATTGTGAATAGTATTTGTTAAGATTTAAATAGTACAGTTATTAACATTTATTGACAACATTTACTACCTTTGCTGTTCAAATCAAGTATAATAAATCTCGTCGTTCTACCTTCTTCTACTGCTAAAAGAGAAGATATGCATTTCATTTATGGAGAATACAATAGGAATGCTAAAGAAACTCAGCGTCTATATGCAGAAATTTATCCCAGAAGACGTTGTCCTAAGAACAGACATTTTCCTTTGTTCATGGTCGGTTATGAGAAACAGGATCTTTTGCTACTCTCTTAGCAGGTTCGGGAGCTGCTAGAGCAGTTAAAACTCCTCCGTTATAAGAGACAGAGCTAGAAGCTCTGTCTCTTATAACGGAGGAGCCAATTAATGGAGATCGTAATGATTTTAATAAAACAGCATGGGGAGTACTTCGAGCATGTATTATACCCATATTATAACCAAAGAATTCAGGCAGTTTTAGAAGCTCACTTTGAACCATGGCGATTGTTTTGTCAATGGTTTCAACAATGCAATATTTATCCTCAATTTCAATTAAAATTGGCTTTACTACCGATACAGTATGATTTACAGAAATGCATTAATGAACTTTCAGTATATGCCTTAGCAATACAGTAGTGGGGGTGGGGGATATAGCGTAGCATAGCGTGTATATAATAGCACGCACAGTAGTTGTTTGTCATATTCCTTTAAATAAAGAGGATATTCCTAGGTTACAAGTAACAAGAAACATTTAAACTGCATTAAATTATCAATATTTAAATAATTTCATTAATAATATGTTTTTTAGTTTTTTCGCTTAATTCCTATTAATAAATAAGTAAACAAAACATTTTTATATTAGCTTTAACTTTAATCATGTATACCTACTAGTAAGATCTCAAAATTGTGGTAGTATTTAATCTTAAAAACCTTCTACATACTGTCAAACAACTCCAAATCCGGAGGTACCTAAAACAGACAATCATTTTCCTCTCCTTCAGAAGCGACCCCCGTCAAGCTGTAGAATTCGGCGCCCCCTGACGGATACGTGTTTCCATTAGAATATGTGAGCAGGTATAATGACAAATGTAGTGTCGACAGGGCACGGGAAATGTCATAAAATGCAGAGAGTGTTCGTACGATACGCCACCATTAATCTTGTCGCTACTAGCGCCGCAGCGGCCCAGCGGGGACCCCTCGAACTTAGCCGTGCGTACCGTGTGGATACAGGGTGTCGAGCACAATAATCCGATATCTTTTAAACGGTAACAGGGACGCGGAGGAAATAAATTAGATCAAGTATACATTGTTCAGTGGTTTACCTGACTGAAATTTAAAGTTTATTTTGAAACTGAATTTATGATATTCTGCCAAATATTTTAAAAGTTTTTTAAGAAAAGTATTGTTTTTATCTATAAATAGAAACAGAATACGGGGTAATTTAAAAAAAAGAAGTAATTTGACAGCTGAAATCTCACTTATGTTATATCATTGGATTCAGGACATGACGTGGATTCCAAAAATATAATAATATACAGGGTGTTCTATATAAAAATCGAGAGTTGATATTACCTCCGGTAAAACAGGAAGTATATAACAAAAAGGTAATTTTTATGTCAAAAAGCGGTATTTAATAAGTATCTACGTTCGCCATGTCAAATTTGAAAATTGTATCTGAAAAAATAAGGAGGGCAAGAGGGGTATACCATGTATAACACAAGACACCTTTCCACTATTATACTTGTAACGGTCTCGTTTTAGTAACTAAAATAAAATACCTTTCTTAGTTGATTTAAACAAATAATTCTTATCTCATTCTGTGTTTTTACCTTCTTGTTAAACACCAATCCTGTATTTAAAGTATTATATGTATTCGGTGTATATTAAGTGATTCTAATCCCAACTTCACTCTCTGTGTTTGTGCGTTAGGTCTATCTATACATAGTCCTAGGTTTGCATAATATAAAGTTCAGAACAATATAGTGACGCCATCTCGTGTTAAGAACGTGAGCGGATGGGCGACGTAAGAGAACGAGAGGGGGAGCGAAGGGACAGATGGCGAGGAGACGTATTACCGAGCAGTTGGTGCACAAGTGAGTCTAAATTTTTGATATACAAAAAAGGTGATGCAACAAAAATATTACGAGTGTAATACAGCAGCAACCCTGAATTTGATTTTCTATAGTGATTAGGAGAAAAAACGATTGTTGCGTACGATTTCGTTGTGCTTGGACAGCAAACGTATGAAAAACGTTAAGTTCTGCAACCCCTGTAGTTGATGTGAGTACCTTATTCTCTTTCTATTTTGGAAGTCCTTCTTGAACACCTTGCGTATACCGTGCCTTATTCTACTAACTTACCTATGCTTAGGCCGTGTGTGCGAAAGAATTTAAGGGCCCTTACCGTTACCTCGCGGGCTGAAAATATCTAAAACTTTACCTTTTTATGTCGAATTTAGTAAAGCAGAATTCTCTCTCCTGCATCTAAACTTGAGAGTAGGTACTTGTTAAAATATGTAACTTTATATGTTTCTATATATGTTTAATGTTCGTAAATGTATAGTTGAATATCATTACATTAAAACTAACTTTGTTCTTGTCAAGTGTTTTTTTGCAATTGTCTTTATTTAGATAGGAACTATACCTTTTACTCAATACCATCAAAAAAGATCAATTGATGGAGCCTAAGTTTGGCAGATAATAAATAACCCTGCAGTACTTCACTCTGCTCACCCCTGATAGAGAGTTTCAACACAGTAGTAAGTATCTTTTTAGTTAATACTTGAAGAGAACTATCATCATACAATTGGCGACCAACGTGCCGTCAATTATTAGTATATTTTGTACCTTTACCTAAAAATCATAAATAATGAAAGTTGTCGTTATATACTGCTCTGGATAATGTTTCTCTCTCTCGCTCTCTCTCTCTCTCTCTCTCTCTCTCTCTCTCAGTACTCACTATTCAGTTCTTTTTTTATATTAGATAAATTAATCTAATTAATTAGAATTTACCAGGTGGTTCGAGTTATTATAGGCACCCTATATACGAAGGTGACTTGTGACAAAGCAACTTGTGCCGAGGTAATGAACCATCGTGTCGTCCGCTCTGCTCGGGAGTCCTTCTATCACGCCGATACCAGCAGCGCAGGAGATTTATTATCGTATCTGGACGACGAAAATATGTTCATCTATCGGGGAAATTGTAAACCTTGCCGCCTTCATAATGGGCATGAAATAATATGTGAAAATATTGTGAATAGATCGGTATTTATGACGGCGGGTTTGCGCTAGCTTGTCTTTCCTTAATGATATAGGAGTATAGGAGTCATGTTTGTAATACTCGGTCCTTTGTATACTAATAGATTGGGAAAATGAGGTATCTGAGTTTGCTGACGTACAGTAAACTGTTTGACAGGTACCTACAGAAGAAAATCAGAAACCCAGAAATCTAACAGTCAATTATTACTGATGAACCCTAAAATTATACTATTACCTACCAAGAAACATTATCTGCACTAGAACTGCACTAACTTTCTCCTTGGTCGTATAGATTAGGGTTCCCTACACCGCAGATTTGGGTTCCTTAATGGTACACATATAGATTCCTTAGCAGTATAGCCACCACAGTATATACAGTATATGTATACCAATCCACATCCCACTTATGAATTTGTAGTTCTAAGATTCGCAGCGTGTCATTCCCCGGGTTCCATAATCAATTAGTATTATCAGTAACATCAACATTATTTCCAAATTATTGTTCAGCACTAAAACATGGTGTAATTTTCGCGCCATATCCATGGAGGACCCTGTTTTGAGGCTAAAAAGCTACTGACACTACTGGACCGAAAAAGGTCATGCAGTATCAAGGATTTTTAACTTATATAGGATTGCTCGATCCCTATTCCTCAATGTTGTCCGATTTTAGTGACGTCACTGCGAGACCCGATACTCTTTCTCTCTCTGTATTGTGCGATTCCTTATCTATGACGCGTAGACAAATCATTGTCACTATCTAACTCATATATATTATGTATATTAATTCGATGACGTAGCCGCAAGACCCAACCACGTGACACGGCGGGATCGAGCAATCCTATATAAGTTAAAAATCCTTGATGCAGTATCAGTAAAAGTAAACACAACCAAACTTTTGAGTGATTTGCTGATTTCAATGTTCAGTGTTGCTGATCTTGATGATCATCTCAGAGAACAATTGCTGTTAAGTTGTATACAATCAATATTTTCTAAAATAAATTCCGTATATTAAAAATGAGTGACAAGTTGAACAGTTGTTCCGAAATTGCCAGTTACTGTTGATAACCCTACTGGTCTATTGCTGCTGACGCTGTTCCATAATTGACCTACTGTTAATCAGTGTTGTTGGTAGTTTCGGAACTAGAGGTCAGTGTGAGGACCATAACATTTTATCACCTTAAAAAAAAGGATCAAATATTCTAAAGACAAATATTCCTCACTAAAGAGTGGCTATATTTGGTTATGAAGAGTTATTTGATATACCATTTGGAATTTTCTTCTGACCAGTAACTAAAGTCCTGCCTGTTTACGTGGAAAGGTAAAAATGGGAATCAGTGCGACATTAGCATGCTTGAGTTAACTAGGTATATCTAGATTTTCCGTCGTGATTCTTATGAAATGCTGAAAAAAGTGTAATGCTGGAGGGTCTGGTTTTCAGTCCATTCACGTTTGAGGCGTAACTAACTAACCATTACACAAAACTGTATATTTGCAAAGAAAGAGAAACCATTTGAGTTGGAATACGTAACTTGTATGTATTTGCGTCCAAATCGAAGAACATGCAGGATGAAAAAGTTGTACCTCAAATTAAAAAGAATCATGGTGTATTTAAGTGAAGCCAGAGTGTGGACGGACGGTTATGCTGATTATTTAACACTGCATTCTCAACTGCAACTTTCTAATTTTGTAAAACGTGTCAAACATTATAAGTATTTTCGTCATTGTTGTGCATTGAACTGCGGTAGATCCGATCTGACCTAAAGTTTACCTAAACGCTTAATTGGTCCTACCAAACCAGAATTAAGTAGGTAATCGAAGTATAAACGATACATTTTTTGATAAATTAACAAGATAATCGTAATTTCCAAACCCCATCGTCTTATTCATTAAAAAATAACTTTCTTTCTTATATGGAAACGTTTAATTATTTCCTTTATAGAAAGCAAAACTACCCAATTATCTTCTGCAATGCATCGCTTTCTTTGAAGAGGTCTGCAAGATGCACAGCTATGCATTATTCAGGGGATTCGTATGTAAGATGTAGAACCAAACGCGGAGAATGCATGTTTGTTTTAGTCCACATGTTGGAGTCAGTCACGCCTCAACACCTATTTTGCGCCGAGATCTGCAAAAGGCAAAACAAGTATCGCGAACACACCCACCTTGACTCTTTGATCTGGACTGATAGTCTACTAGACCGACAAATAAATGCGACGGATTTATGTGATGTTTGTATCTGATGACAATGAATGTGCACTGTGTTATGTGTGTTGTAAGTAATTAGTGGAGTAAAATCGGTAGAAAAATGTTTCAAAAAATTTTTTAAAGGTATAACCACATGAAACCTATACAGGATCATTGGTTGGGTCCTTGTGCATGTGAAATGACTAATTACGACATCTTTAGGGGGGTCAGACATTTTTTATCCCCAAAAATGTCAATAATTTGTCAAAATGTTATATTTATGTTTTTTTAGACATACCACGCGATAACTTCGAAACTAATTAACTTATAAACATGAGGTTTTTTTTAATCGATTGAAGATATATAGGCGCTCATAACTGTACTAATTTAAGTCCCCTGGTTAGCATATTTTTTCTTGGAGAATGGAGTAAACTCGAAATTTTACTTTTATTGCTGCATGATTTTCGGTAAGCGAGAAACTTTTTTATTTCAAGGAATTTTGCCATAGTATCTGCGTATGAATTAAAGAAAAAATATTGAAAAAGTTTTTAGAAGAAGAACCAACCTTCTGTGACAAACAGTTTTCGAGTTATCGCCATTTAAATTTAATAACACAGTGGCGCGCTGCGCCGCGCAACGTGCTTTTCGAAGACTATCAAATTATCGCACCGTACCGCGCTCTCGATGTGTTTCGAAGGCCCGCTTGGGTGATCTCCTGACCAATATAAAATATCCAAAAAGAATTTTGTATTAAAAAAATAATTTAATGTTCTAGTATAATATATATTTTCTAATTTCATATGATTCGATAAATATTTTCTATCAGGAACACAAATTTGCATTGTATTTACATTCATATTTATAATATAAAGTTAAAACACGAATTACAAAAAAAAAAAAGGACAGAAATTTAAAAAAATTAGAATTTTCTAGACTCCGAATCTGACGAACTGAGATCTTCGTTTTGTGGTCTGTTACTATATAATGGGTGGTATGAATAAAAACGAAGTACCTGCTACTACTACAAGTATTAGTATATTTTACATAGTATTTACTTTAAAACGAAGTAGATACTACATTTCAAAGTACTCCCTTCTATTTTTCCGGAAATGCTAAAAATAATAGAATTCTTCTAAACATTATAATTACTTTAATACTTTTTACTGGTAAATACTTCCATTTTAACAACTGAAATATTTTCTCCGTCATTAACGAAGTTGATATCATGGCAGCCTCATCGTGCGTGCTACAAAGTGATTACTTTAAAAATGGTTCAAATACATAGAAATAAAATTTATACTGCAAGAAGACACTACGACGCTGATACCATATACCGTCAAATATTTAGGTAAACAATTAAGTACCATCAATTTAAAATGGTTTATGTTTATATTTTTCATCTAGGTTTAGTAGGGAAAACGTTACTTTCTCGTTACTCGATACTCTTCTATCACACTTCCTTCATCCGAAGACATCTTAAAGGACTGCTGATGTTATAAATACATACAAAACTGAAACTGTCTCTCAAAAACTTTTAAACATGTATATCTCGTTAGCCGGGACCTGGCGCACGGCGTATGTGTGACGGAAGTAAGTACCTACTATAACATTTCAAAGGATGTACTACACTTGTTAAGTAGATACTTCATAATATGGAGTATATTATACTTTGTGGTGAAGTATGTTCTATGTCAAGTAAAGTAGATACTACCGGAAATTAGTAAATCCTTCGTTGTAAAGTAGATATTACGTAGAATATACTAATACTTGTAGTAGTAGCAAGTACTTCGTTTTTATCCATACCACAAATTGCATATTTACATTCGTCGCAACATCTTAATCTTTGTGCTAAATGCGTGCACTTATTATTGTTGCAATTTCTGTCGGAACATCGGATTGACAAAAATTGCAACCATAATAGGTGCACGTGTTTAGCGCAAGGATTAAAATGTTGCGACGAATGTAAATATGTAATTTGTGGTATGGATAAAAACGAAGTACTTGCTACTACTACTACAAGTATTAGTATATTCTACGTAATATCTACTTTAAAATACATTCTTTGAAATGTGTACTTGTACTTACTTCCGTCATACATACGCCGTGCGCCAGGCCCCGGCTAACGAGATATACATGTTTAAAAGTTTTTGGGAGACAGTTTCAGTTTTGTATGTATTTATAACATCAGCAGTCTTTTAAGATGTCTTCGGATGAAAGAAGTGTGATAGAAGAGTAAAACCTAGATGAAAAATATAAACATAAACCATTTTAAATTGATGGTACTTAATTGTTTACCTAAATATTTGACGGTATATGGTATCAGCGTCGTAGTGTCTTCTTGCAGTATAAATTTTATTTCTATGTATTTGAACCATTTTTAAAGTAATCACTTTGTAGCACGCACGATGAGGCTGCCATGATATCAACTTCGTTAATGACGGAGAAAATATTTTAGTTGTTAAAATGGAAGTATTTACCAGTAAAAAGTATTAAAGTAATTATAATGTTTAGAAGAATTCTATTATTTTTAGCATTTCCGGAAAAATAGAAGGGGGTACTTTGAAATGTAGTATCTACTTCGTTTTAAAGTAAATACTATGTAGAATATACTAATACTTGTAGTAGTAGCAGGTACTTCGTTTTTATTCATACCACCCATTATATAGTAACAGACCACAAAACGAAGACCTCAGTTCGTCAGATTCGGAGTCTAGAAAATTCTAATTTTTTTAAATTTCTGTCTTTTTTTTGTAATTCGCGTTTTAACTTTATATTAAAAATATGAATGTAAATACAATGCAAATTTGTGTTCCTGATAGAAAATATTTATCGAATCATATGAAATTAGAAAATATATATATTATACTAGAATACTAGAACATTAAATAATTTTTTTAATACAAAATTCTTTTTGGATATTTTATATTAGTCAGGAGATCACCCAAGCGGGCCTTCAAAACACATAGAGAGCGCGGTACGGTGCGATAATTTGATAGCGTCTTCGAAAAGCACGTCGCGCGGCGCAGCGCGCCCCTGTGTTATTAATTTTAAACGGCGATAACTCGAAAACTGTTTGTCACAGAAGGTTGGTTCTTGTTCTAAAAACTTTTTCAATATTTTTTCTTTAATTCATACGCAGATACTATGGCAAAATTCCTTGAAATAAAAAAGTTTCTCGCTTACCGAAAATCATGCAGCAATAAAAGTAAAATTTCGAGTTTACTCCATTCTCCAAGAAAAAATTTGCTAACCAGGGGACTGAAATTAGTATAGTTATGACCGCCTATATGTCCTCAATCGATTAAAAAAAACGTCATGTTTATAAGTTAATTAGTTTCGAAGTTATCGCGTGGTATGTCTTAAAAAACATAAATATAACATTTTGACAAATTATTGACATTTTTGGGGATAAAAAATGTCTGACCCCCCTAAGGATGTCGTAATTAGTCATTTCACATGCACAAGGACCCAACCAATGATCCTGTATAGGTTTCATGTGGTTATACCTTAAAAAAATTTTTTTCGAGAAGGAAGCGACTTTTTCCCTTGTTTTTACTCCACTAAATTAATAATCGTAGATGTTCAATCAGAGCAAAAAAGCAGTGTTAAACGTCAGTTAAAGCGACTAAACGTCATTATATTTTTCATCTTAAGAACAGCCGCACGAATCTCATTAGGAAGCTGTAAAAACGGTTGTTGTGTAACAAGATGCCTGCTTGCGTTTAAATATCGTTATATAATATAGGTGACTACTGAAAAAGTTTAAAATTTATTTGCTTCTATAATTTGTCTTGAAATCAGGTATTGGTTTAGTTGATGTTAAAAATAAGCGACCCTGAAGTAATATTTTTACTGGCTTACATCAGAAGTTGATCGTGATAATGCCCACAGTACTTGATTTAGAATTGGCGGTAATAATATTGGCAGTACCCGCATCCAGAGTTCCAGAGCGGGCATAATTTTTGAATATCAAGTGTATGTTAACTTAAAACGAGTTATTTGTCGAATGCACTCAATACTTAAAAATACAGGCACGCTTATATTGTCCTGGTAAAGAAGAGTAACTCCAGACGTTTTTATATAAACAACACAAAATTTGCAGTTTGCAACGAATATTTGTTTGGCAATTGAATAGAAAGTTGTGACTCTTCAGGGCAACTAATAGTAGTGTTGATTTAATCAGATGCATGGTACCTGGAGTGGGATTTAGAATTTAGGCATCTGAATTTCTTAGTTTCCCGAACAAAATTGATATCACTTGACTAATTGACAGCCATTTCCATATGATTCACTCAATCAATTCTGATCACTTCTGATCTAATCACTTTGCTCCTCAATCTGGAGTGCCCCAAGGATATGTCCTGGGACCATTATTAATATTTTTATAAATAACATAGTTATTGATCTGGGTAGTGGCTGTCTTTTGTATTCGGATGATAAGTTAAGATATATATAAGAATTGATCTTGATGACTGTTTTGAACGTCAAAATTCAGTTAATAATATAAAAACATGGTGTACAGGCAATAAATTAGACAAATATAAAAAGTGTAATGTCTTCACTTTATCACTTAAAAGTCAACCTATTCAATTTGATTACTCTTTGGAGTAACGTAACAATTTTTTCTTCAAAAGAATACGACGAGTTCCCCCAGGTCAATAGTAAATCAATTATTTTGATCTGTATAAACATAATTAAATGTGTTGAACTAAACATTAACATTTTTTCTTCAAAAATAGGAACAAGTTTCAGAGAGGCAATTCCCACATTTAGAACGAAAGGAGTAACGATAGTAGGAACTGCTGAAAGTTCTGAAAAATCCGTAAATCTGCTGATTGGCTTCCGCTTATATCTTCAATTACAGTCCATCTAAAATGTATACGAAGTTCACTGACCGGCAAAACGGCGAAGATCAGCGCTAGTCATGGGCGTAGGCATTTTTTTATTTTTAGGGGGTTGAAAATAGGTTTTTATTTGCATATTTTAAACACCACAGATGATACTGAATGCAAGTTTTCACACCACTCATAAAGTATTGCTTTCGGCGCGTTACCATTTTTTAGTGGGTGGTTCGCCAGTAGCCATATTTCCCACAAGAAACAATTTTCCGCCCTTCGTTTCGAAGCATTTTTATTTTTCGAAGATAATCCATTCGCCAAGCAACTATTTCATATCTTTCTATGAGAATACTTTTTCTATCTACTTTTCCCTACGTAAAATTCATGTCTTTCAAAATTTTTGCCAGACTAGCCTTGCACATTTTAGGTATAACATCATTTTCTCTTATACTTTGCAGCACCTTATCTAAAGTTGGTAATTCGTTCTTTGTAAAGAAACCGTGGACCGTTCTACGTACCGCAATTTTTGCATCTTCTTCCACTACAATCTTATTTAGACCGCTTTTTGGTTTCGGTGGTTGCATACACTTCCATGTATCTTTTCTTCTCTTAAAAGTGTGTATATGCTTGTCTTTGACTTTCTGTATAATCCGAACACATATCCATTAATTCATCCTTGTTGCGATGAGGATGATCTCTCTGTATGCAGTAAAATACTCGTAAAATAATTTTCTTCTCGGCTACCGTTCGATAGGGCCTACGTTTTGCATCGGCGGCAGATGACGGCCCTGAAATACTTTCCATCGTTCACTGATATTATATTGTATCACAATAACAGTAAAACAGCACTACACAATCGCGAATACCTACACACGTCTTATGGAAATTGAAATTACTGAGAAATTCAACTCTTTAAAATTAAACTCAAACGATTTTCCTATTATAGTAAAAAGTAGATACTTACGTGTTTCTTATATAGGTTACACTATTAAATCACTTACACTTATTAAATCACTTCTTATTAAATCATTTCCTATTAAATCACTTACACTTATCTACAGTTGCACTGCACCAATGTCGAATAATTTATATAAATTCCTTATGTAAATAACCAAACGACAATAATTGCAATAAAAAACGTGCGCGCAACATATTTCCAACCCGCCACTGCCAGGCCAGAGCATTCATGTATTCTGCCGAATGAAAAAAGATAGCACGTCTTTCCAATAAGTTAAAAAGAGATATATGCAACGAGCTGAGCGGCGTTGTCGCTTTTAACTATTAAGATAGATGTTTACGGAATTGTCATAGTAAAGCAGACGAAAATATTTTCAGAGTAAATGTAAAAATGGCTAATATCTTGGCGTATACTAAATTATTGTATTTAGTTTGTGACATTCATAAATAATATATACAACTATTATATATTGTTTTGTGGAATTTGATATTTTAATTGAATATTGAGACATTTGAAAATTACATGTGACAATAGCGATTGTTCCTTTAGGCGGTCAGTGAACTTCGTATACATTTTAGACGGACTTTAAATTAAAACATTCTCGAATTATTCTAAAATGCATAAATAATAAACAATTTTAATCTGAAATGAATTTAATTATTTGATGAAAATATTTGCAAATCATCCGCCTACTGATGCGATATGGAATACTGTTAAAATGTAGAAATGTCATCTGTATACATATAAAAAAATAAAGGACCTAGTATGCTGCCTTGCGGTACGCCTGTGTAAACATTAAGCTGATTTGAAAAAATCCTGCTCAAATTACTCTTTTGTCTCCTATTAGCGAGAGAGAGAGAGAGAGAGAGAGAGAGAGAGAGAGAGAGAGTCACCAACACCAAAATATTTTAGTTTTAAGCATAAGTGGAAGTTACTAATGACTCAAATGCTTTAGTATAATCCAAAAACAATAAAAATAATACACATAATAAACAAAATAGAAGCAATAAACATAATTTTCATAATGTTTATTAGCTCCAGTCCCGTAATTATCTAATAATTAACGCAGAATCTTGTAATTAACATTAGGCGTACTGCACAAGCAATATTAAGTCTTCGATTTAGAGTGTACACAAATTGAAAACTGGGTACACTCTGCAAGGACTGCAATTCTCGTTTACGCAATATTTTATTTCAATTCAGTGAAGCACAATAAACCGTCTACGGTTTCCGTGCAGAAAAGCCTCTAAATATTATTATTGCATAAGAACCGGACGACGCCGGAATACGCAACGCAGAAATTCCCTGAAACCAGCACCTTATGAATATCGGATTGAATATTAACTCGAGACGGCCCGATCTGCGCCTACAGAACGGCCTGGCTTGGCGTTTCAATAGGCAGAAGACGGACAGATGGATAGATATCCGAGTAATTGTAAAATTATAAATGATTCGCGCGCTTTCCCATTGGCGATAATTTCCTGTGTAGTTGGCGGTGGGCGAGCGCAGCATGTTGATTTTGCTTTGAAATCTTGTCGTCATCGCCTCCCATCATTAATCAGGGGTGGAGAGACAGCGGGATATTACATCTCTTGTAGATGCCGGCAACTTCCGCAGACAGATCCCAAACGAAATGGGAACGAATCTGCATATTTATACAAAATCATAAAGCAGTGATATGGCGAGATCTGGTGCTCGCTGCTGCCGGTTTCGGCGGCGGATCATAGTTGGGCGGCATTTCGATGCGGCACTACGAAGCTACACCTAAAGTAAACCTTAACCTACAATGGGCCTTTTCCACTAAATTGAATTTTACTATTTTATTAATATCAAACGTTATACTGGTACATAAGTAAAGGTAGAAGCAACCCAATTTATTAAAGAATTGTAATTAAGCCTAGATAGACGAAGTTATCCAAGTACAAAGTGACCGGTCTTCATGAATCATGTTATACTGCGCGGTTCGCTGACATCACACTCCAGTAGCCAATAAAATGTAGACAAGTTAAAGAACGGCTCCACGTTGCCACATATAATTTTACTTTCTTCTTGGTAACGATTAAATTTGCATTCTGGTAATTTTGAAATGAAAATATTATGTATTTTTAGGTGAAATGGTAATTTTGAAATGAAAATATGTATTTTTAGGTGAAATATTCTCCATAAATTATTACTAAAGCAAATCAACATGATTATTTTACAATTTTTCCCTTGAGCAAAATAATTTTAGATATTTTTCGCTAAAGGTGACAACACTGCACAATCTACGCGAATCAACTAAATGATAATTTGATAACGTAGGTTAATAAAAACTAACCTTCTTGTCTTAACATTGTGCACTTCAGCACCTAGAAAGTACATATTTGTCAAGTAGAAATCGTTAACCATTTCACTGTCACCTCTTGGAAGGTTGTCTGAATCAGCCTTAAGATAACCCTCTTCCACTTTATTCATTTTAAATCAAATTAATCAAAACACAAAACGAAAGTTAGGTTAAGCACACTTCACTTGACAGAACACAAAATGCAGGGCAGCCAACAGACAACAACGAACTGGAGTATGACGTCAATGGCACGTTATTTGAAATATATGGTAATTTTAACAATTTTTTCAAGATATATCTGGCGAAGAAAAAAAATTTAAAAATTACTTTTTAGGCATAACTAAATATATATTTTATAATATGCGAATAAAAAAAAGATTTGGAAAAGGCCCATTGAATGTTCAGAAGGAGTTCTAGTTTAACTTCAAAACAAAATGTACCTAAATTATTTTCGTACGGAATGATTATTGTGGTTATTATACTATATAGTATAATATGTACGTTTTAGACCAAAATATTGTCACGACCATGACTAGAGAACATAAAACATAGCACTTCGCTTGACAGCAAGAGGGTTTTTTAGGCCAATAACGCGACTGAGAACAATATCAACAGTTTTATTCAGAACATAAAAATGAATAAAGTGGCCAAGTGCCATACATGAAAAATTAACAATAAAATAAAACTTACCCAAAGGTCTTCATTTCTAAGAGGGGCTGCTACAGAGTACTGACTGAATGCCTAACTTCCTTTGGAGTCAAATAATAACTCCAAACTGCCCAAATTCGATGAACAATGTTGTGACATGATTGGCTAACGGGGTAATACTACGCCAGTGGGGGCACATAGTTTGTGGAGTAGTTGTTTCTGGCATTTGCTTCAAATAAATAAATAGGATCGTCTCCTTAAGGATGGTAAAGGTCAAAGTTATAATAGTACCTTCAGAAAAGTAGGTCGTACAGATAGTAACATAGACTGAAAGAAGGCTCTACGGTGTTTCTCACGACTTTTCACATACATGATATGTTTTATAAATGGTACCACTTGTATATTTTTATAAATATGGATATACCCGCTGAATGAGGAAATTTCAACCAATATAACGATATAAAACTCTTACGAGTCCACTCTCTGTCCTCAATAATAATTCTAACATCAAGGAAGTTTGCCAAAAAAATTGTACCAGAAGAGTAACGTGTTAGACCAAGAATATTGTGATCCAGTATTTAGTCTTTAATAGTAAAGGACACATGCATCTTACTATTAGAGACAAATTGATCGACCCTTATAGAACTTGTCTTTTCTGTTTGTAAGATAGTACATAAGAAATTCTCTATATTAGAATATTCTAACCAAACTTTGCTATATATTGTGTATTTCATTTAAAAAGAAATATCAATGAAGCATAACAGTTAAATATGGGGGAATTTGAAAATATTACAATGCTAATTTTTGCACGCCCACCTAACCTGACCTGCTTCTGATTTTTGTGGGGAATAATAAAAAAAACTATATGTATTTTATTCCCTATCTACTTTTTGGAGATGGTAAGGTTTGATTTTGGAAATGCATGATATGATAGAATATTACGATATTCTAAGAGGTCATGTCATTAAAATAAACTTATTCAGTTTACAGAAACAGTGTCAAGTGTTTGATATACGCTGATAAACTCGTAAAAATAGTAATTCAATTTGAAGCAGGTACAGAAAATGTTGAAGTTTTGCAAAATAATACACTACAAGTACTAATATTATATTTCCATTACTTATTATAATTTTTTACAATACATCTCTTTTATTATGAAGATATCTGAGGTGCTATACTGATGAGACGCGATAGGTCGAAACAGCTGTTATGTTTGGTGTTAAAGGTGTTTGACACGTATGTGATGAGAGTGGGAGTGATAGCTCTCTTGTAGTATATTAATAATTTCTATCTGATTTAAAAGTAGCGGCGTATGCTCCCGCACTACGACGTTACATGGAGAGCTTAATAGCGACGTTCAGTTTCACAGCCGATGCGTCAACTATATATACATGTAGAACTGTAGCAGCGCTTCTTATTCCGCGATAATAAATTACGGCCGATTTGTAGGCGCTTATGTATTCAACGTTTAGGAAATTAAATATCTACAGAACCCAATCTCGGTGTGCTGAACAGTGCATGCTGATGACAAACGCCGTATTTATAAGGCTCTCAAGTAACCGACGACATGGAAAAATAAAGTGGAAGCGTGAATGTTTCTGGCAAAATGAACACATGTTGGATGCTGTCATACACTAACTACTTACTGCTGCCTTACACTATGTTACTTTTAATTAATGGCACTGAACCAATTGTAAAATGTTATATTAATATTACAATAACATAATACCTTATTTCAAGCTATAAGTGAACAGGAGAAAGCATAAAAACACGACTATAAAATACACACGCAGTACCCAAACCGTGATACGCAACTGAACTCGACTCAGGTAGTAGATAAAACCAGTAAGAGACGTAAAGAAATTAAAAATCCCGGTTTAATTTGCTTCCAAATTTGATAAATTCATTTTCTAAAGTTACCAGGGACAGGGATACACTGTCGCTGATCTTTTATAAAAAAAAATAAAAGAAAAACAATTAAACCTTCTCTTCATAGAATATGTTTATTAGAATTCTATTTATCTTTAGCGCATCTATAAAAAATGTTATTTGTGCCACCCTATAGGTAGAATCGGGGTTATTTGAGCTGCAAGTTTTTCCTGATTACCCTTATCCGAGTTAGTGCGACAACCGCAGCTCCTTTTCTCTCCTTAAACGTGGAGGTGACGAAATTTTTCACCATGGGAACTAGAACAATGATCGATAACACTTGGGAGCACAGGTTTTCACACATTTATTTATAATGCACTTCCTTGAAAATAAAAGAGCGCTAAAAAGAGGCGAATAAATGAAGCGGAACCCATAAAAC
Organism: Pogonocherus hispidulus; assembly: GCA_963924545.1. NCBI lineage: Eukaryota > Metazoa > Arthropoda > Insecta > Coleoptera > Cerambycidae > Pogonocherus > Pogonocherus hispidulus. The sequence continues at coordinate 79,610,707 of OZ004694.1, forward strand.
GAGTTTCACAAGTCTAGAAATCGATGCCGGGCAAATTTTTCGAAATCCTGTAGCCAATCTGCGTTCTGGATCTCTGCAATACATTCCCTTTCCGGCTAGCCCGCCTCTCTCATCTGCTGTCCGGTTAAGATTTCTTTGAACGATGGCAGATGCTTGTTTAATAATGAGAGTTTTTTAAGATTGATATCAGAAACCGATAAATGGGCTGAAATAATTAAATTTTGAAATGAGATGCACGAGAGTTTTATTAAAGTCTGCAAATAACGGTTAGTTCAGAAATCCTAAAGATACTTTTTGTGTTTAATAAATATATTTTTCCTATAACTCCTCGGTAGTGTTTCAAGGGCCGGAAACATTTCCGGAAAAATTTCTAGAAAAATACCGAAATTTTTCCGATAACACAAACATACATTCTCATAACAAAACATAATGTACTTAATTTCAAAACAAAAATAATATACATATTTGGTTATTGCTCTTTCTATATAACGATAACTTCGTTAGTTTTTTGATTTTTAGATAACGGTACAATATACTTACTATAGCGATGAAATTCTCTCAGGGGGGAGCAGAGTGAAGTACTCTAGGGTTATTTTATTAGCTGCCAAACTTGGGCGCCATCAATTGATCTTTTTTGATGGTACAGAGTAAAGTCCTATCTAAGTAAAGACAATTGCAAAAAAACACTTGTCAAGAACAAACTTAGTTTTACTGTAATGATATTCAACTATACATTTACGAATACTCAATACATATAGACACATATAATTTTATATATTCTAATAATTACTCTCAAATTTAGATATAGGAGAGAAAATTCGGCTATACTAAAATCTATATTAAAAGGTAAGTTTTAGATAATTTCAGTTCGCGCGGTAACGGTAAGGGCCCAATTCTAGCGCACACGCGGCCTAGGCGTTAAGTTAATAAAGTAAGTCACGGTATACACAAGGTGTTCAAGAAACACTTCCAAAATAGGTAGATTATGAGGTACTCACAAATGTACAGGGATGGTAGACCTTAACGTTTTTACTACGTTGCTGTCCAAGCACCATGAAATAGTCATCAACGATCGTCTTCTTGCCTTTTTATTATAGAAAACAAATTCAGGGTTCTGCTGCATCACACTCGTAATACTTTGTTTTATTTCTTTCCCTTATTTCTATATTAAAATTCAGCTACACGTTTTCACCAACTAATCGGTACTACCATTTTTCGCCATCTTTTTTTTTGCTTCTCCTCTCGTTCTCTCTCTTCCTCCGTCTCCTCCCGTTCTTAACGCGAGATGGCGTCACTATATCGTTATGAACTTAGTTTATATAACCTACGACTATCTATGGATAAACGTAATACACAACCATGGAGAATGAAGTCGGGATTATATGCACTGAATATACACAGAATACAATAGAGTACTTTAAATACAGAATTGGTGTTTAACAAGCAGGTAAAAACATAGAATAAGATAAGAATTATTAGTTTAAATCAACTAAGAAAGGTATTTTATTAGTTACGCAGAACGAGACCGTTACATCTATGCCTATACAGGAATAAAATCATTGGGATGTTTTCCTATTTGTCATTCGCTTTGGCCTCTTTTCCCCAACTCTATTTGCTGCATTAAAATTTGTTGTGTTAGTGGGTTCTTCCAGCTCTTCGTCCATTGCTTCATTAGTTGAATTAGTAGTATGGTCATTCTGATTTATGGAACTCTTATCTTCGCTTTTCTTCTAATCTTCCGAAGAACTGTAGAATATGAAGCCATTTTCTTATTTTCACAATCTGAAATTCTTCTTCTTCTTCTACTTCTTTCCCTCTGTTTCTGCCTGAAAAATCTTGTAAGTCCTCCAACTGTGAATCCACTTAGTACAAGCACATCTTCAAAACAAAACAAAACAACTGTCAAAATATTCCTCATGGTCTTGGCCGACAAAATCTAAATCAGAATTGGAAACCGGTTGCAGACCTTTGCCAGGCATTTCGCGCATTTTTCTGCTTTTTCGCTGTGCAGCAATAGGCTAAATTTATTCCAACGGAGACTATTTTCATAACAATTTCATTTTTAAGACAATTCCGCGAGTATACGAAGATTAGACATAAGACAAAACAAGGCTGTCTTGTGCACAAGAGAACAAAATGATTATATCCAATATAAAATTAATTAGTTTTCAACATAATTGCACACGTAGATACAAGTTACATTAAAAAGTAAAAAACGTATAAGGGATAACTTGTCAGCAAATTAATTGCATAAATTTCCAAATTTTCCATTTTTTCCGAAAAATAAATTTTTGGGAAATTTTGAAACACTTCTCAGTAACTATAAAATGACAGCGTCACCATAGAAACTCGCCTACCAAGAGAATATTCGCGTCCACCAATAATTCAGCTTCAGCACCCTGTGTCTCAAAAAGAGCACCTTTAAATTATAAATATTGGATAGATTTTCCTACTTAATTCGGAAATCCTTTGTACATTGTTTTATTACTTCAGTTTACCCTGTACTACAAGGCGTTCCACTACTAGAACTATCCCATATCTAAACACCCGACAGCGCAATTTGTTAATTATATCTACCTTTATAATAGTTGTGTATATTAGATATTCATATATGGTAATTATTTGAACCTTGACGTTAATACAAAATTGCAGTCCGATTGTTTTTTAAGTATAATGTAATATTTTCAGTGGGATATTTTTCAATAGTTTTTGAACCCTGTCACGTGGTTCTTGCATTGTTTGTATTACCTACTATGTGGTGGAGGATACATTGTATACTAGAACTGCATTAATAATAACTGCCGTTTTCTTTTTTCCAGGTGATACCCATGAAAAATTGCCATTGGATGCCTCTGATATACGAAAAGGTGAGTTGTCCGACTTACAACTTTTCATTCTCTTCTGTTTGGTTTCCTGTGTGTGTTAATTCAACACCTCCGAGCAGTCCGACGATAAATTAAAGAGATAAAAGGCAAAACGTATAAAAGAAAAACAATCTGCTAATCAAACACCGCGATAGCATCTATAGCGGAATATTTATAAATGCAAATGGCGCTGTAAACTGCTGGAAAGAATTTTAGGCTGATGGTTTTAGGTATAATTTTCCTGACAGCATGTTATTTCGTACTCTAATTGAAGGACACTAATTAAAGGGCCAGGATATGATATTGAACTGAACATGATTAATAATAATAACATTCCAGGGCAAATCATGCCTATCTACACTCTATTTCCTACATAATTATAACCTTATTTATAGTCATCAGTATCATCTGGAGATGAAACTGTAGGTTTATCATATCTAGATGTAAGTTTTCAGATAATATTTTGCAATTAAAACACGACACAATAAACTGTATTGTAACATTTAGTAACAATTTTATTGTTACTAGTGTAATGTTAATGAAGTAATTTATTGATAAATTTATTTGGTCTTCTAGCATTATTTTATATATCTCTACGTATGTACAATTCTGTCTGTAAGACAAACCAGTTGACTGTATCCATAGTGACCTTGAAGTCGTCTGATTGTATTTTGTCCATGGGTTTAAGGAAAAGTTATATAAGTACACATGTTGGTGTTATCTCAGTAGGTGTTATATACATATGGTGTTATCTCCAAAAGTAAAGAAGATATAAAGATAAAGATACAGTGTTTTACCACATCTTTGTGGAAGATGAAGTTTAACTCATATAATATGAATTTGGAATTGCTAAATTGCCCCAAATTGACATGGTTGAAACCGATTATCACAAACATGGGTATCATCACTCAGAATGTCATGTCATAAGGGCTGACATCTCTTGTGACTTGTGATAGATTGAATACGGTTTTGACTGGCCTTAACCCGTTTTGTAGCTGCTAATATCATAAATAGGCACCACTGTAGCCTTGAAAACAATTCAGAAAAAGTAGATAAATATTTCTAAGCAGAGATAGACCAAAAATACTCCAAGAGGATCGTATTAGATCAAAATATATTACCTACTGTATTACACATTCGGGGATAGGCTTCTACTTATTGAAAAAAGAATACCAAGGAGTATAAATTACATACTACTACTAATTGTTGCTTTTGTTCCTGGATTTTCACCTGAGATAGCTGAGTGGCGGTCTTTCTTGTTCCCTTTTTGCTCAGAATTTTGATTTTTCAAGTCTGAATTTTGTAACCACCGCTTGTTGTTTTGGGTTGGTATTAGGAGCCGTGCCTCTTCATGTTGTTGCCTTTACCAAACTTCGTTCTTTCTTTAGGCTCTGTTTCCCAGGAGTTGGCTAGGCTGCCTGGGAGGCCCGTCGATTTTGGTTTGTACTGTATCTGGTCGGCTCAGTTGTTTAGTCACTGCCCAACTTCTGCACGGAGTTCATCATCATTTAGTTGACAGGAAAGGTTTTGACGCCTTCCCTGCCTTACTCGGGACCGCGAGGAGGTAGATGATAGGTGGTATTTGATGTTTGCACCTGGGTTCTGCTCTTGGGATCGGAAATGCCTGTCTCTAATACGAAGAGGAATTCATAAGATGATGTCTCCGATGCGCAAAGAGAGTCATTGTTATTCCCGCTCCCGCTATTGCTTCATATCTCCAAAAGCCTGGTTAGGTTTGCACTGCACAAATTTTGCATAACTTTCATCAAACCTCATCGATAAAAGTTGAAAAGGAAAAAGTACTTCGGGTGTACCTAGTGCAGCACTCGTGCTCCTGAAGCACCCATTTCATCTTAAATTCGTGCACATATTCCGAAAAATTATCTGAATATCACCGAGTATTTCATTAATAGTGATGTTCTAGGTGTTCCTAAATTGTTTCGTGGAGCTTATACGACAACATGTTAATACGATATATTAGTGAGATCCTTTTATCATACCAAGGCCGAGAGAATGAATATAATCAGTCCCTAATAAGTCCGGTAATTGTATGTATAATTTAACAGAAGGTGCTACGATAAAACCGTATCGAAAATAATAAATTCTAATTTATGCCCGGCCGGAGCCTGCCTACTGCGCACACCCGCATCGAAACGCGGCTTTCGCCTCAATTATCTCCTCGTGTGTGTTTTACAATTTAATTTTATGTACCCAGTTTGTAATTACCGCGGGGTGTCTTTATACCATCCTATTTATTTATTGGCGTTCCCGGCAATTTAATTTTGTGTATTACGTTAAACGGGTATATCTACATTTATGAATTAATTCTACCGTGTTTTACTAGTTTTTATTTCCGTCGGGTAAAAAATATATTAATCTCGATGTCAAGGTTGTCATATTAGCATGTTTGCGTGAATGAGCGGAATGGAATAAATTACTCCGACACTGGGGAAGCAGGGTGTTTTAAATCTGGGACTGCAGGTCGTGTCGTGTTCCTCTTTTTTGAATGGTTGAAATGGAATAACCACTGCTACACTGAGAAAGATGACTGAACTGAAATGACGGAATAAATTATTAATATTACACCAACAAAAGTGGTTCGTTGTGTTCAAAATTTGAAGATCCACTTTAACGTAAAAAAGTTAACACACACATACATTTAGCATTTCTTTAAATGTGTTTAAAACATAATTTTTTTCAGTAACATATGTATAAAAACAACAATATTAGTGCGTTATCAATTCTTATGAACATAATCGTGTATAAAAATATAAAAAACAAGAAAATAAAACGTATTCCCTGAATAACTCTGAATTAAATTGCTATACCTATATTTTTCTTTTAATTATTTCGCCAATGTTAACAGTTTTATGTGCTTTGATAAAATATTTCGAGCACATACTAAAAAGTGAGTGAAACTGTAAATGGCAACAATTAAGTTAGTTAGGTTTTAGACTGAGAATATACAAAGGTTTTAATTTCTACTCAAGCCACTTTCAGACAAAGAATATTCATTCCATTCTCAAACCCATAATGTATATCCCATTTGCCAAACCCATGATAAAGTTTTAGTAAATATTGTTCTATTGGCGATTCCCAAAAATGAATGCACCCTCTGCATGAAAATATTTGAACCTACTTAAAAGGTAATTTTTGGAGGCTTATTGCTGATATAATAATAAATAATACGTATTTGGGTTTGTTTAACGTAATAATTTAGTGGTCCTTGTGATTTTTTGGTATTGCAAAATTGAAAACGACGTACATAGTTAGTATTTGTACATCTTTATTTTTACATTTTAAAATGGCATTCGAAAGAAACCAGTTTGTCTTTATTTTTCTATCATTAGTCTTATAAAAGCAGAATAGATTTTAGTTTAAACATTATTTAACAAAAAACAAGCACTAATATGGTATCACCGTACAGTTTATCACACTTATTTTAGTCCAAAATGTAAGTAAACAAAAACTAGGGTACCTGTTTCAACCCAAAAAATTCATATAATTAGCAATGAAGCACTTATGTGACGTTTGACTACTTTTACCACTCTTTATCCTTTATTTCACCCTAACTAACACATGAAGTAACTATATTTATGGCAGCTGAATGCTAAATTGCTAGATGATGTGATATGAAATGTAAAATTTTTACTCGTCTTCATCCATATTTGTTTACAATTTTCAGCGCCCTCATCGGTAATTTGAATCGCCAATTGCTATTCTATGATTTCATTTGGACATGTCTCATTATTTCAGTTTGTATCTAATTTTTAGTTTGAAAATAAATAAAAATGTAAATAACTTATTTGTGGTGCAGCTATGTGCTTCAATGTAGTTTTTTTTTGGGATTAAACCACCTGTAAAATAATTAAAACCACAGGAATCCAGAAGTATCCAACATGCGGATTGAAAGTGCAGTATTAGGGTAAACTTCTAAAGTTTTCCCAAAAACAACTGTGTAATATGCAATTATGATAACTTATCTAAATTTCATCAATGGTTTGTCCTATATTTATTTTTATTGCATCATATTAGTTACAGTGGATTTTTTAAGGTAAACTTAAGAAGTTTGAAGACCAATGGTGTACAGGTGGTGTAATTGCAAGGAAACTACAATGAATAAATATATATTTCCTTAAGACATTACTATTTTCTCCCATGCTGACAGATATAACTCCACCAAGACAGACAATTTTATATTTAACATATGTCGGGTAGATGCAGGTTATTCTTAAATGCTAGGTGTATGTATAAACAGAACTTGATGGAGCAATTTTTCTTTGGACCTTTAGCAAATGCAAAGCGTCTCGTCCTGCAGCACACAGCAGGAATCTACATGCACAGACCATGCTATACAAGCAAGCGTGTCTGCGTGGTGTCGCAATACTGTTGCCAACAACATACCTTGTAGAGATCGCACCGACGTTTATTCAAATAAGAGTTCGCTTTGAAGTTACACGTAACGTATCTGAATCTGATTAGTGAATTATGCCATTAGCGTTATCTAATCATTATGCAATAAAATGAAGCTGCACGATACCTCCAAATCTAAAGCCTAAGGCAGCCTGAAGAAGAGAAGGGATTACACAATGAAAAAACGCAAGTGAACACCCCATACCCACCGACAGAGAGTGCCAGTGCCGGGGCTGAGATCGAACCCAGACTTTAACAAGTAGTGTTTAACACTCCAGCCCACTGAAGCGGTTACGTGAAAATGTTGGGTACCTACAGTAAAAACCAGAATTAAGCAAAGTAGAATGACCTCGCCGATCTGGTAAAATGCGGTGATGCATGGGCGTGCGTATTCTGTTTTACCATTGGGCACATTTTAGTTAATATATACTCGTATACTATTCTATAGAATACTTCTAGTGTATGCACTTCCACTTTTTTAACTAACACAAATAACTATAAACACTGACATAAAGAATAAATACACTGATAATTTTACCACAAATTTTTACCGTTAAGAAACGCGCGCGAAATAACCCAACATCACGCCGCTTATTGGTTCCTGATTCGACCAATCAACGTCGTTGAAGCTCAGAGAAAAGAAAGCGTAAATGCAAGAATATGTATGTTAAATAAGGATGAACAGCTTGTCGTCTACTTTACGAATTTCGCAGTTGCCACATATTCGGAAATGCTTTGATAGTATTAAGTAAAAGACAAATTAAACATTGTGTTTGCTTTAATAAAGTACAATAGGGATAAGGGACATTAAAGACAAGTGAAAAAATGGGTAAATAGGGTAATTAATACGTTTCCAGTTTTAAATAAGAATACTTTAGAAATAAATGTGACAACACAGATCTACTCTTTTTCCGGTCATTGCACTTTGCTTAATTCTGGTTCGCACTTTACTTCTAGATTGTTTCCGAGATCCCAATGGTGGCCAAACCTAAATGTAACACGGTATTACATTGTGTATACAGGGTGTCTTACCTCTCGCATACACACCACTGTATCTGCCACATGTGCATCTAAAATGTCCTATCTAATTTATATGGAGAAGAGGTAAGAGGTAAGAGGGAGCTGAAAATCATATCTAATTTCTTCATAAAAGAAATTTATATTTTATGGGGCGATAATAATTTTACTGGGTTTTAATATTTTACAATCATGGGGAATTTTTGCTAATGTCTCTGTGCATACCATTAGATCATATCAAGCGTTTTATAAAAACTAAATGTTCCATAAACTTTTGATATATTTTATAAGTAATATAATTTCATAGTTAAATATAGTAGATATCAGTACACCATTCGCAGTAAAAAAACAATTTTGTGTGCAAAATCAATAACGAATTGTACAAAGCCCAATAAATAAATATATATTCATTTTTATCAGCTAGCGTTTTATCCACGCGTATATTCTGCCGCAAATACGATCTAAACGATCATTGATAAACGATGCGGATGTCAATATTATTTATTTTAATCATATTTTAATCAAGTCGGAATAATATATACCAGATAAAATAAAATATAACGTTCATGTTTTGCGAAAAACAAATATGTATGTAGATAATTGTAATAAATAACAGAAAAAAATAAATAGATTGTTAAAAAATCATATATTTGGGAAATATGAAATTATATATCACAGTGAAGCTGGAATTCATTCGGTAAAATTCACATCTAATACCCAGGAGAATATTTTTTTATACGAGTTAATTTGTCTATCTATTTTAAGAGTCCATTCACTAGGTCGAAATAAGCCCTAAATCGGCGTTCGTCTCGTGTCTAATTATGAAAAAGCTATAAAAGATAGCGACTTTTAGTAAAAAAGTATTGAAAGATAAGACTATAATCTAAGTCCCTATAGTAGTAATTTTTGGTATTTCTTTTTATTTTTAAAATTCCAGGCAAACAATCTTGTACTAAAATAGCGTATTTTCAAAAATTATTTTCTCTAAAATACATGTATTAAACAAAAATTTGCTACTATAGGGATCTAGTTTATCTTTTGATCTTTCCGGTGATATATAATTTATAACATTAAAAAGAAATTTTGTTGCAATTATAAGACAAATCCGGTACCCTTACAATGAGGGCTAACTTTATTTCCATGTGCCTTTTTACTTCGGCTTTACGTGCACCTCCGAAATCTTAATAATTCGATAGTTGGAATATATAAGTCTCCACCCATCGGCCATCCATCCTCTCAATCCGACCCAACATTCATGCCTGTCAAATCTACAGAGAATGGACCTTAATTCTGGTAAGTGATATAAATGAGGTTCATATTAAATATACATATAGGTACAAACTTGATTGAAAAATATTTATCGAAAAATGTGTTATAAATTAAAATCTTTTAAACTTGAAACGTCAAACATTAGATACGTCAGATAATGCAGTTGGATACTGTAATTTTGTAAGAATGAGTGAGTGTCTTTTACGAGATTACAATTAACTCTAAAATCATGACTATTATCTGATACAAATTTTGAAAGGGTACAATTAGATATGAACAAAGTAAGGACTAAGATATAAAAAATAAAAATATCCACTACACTTCTCAGTTTGGTCAAGATGTTAAACTAGTCTTCGTTTCATTGAATTTAACAACATGCGAAGTGATTTCGATGTATTGGTAAAGCATTCATTGGAATCCGTTAAAACGTGGGTTTAGAATGGAATTTGCGACCGGGAAACGTTCAAACATTCTTTGAAGCAGTGGCGTACACACAAAGTGCACCAAAAATCTGATTTCTATCCATAAAGCGGATACTAGAAGCGGATGGTTCGTTATGAAACATCGTGAAAATAGTTATTTTGAAAAAAACACAGTTCTCATTTAGATGTTTCAAGAAATACATAGAAAATACTCTATATACTAGTGTTTTGGCTTATTAATCCTTTCTCAATAGAGTAAATGTCTATTACCGACAGTACTAGACATTTGCTCTATTGAGAAAGGCCTAAGAAGCCGAAATACTAGTATATAGAGTGTTTTCTATATATTTCTTGAAACATCTAAATGAGAACTGTGTTTTTTTCAAAACAAATATGACTTCTATCCTGTTATGCATAACCAAAATTTAAACGATATCCATATAAATCAAATACGGGCTGGGGAATGTGCACGGAATGATGGTTTTCACTGGAATGTATTAACAAGTACCTATTGTTTAATGCCATCAGATGGATAAGAATTGGAAAGCTAACAGAAACTGACTAATTTTCACATAAATCACAAGCAACAATGTTGCCCAGTGAACGCGAAATTTTAAGATCGAAAATCATATACCCAATTTAATGTTAAGTAGACTTGGTGCAGGATATCTTAATTTTCATTTGGTGTACTAAAATATTTACTTTCATACCAATTCAAATCAGAGTTATAAACATAATCATACAAGCATCTATAGAAGAAGAAATGACTATATTTTCCTACTTCAAACCAAGGAATTTATATACATGGAACGATTATAGACCACTGCGCATCCAATTTTGTGTGGAAACATGGGAGCCGTCATTTTTATGTCGCACTGCTCCCAACGTCTACATTTTGTATTGGTACCTGAACAAGACACTAGAATTCTAGTGTCTTTTTCTTTCTAATCTAAAAATTCAATGGTTAAAATCTTCCTAACACGGCAACAGTGGTATTGGTAAATTTGGTAAATAGTGTTTGTTTTGTATTTTTGGCGTTTTGTTGGTTTATTTTATTGTGATTCTCTCTGTTTGATTCTGTTTGTGTGTTTATTATTGTGTTCCTTTGATTTATAGACTTTAAGTGACAATATTTGAGTATTGGACTTTCGTAATTATTCCAGGTAAATTCGGATTTTATAACAAGAATTGAAAGTCTTAAGAGACATGCAATCATAGTTCCTAGCTAATATAAAAGTAAATTATGAAAATTGCGAACATAAACAATACAAAAAATAAGCCAGGATAGTTAAAGTAAGGTAAAGGATAGTTAAATTTTATATGCATAATGCATTTTAAATATTTACTTTTCTAAACGGCTAATGGTGTATTTTACATAAATAATGTGAACAAAAGGTACATAGGTAGGTACACAAAATATTTTGTTTGTACCTTCATCAATTTTACAAGAAACTTTGGTGACGATATATTTTATTTTTCTCAAATAATTGTAATTAAACTATAAAATATTGAACATTTCTTATACCTATTTAGAATTTTTCTTAGCCTCAAAAGTTTTACTTGCTGCTTTCTGTGGTTTTCATTTGGTATTGCTATCTAATTGAAGAGGCTAGGTTAATACTGTTATATTTCCCACCAATTTTCAGACATCAAAATGGCGGATTCAAAAGTGGAATACTCGCACAGCTTTGATAATCGTTCCATGTATATAAATCCCTTGCTTCAAACACATATTACGGAACAGTGCAAAGATCTAATTTACTACGACCTCTATTAGGCCCACGTCTAGCTCTATAAATGCCCGCAGTTGCATTATCTCTCCTATATCAACACCCCGTCGAAGATAATAAAACAATATCATAAAAATTAAGGCCAATAGGCTATAAAACCACCTATTAATACCGTTCCTACATCCACGTTGGGCCCTACCGTTTATGGTTCCAATAAAATTTACTATCGATACACTCGCTGGCCGTTGGAGGCAATTAAAAAAGTGAAAATCGACATCTTATCGGGCTATCATCGAATAAACTGGATGTGAAGTGAGATGTAAAACCCTTACGAATTATTTCAACTCGCTGGTACTCTGGATTTCTTCTCTTACTGACCTCCCATGTTGTCAGATAATGAGCTGAAATAATTTCGAAGGTATCGAATTGTTTTAGAACTATAGTGAAGGAACATTTTTATCGTTTTATCGTATCGAACAATTCAGTAAAATGGTTTTTGTGGTTAGACATAATATTTCAGTGTTACTCTATATTCATGGTCACTTCTTTTGAGAGAGATCAGAGAAATTAAAATTGCTTATTCAGAAAACACTGGCAAAAAATTGCTCCCCCCTTGAAAAAAAAAATACCGAAGCTAATCACGTAATAGGTAGTTAGCTGTGTTGGTACATTTTTACCGATTGTTAATTAATAAGAATTCAACCATTGGTGCTCCATCACTATGATAGTGTAGTGATTGATGACATAATGCCCCAAAGGAATATCAAGTAACTTTTCTGCAGAGCAAAATAAAAATGATGAGGTAGAATGCATCTGCAGCCTCGAAACCTCGCTGCGACCGTCTTTTGTTCGCAAACAGCCTAAGAGAAGAGGCGCGGTTCAGTCTGTGCTGTCATCGCAGTCGGCCGGCTTATCTCCGACACACAGATTGAATATATTTCATATGTTTTCATTGAGCTTCAGCTGGCTAACGACGCTATCAGTCACCAACACCGACGTTCATTTAGAGCGATATCATAACCCCGCCGCCATTTTTAACACTACTAAAATACATATTACTTTGTTCCATCCGCAGTGTGCGCTGGTACAAATTGGATTTTGGAGGAAAAAAGAAAGGGATGCCGTTGAATATTGGTTTGTTTCGTGCTCGATTGGTTTTAAAATAATAAATTTGTTTGTGTGTGCTTTGTTTTCCTTTCCATTTAATAAATGCCATTGGAAGGCCTCTAGTTTGAAAACTAGTTCGTGTTTGTTGAGTTTCCTTAAAAAAGTATTGCACATTTAAAACTTATATACAGGGTGTTACAAAAACATACCGAACAACTTTAAGGGGTGGTAGGGGCCAAAATAACCATGATGGGTATTTTAATGGTAAAAACAGCCACATTTGGTATGATGGGCTGTGGTCTCTAGAAGACATATAACGACAACTTTCGTTATTTATTATTTTTAGATAAAGGTACAAAATACATATACTTACTATAGCGATGAAACTCTCTATCAGGGGTGAGCAGAGTGAAGTATGGTAGGGTTATTTATTATACTTGGGCGCCATCAATTGATCTTTTTTGATGGTACGGAGTATAGTTCCTATGTAAGTGAAGACAATTGCAAAAAAACACTTGACATGAACAAAGTTAATTTTTAATATAATTCTCTCAACTATACATTTACGAACGGTACATACATAAAAGACACACCTAAATCTAAATATTAGGACATACACACTCAAATGTACAAAAATGAGTTAAGTATTTACAGCAATGAAGCTTGACAACAAAATGTAATTTGGCTATACTAAAGATCTACCAAAAAATGCAGTTTTTAGATATTTCCAGTCCGCGAGGTAATAGTAAGGGCCCTTAAATTCATTCGCACACACGACCTATGCATAGGGTAATTAGTCTAATTAGGCAAGGTATACGTAACGTGGTTTAAGATGCACTTCCAAAATAAGTAATAAAGTACTCACATAAGAACAGTTGGTTTCGGGGTTAACGTTGTTCATACGTTCTGCTGCCAATTCACAAATCAACGTACTGAAATGATTATTTTCTCGTAATTTTTTTAAAATTTTGGAAGCTGCTTAATTCACTGAACCTGCTCGCCAATCTCAATTCTCGCCATCTTTTTTCCCTTTCTCCTCGTTCTCCTTCGTTGTCCATCCGCTCACGTTCGTAACACGAGATGGCGTCACTATAGAGTTTTGAACTTTAGATTATGCAACCCTAGGACTATGTATTGAGATAGACCTAGCGCACAAACACATAGAGCGAAGTTGGGATTATACTCACTTAATATACACCGAAAACATATAATACTTTAAATACAGGATTGGTGTTTAACAAGAAGGTAAAAACACAGAATGAGATAGGAAATATTAGTTTAAATCAACTAAGAAAGGTACATATTTTATTAGTTACTAAAAACAACGGGACCCTTACAACTAACAACAATTTTCTGTAAACATATAGGCTGGTATTGTTGTAGAGAATCTAATAGTTCACTTGCTGCCTGCTCGTTTGAACGCAGATACTTATCTCCATTTTCTGCAAAATGTTTTGCCTCTATTAGAAAATGTCCCTTTAGACATTAGAAGTAAACTGTGGTTTCAACATGACGGGGCACCTCCACATTTTGGTTTGAACGTGAAGAGGAGATTTCGTGGCACGGCCCACGCGTTCTCCTGATCTCAACCATCTGGATTTTTCTTTTGGGGTCATCTAAAATCTTTAGTCTACGAAACATCTATTTGTAATGAGGAAGATCTCTTAGCAATAATAGGTAATGGCCAGTTTTACTACACATGTAGAAGCTATTCCCGGAATATTCCATAGGGTCCGCGAGTCAATGAACCGTCGGTGCAATCTTTGTATTGAAGCAAATTGTTTGTCGTTTTTTCGGACACCCTGTATATCAAGCTTTAGTTAATTTAGTACTTTTAACGGTTAAACAACACAATAATAATTCTGTAAATGACCCATTAGAGAGTTTTTAATTGGCTGTCATTCACGCCAGGAGACGAGTTACCAGCCCGCAAATTTTGCCGAACCCCCACTTTTGTAGCGAGGTGAGGCATCTTTACTTGCTTATCATCTCATAGACAAGGGACCTCCTGCTTTACATCCTATGCGAAGCAAGGCACGGGTTCCACACAAACTTCGCGTAATATTGTATAGCTCATGTCATTTCACTGATTTATCCAGTCTACTCTGTGGGCTTCGCCCATCCAAATCTGACCACGATCAGCGTTACTTAATTTTTCTCATCGATGGTATAAATGTTAAGTGTTTGCTGATATTGTAATTCACGCGACGGTGACAATTGGTTCCTGTTATAAATAATTTATAAATCTTGTGATGTATGGTAAAAGTTGTTGTATTGTTACACTGTAATGTTTCATAAGAACATGCGAAACACAATGCCAAGCCAACGTGCACCGAACATGGCCATCTTCCTCACCTTCTCCAAGCCGTAACAGCCTTACGGGTATTGAATGTGACGTAAACAGCGGGTAATATTCTTTATCTTCGTCCTGGTCGCATATTTGTTCACCTTTTTCAACGGCTTCAGCACATAGCAAAGGACCTTATCAATCGTTATCAATCTTGAGCTGGGGTAATATCCATACAATGTCACGCATACCCACAATGTCATTGCTTATTAATGAGACATCCGGAGTATATACGGGATTGTCGTGGAAATGTGTTCGTAACAGGTGACTAACGATTACGAGCTGTAAGTATATGGTTTTCGGTAGAAATATGCGGTCTTATCGCCTTGTGATCGATGTGTCAGGAAATTTGTTTGAGAGGTATTTACAGACACTCTATCTGGGGTCTGCTAATAGATATTTTAATACGAAGCTCTACGTGGAGCACTGCACAAGACCGTGTAGATGTCTTTCTCATTCATCTTATACAAGGTGACACTGAAGTACACGGCTTGAATTTAAAAAATGTATATTAAAGAATCTTGTGCACCGGAACCAAAATGTAGACGTATTTTATATTTGAAGTTGAGTTTACATATTTAAGTTAGATTTCACAGGAGTTCTTTGTCTTGCGATAAGTTTTCTTATCATTATATCGTCCTTGGTACTTGCGTAAGGTGTTTTCTAGCACATCATTTTAAAGCCTTTTATATTGCGAATACATTGGTGCATCGCTTTTGGGAATCGGTTGAGATTTGACAGGAGTTATTGACTAAAAACGGAAAGTAGACAAACCGACATTCGCGTACTAATTTCTACAGAAATGCCACCAATAATAAGCTTTTTATCTACTACACAGCCACATAACTTTTTTTGATATGTCGATCAGTTTACGAAAAAAACAGTCTCTAATTAAAAAAGTTGAAGCAAAACAAAAACAAGTTTCATTTAATGTATTACTCAAAATGACCCCCGTTAACTTGCAAACAATAATATAGTCTGTTTTCAAATTCTGTTCGAACATTACCAAAGACATCCGATGTTATTAATCGACATTCTTCCACAATTCTCTGACCCAACACCAACTGTAGTGTTTCAGTACACTTTACTGAAACAGTACACAAAAAGTTAACATACAGTGAGGACATAAAGTCCGTCCCCCCCCCCTGTAACTTTTGAACAACTGGGTAGATTGTGATGAAATTTGGAACGATAATATACGACTAAATTCTGCATTTTTTGACACATCAATGACAGCTCTGAATGTCAAAGTGACAGCTGGGCGCGCAATAGGATTTTTTTTTTAATGGAAATGGGGGTCGAGTGGGGACTCATTTTGAAGCTATTTTTATGCTCAAAACATCCCCCAAATTTGAGAACATTTGGTTCAGTAATTTCCAAATAAAAACCAGTAATATCAGTTTATAACATAATCTTTTTACCACATAATCTTTATAATAGAACTTACCCATGGAACATTTATTTGTCAGGAGGTTCATGGAGGTCATTTTCAACCAAGGATTGTTAACTGTTTACAGGATTGCTCGATCCCTATACTACAATGTAATCCATAATTGTGACGTCATCAAAGATCCAAAGATCTCGAACTTGTAGAAATAGGTACACTTTATACTGTTATTACAAACTTTAATAAATAATAATATTAATAATCATTCAAATACGAAAATTCTCTTGCAAATGTGAAATATAACAAACACAAAGTAAGTATATTTTGACAATTCGATTACATATATCTTCGATGACGTCACAAAGGCGGATGACAAAATTGAGCGATCGAGCAATCCTGTAAACAGTTAACAATCCTTGATTTTCAACATCTTTTGAAGTAACACGTGTTTTCTAAATTTGTTTCAGCCTCTACATTTTTTTTTTAGGTTTAATTTAAATTATTTAATAATTTTTTAATTTAGGTTATTTTAGGTTAGGGATGGTTTATTGTTATTTGTTTACTTTTAATTTTTGATCTGCTTTGAATAATTTACAATAATTTGTAATATGTATGGAAAAAAATTATATAACAGAAATCGATATTACTGGTTTTTATTTGGAAATTACTGAACCAAATGTTCTCAAAATTGGGGGATGTTTTGAGCATAAAAATAACTTCAAAATGAGTCCCCACTCGACCCCATTTCCATTTAAAAAAAAATTCCTATTGCGGGCCCAGCTGTCACTTTGACATTCAGAGTCATTGATGTGTCAAAAAATGCAGAATTTAGTCATACCTATATTATCGTTCCAAATTTCATCACAATCTACCCAGTGGTTCAAAAGTTAGAGGGGGAAGACGGACTTTATGTCCTCACTGTATATGACAATGTCGTTAACACTGATGTAAATATTTTGTATACAATTAGTTTACTGAAAATAATTAAATGATGCTACACCCTAGACAAACCTGTTATTACACTTAACTCATTCTTTAATAATTGGTTTGAATGAAGCTCCACCCCATATCCTTCTCTTAGTCTCATTATTGCCATCCAATAATTTTTTACCTGACACAAGGCGATGAAACCGTAGATTTTACAATTTTTTCAGCCCATCTCATTTTATAAGGGCCCTGCATCGCATCTGTTGTCTTCCTTAATCGGTCCGATCTAGAAGTTTAACGAATTACCAGCTGAACTGTCAGCAGTCAAACACTTTAGCTTTACCACATGTTCTCGACTTCAAACTATCAACAAACAATTTGAAATTGTCAATTGTGGGATGATCAGATACCGTGAAACAAGAATGTGGACAGGTGAGGACAAAAAGATATTCTAAAAAATAATATATTTGAATAACTATAGGTATATCATTTGTATATCGATACGTAGTTTCAAAATAACTGAAGAGACTGGACTCTATCATTTACTGCTGTACAGTATATAGCGTTTTAAATAACATATTAACAGAAGACGAGTGTATCGTGTTTAGTTTATTATTCCAACTTATTCGATATAAAATATGAGACAGGATGCTATTCATTTATCTAATATAAGACAAGAAATATATAATAGAAAAATATAAGAAAAGAAATATATTATAACAAGATATATAAAGTAAATATAAGACAAGAAAGCAGACATTATTATATTCAAATACCACAAATGCAGTATCTATAAACAAACTACATAATTTGAGAACATTTTATCAGTATATTAGTTTGAGAAATGAGGATTGTTTTAGTTTTCCTTTATTTAATTTATCTTCTTTTTGAATAATTTTTACCATATCTAAAACCCATTAGGTTACGCTCACTTAAACGTATGGAATTTATCATTTCTAACACGGGTGCTAGTGCACCCTTATTTTAATTGGTCTATCTGTCTGACCGATATAATATGTTTGGATCAATATTTTTTTATTTTATTTTATTTTATTTTAGTATACACCATCCAACAGTACTTAAACCAATTATAGAATGGAAAAAATATCACAAAATACAAAATACATCATTTATCAATAAAATTACCATTAAAATTATATATAAAAGAAAATAATTGAATTTACAAAATCACAAATATATAACGGACTAAGGAAATACTTTTTTCAGAGAATTGTAGGAACAGTTGGAAATATCAACGCTGTTCTGCAAGCTGTTGCAATTGTTACAGATAAAATATAACGGCGAATATTTAAGAATATTAGTGCGTGGCGTAGGAAGGTAAAAAGTATCATAGGAGCGCGTTGCTAGTGTAGGAACGCGAAATCTCAGGTTTGCAAGTATCTGAGGACAATCAATTTTGTTATTTAAGATTTTATTCAGAAAAATTAATGATTGAGATTTCCTGCGATTTTCAAGACTCAGAACAGAAAATCTATTCAGCAGATCATTTTGAGGTGTTCCAATTGGAGGGTATTGACCATCCACTTTAAAAGAAACAAACTTTAGAAAACGCCTCTGAATATTTTTCAGACTTACTGTATACGTGTCGTATCCAGGTTGCCATACTAAAGGGGAATATTCAAGTTTGGATTTAACAAGTGCATTAAATAACAACATCAAAGTAGATATATCACTGAACCCCTTAGCATTGCGAATAACAAAGCCCAAACTCTTATAAGAAGTTTTGACAACTGCATTCACGTGCAAATTAAAAGTCAATTTACTGTCAAATATTACTCCCAAATCTTTAATGAAGTCGGGGCGATTCAATGGTGTGCTGTCAATAGTGTAATTGTAAAGAATCGGATAGGCTTTTTTCGTAAATGTCATAACATTACATTTAGCAATATTCAAGGGAAAATTGTTTCTAGTGCACCAGATATTAATTTTATCAAGGCATTTTTGAAGTGTAACGGAATCTGAAGATAGTGTGAATAGCACTGTAAATTTTCACATCATCAGCATACAACAGATAAGATACATTGATATCCATGATTATGTCATTCAAAAACACCACAAAAAAGAGTGGGCTAAGAATCGAACCCTGGGGCACTCCAGATGTTACTAAAAATTGATCAGATACAAAACCGCGACATTCAACATACTGTCTTCTATCAGTCAAGTAAGATTGGAAAAACTTCACAAGTGGAGTGGATACTCCTGCCTGTTCGAGTTTTTTAAGAAGAATACAATGATCTAGCCTGTCGAACGCTTTCGAAAAATCTGTATATATAACATCCACCTGAGTGTTATTGTCCATACATTCAGCAATGAATTGAGTGATACAAAATAAATTCGTTGTTGTTGATCTATTTGCCATGAAACCATGTTGATGAATAGATATTTGTCTTTGAAAGTGTGGATATAATCTATCGTACAATATTGACCTTAAAGTATTTTTATTTCTAAGTATTGTCCTAAATTTAATATCTAAAAGACTAGTATCTTTCAAACGTTTTATTTCAACACAAAGCAGTCCAACTTATTCTCCAAATTGTAACCAACTCTACGGTTTGTATTGCATTTTATAATACTAGAAATTACCCCAGCCTTATAGTAATATATTTTCCCTAAAACAATACGCTGGATAATATCCTACACGAGTAGTAAAATCCTTTTGTTGGTTCTCTCCTTCATCCAGAAGCAGAGCGCGTGTTTTTGATGTGTGGAATCTTGTCTAATGCGAATGATATAAACTTATCTTGGCGGAAATAGAAAAGCATAGCCTACTGGAGGGTCTGTGGAGGTACCAGCATCTGATAGTTGGGGTTTTATCGCAACTATCGAGCATTCTGGTGTTTCCAGGGTATAACAGATTATCCCTCGTAGATTGAGATAACCTAAAAACGAGGGTGCATGGCCAGATGAAGTGTTGGAAGAGTGGCCGGCCATTCGCAGGGATTTCGGGATTAGAGGGATTTCTTTGATGGATGCGTTATGAATTGTTTGCTTGTGTGTAAAAATTGATCGGAATTTCAGTATGTGTTTAATGTTAATTTAATGTTACTGTAGTTTAGATTAGTGCGATATGCAAAATAAAAAATATTAACAGTACAGTAAAGACCAGAATTAAGCAAAGTGGAATGACTAGAAAAAGAGTAGATCTGTGTTGTCACATTTACTTCTAAAGTATTCCTATTTAAAACGGGAAACGTATTAATTACCTTATTTACCCATTTTTTTACTTGTCTTTAACGTCCCTTATCCCTATTGTACTTTATTAAAACAAACACAATGTTTAATTTGTCTTTTACTTAATAATATCAAGGAATTTCCGAATATGTGGCAACTGCGAAAGTTGCGAAAGCCGTAAAGTTGACGACCAGCTGTTCATCCTTATTTAACATATATTTTCTTGCATTTACGCTTTCTTTTCTCTGAGTTTCAACGACGTTGTATGGTCGAATCAGGAACCAACAAGCGACTGCGCTCGAGGTAGTAGGGAAACAGTGGCGTGATATTGGGTTATTTCGCGCGCGTTTCTTAACGTTTCACCTAATGACAAATCTAAAAATGTCTATATTAACTAGACATTTTTAGATTTGTATTTTTTTACCACTGGGCATATTTCAGTTAATATATAGATACTAGAAGGTATTACATAGAATAGTATACGAGTATATACTAACTGAAATGTGCCCAATGGTAAAACAGAATACGCACGCCAATGCATCACCGCATTTTACCAGATCGGCGAGGTCATTCCACTTTGCTTAATTCTGGTCTTTACTTTAGTAACACAATAATTTTAATATTCTTTGGCTCAAGTGACAATGACATATTCTTTGTTGTTGAAATTTGCATTTTTTCTTATCTAATGAGCTGCCAGTTTAAAAAAAGATTTTTATTAACGGTTCCATGAGCTGTGTTACATAGTATATTGGGCATAATATACATTGTACAAATTATATCTAAATAATTTAAAAAATAATAACACCTGCATATTGATCAAAATAGGTGAACAGTTTCCTGCAGTCTTGCACATATAAAATTACTACATAATTAATCATATCTACTACATTTCTGTACATGGTACTTCTATTACAAAAAATAAATGAAGATAATTTACTGTACTTGACCTGAGTAATGCTATGATGATTGATGGTCTTCTGCATGGGTAAATCATGTTGTATATTAAAGTTCTTAAGTTATAGCTGTTCTTACTTAATTTGAAATCTTTCAAGTACTACCTAATAATTATTGCCAATTATCTCGGTTTTATGATGTTGAAATTTAAGAATTATCACGCATTTTTCAGTATCAAAATACAATATAAAATAGTTGCTTTTATACGTTGATAAATTTATACTTATTTATTTGAAGGAGCGAAAACAACTACTCCATGGGCAATGTGCCCCGACTGGCATTGTATTACTTCGGCATGTCCTTCAAATAATTAAGTAGGATTGTCTTTCTCAAAGACAGTAGAGGTCACTGCTGTAATGGCAACTGCGAAAAAGCAGGTCGTTATCTGCCTGTCAATTTGACAATAATTGTCAGACGGATAGCAGCAAAGACCCAAAGAGGGCACTACGGTGTGTTTCTCACCACTACATAAATTTATACTTGTTTAGCTGTACTGCAATTAACTGCGTGTCTTGCTGAATGGTAAAACGATGCCAGGTTAGATCTTTAAAGAAAATTTCTTTCATTTATAAGAAAAGTTTAATATTTGAGGTTTATAGTTTTCCACTGCACAAATAAAAGTTTAAGTTAAGGAACTATATTTGTCTTGAAATCTCTCATGCCCTTCAAAACAACAATATATTATTTAAAGAAAATCGTTATATTTGGTTAAGTATTGATATTCATAATTTCACATAACTTAAGTTAATTATTTTGTCTAAGGAATAAATTCTGCCACCTCAAATAAATACTCAGGATAGTCTATTAAACTAAATTGGATTTCTCAAGACAAAGAAGATTATTTTGCATCAATAAAACTGTTTTTACATTAATTAAATGTTAGTCAATGAAATTATTTTAGTACATCATAAAATGAACCATTTCCTCTGTGTATGGATATTTCTTTAGAAAGTGTCACAAGATATAAGATTACGACTCTTTACAATTATTATTCATGAACTTTCAACAAAATTCTTTGCTAAATTATTGTATATTTAAATATAAACATTGTGAATGCAAAATATGAAATTAATACATTATTATACACTGGGTGTCCCAAATTCAATGTTACACAAATACCAACCAATCATTCACTGGTGTTTTGATAAAAACGCTAATATCTTGAAAACCGTTAACATTAAACATAGCACATGGTATATGAAAATTGTTTAGATTTGAGCGCAGGAACCGAATATCCAACAATATTCAGGGTGTCAAACATAAATTTGGTTTTTGTGATCGGCCTGTCCCTGTAGAAAATATAGCACATTCACATTATATATTTTATATCCCTGACCAACTTTTATATAAAACATTTTTTAATTGGATCTATAGTAAACGGAGATATTTGCTGTAACATTCAATGTGGAGCTCCTTGTATACTTGCACAGTAGTAAATTATAAGCTGTAATTATTATTTGGTGTTCCGCAGAGATCTGTTTTGGGACCGGTCGTTTTCCTCATCTACATTAATGATATACCTTATCCAATAAGAAATGTATAATGTATGCGGATGATACTACTCTATTAACTAGAGTCTCTAATAACTTCGGAGTTAGTGACTTAATAACAAATTAAAATTAAACCAGTCTAAAACACAAAATTTCCTCATTATTTCTGATAAATGGGCCACAAATGCTCTCCGTACAGTATATTTTTCTATTAATAATAGTCATATATCTTATGGTATTATTTTATGGGGGAACTCAAGAGAAGCAAATAAGGTTTTTATACTTCAAAAGGCTGCTGTTAGGGTAATAGATGGAGCGGTGCCAGGACACCTTACCGGTGCCTATCCAAAAAATAAATATAACAAAAATCTGCTTCTTTTTACAGGGTGTTTCCTATTTTCTTTTTACATCGGCAATGGAAAGTAGTTGGAAAAAGAAGAGATACATATTTCTGGAATTTTAATATTGGGTTCATTTAAGTCCATAAATAATTTTTTTATTGTGCGCGATATCTATGTGACGTCACTAAGCGAAAATTCAAAATTTGCGCCATTTTTTAGTGATTTCTAGGATATTTTCATTTGTGTGGTTGGTGTCACTGCGTGACAACTTCACTTTTGTTTATGTTTGAATTGTTTGGTTAGGGTAAACATCATGGTAAACATGAGACATTGTTTTTAGTTTATATTTTTACCTGTGAATTGTTGTCTTTGCCTGTGACTGATTACAAGTGTATTTATTAGTAATAGAAAAACATCGTAATTTGTAAAGGTAATTTTTGAATATATTTAATCGACTTTGCAGTAATACTGTTAAGCTAAATACTAACCTTACATTTTTCATCCCTTTTATTTCTGAAAGGATCTATAGGATCTTTATCATAAAACGATCTATAACCGGTAAATTGTTGGACTTACCCTCTACAAAACATTGATCCATGTTTAATAAAAGTTTACTTCACAAGAAAACAACAATACAACACGTCAAGTTGTCAAGCCAAACACAAACAGGAAATTTCAAATGTCAATTATCGAAATGTCGTTTGTGTCGTTACAAACTGAAACTAGCCACATACTATCAGTGTGGCCTCTCTATAGATACATATTCCCTAGTTTTCGCTTAGTGATGTCACGAATAAAGAATAAAATTTCAAAATTGAATTAAAAATTTTCTACCGATTCAATCTTAATAATTGTTATCCTAATAAATATAAAAAAATATATTTTTTATAAAAATACAGGTTTCCACTTTCATTTCAATTGAAGGAAAATATCCCAAGACTGTTTCATTCAAAGTTAAAATCTTATTAAAACTACAACCTTAAATTATTACACTAAACACTACTAGCAAATTTATCTCACGCAGGTGCGTATAGGATAGAAAACAGTATTTTTTAATGTATAGTAATCCTATACAATTTCTATTCACGCATATCTGTGAACAATCATTATTTAGAAAAATTGAGGAATAATCAATTTTCTCTCATACGCAATAAGGTTTATATGAGAGCGAATTTATCGAAACGTGGAAACCTCTCTTATTATAGTATTTAAAAAAATACAAATTACGAAGGAAAACAAGAATTTTCCTTGCACAACAATAGACTATCATAATACAGATAGCGTAATTTTCATTTTGATGTATTTATTTCTCACAGAATTTACATGATTGTAGGAAACGGAACGCTACATGATTTAATAATGTAATTAATCTTAACATCTGCGGTAAGATAACATAAAAAGATTTTATTTAATTAATAGAAGTTATTATTATTTATTGCCCATTCATTACTAATGGTATAAATTCAAATCAACTCCTAAATTCCCATTTAAACTGAATAATTTGGTTCATTTTTATCTAAATTATAAATTCCAATTATAACTGGCCATGACCATTAATTTATATTTATGTTCCAAGATGGCGGCTGTATTTTAAGAATATAATTATGCATTTAAGGCCGTGCAATCGCTGACATTCCGTCACTTACAAAATTATAAAATATTACCTGTAATTATTACTCTACAGCAATGGAACAGCAAAGTGACTGGCGATATGACTAGATGAAGTGACTAGATTACTTCCAGTTTCACAGGAAGCGATCCCAACTTGAGAAAGCTAAAGAGATCCCCCTGTATATTTTTATATACTTGGATTCAACATGATTTTTTGCATGTACTAGAACCATTATTTAATATTTTTGACAGTTGAATGTCAGAATGTCTAATTTGTATCAAGAGTGGCAATTTCAAGAGTGAAAATGGCGTCATACCAAACTAAAATTCTTCAGAAAAATATTATATATTAATATATCACTTGGCTGAGCCTACTGTTCCTTTTCAGTCAGTTATAAAGAAAACATTTTTTTCTTTAAAAGAGAAACCTTTTTTATTTAAATAGAAAATGCAATGGCTCACTCAGTGTAAAAAATATTGCCTCTTTAACGAATTGATTGATACCAACAATAAGACTCTGAAGGAAACACATCCCATAAAATTTGTGGCAAGTGTAATTTTTAGATACTTTTGATATTCAACTTTCATAAATGGAAAATAATGATACTTGGTTAGGTTAGGTTCAAAAGTTAGTGGGCCGAAAACCAGACCCTCCACTGCGACCATGTGGTCTATTCTGTCATTTACAATGTCTCTGATGGTCCCAAAGATTGCGAAATCTGTGAATTTTATTGAAACACAAGTAATTTTACATACTTTCAAATACTTTTAATAGATAATCGTTTATCAAATACTCTGATGTTAGATACAATTCAAATGAATAAGAGTAATTAAATTACTCCAAGTCTCTGATTACTTACTGAAATATCTTACTTGTTATTCAACCACGCCACCTGTTGCCCATACTGATAGCATGCCATGTCATGTCATGTCATGTCATGTCAAGAAAAATTGCAGTCGTCCGGTTTTTCTTAAAAATGTTAGATCATTCCTTTGGCTCATTGTATTTTCATCGCGACATCTATGTGTTTATTGCCTAAGTTTAGCTTGAATACTTTTAGTCCGTATTTTTTTATTCTTTTGTCATCAAGGCAGGATAAACGCCTTAAGGAAATTAATCTGTCTCTGACTACTTAGAAATATCTTACTTGTTATTAAAATTGCAGTCGTCCGGTTTTTATTAAAAATGTTAGATCATTCCTTTGGCTTATTGTATTTTCATCGCGACATCTATGTGTTAATTGCCTAAGTTTAGCTTGAATACTTTTAGTCCGTATTTTTTATTCTTCTGTCATCAAGGCAGGATAAACGCCTTAAGGAAATTACTCTAAGTCTCTGACTACTTAAAAATATCTTACCTACTTGTTATTAAAATTGCAGTCGTCCGGTTTTTCTTAAAAATGTTAGATCATTCCTTTGGCTCATTGTATTTTCATCGCGACATCTATGTGTTGTTTGCCTAAGTTTAGCTTGAATACTTTTAGTCCGTATTTTTTTATTCTTTTGTCACCAAGGCAGGATAAACGCCTTAAGGAAATTACTCTAAGTCTCTGACTACTTAGAAATATCTTACTTGTTATTAAAATTGCAGTCGTCCGGTTTTTATTAAAAATGTTAGATCATTCCTTTGGCTCATTGTATTTTCATCGCGACATCTATGTGTTGTTTGCCTAAGTTTAGCTTGAATACTTTTAGTCCGTAGTTTTTAATTCTTTCGTCATCAAGGGAAGATAAACCCCTCCTTAAGCAAGACGTTCTAACTGACCACGTTTATCTTCGTACTTTCAATTCTATCGAAAGTGGACTAGAGCTGGTCGATTTTCGGAATAAAATGGAATTCGAGGAAGCATTCGATCCAGTTTATCCATCTTTACTTTATGAAGGCACCGAAGCTGTTTTTGCTTCTATCAAGTTTTATGTATACCTATTTTATGTTTTTGGAGATATCAATCACTAGAACTATTGAAATTATTGTTATTATTGATACATTTATTTAGTTATTATTTATACAGAGTGAGTTTTATGTATGGAACGCCACAATTATCTCGGAAACGGCTTGCCCGATTTTTATGAATTTTGGTTTATAAGGGTTTTGTAATATGGCCGATATTATTGTGGCATTTACATTGTTGTCAGATCTTTCGTTTTTCCGGAAATATACTGAAATTTGTTATTTCAAATGGATCACCCTATATATTTTTTTGTTTTTGAAATCTCTAAGAAATTTAGAATATTTTTCATGTAATGTTCCCTATACCTAATTGCCATAATTTCGGAGTTACAGCTACATTTGCAATATCTCCGCCGAAGTTAAAATATTACATCAGGGCGGCTATGTCTGCGACAAAAACAATTTTGACGTTTTAATAAACTATTATTGTTGGTGTTTATTGAAAGTTACAATGGACCGTTTATCTGAGAAAGAACGAATTGAGATTTTAATGATATTAGGATATGGTGATGTGCGTAGAAGTCAACAGGAAACGTGTAATATCTTTAATAATTTATATCCTAATAGAAATCCCATAGGATCTTTTGAAAACATAAAGTAAAGGCGGTTACAGCTGATGCTCAAAATGTTGTCCGTTTACTTCCATACAAGAAGCCATGCGATGTTTAAAACTTTGCAGTACATTTTGTAACATTCCTGACTGCTCAATTCTTCTTATCTCTGTGGTAATCCTATCTTTTAATTCCTGAATATTGGCAGGTTTGGTTTTATAAACAATATTTTTTAAGTGACCCCACAGGAAATAGTCTAAAGGATTCATGTCGGGTGATCGCGGGGGCCATTGGATAAAACCACGCCTTCCAATCCATCTTCTGGGAAACACATCGTTTAGGTATTGCCTCACGTCACGCGCATAGTGAGGTGGAGCTCCATCTTGTTGCACCCAAATATTGTTATTTGGGACATTGTTATTGTCTGAAAGTTTCAAATAATAAAATTTATAAATTAACAGGCAATTGAGAATACTTACTTAGATTTGGAAATAACCGAGCCAACTCAGGTATAATATTATTCTGTAATAAATTTAAATACGCCGGACCATTTAAGTTTCCTTCAATGAAAAAAGGACCAATTATTTTGTCGCCTATTATTCCTGTATATTTAATAATAACTTGTTTCTAATAAAAATGAGGTATAATTAAATTCTTGTGAAATACAAACGGATATATTATCCCACTTCGAAACTCCTTCATCTTTCATATCAGCCTCTTACAGGAAAATATGTGAGATATATAAAAAGTCGTAAAATCCGAATATCTAAGATAATTTTGAGTAATTTATTGGAGGCGATGGCCGTAAATACGGTTGAATTATCACCGAATCGGACATTTAAAAAATATCCATTTAACGATTATTAATACTATCTCTATCAGTAAATAAAATTCCCATATAAAATATGTCGGACGGCAGTCATCTAAGTCGGTAACACGATTTTATTTTTCGAGTACGACTTATATCTAGAAATAGTTATGCTAAGTGCTGATGAAATTTTACATGAAGGTAATCTAAATGCAAGCATTTACGATAAATTTATCGTGTATAAAAATAAGACTTTTTATACTCGAGCCCGATAGCGAAATGCAAAACAGCTGCAGTCCATTAGTTGTAGATAAATTAAATTTCTATCGAATCGCCTTATAATTAAAAATGGTTATTTTTAATTTATGCGGCGATGGTAACAGTATTAGTATACAATCTCCCACCGGAATTATCTCACTATTTCTAATTTATCGAAACTTATTAATACAGACAAGAGCGATGTATTGAGAATAACACACGTTTTATAGACTTTACGCTGCTGGCAAATCATGTGTCAAGGCCCCCAATTCAAAGTAAAAGAGATCAGCTTTGAATGTAACTTTTTTGGTATAGAAAAATCGTGAGACATGTAACGAACAAGCGTTATTAATAATTTGAAAGTAAAAAGTTTAATAAAGTGGATACTCGAAGCGGATGGTTCTTTATGAAAGATCGTGAAAATAATGTAGGCACCTATAGTTATATAGTTGTATAGTTATAGGAAAAAGAAAGCACCTATATACTTATATTAATCACGTCCCAGGTTATAGTAAAAAAATAGCTCGCAGATTAGAACGAAACAGGTGGAAAACGATTAGTGTCAACAAGCGTACTATTGGGAGGATTTTGATAAACAACAAAGAAAGGGTTAATAAATTAACTGCGTGGATTGTAATGCCGTGTATGTGGGTCAAACCGGTAGAAGTATTGAAACTAGAGTAAAAGAACATAAAAAAGCCATACTAAATAACGAAAAAATTCAGGATTTTCGACGCATTGTATAGAAAACAATCATTTTATAGATCAGAAAAATGTAAAGGTACTGCATCGTGAAAAGAAAGGAAAGAAAAGAAAGGAAATTAAAAAATCTTTAATTATAAATCCTTGTACTACGAATGATCAGATAGATTTTACACTTTCGCCCTTCTTAAAAAAGGTACTAAAAACTCGGGCTTTACCAGATGGTAGAATCAATCGGGGGTAGGTGCTCGTAAACAAATAAATAACGAAAACGCGCTTGGAAACATTTACTAATAGACATTTACTCTATTGAAAAAGGCCTAATAAGCCGAAATACTAGTATCTAGAGTGTTTTCTATATATCTCTTGGAACATCTAAATGAATTCAATGTTTTTTTCAAAACATTATGTAAAAAGTTTAAATTAGATGATAAATAATACGTAATAAGATCTCTGCTCCTTATTCTAATCACAAGGCCCAACCAAGAAGTGTGAGACTTGTGTGGGAGGGGTGGCATATTATTATTCAATAAGGTCTAACCACCATTCAAAGCTGGAATAAGGAAAACCCAGAAAACCTCATTAGTTACTGGCAGTCAAACATTAATCAATGTTAATCTTTCACATTAATATCAAGATAGTCCTCATATACCTGGAACGGACGGATAACAATTGTCCGGAAACTCTTCGTTTCCGAGATACAGGCGGATTATTAGAGCCATTAATGGACACAGGGGATCTTCTTGATAATCTTAGAGAGTTATTTGCTAAAAAAAAAACTGTAAACGTCCTACTGACAGTAATGAATTTTGTTTATTACGTTAACCGCATACGTTTACATTTGAATTGATTGTACAAATAAATGGAAACGTTAATTTTTAAATATTTTTTTATGAAACTACACTAGCAGTTATTTTTTATTTTCTAATGCACAAGTTAAAAGTGATTTCAAAATATTTTTTTGTATAATATAATTATACAAAATCATGACCTGCCAAGGAATTTAATATTCAGAAATGTTTCGTGATATATGCTCATTTTGCACTATTGAAGTACGGCACATTATAAATACATCAAATTAATCAGAAATATTCGGTGAGTTCGAAATTGCTAGAATCCAATATGGCACCTATAAGAAAAAATAAAGTTACTGTTATTTTCTCGGAAACCATCAACTAAAAAAGTATCTAAGTACGCCACTGTAAACCCCTTAGAAAACCAAGCAAAACCGTTCGAGATTTTTTTTCGATCGAACCACAAATGAAAAAGTTACAGCTGTTTAAAAAAAATACAATTTTCATTTTTTTCTAAATAAAATCGAAACGAAACAAAACTTAATTGTTTTCTCCGCTTAATGTTGATCCACATTAAATTCTGAACTACTTTCCCCATTTAATCCTTGTAGTTTCAGAGTTTTGGAGATCTTTGTAGTGGCAATCAAATTTGGTTCAGCCTGTATATACAGGGTTATTCAGAACTCATCTCTAAAACTTTGAGGATATGTGCATCCTTAAATAAGAAATCGATATCACAAAAAAAATTTATAATAAAAGGCTTAGGATTTCCCGTAAACAATGTTTAAAGTTATACCATTATAAAGGACTACGTAGCCTGGGCAACTGTACTTCAACGACCTGATATATCACATTCCTCCAAAAAACAGTAAACAACAGTTTTTGTACCTGGCGAACGTCTGGCTAATACAGTTGGAGTGGGGATAATATCTTTTATTGTCTATGCAGTCATCAGTCTTTCTGTTTCGCTGTCTCTGTGCGAAGTGCGGGTGTTTTGTTTATCGAGTGTTAAACTGTAAAATTTTCAAAATGGCTCATGTGTACAGTAATGCTGAGTTAATGGACATGATTCTTATTTATGGCGAAGTAGGTTTTGTGAGTGGTTGTTGCAGCAAAATGCTGAAAATCCCCAATTTACTTAATAATTTGCGTTTACAAGATCAGCAACCAGGAGGAACATTCGGTTTAGTGCGGCAAAATTGGATAAGGCGTGCCTAAAATTGTGTACAAGTACAGGAATATTATTTCGAACAGCTTTTGTAAGAAGGTATGTGCAAATTTTTTATAAATTTTATGTTTCTAATACCTAGTAATGAAGTAGCGCAATTCTCCAAAATTAGTGTAACAAAATTTTATTCATTTTAAAGACACGTCACTTTGGTCACATCTATCTATCTTTAAGTTTATTTTAAAGTAAAAACGCTGCAAATCTTTTTTGCGCCGGGCGCGCCGATTTCTTTCGTGCTAGCTAGTTTGCATTGTCAGTCCCAAAGTCACTCCATTACAGTGGACCAGTATCCAGCAGCGTGCAATGAAAAATTTTTAAATAGTTTTCAGTCCCCGCCAAAAAAATTTTTTTTTGCACTACCACATTTCTACATGTATGTTGAACATCCCCAAATTTTATTATGGATAGGTTCTGAATAACCCTTTTCGGAAAAAGCCCCTCTATCGCTCCAACGAAATTCGTCCGCATGATTTGCCGTCAATACGGTATTTGTTCCCCATTCGTATTTCGCGTCCCGTGTGACCGACGCTGCCGACGCCAGATAGAGAGCTTCGGGTCCTTCGAGTGCA
Source organism: Pogonocherus hispidulus (assembly GCA_963924545.1). Lineage (NCBI taxonomy): Eukaryota > Metazoa > Arthropoda > Insecta > Coleoptera > Cerambycidae > Pogonocherus > Pogonocherus hispidulus. The sequence continues at coordinate 79,642,639 of OZ004694.1, forward strand.
TCAACCGTGATGGGCCGCATTTCATCAGCCATCTAGATTAATTTCTCTGGTAGATTCTCGACTTGCGCAAATTCGCAATTGTCTGCTGTTGCAGAAAGATAACCGACCACCTTACGCTCCATCGGGCGGGTGATTTTTACTTCCGAAGGTTTTTTACAGAGGATGAAATTCTTGCGAAAAGAGGTGCTTCTTGGCACTGCTCTTATGGTTTTTCAGATTTGCTTTGGTGGAATTCATGCTGTTATTTTGGAAAAATCCTGCATTCCTGCGGACACTCTGAGAATCACACATATGATTTTCTATAAAAAATCAGAAACAGATTAAAGCTTTGTGGCAATTAGTCATGCAGTGAGGACATAAAGTCCGCCCCCCCTCCCCTCTAACTTTTGAACCACTGGGTAGATTGTGAAGAAATTTGGGACGATAATATATGTCTAAATTCTGCATTTTCTGACACATCAATGACAGCTCTGAATGTCAAAGTGGCAGCTGGGCGAGCAATAGAATTTTTTTTTTAAATGGAAATGGGGGTCGAGTGGGGACTCATTTTGAAGCTATTTTTATGCTCAAAACATCCCCCAAATTTGAGAACATTTGGTTCAGTAATTTCCAAATAAAAACCAGTAATATCAGTTTATAACATAATCTTTTTACCACATAATCTTTATAATAGAACTTACCCATGGCACATTTATTTGTCAGGAGGTTCATGGAGCTCATTTTCAACATCTTTTGAAGTAACACGTGTTTTCTAAATTTGTTTCTGTCTCTACGTTTAATTTAAATTATTTCATAATTTTTTAATTTAAGTTATTTTAGGTTAGGGATGGTTTATTGTTATTTGTTTACTTTTAATTTTTGTTTTGCTTTGAATAATTTACAATAATTTGTAATACGTATGCAAAAAAATGATATAACAGAAATCGATATTAGGTACTGGTTTTTATTTGGAAATTACTGAACCAAATGTTCTCAAAATTGGGGGATGTTTTGAGCATAAAAATAGCTTCAAAGTGAGTTATTACTCGACCCCCATTTCCATTTAAAAAAATTTTCCTATTACGCGCCCAACTGTCACTTTGATATTCAGAGCTGTCATTGATGTGTCAAAAAATGCAGAATTTAGTCATATAATATCGTTCCAAATTTCATCACAATCTACCCAGTGGTTCAAAAATTAGAGGGGGGGACGGACTTTATGTCTTCACTGTATATTAAATGTGCCTATAGTATGATGATTACACCATGAAACAACAGATTTAGGGCGGGTCTTTCCATCTCTTTATAAAGTTGCTTTTAACTAAAAGAAACTTAAAGTTAACAGGTGAAGTTATCTAGGCGTTAGAAATTGCGTCTTTTCAACACAATTTAACTGCTCTTTTGTAAAAAGACTGTTTAATGATATTGGCAATACTGTTTAAATATGAAAGTCTATATAATAAAGTGGGACAGATGAAATGCGTCAACCATAATCAACAAAATAAAATATGTCAATCATGACAACATTACCTAACATCACAGTACTACTATAACCAACTTTAACTTTTTTTAAGTTCTGGTCTTATAGATATTTTGTGTTCTAGTCGTTTCTGGGATCTCTAGTTTAAATTTACTATTCAGAAGTGTAAAAATGTCTTCCCAGGATGATACAGTAAAAAATTGACCAAGAATTTGAGGCCTTTACTAGTACAAATAGTAGCAGTTCAATCCTCCGTTCAAAATATGATTCAATAAAACATGTCACAAAATCTAACAAATACGTAGATATCATTTCTTTTTTATTATTAATCTGTTAGTGTGATGCCGTAAATGTTGCTCGATTTCTTCTAGAATATCTAACACCGTTATTTTTGATACACGAAATCTCCTCATAAATTCTTCATCATCCTAGATGTTTAAATTGTCTATATGAGGCCTTACAGTATGTTTTTCGTTCGTGATTTACAATATTTACCATGTTTATAATTTCATGATCTAATAATATTTCTTCTTCAAAATCAATAATGCTTTCCACTATAAAAATATATTTTTTGACTTTTTATTAATCAAATTGTTTACTAACACTCAAATTGTAAAATTTCTGAGGTTAGAAATCTCTTTGTAACAACTTATAGGCCAGTAAAAGTGACCGATAAGTGAAAGAGCAGATAGAGAACTTTAAAGACCGGGTTTAATTTAAAACACAGTGAAGAGACCCATTTTGTAGTTACAAGGAAGATGAATTTAAAATGATGTTTATAAAGAGATGGAAAAACCGGCCCTTAATGTTGTTTATTCAGTTTATTTCACACACTTCGTTTGGAAATCTAATAAAATTCGTAATTTTAAAATAAGCTCGTCGTGCTCTACCCTCAAAGTATAAAAGCGCGTACACACTATAGAAACTATACTATATCAAAATTTTCTCAAAATTTTAACTTTGGGAGCTTAATCAAACAGGGACTAAGAAAATAGACATGAAGTTGTGGCCACGACATCACATCGACATGCATTTCATTGTTCAAGCTGGCATGCAGTCCATTGTTCCCAAAGTCAATTATTTCCACATACACGCTCTCCAATGCGTCCAAATGCCCCCTTAAACATATCTGGCACCGAGCTAACAATAATAAAAAAGCATTAGGCACCAGTGGGAGCTCAAGGCAAAGTGGATATCAGCACAATGGCATTGTTATGTTCGTTTTGATAAGAAATCTGCTCTGATAAGCAGCGAGCGGTCGTGTTGCGATAATACTTTTAAATCGGTAAGTGTGTGCGGCGGGTAGCGGCGTCTCCGGGTAGGAAAATTGTTGGTTTTCTTGGGGGAAATGGTAAGTCGCAAGGAGTTAACTATTTGCGAATTTGAAACCTGTATTTTTTAGGTATCATTAGTGTAAAATGGAAACATCAACATCATCAGTGTAAAATGGAACATTGGTTAAGTGTTTTTGTGATTTTTTGTCGTAACATTATTGGGCTAAAATTTAGATATATTTTTCATTATTACTCGCCTTGTGTTCATTAAATATAGTCAGAATACAGAAATACAGACAGGATACGCTGTCTGTAAAATATTAACAAACAAAAATAAAAATAAAGAGTGTAGTATTAGGAAAACTCTTTAAGATTAGCTAAAAAAAATAATAAAAAATTCACTATGTAATAAAATAGTGGTCTCTGTATCCATGAAGTGAAGCTTAAAAAACACGAAAGATATCAAACTGATATTTCGAAAATCATAAGAACATTTTTTTTTAGGAAACTACGCTTACAACATTAATTTTAAGGGTCCATTCTCTGTAGATTTGGCAGGCATGAATGTTGGGTCGGATTGAGAGGATGGGTGGCCGATGGGTGGAGACTTATATATTCCAACTATCGAATTATTAAGATTTCGGAGGTGCACGTAAAGCCGAAGTAAAAAGGCACATGGAAATATAGTTAGCCCTCATTGCAAGGGTACCGGATTTGTCTTATAATTGCAACAAAATTTCTTTTTAATGTTATAAATTATATATCACCTGAAAGATCAAAAGATAAACTAGATCCCTATATAGTAGCAAATTTTTGTTTAATATATGTATTTTAGAGAAAATAATTTTTGAAAATACGCTATTTTAGTACAAGATTGTTTGCCTGGAATTTTAAAAATAAAAAGAAATACCAAAAATTACTACTATAGGGACTTAGATTAAAGTCTTATCTTTCAATACTTTTTTACTAAAAGTCGCTATCTTTTATAGTTTTTTATAATTAGATACGGGACGAACGCCGTTTTAGGGCTTATTTCGACCTAGTGAATGGACTCTTAAATACTTTATTATTTTTATATTATTTTACAGGCGATGTATTTTAAAAAAAAACGTGTTTTTAACAAAACGTCACAAATGAAATAGGTACAGAGATATTAAGTACCTTGGGTTTGGCATTTATTTTATTGGGAAGATACGTAAAGTAAACCATTTAATCCGTAGTCAGTTTAATATAAAATCTTTAAAACTTTATTTAAATAATTTAGTAATAGTGTATACAGGGTGTCCACCTAGTGCGCGTAAGTCCAATATCTGGGTTAATAAAAGAGATAACTTAATTTTTTTTTCTACAGGGTTGTCTAATATCCCGAGCTGCACAAAATGAAAATATATTTACATATTCAGGGTGTTCAGTTTTTCCTGGACAGGTACCAACTTCGTTTTTCTAAATGGAAATATATATTTTTTATTGCTTTTTCGAACTAAACCCTTGATTTTAGTAGGACTTTCATCAGCCTTCCCTATACCTAACTTAAACTGTTTTTGAAATATTGACGGGTGAATATTGACATTTTTGCAACTTTGACACCCTGTAAAATCTAAACGGTTTGAGATCAAGCAAAACGGTTTGCACATTCCTATCTTAACTTTTCATAAGCTATCGTTTGGTACTAATTTCAGAATTATCCAAAAATTAAAAATTTTCTGAAAATTTTGAAAATTTTTAATTCCTGGATAAATTTGAAATTAGTACCAAACGATAGCTTATGAAAAGTTAAGATAGGAATGTGCAAACCGTTTTGCTTGATCTCAAACCGTTTAGATTTTACAGGGTGTCAAAGTTGCAAAAATGTCAATATTCACCCGTCAATATTTCAAAAACAGTTTAAGTTAGGTATAGGGAAGGCTGATGAAAGTCCTACTAAAATCAAGGGTTTAGTTCGAAAAAGCAATAAAAAATATATATTTCCATTTAGAAAAACGAAGTTGGTACCTGTCCAGGAAAAACTGAACACCCTGAATATGTAAATATATTTTCATTTTGTGCAGCTCGGGATATTAGACAACCCTGTAGAAAAAAAAATTAAGTTATCTCTTTTATTAACCCAGATATTGGACTTACGCGCACTAGGTGGACACCCTGTATATACTGTAGTGTATAGGTAGTGCTATGTGTATGTTATCTGAACCAGGTGTTCTCTTTGATATCAAAATGTACTTAAATTCAATTTATCTTGACTTTTTTGAACATTCATATTTAAAAACCTCGGAAATAGGTAATTTAGATAAAACAAATAATTTATACTATCTTATTTCTTGAAATGGCTTTGCTTTCTCTTCTGCTTATTACCAGAACCCATTTTTTAATATATTTTTTTAAACCAGACTCAGATTTTTATCCACCAACAATCTGTAAAACCAACAACTATTTTTCGATGCTATATGTTCCATCTTGACGGGGGTTGGAACCTTTAGTGTGAAGATAACACTGACGTATTTTTCCACTAAACTTCAAAATACTATAATTCCACTTGACGCGCGTTTTGCCAACCAAGTTGGCATCATCCGGAGATGATTAAAACTAAATCTATGCTCACACTGTGTCCTATTTATACCTAAATTAATGCTCCGATTCAGTGAACCTTGATTTACTAACCAATAAACCGGGCTGTATGGGAATTGGCCCTCTGTCACTATTCATACTATTTTTACATTTAGCAATTTCCAAACTCTCAAATGCATCCAGCTGTCTGGAATATGTTACATTCCTAATTAGTCTTAAATGGCTACTATCTATTTTATGATTGTTCTCAAACGCATGTTGGGTGACACTAGACTTATCTGTTCTACCATATTTGAGATGAGCCATATGTTCCTTCAATCTAGTTTTAGTTGACCATTTAGTTTGTCCAACTATATCTTCCAGGCAAAGTAAGAAAATACAAAAGCTGTTAGCCTAATATGCGCACTATTTTTGAGATGTAGCAATTAAACATCCAAAGAGATATTTTATTTATCGGGCCGGTGGCTCAGGGCTTAGCGTCTCGATCGCTCAACCCAGAGGTCGTGGGTTCTAATTCCCACTACGCCAACAATTTTTAATTAAATTGTTTGCCCGTAGATCAAGGCTTATTCGCAGGGATGACTTGGCAACTATCCTGGCGATGGCCTAGGATGGGAAGAATGTCAACTTGGTGTTAATGTGAGAGATTAAAATCAGTTGATGTTTGACTTGTCCCCCTAACTAATGAGGTTTTCCAGGTTTCCCTCATTCCAGCACTGAATGGTGGTTAGGGCCTACCAACGTAAGTCGTTCCTGAGGCGCAAATGCGGCCCGCGAAGTAATAATATGCCGCCCCCTCTCCCACACAAATCTCAGACTTTCGGGCTAATCCTTGTGATTAGAATGAGGGGTAGAGATATTATTATTATTATTATTATTATTATTATTATTATTATTTACAGCTTTTCGCTTTTTAAAAATATCGTATTAAAATACAGTTTACAATAATTATTACTTGCAAAGCCTAAATTTGCTAGAAACGAGTTTATAGAAACACCTGTGCACCAGTACTAAAACAATATAGACAGTTTCAAAGCCCACATCAACAAAAATGCCTATTTACAGGGCGTATAGTAAGATTTTCCCACAGAAAATCTGCGTAAAATTAGCTATTAGTGTGATAATGTGTACAATTAGATAAAATCATGTGGGTGCTTCAAATATTTTATTATTTCCGCTTCTAACACTGCTTACATTGGAAAGTTGAGAAGGACGAGTTAAGATGTAATAGTAAGCTTGAAAATTAAAGGATTATTTTGATACTAAACTCGTGATCTTTATGGGATATTCCAAAAAGATGTTTAGTGATTCCATATTTTCTTATTTAAGTCGATAAAACACGACGAAAATTTGCGTGTTGTAAATTAAGTAGATAACTAACTGTAGATAATTTGATTCTACAGACTATTTTCAGTAATTTTATTTTATATAAGAACTTATACAAGCATGTAACAAATATAAAATATAATATCAGTTTAAAGGAAACTCTATTATAATACTATTCTCCCAAATTATGTTTATTTCTTTGGGCATTTATCTGCATAGGTCGCGTTTATTTATTTAACAAAAAAATGCCGAGAACTCAAATTGATTTAAGAACCCCTCCACTAATTTTTTTGTGAATTACCGTGTTACCAAGAGGTGCCGCTACCTCCAAAACTTTATCACCGCGATAACACTTTCAAAATGGAATATTCGTGCTGTTTGTGTACTGCCTTATCGGCAGATATCGCTGCCTGAATGACAAAATGTTGGGCCCTTATCAGTCTGGATAACAGTAAGCGATAAAAAAAAATTACTCGTTGGAACCAGACGCTAATGGCTTTATATTTGTTTCGTTGTAAATATTTCTTTTGCTTTTTTTATTTCCTGAATTTACAGGTTTAATTATTTACTGTACAGGCAGGGTTTGAATAAAAATTTAAATTTCACACTCACAGAGTTGAAGTAAAAGAGGTGGCTACATGCAAGATCCCTAAACTTGTTTAGGGATCTTGGGCTACATGTACTTTACTTTTCTAAGTACTTGCATGTGTCCTTTTTGTATTCTTTTGATTTATAATATAAGGAGAAACATCTGATGATATGTCATAGATAAACTACCGGCTTTCTCTGCGTAAAATAGTTTAACAAATTATAAGAATATGTGGGTGAGTTGAGTTGAGTTACATAACTCGCAGTTTGTGGTACCATATTAAAAAGTTATTATTGGACGCACCAAATAAGGCTAAGCAGTATCATAATTTACAGAATATAATTCTGTAAACTTTGCACGTACTTAATTAAATTATACTTTTACGGTTTTGTTTTGAAAAAAATGTTTTAATACCATGAGCACCGATCATTAGCATCGGCGTTTGTTTTCGCGCCTAATGGCCCCGTCACGCCTGCCGAAATCCCGACTTTTCGCGGGACTCCCTAGACCCTTTTTCTAATTTTACGGCTTCGAGAACCGCTTCACGCGAAAGTTCCGTCCTTTCTCTAATCCTTTGAGACTTTTTTTCGAGACCGTACGTCGAGTCCTTGTATTTCGTTTTCGAAAATCTCGAGTCGCGTCCGTTTCAACTTCTTTCTCATTTTATCTGCCGATGTGAGATTGCACTAACGCGACAAGCACCTCCCACGAAAACTGTCAAATTAATTAAACTTCAGATAGGTTATTTTCCTACGAGAAATATTGCTAACGGAATCGATAGTACCGAGTGCCAAACACTTCTGATTACCAAAATATTGAAGCGAAATGCTTTTCCAATTAGAAAATTGGTAAAAATTATTTTTTCAGGTTGACACGTACAGTTTACTTTAGATAGGTTATATTCCTATGAAAAATATTGCTAAAGGAATCAATAGTACTAATTGCCAAACGTGAAGTGAAATGCTTTTTCAATTAAAATATCGGTAAAAATTAATTTTTTAGGTTAACACGTACAGTTTATATTCTTAACTGTCTCGGCGTCAAATACTAACGAGTGACGCGGTAGGCAATGGTATAGACGTAGGATTTCAAACATTGTAATTCTGATTTCGCGAGTTCGAATCACGCTGGAGGCATTTTTTAATTCCAATTATTTATTAGTATCTATTAGTGTTTAGTTATTCTGTTTTATTGTCCGTAGTTTTTATTCTTTCTGCAGGTAAACTTTGGAATTAATTCGTTCATTTTGGCAGTCTGTAAAATTCATCATTTTAGCTTACAAAAGTAAATATATCTACAATAGTAATTTGCTGCAACAATTATGACAGCAATATATTTTTTAACGCCGCCGTTACACCTTTTCGAAGGGCGGGTGGGGCTCCGAACCGTAACGGAGGGTCCCATTGATAAAATTGATAAAAATTTTTACTGAAAAATAAATTCTACTTTCAGCACTTAAAAAATTATGATGTTTTACCATCAAGAATAGAGTACCCTTACAATTCATCAAAATATTAAGAAAAATCGTTTAGTATAATTACATCATCATTCCAGATGCAAAATTTCTTTAATATGTATTTTCTTAAAAATAATATTATTTTAGATGCATTTGTCACACGGAAACGAAAATCGCCATAGCGATTTTCTCCCATTTCTAGTTACCTATATTTTGAACACATAGTTTTATTTATTTGGGTTGTTTTTAAGCACATTTTATAAGTATATATTCACTAACCATTTGTTTCTTACGTTCTCGTTGTTATTGTGAAGTAATGGATGTGAAGGTCTATACGGATTGGGCTGAATAGTGGTGTAGTGTTCTTATCGGCCAGCCTGATACAGGAAGGCAGGTAATGGGCTGCAAATGTGCGATACCAAGAATGTTACGGCACGTCAGATGCAGAGAGGGTTCGAATAGGGTGATAAATTTAGATATTCATGTAATAACGTACAGGGTGAGTCTGAAATAAAGGATATCCTGCTAATGACGTCGAAATTGTTAGTTCGTCGTTAAAATTATGTCTCAATTTGCTTTGATTTGTAAAATAATTACGAAACAAGTACGACCACACATTCATTTGTTCTTTTACTTCTTTTTTATTAGGGCGGCGTATCGTTGTCATTGCTGCGTTTCATTTTGGCATTTAGAAACGTATATTGTTTTGAATAACAAAACGGTAAAAGCGAAGGCATTCTTAGTAAAACACATAGAGGGTGTTCCACCGAAAATTCCATCGATCGCCGTTCCACTGAGAATTCTAAACACATTTCATATATAATGTCCTATACCGAAGTCCAACCGTTTTTGACATATTTAAGATTTTATGTAAAAAATGACGTTTGCAGACCGGGTGTCTTTATTATTTATTATTTAAAGGAGAAGTTGGGACGCTCAATAACTTTGAGAGAGAGAGACAGAGAGAGAAAGAGAGACAGAGAGAGAAAGAGAGAGAGATTTATTTAGCAGAAGCTACAAATTACAGGAAATTAATATGTCAGCCATATCATTTTTGAGAAAATTGAGATTGCATGGAAAATTGAGATTACATATTTTAGGTTCTATCTGTTCTTCACCCCCTGGGACCCATTTCAAGTTAATGATTTTTATACTGAGTAGACTATATGAGATGGGTATTACGTGTACCAAAGGGGAAGTTGGGACGCTCAATAATTTTCGAGAAAATTGAGATTACATGGAAAATTGATAATACATGTTTTAGGTTCTATCTGTTCAAAGGGAAAGTTGTACTCCTCCAGTTTGTCATATAGCTCATCAAATGAAGTAATCTGTATTCGAAAATACATAAAGAATTTGCGGGGATGTTCTCGCAAATCCGAATAGAGGGTGACAAAAGCACCTTTTATTGGCCTTTCAAGGCACAGGGGATGCATCCAAACTCTTCCAAGATTTCGATTTTTTTCGCCTCTCTATCAACCTTTTTACGCACAAAGCGACAACAATGCGATGCTCTGCACTTTCCAGATATATGTTGATGACTGACCATATGACCTCATGTGAAACCACTTGTATAGAAGTGATGATCAGTTGCGACCGATTGTCAGCACCGATCATCGGTCCCATGTGAAACGGGACTAGGGGCAAATCTAGTTCGCTTATTTTTCATAATTATAAGTAATAATATTTACTTTTTCAATTATAAACAAAAAAAGACGACTTGCAGCCAGATAGCTAATAGCTAATATATCAATTTCCTATTTTAATTTTATTGTATGGGTTGTATGTAGGTATGTAAATTGATATTAACTATTAGGTAACCTTGAAAAAGTCCTAAAGCTTGGACGAAACGAAGGATATTTGTGCATGTATCTGGCTGAAAGTCCTCTTTTTTATTTTTAATTGTAGAAATACATTCTATTTGAACAGCCAACAACTCCAATATGATATATAAGTAATAATGTACAAATACACAAATAAAATCGTTTGGGAGAAAACTCCGTCATCTCTTACGCTATATTTTCTAAGCTTTGTAGTCGCTTGCTCCACGTAACGTGCTACCACCGTGCAGAATATAAGGAAGGGGTAGATTAGCATACAGGACGTAAATCGGCCACGTCACACATCCACTTTATGACCCATCCGCGGCGGCTTTTCATCGGCCTATATTTCTTATCGAAAACCGTTATTTATTCTCGGTGTACACACGCCGATACCCACTGATATATCGGAGTCGGGAACTAAACATGACATTTTTTCGTGCCCTGGAAATATGGGAATAAGCCCGGAGGTTCACTGCTGTGATTTACATAGCTTAATATGGTACACGTTACTAACAAGGGCTGTGGGAACTTTAATACAATTTACCATTTTCTGAATGCGAATGACACAAAATGCAATTAAATGACGTAACATAGAGGATGGTCCGTTTTTTTTGTCCCACCACTGGTAACTCTAACTAAGGGGGACAGAGGATTTATTAAATTTACTAAATTGTGAATTCTTTGTGCTGAATTTACGAGATATTGAGGGAAATGTATATATTTTAGTGAAATACCAGGTTTACTTCTAAAGATTTCGGAACTCTCACGATTTCGATGATAATCGATTTGATATCTCTATTGCGCTGATATAGAGTTAATGTTTCTATATCTAATTGTAAGGGAGATATACTTAAAACGTGTATTATTAGAAATAATATGTTCGCATGTAATTGCAGTAATTCCTACGTTCTAGTAGGAACTCATTTTCCCATAGCAGTTCTGTGGCAGAGCTATAAGCGATTCCATAAGTTGGATCCGATCTTATGAAAGCCATTTCAGATCCATTTCTAGCAAATTCATCTGCACTTTCATATCCTTTAATACCTTTATGCCCCAGCATCCAACACAGTCTCAGTCTATTGGTATTTGCCAGTCCCATTAGCAATTGGTGGCAATCACAGACAAGCCTCGAACTAATCTGGTTTGAGTTAAAAGCCTTTATAGCGGCTTGACCGGAGATGCAGATCAGTTTACGTGTAACCTCTCCCCAAATTTTCCGCAAAGCACGTCAATATTCCGAACATTCTGCTTGGAAAATCAAGGGATAAGTCCCCAGAGTGTCAACTAGGTATAGGCCCAAATACTCCAATTCCTATTCCACTGTCTGTTTTGGGGCCATCTGAATCCAAATGAATCACACGAGGCTCCCAACCTCCAAAGAGTTTATCTTCGACTCCTGGTCGAAAAGATTCTACATTTGAACCTCGAATGATTTGAGAAAGTTAAACTTCGCAATCATCCTGTCAGATTTCATCTATAGGATAGGCTCTGACCAATGTATTTCTTATCTTGGAATGTTCCCTTCCTTAGGAGTTACCTCTAGCATATTCCCATACCCTGCACGCTTCGAAGGCATATTTTTCTGACCATATTCTTCTTAACTACTATTCTTAAATATTACGTCTGTTATGCGTGCGAAAATGTTCTATACAAATGTTCAAATATGTACAGACATATTTGTCTGTAAAATTTCTTTGTCTAAAATTTGTCTAAAAGATTTCCATTAAGTAATTTTGAAGTAAATTTTATTATCCCTTTTGTTCCAGCTTTCCTCTCTTCCAGGGGATGAGTTCCCAAAAATCCCGTCTTAATCCTGATATTTATCAGTTTGAAACATACAATATAATGTCAAAAAGGACCATAGTCCTCAAATGCCTACATTCTTCCAGATTACTTGTAGGAATTAATAAATCGTTCAATGTATTCTCTTTAAATTAACGAAGGTGTCACTAATCCCTAGTCGAGGCTCCCCACGTACTCGATCCATGTTTCGCGTCGATACCGTTTATTAGCGACGGATGCGTTGGTACATCTCTGCGCTCAGCCAGACTGGCTACATGATGAGATGTGATCATTGATTGCATTCAAACATAGGGCTGATGGACGTTATAATGCCCGATACGTTCACTGGCCAGGCTGATAAGGTACCCGATCACTATTTATGAACAAGCACGTGTCCGTGCGCTGTTTTCGATTTAGAACTTTCAACCTGCTAATAACCGTCGCGGGATTTTATGTAAAAAGAGAGGTTTTTGGAAACAAAGTTGGGGAAATTTATAACATATTCGATCGCAAGATTTGCTTTTTCAATTTTCCAAAGTCTACTCAACAGTATCACCACCAATTGAGAAGGATTAGAACAAAATTACCACTACTCTGATTTGTATTTATGAGACACTATCAATTTCTTGTGCCAGTGTGAAAAGTGTACCATGCAACGTGTGGTAAAGCGAAGGTTCTTAAACAGTACTGTTAAGGTTACCCTAATTAGCATGGGGCATACAAGAGACTATCTCTGAAACTAATAGAGGGGTGCAAGTCAGTTAACTTATAAAACATTTAAAAAACTACAAGAATATATATAATTAAGGAAAGTTACCCTGATAATACGGAGGAATAACGAAATATTTTTTATGTTTAATTATTCACTTCTGTTTCATATATTTTATTCATGACACATCAGCAGAGTCTGTAAAAAAATGCCTTAAACTATTGTAGCCTTGTAATTTATATTAAATGTAATCTTCGCATGATATAAAATAAAGGCTATTCAATTTTTTTTAAATAATTGTATTCTTAACTTGTAATACGGAAAATGACTTTTGAAGCAGAAAAAATGATTTTTTGGGGCTAACTCTAAAAGTTAGCCATCTAACGACTTGTAGTTTTTGATAATTGTCTTGAAAAAAACATTGATCTCATTTAGATGTTCCAAGAAATATATAGAAAACACTCTATATACTAGTATTTCGGCTTATTAGGCCTTTTTTTAATAGAGTAAATGTCTATTATTAAATGTTTCCAAGCGCGTTTTCGTTATTTATTTGTTTACGAGCACCTACCCCCGATTGATCCTACCATCTGGTAAAGCGCGAGTTTTTAGTGCCTTTTCTAAGAAGGGCGAAAGTGTAAAACCTATCTGATCATTCGTAGTACAAGGATTTATAATTAAAGATTTTTTAATTTCCAATTGCTCCATAGATCTAAGCGCTTTCCTTTCTTTTCACGATGCAGTACCTTTACATTTTTCTGATCTATAAAATGATTGTTTTCTATACAATGCGTCGAAAATCCTGATTTTTTTGCGTTATTTAGTATGGATTTTTTATGTTCTTTTACTCTAGTTTCAATACTTCTACCGGTTTGACCCACATACACGGCATTACAAATCCACGGGTTAATTTGGTATACTCCCGATTGTTTTAATTTATTAACCCTTTCTTTGTTGTTTATCAAAATCCTCCCAATAGTACGCTTGTTGACACTAATTATTTTACACCCGTTTCGTTCTAATCTGCGAGCTATTTTTTCACTATAACCCCGGGACGTGGGATTTTACACTTTCGCCCTTCTTAGAAAAGGTACTAAAAACTCGGGCTTTACCAGATGGTAGGATCAATCGGGGGTAGGTGCTCGTAAGCAAATAAATAACGAAAACGCGCTTGGAAACATTTAGTAATAGACATTTTCTCTACTGAAAAAGGCCTAATAAGCCGAAATACTAGTATATAGAGTGTTTTCTATATATTTCTTAGAACATCTAAATGAGATCAATGTTTTTTTCAAAACAATTAATTATTTTCACGTTGTTTCATAAAGAACCATCCGCTTCGAGTATCCACTTTATTATGTAGTTTTTGAATACTTTGTTTTTATTTTACCGATAGCATATTTTTTATTCATCAAAAATTTTTTTTCTATGAAAAAATATATTGTAATTCGACGTAACTGATTGAACTCATCCACTTACCACAGTTTATCCAGTAAATATCTACACAAACATATTATCTGTCTTCCAGGGATTGGATAATCGATGCTTTATATGTTTACTCCTTTGGCTGTGTGCCATGCACGAAACACATGGGCTAAATATTGGGAAATTTGATAATTAATTACTTCATAATTGGGACATCCTGCTGATATATTTCCTGGTATATCATTTGTTGCTTCTTATATACATTTGCCTTTGACTTGCGGGAACAGAAGTATACTTGAATAAAAAAATAATATACTTTATTTTACTTCATGAATGTGATTATCTATGGTATTCGTTTTCAAAGTAATAGGCCCTTTCCACATCTTTTTTGTATTCGCTTATTATAAAAATATATACTTAGTTATGCCTAACAAGTATTTTTTAAAATTTTGTTCTTCGCCAGATATATTTTGAAAAAATTGTCAAAATTACCATATATTTCAAATAACGCGCCATTGACGTCATACTCCAGTTCGTTGTTGTCTGTTGGCTGTCCTGTATTTTGTGTTCTGTCAAGTGAAGTGTACTTAACCTAACTTTCGTTTTGTGTTTCTATTAATTTGATTTAAAATGAATAAAATTGAAACGGGATATCTTAAGGCTGATTCAGACAACCTTCCAGGAGTCGACAGTGAAATGGTTAACGATTTCTACGTCACAAATATGAACTTTAAATAATGTATATATGTAATGAATAAGTACTGAAGTGCGCAATGTTAAGACAAGAACGTTAGGTTTTATAACCTAAGTTATCAAATCATCATTTAGCTGATTCTAGCATAGATTGTGCAGTGTTGTCACCTTTAGCGAAAAATACTTAAAAATTATTTTGCTCTAGGAATAAATTGTAAAATAATCAAGTTGATTTGCTTTAGTAATAATTTATGGAGAATATTTCACCTAACAATACATATTTTCATTTCAAAATTACCATTTCACCTAAAAATACTTAATATTTTCTTTTCAAAATTACCAGAATGTAAATTTAATCGTTGTCAAGAAAAAAGTAAAATTATATGTGGCAACGTGGAGCCGTTCTTTGACTTGTCTACATTTTATTGGCTTCTGGAGAGTGATGTCAGCGAACCGCGCAGTTTGAAATGATTCATGAAGACCGGTCACTTTGTACTTGGATAACTTCGCTTAATTACAATTCTTTAATAAATTGGGTTGATTCTACCTTTACTTATGTACCAGTATAACGTTTGATATTAATGAAATAGTCAAATTCAATTTAGTGGAAAAGGCCCATTCATTTGAATTGAATTGTGCTATTTTCAGAGAAATCAACGGATTTGCTGAAAATGCTGAATTGAATGAACATGAAAGTTTTCATATTTCTCTTAATTATAATTGTCCTATAATCGATCCATGGAATTTCCAGTGGGACATGTGTGTATGTCAACTCATACTAGAGCCTCCTCCATAAGAAATTGTGTTACGAGTATTGCTCAAGTTTGAGTTCCATCGAAGTACCGACTATAAATACGGTCATTATTTAAATACCATTTAGGTACGGTATTATTCCAAGCAGTTGATAAATACATTGCTTTCATGGTGTAAAACAGTAAAATTTCAGCAGTTATCGGTCAAGAATTATTGAAATGCTCTTATATGAATATTATAATGTTTATGATTAGATAATCATCCTTGACTACATCGTCTTGCACCGCCACTGACTAAATCATTTTTAATTGGGTAGATATACAAGTCTAGCTTTGGCGACGTCTGTCATACGTAGAGGCAAATATAAATATGCGTCCGGCGACACGGGAATGCGGCTGGAATCTAATGACACAAAATAAAATTCATGCTGTCACCCGATACGATCTGGAATCATCGATTTTATCATCGTTCCAGCAATCAAAATAAACATAATCCAAGATTAATTATTTAAATGATATTCGGTAACATCGATTATATCTATCAAAATGTTTACAGATACGAGATAGGAATATAATTATCACTTAAAGTTTCGTGGTGCTTTTCCATGTTTATTTTTTAGACATTCTTTCCTATATTTAGAGCGTTATCGCGATTGTTTTGTGATTTCTTTTTGGTAGAAAGAGCACTCGACAACCTTGTGATATTTTCTGTGGTTGGGGAAGATAACACAAATTTGTATTATCTAAATTAGTTTCGGCCAACTTATCTGTGTTTTATCGAGGTATTTAAATACAGCTTTAGAGAGGCGAGTCAAAATTACTCTGCTATCGACTGCGTGACGCTTATTTTATGCACGTTTACTATTAACTTTATAGGCAGCCTCAGGTCAGTTGGAAAATGGTTATTATTAATATTATACTGAAATCTTGTTGGTATTCAGTTGGTACTGAGTGTTGATAGTCAATAAACTTTATACTACGGTGTTTTTGCCTTGCACTGTGGATGATAAAAAATAGGAACTCTTTACAGATTGAATTGAAGTATAGTTGCAAGTTGTGTTTGAACAGCATGTACTCCTAGTAGAAAATATTAAAAAAATTGACCTAATGTGGATATGATCTTTATAAAGATGTTCATATTTAGATTTCCAATCTAGGTATTTGGATTACGATTGTGAATGTTCTGTATAATTTGACGTTAAAAATAATGTTTATCAATAAGGATGCTAAATTCTCATAGCCGAAAAGTCGCGAAGGTTTTCTTCTCTTAGCTACTATTTTTATATTTATTTAACTAATATTTATTTTATATAATTGGAACAGTCTCATTTATAAATTAAATTTACATAAAAGTTAGCTTTGATTAATCAAACTGTTATATTGTTTGAAGGAGATGCCCAAAACGTGCCATAGGTAGTGGACTCGATGGACGATGCTGCGACGTGATTACTGCGACTATTAAGAGTATTATAGTATTTTCTTTTATTTTATTTATATCTTTTTGGAATTCAAAGTGTCAATTTTTACCGATTTCCTAATTGGAAAATCATTTCGCTTCAGTATTTTGGTAATCAGACATGTTTGGCAGTCAGTACTATTGATTCCGTTAGCAATATTCCTCGTAGGAAAATAACCTATCTGAAGTTTAATTAATTTGACAGTTTTCGTGGGAGGTGTTTGTCTCGAAGTTGAGACGGATGCGACTCGAGATTTTCGAAGACGAAATAGACGTGGAAGGAGTCGACGTACGGTCTCGAAAAAAAATCTCAGAGGATTAGAGAAAGGACGGAAGTTACGCGTGAAGCGGTTGTCGAAGCTGTAAAAATTAGAAAATGGGCGAGGGGGTCCCGCGAAAAGTTGGTATTTCGGCGGGCGTGACGGGACCATTAGGCGCGAGAACAAACGCCGGTGCTAGCGGCATCTCTCTCGCCGAACGGCGATCGACGAAAATTTTGCAGAGGTTTTTTGAAAAGGCGTTTAAATTGCGAAAAGGAAACGGGACGAAAATACTCCTACGCATTGGAGAATGGCCGGGGGCGACCTCCGGTCGTCCGCGGGGATCGCTCCGCGATCCCCCCTCGGAGAAGATAGCTTTGAAACTTTGTGGATTTGGGGATGGAATTTAGAGCGAGACAGAATCGACGCGTTTTAATATATATAGATTAGACTTTTCATCATTTGTAAATTAATTTATGGCTTCTACATCCAATACCTATGCAACCAGTAATGCAATTTCCATATTTTTATATTGATTAAATAACCGCATACACAAATCGGAAAAATTATGTAAAATACTAATTAAATCACTACAGATTTCTCTGACCGTTACAAATGGTAGGAGGTACATTATATTTAAATCAGTAGTCAGTGACGGAACGAAATTTACGCCCATCAGTAAATAAAACTTGCTCCCCGATTTATATATAAAGTAATATCGACCTCGCTCATCAAACAAATGGCATTATCTGACGATCTTTAATTTTCCTTATCTGAATCAGTATATCCGGAACGCTGACCCAACCCGGCTCTGATACCACAATCGGCTCACAGATCGCCGGGCGATTAAAGAGAAAACGCCAGGGGCGGATCGAGGAAGAAGTCTTGCCTATGGTCTTTTTACCTAAACCGGCCTACTTAGATATTTTTCACACGAAACAGATGATAGATTTGATTATAATGAGAACCAAGCCGCACTGTGCAATAATAATAATAGCATTTATTACCCAACAAATTACAAGAACCCAATTACAGGACAATTTAAAAGAACATAATATACTCAAACTAAGTCATCACCAAAGTTTTTTCAAAACTATAAACAAAAAATAAATCAATCCATCAAGTAAATTTATGTTACAGCAAAATGCAAACCAATAACAAAGACTATTGATCATTTACAAAAAATAAAAGTATTGATTATAATGGTAACAATTTCAGATATTTCCCTATTAAACTTAAATAATAAAATTATATCAGAAGATCATGGTACAACTTTATTTCCGCTAATACATTGAACAACAATTAAAACAATAATTAGAAACACACAATCCGCAGTTTTACATACAGTGCAGGTACTAAGGAAATAAGTAATTAAAAAATATGCTTGTGTTGCACAGAAATATTGCGTAACAAGTTGTGCAATAAAAATCACAGGACATACTAATTTTATTTTATTTGCATTACTGCACATAGTATGTAAAGGAGATCGTAATAAGACATTAGTTCTAGCTACTGGTAAACTACACATCTCAACTTGTCTAGATGAATTGAGACTAGTACAATCAATTTCATAGTGCAATAATTTAAAAACCAAACTTAAACTAAACAGAACAGGTCTTACTTGCATTGACTGTCTCTACTAGGATATTCACCGTAAACTCTGAAGTGTAAAAATTTCAGAAATTTCCACTGAACGTTGTCCATAAGAATCTTTTGATTATGGTAATATGGATACCAGATTAAAGAGGCATATTCAAGCTTAGATCTAACAAATGAATAATACAGAATTTTTAATGCTTGAACATGATCAAAGCTTCGACAGTTCTTAGTTACAAACCAAAGCATCTTCAGTGAGGACAAAATACATTGATTAATATGCTGAGTAAACGAAAATTTGCAGTCAAAGACGACACCTAGATCTTTCATACTTTTACAACGATTTAATTTTGTGGCACTTATTTCGTAACTATAAACGGTTGGTTGTTTCTTAAGAGTGAAGCCCATAGAGTTGCATTTTTCTATATTTAAACGTAAGTTATTTAACTAACAAGGTTGATCTTGGATAAACATACAGTCCTCAGTAGTGTTTGGAACATAGTCCAGCTGTAGTAATGTAGTCTATACAATGGAAGATGGAAGAATCAAAATACTTGGGCACACCCGAGAACAAATAATGAGTTTAGGTTAAGAGTTCACCAATTGCACCACTAGTCAGTATAAATTCTTATGTGTCTAAATTTATTTATATATAAAGGCCTTGTAAGTGCGATTTTTTCTATAAACCTGTGTTGTGTGACCAAGAATTTATCCCCTTCTTTCTTACCGTTTACTAAATGGCCAACTAACCCTTAATGTCTATGCATAAGGTTAATATATAATATTTATCTAGTAGATAACTTAGGGTCTAGAATATTGGCTTTTAGATTCAAAGGTAGAGATTCAATTTTCACGCAGGTTCCACGATTTTTCATTAAAACAGGATTTACACTGTATCACTTTTGATGTACATCCAAAGTGAATCATCCAGAGTGAAATCATCCGGAGTGATCATCCTTGTTTACATATTTTCATCCAGTTTTGTGGTTTCACCTCTGTCACTATTCACTGTCCCTAAGAATTTCGTCATTTCGTGTTTGGTGCAACAACTTGTGGTACCAGGCGGCAGGATGTCTCGTTCCAGAAAAAATAAAAGTCTTATACGCGATAGTATTGACGTAATTTCAAGTGGACTGATAAATGAGTTGAACTCAATTATATCATCAACTGGCCGTGCCAAAAGACTATATTTATTTATAATATATTTATTATAATAGGTATATATAATAAATATATTTATTTATTATATATTTATTTATAATAGCCACAAACAAACAATCGCACTGGCGGTTGTACTAAAACTAAAAAGTGAAGTAGCGGCGAAAATGAACTCATCGTATTTACATTTTTCACTGAGCCTTCACTTTGGATGAATCATCGGTTCAGGGCACATCTCTTTCATCAAAAATAGGTAGAGGGTCGATTTGTTTCATCGTTCATTTTGAATCTACACTTTGGATGCCACACAAATGAAAGGCAATCTACACTTATCACTTTGGATGATTCCTCCGAGATGAACATCCAAAGTGATAAATGTAAATGAACCTTAACTCATATACTCGTATAAGCTCGCTGAGAGATGGGTTGGCAACGAACTCAACAGACAAGCTCCAATAGTAACTACCTAGTAGGTGCTTATCAAATACCTATAATGTAAAGGTAAGAAAAATATGATTGTGCTTGTTCTAATGTCAATTTTGAGGTTTCGCTCATTGTACTAAATGAAGGTAAGGGATTAACAACTTCATTTCTTCCGGAACGCTAATGACAGAATAATAATATGCCATCCCTCGTTTGCACTAATCCGTGACTTCTATAGGAGCAGTATTAGTAAGAAATAGACGAGATAGGGATGAACTATGAATAGCATAGAATATCCAGATGATGATCGCCTAACAACTTGAACTAATGAGATTGAATATTTTCTTACCAAGTAATTCATCTTATGTATCTAATTCCTCGTTTTTTCATTTATTTGCGTTTCTTAGCATCTAGCTAAAATTATGTGCGATATTCAGTTATCGAAATATTTAAATGACTACCTTGACAGGACCAGAAAAGATGGCAACGACACGGAATTGGTTGAAACCAAGGACATTTCCTTGGTTGAAACTATTTCGCATTTTGTACAAAATAGTGTGTTATGTTTTTCAATATAATGAAATATGTGTCTAATATTCACTTTGTTCGCCAATTTAATTTATTTAATTGTTGTTTTGTCAATTGTTCTTCATTTTTGCTAATTAATTGTTATTTACGGTTAATGATTTGTTCCTTTTTCGTTATTCTTTTGTTAATACATACAGACAGACGTAGATGAGTTTGATGATGGTTTTGCACATTAAAAACGCGATCAAACTATAGCATATCCGCAGAAACCGCAAGGAAAAATACTGTTGAGTGACATAAAAATGTTAATGGGACTGTATTCGAAAGAATGAAGTTGATGATGGTTCTGAAGAGAGGAAACGTTACTTAAAAAACTGTTTACGCCATTCGATAGAGCGAAGTGTCTTTTTTTCAATATCTCTTCAAACAACCAAGCGTGACATTTTAACAAAACGAATTTAAAAAATTTCGTATAAAAAAACTATTCATATTAGCCTTGATCTTTTGAGGCATATTATAGTTAACCAAATTACTCAATTTTGACCCAATTTAACCTAGTCTGTATCTCTCACGGTTTCCCAGATCCGATTTGAAACACACTGTTTTGATGGGCTTGGTTTATTAGACTGTTCGGCGTAATTGGATCGGTACGTTCCTGGAAAATGGCATCCTGTATGTTTTACTTGAAATTGTATATTATTTTTTATTTATTCGTAGCCTGGCGGATGTCACACAATGGGACATGCCTTAATTATCGTTTAATGTCGGCCATAATTCCATGCCGTTTTAGACGGAGGATTGAAAAAGGACAGACCGTAATCACATATCGCGGTAACACCATTTTAAAAATTGATTACATCTGGCAAAATTACAGTTATTATTGTCATTATTCCGCGAAACGCGTTTACTTATCGGACTCCGAGATCTGTTATCTTTTGTTGACGTTAATAAATAAATACAGGGTGCTTCAAGCTTACCGCAGGAAAGTAATAAAAAAATTTACAAAAATATTTTCGTTCCGAATATACATTGAAACTCCAATGAATATTTTTCGGACTAGATACGATAAAGAGTTGATTCATATTTTAATATTATTTACATTGTAATCCGTGTTCCCAGTAGAATTTAATTCAATAAAAAATTCCAAATTAGTCGATGAAAATCTAAAAATTTAGGGCTGCAGTAGACCTTATTTTAGTTTCTCACTTTTCCCTTCGTTTCTACACTGACTCCTTAATTAGGTAATTACCAACGTAATTTTGTATTGATGGTTTAACTAATCACAAATAGCTGCGCAGATTTTTACTGATCCTGCGTATTGCCTTTTGTATTGGGCGTTATTTTCTTATTGTTGTAATTGAAATTAATAGAAATTCTTCACTTTATTTTTAATATTAAAAAGTGAAACATGAAATATATGTGTATTCATTTTTAACGAATCATAAATATCCTCATGATAAGCTTTTACACAGTTTACTTTTATGCTGGCAATAACTTTTGTAATTCATATATATTTATTCGTCGATTCTTTATAAAAAGAATTTATGGCCCATTTTATATATCTTTTTTTAAATAAAATTAATATGAATCCCATTCAGCATTGTATCTCGTCTATAGACAATTATCAAATTATAGTGTAATTAAGCTTTGAAAATTATTGACTAACTCCCTAAAAATAAACAGTGTATAATAATTGTGTGTAAAGAAATTATTTGAAGTTAACTTAAAAAGTATAATGGAGAAGCACTACAACATAGTATTATGCAGTTCTATTCGTTAAAAATAGACAATGTGGCTTTATTGACCTTTTAGAACCTATATTAACTAATAGGTAGGTATATCTACACCTAGAGAAATAAAATATCTTACTGCTTTTAGCTAAAAACTATTGAATCTACTACAGAGGTTCTATATAATTTCACTTCAATTTCAAATCAGTACTTAGTAGTTTAAGTATCAATTAATTAGTTAAAGTATTTTCCAGTTATTTTTATTGACAAAAAAATGAGAAAAAAACAGAAACTGCAAAGTATAAAATTCGTTGATACTTTAGCGGTTTTGAAAGCTCTCTAATTTTTTCAATATAAATTTAAAGATCTTTAAGTGTTTATTTCTCTCTATCCATTTTGAGGTTATTCAAGTCTGTGATAAGAAAGCTTTTATCTGGCTGAATAAAATTTAAAGGGTACCTACTTATAATATCTAAAAAGTTACTTATAAGTACCTATTGACATATTACTGATATTTGTTCAGTATTTTTTAGGCACAAGTAAATTAAAAATGCCTTGGCTTTTTAATTCAATTCATATTCAAACTTTTTCTTAATGCAGTAGTTATTTTTATGAATTAACAGTTCACTACAATTTACGATTTGTTTAAAATTCTGCTAACATCGGTTTTACCATACTATACTTATGTGATAATAAAGTTTTATCAGTGGTTTAATAAAACAATATAAAAAAATGCTCGAGTTATTCGGTTCTCTGATAAAAATAATATCCAAAAATAAAAACCAGTAGAAACTGATTAAGTGCCGAGATAACCAAAAGTGATTATTTTTATGTGCCGTTACTAAATAGATATTTTTAAATTGAAATTTTTTAGAATATACGTCTTACTTTTATGAGCAGTTGCTCAGTTGCATAAATTTTAAAAATTAGAACAACATTGGTTATGCAATAAGTACATATATTTTTTTCACATCTTGAAATCTTTCAATTGCTTTTTGTATTGAAAGGATATCCCTTCATGAATGAGCTATAGGAGAAAACATTTTTCTTTTTCCAAAGTTATTTCAATTCCACAATTCATGACCAATATTTACTATCTATACCCAGTTTTTTCAAGTGAAAGTGTAAAAGAATACATTTTTCCTAGAACAGCCACTAATATAGAGACTTTTTTCGAAAGTGTTGCAAATTACCTGTCTCTAAATTAGAGTATTCAATGCAAAAATGTATAGACATTTCAGAGATGTTTTTTTTAATATCTACCTAGATAATAATCTGTATTTATTCAAACAAAACCTTAAAAAGCCAATGAAGGTATTTGCTATTTTGTGAAGTTATACTCTATATTTTCTTATGACTTTGCTACATATAATAATAATAATAATAATAATAATAAAGTTTATTAACATATAAATATATAGAATAACAATGGAATACATAAAATACTACACGAGATGTATATAATACGGACATATATTGAAAAACACATTACGTACACACATTCTTACATATATGTAATCTTGATAATTTCTTTAGGCAAACTTATATATGCTTACTAACAAATTAAATTGAAAGGGTATTCATACTAGGTCAGGTGTTTAACAATAGTCTAAACCTAAATATTTACAAACAAGGGTAAGGTAGGTCATAGCAGAAAATAAATTGAAATCTCCTACACTTAATTAATCGTACTTGGGTTTTCCATCTTTATACATTTCCATTGCTTCTGACACATTTAATTTCTAGGATTTTGCGGAATAATGCGCTTCCACGAATATTTTTCGTATCTCCTATAAAATTGTGTACATATCTGGTTTGCACCCATTTCTCATTCTATATTTTCCCTTCTCTACACGCGTCCCTTTCATTCCCACAAAAATATCCCTCTATAAGGAACTCTAGTGGGTGGAAAACGGAAATTTTATTCCCATTTCCTCTCGCTCGGAAATCAATCCACAGCCACGCATATTTGCGACTAATCGGTCACCCCACTGAGGAGCTCCCGTCCGAGCAACAGGTGATTTTCACACCGTTCGCTCGCCCCCTCCCCCCTCGTACTATCGCGAGGGTCGTATACGGCTTGCCGGTCCCTTTACGATCGCCTTTAGGGCCCTCTTTTTGACAGAAACCTTCAGTCCCTGTTTAGCTTTGCCGGCGTAGCCTGTAGAGAGCTCGAAAGTGAAGTGCACGAACCGCCTAGAAGTGTTTCTTGTACAAAAACAGACTTTTACAAGACTCCCGTGCCATGAGATGGTAGTTTTCGACGTCGCAATGGGTGAGTTGCAATTTTCAGTATGTTGGGATCTACAATTTGGTTTATCTGGCAAATGTTTGTTTCTAGAGATTAGATTCGTATCGCTGTGGGAAATTTACAGTCATGAAGCGATTTCGTGGATAATATTTTTGATTATCACGTTGATCGCCGCAGTTTTGTAAAAAAAATGATGTTGTATCAATATTGATATATAAAGTGTAGTGTTAACATCTCAACGTGTGTACAGGGTGTTTAAAAAAAGGTAAAATGTTTTAAGACTTCAGAATCTTTTGATCTTTTCCTTCTAATCGTTTTGTGCATACCTGGTTTAATATAAATTGTTGTAGGAAGAAAAGTATGCAAAATATTTTTCTTTAACCTTGATTTGCTTATCCAAAAAGCATGTAAATAGCACTAATTTTATGTTTTGTTGAAATTGTGCCAACATCATATGATGATGATGATGATGTAGAGTAGAAGATGATTGTGAATTTAAATTTATGTCGAAAATTTTGGCAGCAAAAACTTTTAGAACTATAAACGTTTTCAGTACTTATCAATTATATAAGTAATTTTGATTGATTTGCGTCGTTTAAAGAGTTAAAAAAAAGTTAGTAATATTTATGAAATAGTTTCTTTTTCTATATCTTGATATTAGGTACATGCCAAACAATATATACATATGACATATGACGTACCTATACATCATAACTATTAACATACAGAATAATAATAATAAAATTAATACTTTTTTATTTTGTTTGTTCTCATTTATTACCTTATAAACAGAAAACATTACAAACTCAAAAATATACAAAATAGGTAGAGATACTAGAGAAACATTATATACACTGAAAAAAAATTACAGTGAAAATTGGTGGTAATTTATTTGCCCTTCATTTTTATTGTAATTTTCTTATCGACTGTAATTTTACAAATAAACTGTAAAGTTCTATTGTAAAATTATTTTGAAATGTAATTTTACATTCGACTCATCTAATATTACAATTTGATTGTACAGATCAAAACTTTTGTGCATTATCATTTGGTATATTTTCTTTGTTATTTTATAGTCACATTTACAAAGCTTATATTGTTAATAGTGTTTAATGTATAATTACAATGTAATAATGCATTTTACATAATAGTTGTGAAATTTTAAATAAAACAAATTCAACATATGTTATCAAGTAAAGTCTAAATTTGAATTTTCTACCATTTTCAATTTGGTATGTAACTTATGAAAAACTGAACTTAAAATTTGATTATGATTATGACTTGATTACAGTTGTTTCTGGAACAAAGGTGTAAAATACTACTATTACTATTAGTTGATATTTTATACTCCGACTTAGGCTCAATCACATCTAATCTAATAGATAACTATTCTTCCATTTCCTGTACAGAAATAGCAACTTGTAGTTTTTACATTTTTTAGGTTTATAAAGATTTAATACCACACCGCTTTCGGATTAAATTTATTATGAAAGAAACTTTTATTTTCTACATTTTTTAGGTTTATAAAGATTTAATATCATTGCTCTTGAATGGTTTTAATAAACAACATGCGCAGGAACAGATTAATTTAACTGTAATATTATTATTAACTACTGCTAATCCCATTATTATATGTAATAATACATTGCTCTCTATCAAGGACTATAATAAAGGTTAATTAAAATAAAATAGTTGTTTGTTTATTTGACAAGCTTAAAATTAACAAAATTTCAAAGTTAAACAAATATATTATTTATAATAAAATGCATAGAACTGTAAAGGGCATCAAGAAATGATATAGGTACCTAGTTCCTTGATTCATTGCCATCTTGTCGATCATTGCAAAGTATGTTTTAGTGTTTCAATATCCTGTAAAAGAAGTTTACATTAAAACCAGCCGGTTGATTAATTATTTGTCCCAACATATCATATTTATGCTTTTGAAATTATGTAATTACTAAAACTGCTAATTAGAAAAGAGAATATAATTTAAAAAAGTGATTCTATAATAAATTATTAAGTTTTGTGTAATGCAAGTCTGTTGCAGTAAAATTAGTATAGCTTAATGACTAATGAATTTTGTGTATTGAATGACGAAAGTTTCATAAAGAAATTCTAAATGCCTTGGTATTATACAAAATTTTATACAATTTACCAATCTTATCCACATAGTACAGACCCCATCACTCAGGGTTGCACCAACTTTCACCAGAATTGTTTCCAAAATAGGTATAAGTATCCATATGGTTCATACACAATTTTTTTCCTTTAGGTATCATTATAAATTAATTATTATTATAATTTCATTATTATTTTTAGAGTAATTTCATGTCGTAAATAATAGTATATTATACTATAAGGGACAGAAATGCGTTATTTTGGCAGAGGTGCAATTTGAAGCCCGAGGGCGAAGCCAGAGGGCTACAATGCACCGAGGACAAAATAGCATTTCTCCCGAATGGTATATACTATTTTTTCCACGGTCTCATTAACTTAAAAACACATATTTTGTTATTATGAAGTAAGTAGCACCAGAATTATTGTATTCGGATTTGAGCATTTATTTAGTAGTCGTTGAGTTATTGTCATAACTACAAAATAAACAAACAAAAAGAATTGTCAAATTAAAATGTTAGTTTGGTTTAGTTTACAGTTTGTTTAGTGCACAATGAATAATTGTGAGTCGGAAGAGATTGTGGAGGCTGCAAATATTGCAATAAGCAATTTGTTACCTACGAAGTCAAGATCTTTATACGATATAGCTTACAATCGGTTCAAAACGTGGTGCGCCGAGAAAAATATTCAAGTATACAGCGATAATGTTTTGTTGGCATACTTCAGTGAAAATGCAAAGAATTACAAGTCTTCCACATTATGGGCGCAATATTCTATGGTTAAGTCATGCTTGATAATTTACGACAACATAGATATAAGCAAATTCCCCAAACTGATCGCATTTTTGAATGCTGGTTGGAAATCAACGACAGTCGCTGAGGGTTATGTCGAGAACTCCATTGAAAATAAGACCAAAATTGCTAATCATGTTTTAGTAGGTACCACCACTAGCGCAATCACAAAAACTTTAAATGTAAGCGAAAGTAATATTCCTTCTAATATTCATTTTGAAAATTGTACAAATGTTACATTTAATTTAAATGTCAATAAATAATTTCAATGTTACCTCTTTTTTTGCATGAAAAACGTTCTCCATAATGTAAACTCCCTTGGGAGCATTATACTCCCTTGGGAATAATCGACTACTTCTGTTTCAATTTTGATGTCATAGAAACTGATTTCTACTCCCAACCGTGGAAAAACATATTTTTTTCAAAATATATTTGTAATATTACAGGTTTTTCTTTCAGTGTAGCTGATGGAACAAATTACGCTATAAATATAAATAGCATAATTATATATGACAGAGAAAACGGTTTTATGGATATGGATAATGTGGACTTAAAAATCTATACGATTGTTGAAAATATTGCGTCATCAAATATTGATATTGTGTGATAAATATCATGTAGGTACCTACACCTGAATACTACCAGTGATGAGGTTTGACGTCTGAAATAATCAATGATTATGATTTACTATTACTACTATGTTATTTATTTCTAATTATTGTTAAATTAATAATTATCTATTGAATAGGCTTGTGCGTGAGTAAGTACTGAACTATTTCAATGGCGACTTTATCTTATCAAATAATCGTTACTATTATTCCACGCACATTCTTTAATGTGTTGACGAAGGCAAGAAACGTATTACATATTTAAAAACATCTAATTTGTGTTACATAACGACTTCAGTAGTTAAGCGAAATACCTTAATCATGTTTATAAAGGGTGTTTCGCAATGGCGTACAGAACATCCAGAGTCGTATTCTATGACTAAAATTAAAGTAATTTTGGGAAATAAACATATGATCGTAAAGCCGCCGGTTTCGAGCTACAGGATTTTCAAAATAATGTAAAGATCAATTTCAAATATCTAATTTCTACACCACTTGAGATATTTTTATCAAATTTGGAATACATTCTTAATATTTTAGTAGCAATAAAATAAAAAAAATCCGCTTTCATAAATAACCAGTGGTGGAGGAGTTATGGTACTATAATTCTTTTATTACAAAAAAGAATATATCACCCTGTGTAATCACTCTGACTGATCCGTCATAATACCCAAATAAATAAGAGTAATTAAACAATGCCACAAATAAATACTTTCATACATTATCCTGTATTATGTTACAAACAAATGTGTCTTCATATGCTTCATATAGCCATTCCTTTAATTTTTTACCCTTACATAGTTTTTCACAAGTCTTACAAATTTTAAGTACCTTAATTTTAGCACGTTTCTGCACGTCAATTAAGAAACACCCTATATATTACCGTTAAGTGACCAAGTTGGTCACTCAATGAAAACGAATAATTTACATAACATAACAAATTTGGTCTGGAAAAGTAAATAGTCCGCATGTATCAGTAAAAATACTAGGAAGGAATCCTTTATTATAATTTCTGTTTAACTAAATTGATGTACCACCTCTTCTTAATGGACTTCAAAATGCCTAAGTATTCAAAAAAATGTGGTAGTATTTTTAACTGAATGATATAAATTTTCAAACCATTCATAAATACCATGCTAACATTTTCAGTTTCGTCACTATCAGTCTGAATTTTATATCATAAATTGATGAGTGAAAAATTATGTCTTGTCACATTCAATTTCGATATTAATAGTTAATGAAATTAATGAATGAAAAATTAGGCATAGGGCATAGACCATAGAAAGGAACATATCAAGATAAACTTGCAATATACTAAGACCATATTTGTAGCCCGTAGTAATACGCACAATTAGAAAATATGAGACATTCGAAAAAACAGCTTTACAATGAAGATAATGAATGTCTAAATAAAGGTAGCTTTGTTGATATTTAGATTTTAATAGTTCTTATTGAAAAATTGGCCATAGACCACAGAAAGAAGGAGATGAAGATAAACTTGCAATATACCAAGACCTTATTTGTATAGCTGATAGTAATATGCACAATTAAAAAATATGAGACATTCGAAAGAACAGGTTTAAAAGAAATATAATGAACGTATAAATGAAGTTAACTTTGTGTTGCGCCATCTTACGGTTGATATCTTAATTTTTGAGTATTGTGATAGATATAAAATCACCACAAAATTGAGAGGATTATAATTATTTTTTAAAGTAACAATTATATACTCGTAGACTAGTAGGTGCAATTTAAGAGTTTTTAGACCATAGGAAAGATATCGCAATGTCGCTAATTATAAATACCATAACAAGCTTCATACTTGCAACAACTCTAGTTTATTATGGAGGCGTTTGTATTTCGTCGAGTGTTGTCGGGATCGTTGCTCCAGTACTTCAATCGCTGTTTGTATAAGAATAACTTCAATACATCCCATCGTCGCTATTCCAATACGAAAGCGACCCCAACAATTTTTAATGACGTCACGTCAATGTTTGTCTTGCGACTTCCTAAAAAATAGGAGGTGTGCGTTAGTAAACTACAAAAGGCATAGCGTCGCTGCCATCGCAGTGTTAAGGCCCTTACAGGGTAGTAGCGCCGTATTTGCGCCGCGTCCAGCGTAGCGACATGAATCAAGAAGAAATCGTCACGCAGCCTTTTGCTTTTACATCTGCGCATTTGAAGTCAACTTTAGTTGTGAAAATGCCTCTTACACTTGGTTGGTTAACAGCATTGCTAACGCTGCATCTGCATTAGTAGTGCTGTTAACGAACCAAATGCCATCGCTGTTCAGCGACTATGTAAAGGGGGTGTAATAGAATAATTCAACGTTCGTTTTCAAACTCAAAACGGACCGATTACTGCAAAATAAATATTTAATTTTTATGTTTCCTTTACATTTCCAAAGAATCAAAATACTAAATATAAAAAATTAGAGAAGAGAATGAAGAAACGACCAGTGAGATCCACCGTATAACCCGCCAAACACTGTTTATCTCGCAGAAACTACGTGCCCCAAATACCTACCCATTCATCTTGGAATTTGTTTCTCTTAATTAAAACCCCGGCATTGTGCAGCGAGCGCCCATCGGGCGGGGTTGGAGGGGCGAGTGCGGGGGCGCAGTCTGGAGTCTTTATAGATGGAAACCGTCGGAGCCGATAAGCGGTCCCCCAGCGTTCAAGCGGAGTTTGTTTATCAGTTACAGGCTGATTGATGAGTTGTGATAAGAGCGGGCCCGGCCTTATCGGCGGCGTGCATCGTTGCCGGCTCCTCCGCCGCCCCCCTCGCCTCGCACGGCATCGGCCCTTATCGCGCCCCAATCGGGCTATTTGGCCTCTATGGAAGGAGATCTTATCGGGCTAACTAGCTCGGCCGGGCCGGTAACGATCGTATCGGACCGGGACTTTTCATACACCACCCACTGTAGATCATACTGGCACCTAAAACGGCGAATTTTGTGAGGCCTACGGTGAGAAAAACTGCAACTCGAAGTTCGAAAAATGTAGATACAGTCACAGATAAAAGGTGGCAGCGATATTTATCAAGTGTGCCACAACGGTGGGATACCTACGTATTTTTCAAAAATAACCACCATAAATATTTGACTATTCTATTAGAAGGGCCCAAAAATACTATATTTTTTACTATTATCCTGAATTTTTTTTTCTGATGGTAGAAGTGAACTTTTGTTGTCACTACCCATGCGAGCATGCAGTGGCATGTATAAGGGAGGCTGGGGGCAGGACCGTGCACTTTTAAAAAACGTTTCGTATTTAGTGGATAAAATATTATGTATACGGTGAGGGCATAAAGTCCGTCCCCACTCTCTAATTTTTGAACCGCTGGGTATATTGTGATGAAATTTGGAACGATAATATATGACTAAATTCCGCATTTTTTGACACATCAATGACAGCTCTGAATGTCAAAGTGACAGCTGGGCGCGCAATACGAATATTTTTTTAAATGGAAATAGGGGTCGAGTAATAACTCATTTTGAAGCTATTTTTATGCTCCAAACATTCCCCAATTTTGAGAAAATTTGGTTCAGTAATTGCCAAATAAAAACCAGTAATATTAGTTTGTAACATAGTTTTGTTACCTATTAGGTGTCATTGTTGATTGTTGCTGTCATGTTTGACAGTAAATTTTTGCACGAATTTGTCTAGAATAGCTCGCTCCTTACAAGATAAATTTGAAGCGGTTATTATTTTTGGCGAAGCTAACCGAAATTACCATGCTGCTGTTCGTATGTTCAATGAACGCTATTCGGAACGCGAAATACGCAGAAAATATTCACGAAAGTTAATTTCAAAATTTAAAAATGATGTAACGTAGAATTCGATATTACTGGTTTTTATTTGGAAATTACGAAACCAAATGTTCTCAAAATTGGGGGATGTTTTGAGCATAAAAATAGCTTCAAAATGAGTTATTACTCGACCCCCATTTCTATTTAAAAAAATATTCCTATTGCGCGCCTTGCTGTCACTTTGACGTTCAGAGCTATCATTGATGTGTCAATAAATGCAGAATTTAGTCATATATTATCGTTCCAAATTTGATCACAATATACCCAGCGGTTCAAAAATTAGAGGGGGAGGACGGACTTTATGTCCTCACTGTATATATATTATATAGTTTTGCGAAAACATTTTTGTGTATGTTTTTATGCTAAAATTGTGTCATATCATAAATTTTATATGGTATGGTGAATTGATTTTCATAAGTTAATTTTCTGATACCTTATTTATGTAAAATAGCTAGTAATTTTGTAGCTATTGCTCATTATTTACAGTCAACGGTTTTACATTGTATCTGAAAAAATCACTTGATAATATTGTAAGATAACCATGTAGGTGTATAGATATCTCAATTTTGTTTTTTACTAATAACAATTTAACTCAAATGAAGAACAATTATATTTTTTATTATTTATTAGTATTTTTTATTATTTATTATTTATTAGTGTTTTTTCCATAACATTTCCCAAAATCACACACATTTAATTCCAAAATATAAGAAATAGACGAGTATGACTGATTAAAAAAATCGACAAAAGAATCTACAGTATCGATTGGAGTGCATATTTGTTTTATATTGTAGGTCATTTTACTAGGAAGCCCAACGGATTCGACCAGAATTGTTTCGGATCTCGTTTTATTTTCCGCTCCCACCCCCTCGTTTAATTTCCCGCATTTGTTAACCGAAATCCAAATTTATATTAAAATAGTCACTAAGTACTTTATTGATGGCTACACGTGTGGAATGGACGTTAAAGTTCGTCGACTATGAGCAAAACTAAATGGCCCATCTGCGCGAAAATATTATCACATCTAATCAGCCCTTGTCAGGGGCTCTGAAGATGAATTAACTTCCCGACGAAAAATGGATCACCTCCACCGCCCTTAATGAATAAATATGAGGCCATTAGGACACGTAATATCTCGCAGTCTCGGGTCCCTGCCCATAATAATCCTCTCTGATAAAATGGTCATCTCTTAGCGATTTGATTAAAATTCTAGTCAGGCTTCTTACACGTCATTTGGCCGTGTTACCAGTGTTCGCGTGGGTTAACATGTTAACGTGACACGTTAACATGAGGGCCACAGCACCGGCCCGTCCTGCTACTGTTTGGACCCTTAATTTACCTCTGTTAGAGGCAAATCCGACTTTACAAATACGAACGATGTGTGTGTGTGCACTGGGGCAAAAAGATAACGACTATTTAAGAACCCACTACGATTAAATTAGGACGATTGCAGCGAGATGGCGCGCGGAAACTGGCGATATGGAAATTGAAGTGCTCGTGTCATTTAATGCTGTAATCTGTGGATTTTCGTGCGGATAAGATAGGGCGGAAGTTTCTGAAAGCTGTAGAATCGTAA
Source organism: Pogonocherus hispidulus (assembly GCA_963924545.1). Lineage (NCBI taxonomy): Eukaryota > Metazoa > Arthropoda > Insecta > Coleoptera > Cerambycidae > Pogonocherus > Pogonocherus hispidulus. The sequence continues at coordinate 79,676,793 of OZ004694.1, forward strand.
TACGTAACACACTTAATTTGCACCTCTTTGGACTTTTACAAAAGAACTGGCTAAACTTAAACGCTATGGGTGCGTTTCGAATCGCGCATTATGCACATTTTGCTTCCTACGTTCGTTCCAATTCACGCATTCTGCACGTCGTAGCATCCATAGCTCCTCCTACTTTTGGCTTCGTAGCACGCAGGAGCTGTATCGTGTACGAGGTGATGCGTTTATGCGTTGCGGGCAACTTAACCTCATTTTTTAAACTTTTGGAGGGAAGAGAACTGATTCTGTGGTGTGGTGTTGCTAGTTTCAATCAATTCTTTTGCAAGAACAAGAATGCCCGAAATTTTGCTAGTTACTCCATCACGAATTTAAATAAATTATAAATTGTCCACAAAAATAACTGTCAAAGTGTCAAAAGCCGTTCCGAAATGCATGAGCGCATCACACGCATCTGCTAAACGGAACGCTTTTATGTGTCACTGCAGCAGATGCGTTTCATGTACGATTTGGAATGCACCCTATATTTACTCATTCTAACCACAAAAATTACTCTAAACAAGTACAATAATTGCACTTGTCCAATAGTCCAATTGTCCACTAGTGCAATAATACACTAATGAGGAAAACCTTACTGTGACAGGGGCCAGTCATAACAGCAAAACACTATACAGCACTCGACGCGCATTTCGCCAACCAAGTTGGCATCATCTGGAGCTGATTAAAACAAAACCTATGCTAACATTGTGTCCTATTTAAACCTAAACTATTTCTACGGTTCAGTGAACCGTCGCGACTGATCAGTGAACCGTGATTTACTAACCAATAAAGCGGGTTAGTCATATTGAAATATAAAATATTCAAAACTAAGGGATCTTTGGAGCGACATATTAAAAAATTTATGTTGCCGGAAGAATAATTTTTGAGCGTCGCGGCGCCTAGCGTCGAAATGATTTTTTGTATTTCTACCCTACCTTCTTGTAAAGTAGGTAAAAATGCAATACTTTTTAAAATAATTTGTTTTTCTCGGCCGGTACCCAGAAAAACTCATTCCACCAGTTAAATCGATCGCCCTGTACACGGAATGCTTACTAATTATAATTATTTATCTCGCTCATCTAGTTATTATTTTCTATACCTACCTGAACGGTGTAATCGAATATCTCAATCAGAATACCAACCGATAGCATCGTAAAAATAAATAATGGTATACATATTACAATTTATCTGGATGGTATTAAGAAATAGAGGTTGGCATTTTTAAATGTAAATATTGTACCCCGCTAGAATCCAAGACACACATTACCTCCGGAGACAATATGCTCGGTTCGAGATGTAAGATAGCGGTGTTGCCAAATTTGGTAAATTTTCATCGTGCGTGAGATTATCATTTTTTATAAAGGGAGTTGTGTAAACGAGAATAATATGTTGAGAAAGACTGTGCGAAGGAACTATGTAAATAGGGTTGCACAACCGTATTGTTCTGAGGGGTGAAGTCCCCATGTGAACTTGAAATAGCCTGAAAAATTGCTGGTTCTTAGTAGACTAGAAAATCAGACTGAATTAATTCTTAAAGTAAATTTAGATACAATTTGTAAATTTCAGATAGATGATGAAAATACACGAAAACCCTATTTGATATAAACAACCTCCAGTGAGAAAGCAGGTAACTTGTGCCAGTAATAAAAATAGTATTTAGGTACTGAAATCTGAAGGTAACTTACTTTTACGTTATTCTGATTAGTCCTGTCGAACCCAAGAATTAATTACCCGTGGACAAAGGAATTTCCACATCATCAAATCAATTTTTTGATCAATAAAATTCACAAATTTCGCAATTCTTGCAACCATCGGAGTGCATTGAAAATGAATTAAGGAAATTTAGAACTATAGAGAGTTTGTAAAAGTTACCTTCTAATTTGAGAACTTACCATTTGCGACTTACAGACTTTGCCACCTTGTATATCACATTCACATGAGAGCTCAGATTCTCAAACTTGCAATTTGCAATATACGAATACGAATGCCAAACAATGCGCCCACGCCGCCCGCTCTACTCGGCCCCCACTACCTAACCATGTCGGTGTGACATGCTCATCGCGTTACACTTTTTATTGAAACCATAGACTTAATAAGAGGAGACCTCACGGTTCATTCATAAATAACCTTTTGTTTTGTATCAATCATTGGCAATGTGTATGACAAAGAATACCGAGAGAAAGAACGGCAAAATTCCGACTCCGTGCAACGTTGCAAAAGTTTTGGGAGAACTTGCTTCCGACGCCAAAAGGCGTACTGTTGGAAGGGTTGGGTGTGATAATAAAACATCAAAAAAGGAATTTTAAGAAAATCACTACTATACATTGCAACAACAAAAGCTTGTGAGATTAGAAATTAAATTAGTATCGGAGTTTTAATGTAGGGAATATAAATTGAAACTTGAACACTTAAAATTCTGAATTAAATAAAGGTGGTATACCCACTACATTACAAAAACTTATATATATATATATATATATATATATATATATATACAGTAGTGTAAAAAAGTATTTTTCAGTTTTTCAAAGATACTCAAACTCTGTATACAGGGTTCAATTACATTGAAAAGTGAAATATAATTTAAAATAAGAAAGATGTACATGGTGTTAGTTTTTAATTCAACTTTTTGTTTCAAGTTATTTGACTTACTGTTTTCAAAATAACTCTTAAAAGCCTGATAATGGTGATTTTCTCTTATTTTAGTATAAAGGATACCTTTAAAGATTACCTTGGTTACGCAATTGATTTTAATTTTTGTGTGCAAACGTTGCATGTTGGCTTCACACTTACCGAACATTATAGGTTTTTTAATTTGTTATGCAGCAAAGTGCTGAATGATGTCTTAGCTTCTTGCTTGGATTCCTGTTTTGACCATATTTAAGTATGTGTGCAATATGTAAGCAATTCCATAATATAATATATACATACTATATTCCGTAAAATTATAAGGAAGCCAGCCAGCACGCCCCTGAAAATCCGTAAATATGGCGTGACAAATATAGCGACCGAATAACCAAACAAAACTTGGCAAAATTTACCTGTGGAAAGACAGTTTTGAATATAAAGAATTCATTTTTCCATACACTTGACACTGATGCACCATTTTCTGAAGAATATTAATAAAATCCTTACGAAAAATACTGAAAAATTCACAAAAGCAAAATTCCGACTGCCAGCAACACCGCACAAAAGAAATACTATAAAATACTACGATTCACGTGCTTGTTAACAGTATCAATGAACATGCGGATTTGAGTAGGGAGCAATGATGCCTGTTCATTCCATTTTTGCGTTATGAAGTTAGTTTTTATCGCAACATTTTTAAGAAAATATGATTTATCTACTTAACTAGAAAACGGAAAAAAATATTTTTATGTAATATTTTAACCTTAACCCATAATCATGGTAGTTTAAATGTGAAAATATAAATTACACAATTGACAGTTTGGCAACAGTTTTTCGTACAATCATAAAGTAGACCTTGCAGTTGACCAGATAAAGAGTAAACGAGGGGATCTCTGATTGCTTTAAAATGTAAACAATTACATCTCCCTTGTCTTATAAATCTATGATTGAAACATACGAGAACCTTCGCGATCCTATAAGCATTTTCAATGCTAAAATGCAAGTTTCAGAAGAGATATGGTTTTGAGCACTTTATACGGTAATATTAAGGTTTCTTTCTTATACAATCACATGACTTATCTGGAAGATCTTCCCTTCGGCACAACCTCTGGCTACAACCGGCAACGTCGCCGAGCAGCACCGGTACCGACTGCGCGGCAATGTCGGATGAAGAGATGGTCCCGATAAGATGGTAGAAGGGCGATAAGGACGCGGTGCGATTTGAGATATCGCGAAATGGGATGAGATGGTATCAGATGATGACGCTGGCGGGCGACTCCATCGGTGGGGAGCGGCGCGGTATATGAAAACCCGATTGAGGTGACGTTACACACGAGAGACCGGAATGAAACAGATGTTAGGCCGCCACGGATGTACTTTTGTATGTAAAGCAGGGCCAAGTCTTTATTTGCGCTTGTTTGGAGGCAGCCTTCTGGGTCCTAAATTGGCCTACTTTCGATTTGAAGTTTCCGCAGTCGCAGGCAATTGTTTTCTACATAAATGGTTAAATGTAACCGCATCATGCCAGATATGCTAATTTAAAAAATAATATACATTTTTTTTACTTCGGTTAGGATACCGCTCAAAATATAAATTAAACTAGAAATGGGAGAAAATCGCTATCACGATTTTCGTTCCCATTTCTAGACCTACCGGGGGTCCCTTCGGGTGACAAATGCATCTAAAGTGATATTATTTTTAAGAAAATACATGTTAAAGAAATTTTGTATCTGGAATGATGATGTAATTATACTAAACAATTTTTCTTAATATTTTGATGAATTGTAAGGGTACTCTATTCTTGATGGTAAAACATAATAATTTTTTAAGTGCTAAAAGTAGAATTTATTTTTCAGTAAACATTATTATCAATTTTATCAATGGGACCAAAAATATTGTAGATATTTACTTTTGTAAGCTAAAATTATGAATTTAACAGACTGCCTTAATGAACGAATTAATCCCAAACTTTACCTGCAGAAAGAATAAAACCTACGGATAATGAAATAGAATGACTAAATGCTAATACTAATAAATAATTGGAATTAAAAAAATTAAAAAAAGTTTGTCTCCAGCGTGACTCGAACCAGCGAAATCAGCATCATGAAGTTTTGAATCCTACGACTTTCCCATTGCGCTACCACGCCTGTCGTCAAATATTTACCTTGAGACGTTTAAGTATGTAAACTTTACGTGTCAACCTGAAAAAATAATTTTTACCGATTTTCTAATTGGAAAAGCATTTCGCTTCAGTATTTTGGTAATCGGAAGTGTTTGGCAGTCAGTACTATTGATTCCGTTAGCAATATTTTTCGTAGGAAAATAACCTATCTGAAGTTTAATTAATTTGACAGTTTTCGTGGGTGGTGCTTGTCTCGTTAGTGCACTCTCACATCGGTAGACAAAATGAGAAAAAAGTTGAGACGGAAGCGACTCGAGATTTTCGAAGACGAAATAGACGTAGAAGGAGTCGACGTACGGTCTCGAAAAAAAATTTAAAAGGATTAGAGAAAGGACGGAACTTTCGCGTGAAGCGATTCTCGAAGCCCCAAAATTAGAAATAGAATCTAGGGAGTCCCGCGAAAAGTCGGTATTTCGGCGGGCGTGACGGGACCATTAGGCGCGAGGACAAACGCCGGTGCTAGCCGCATCTCTCTCGCCGAACGGCGATCGATGAAAATTTTGCAGAGGTTTTTTGAAAAGGCGTTTAAATTGGGAAAACGCGTAGGAAACGGGACGAAAATACCCCTACGCATTGGAGAAAGGCCGGGGGCGTCCTCCGGTGGTTCGCGGGGATCGTTCCGAGATCGCCCCTCGGAGGAGATAGCTTTGAAACTTTGTGGATTTGGCGACGGAATTTAGAGCGAGACAGAATCGACGCGTTTTAATATATATGGATTAGTACTTAATTTCATATTATTTGTCTGAAGATGCAGCATTTTAAAAACAAGAAAAGAGAAGCAGTGTATGTACAAAAGGACTTATTACAAAATGAATACGATTCATGAAAATATATAAAAGTCCACTATTAGTCACATAACGCTTATAGCAATGAAGTTACTTATTATACTGCCGAAAATGGCAACCTCAATCAATTGGTTGGTTGGCTCAATCAGTCGATTGGTATTCAATCTAACACGTGAAGATCAAATTAGTGTTCTTTTTTGATTTTTCCTCTATTAGTTCTGTTGCCTTGTTTTGGTCATGACTGCCTCTACCAGTAAAAATGTACCTGATTCTAGCTGATTTAGTGTGAAACATTACAGAACCAAAAACTTTTCCATCAACTAGAATATTTATGGAATCAGAACGCCGCTTGATAATTAAAACGAAAAACTAAGTCACTTTCAAGTGGTATTTTGTTGGTTTTGTTGAAAACTCGTGTTTTTTGGGCACATACCTTATTAAAATTATTGTACCTGGGTGTTATTGTAGTTGGAAGTAGACTCCCGTATTACAACAAATTGCTTTGAATTTTGACACGTATGATTTAATTTTAAGTTCAAATTTCCATCGCACGAGGGCGGATGCTACATTGGGGAAATGGTAAATTGGTCTGGTATTCGTTCTTCTATAATCGGAAACTTTTTAACCTCTCTATATACCTACATTATTAATATACCACTGTCAAATTGTTAACTATCTTTACGACTTAACCATTATCATATAGGCATATTTCAAGGACATCATGTAAAGGGTGGAACAAATTCGATTCGATTGCGGGTACCTCAGAAATTACTGGAGGTAAAAAATTACACGCTCTCCACGCAGGCTGGATTTTCCTGAAAATTTCATCTGTCAAGTCAGGGATTTTAAACCTTTATCTGTTTTTAAGTTATAGGGTGAATTACAGTTAATTTTTTGACATTTTCCACCATCTCTGCATGTCTGCAACTAAATAAGTCACGACAACGTAAAAACTACGCTGTATAAGTTTTTGGATGTGGTAGAAGGAAGTATAAATGCTCCGCATTAGGTTTTTATTAATTCTGTCTTTCGATGATTTAAAGTAGCTAATTGTGACTATGTTATTGCCATAAGATCATTAAATTTATTCAGATATCAGACACTGCATTATCCTCTATGGTTTGAATTTTGGATCATGTATAATTTTTTGAGAGAATGTATCAACAGCATTTTTTATTAAGAGAGTAAACGGGATACTAAAGTGGCTAGTATTGTAGTGGTAAAAAATATATCTTTCCAAGTACAACTTTGTTCACGTAAAATCATTGAATATTTATAGATAATAATCATCTATATAGATATTTATATTAAGTTTTTTGTCAGTGATGCTGACAGTGATTGGTTACAATTACAAATTCCCAATTCCATTATCTTATTCTCATTCAAATGCTGGAAATTTTTTTAACTCGTATTAATTCAAAGGCAGATATCAAACATCTTAATGTGTTTTTGTATAAATTTTATCTCTATCTATCTTAATGTAATCAAATTATAAAACTGTCATTGCTACTTATTCATAAAAAGAAGTGTTTATTTCTTATCTTCATCTATATTTCATTATATTTTTTAAATTGTACTACCTACACAAATAATTATCTCATTTTTTTCAGGTACGTATGCACTTGGTTGCCAAAAACTGTCTTCTTGCTGTAAGTAAAGTTTTACTGTTAGCTAAACCAATCATAGTATTTGCAAATCTTATGTAATCCTTATTTGTATAATTTCTACTTTGATTTTTTAGATAGGTACATTAGTTGATTTTAGATACTGAAATCAAAGACTGCATTGTCTGTAACTTATTGTGACCAAACTTTATGCTTAATCAGACATTGTTTTGAGGATACACAAAAGGCAAAATAAATTTTCAGTGTAGGTACAGTCCGCTCAGCTATAACCTTAACCCTATTCCCTATAACTAACGTTATAAGGAATCTTATGCAACGCTTATGGAATGTAACGCTTATCAAAATATATCAAGAGCTGTATTTTTTATTAAATCATACATTGTTTTCAATTATATAATACAATCATTTTAATAATAATTTAAACATTTTCTATTAAAGTTGTGCTGGGACCGTCTTTTAGTCTACGCTACTATCTATCTGACAATCATTGTCTAATTGAGTAATAGGAGTAATTCAATGCCAGTCATGGGTACATAGTTGGTGGAGTAGTTGTTTTCAGCACCTCGCCGTCTTTCTTAAAGACGATAGAGGTCACAGCTGTGATGATACCTGCAGAAAAGCAGGTCACTATCTGTCTGTCAATTCGACAATAATTGGCAGACGCATGTCGCATCATCGTTCATCGATTCCACTGTCTATGGCACTCTGACAAGCACAGAATGCCATCAGATAGAATGTGTGTCAAACCTGTCAATGTCTGGTAGTTGGTTTCGACGAAAGATGTGGCGGCCTTTATGGAGATGTAACTCTTAAACCATATTTTCATATTGTACCAATGCAAGTCTGTATCTTCTCTTGGAATGATCAACTTCTACGTTTGGAAGTTAAATCTCAAGTTTTTTAACAACTTTAGATCAACTGGTAAAATCTTTTTTCTTCTTAGGTGATAAGGCCACAATTATCAAAGCCAAAATGTTCTAGAACAATTTGTAAGGTGACATATTTTATACTGATTTTCGGTTTCTGATTTGTTTATATATTTCATTTTTTCTCATACTTTGTTTTAAGAGAATTAGGTTCAAATTTCCTGTTTAACGTTAATGTAATAAACTATTTTGCATCTATAAAAATAAAGGACAAATTGACAAGAGGATAATAGTGGTGATAAACACACCGTAGTGCCCCATTTGGGTCTTTGTTACTATCTGACAATGGACCTTTTCCACTAAATTGAATTTTACTATTTTATTAATATCAAACGTTATACTGGTACATAAGTAACGGTAGAATCAACCCAATTTATTAAAGAATTGTAATTAAGCGAAGTTATCCAAGTACAAAGTGACCGGTCTTCATGAATCATTTCAAACTGCGCGGTTCGCTGACATCACACACTCCAGTAGCCAATAAAATGAAGACAAGTTAAAGAACGGCTCCACGTTGCCACATACATATATTTTTACTTTTTTCTTGGCAGCGATTAAATTTATATTCTGGTAGTTTTGAAATGAAAATATATATTTTTAGGTGAAATATTCTCCACAAATTATTACTAAAGCAAATCAACATGATTATTTTACATTTATTCCTTGAGCAAAATAATTTTTAGGTATTTTTCTCTAAAGGTGACAACACTGCACAATCTATGATAGAATCAACTAAATGATGATTTGATAACTTAGGTTATAAAAACTATCCTTCTTGTCTTAATATTGCGCACTTCAGCACTTAAGAAAGTTCATATTTGTGACGTAGAAATCGTTAACCATTTCACTGTCAACTCTTGGAAGGTTGTCTGAAGCAGCCTTAAGATATCCCTCTTCAATTTTATTCATTTTAAATCAAATTAATCAAAACACAAAACGAAAGTTAGGTTAAGCACACTTCACTTGACAGAACACAAAATGCAAGGCAGCCAACAGACAACAACGAATTGGAGTATGACGTCAATGGCGCGTTATTTGAAATATATGGTAATTTTAACAATTTTTTCAAAATATACCTGGCGAAGAAAAAAATTTAAAAAAATACTTTTTAGGCATAACTAAGTCTATATTTTATAATAAGCGAATAAAAAAAAGATGTGGAAAAGGCCCATTATTGTCAAATTGACAGACAGATAACGACCTGGTTTCCGCAAGAGCCATTATTGCAGTAGGATGTTCTTTGAGGAGGACAATCCTACTTATTTTTTTGAAGGAGATGCCCAAAGCAACTACTCCACGGGCAATGTGCCCCGACTGGCATTGCATTACTCCGGCAGTTTCATAAGCGTCGCCACATCTTTCATAGAGACTAACCACAGACATTGACCGGTTTCGCGCTTATTATGCGCTCGTCAGAGTGCCATAGGTAGTGGAACCGATAAAGTTTACTAAGAACTAACTAACTTTCCTTTACCTAAGAAGGAAAAATATTTTACTAGTTGATCTGAAGCTTTCAAAAAACTTTATAGTTGATAACTTGGAGATGCCGGAGTAATGCAATGCCAGTCGGGGCATATTGTCCGTAGAGTAGTTGTTTTCGGCATCTCCTTCAAATAAATATATGATAAGAGGGTATCTCTGGAACTCACCCTGTATATATCTGATTATAGTACATCCATGTTAAAGGAGAATGTATAAGTATACCATCAGTCTTCTAGACCATCACGAATTTTTTTAACAAAGATTAACTGACTTCTAATTCCTAGAAACAGAAATAACAAAAAGATTCTACCTCTTTTTTTATTCACGTTGCCCTAAAATTGTGCGATTTCAACGGATGTCAATAATAAGGTGCGGGAACTGCTTAACTGTCCAGTGGAACTAGAAAAATTAGGTTTTAATGTGCTTTTTCAACCTCGATCGTCAGTTGAAGAGTTGTAAAAACGTAGGTAAAAATGCGTTTCACCACCAGCTTTTTGTATATTTCCTTAATCCATCGACTGACTTGAAAGGTTGTAAACGGATTACGTTTTATCATCAGTCAGATCAGATTCTACTCTAACAAAGGCAACATTAATACTTTTATTACGTGCGGCACACAGAAATTCCACAGTTTAGGAAAAACAGAATTACTATCGCTAGATGTTTATTCCTGATAAGATTGTAGTTATCAAACGAAATTATGATTACTGAAGAATACTATGAAAAAATTATCTAACAAAAATGTAGTAAAATTATCGTTGTAGTATATATTTTATATATTTGGATGGCTAGGCAGCGTGCTGCTGATTTTTATCGAGGTTGTTAGAATTTTTGTTGTAATACGAAGTACTTTAAACTTTGATTGCTGATAAATTTTAATCGAGAAGTGTTTAACATGTTATATCCTTCTATTTAAAGTAAACCTCACGAATAGTCAGTGAAAGTATTGCGAAGTCACATTTTTGACACCTTGTTGCATAAATCTCGGCATGCTTAATGACCCTTTAAATACATTTTGACCCTTTTATCGTTTCAATCGGCATTTTGACATAGCAAATTTGTGTCAAGTCTTTATGTAACTAAATTCGAATGTTGTTGCTTATTGAAAATTTGGATTATTGAGTACAAACCATAGTACCATCAGCCAATATTACTTCCACTAAAAAACTGTAAAATTTACAATAGAGTTTATTACCATAGCAATCATTGACTATTGATTTTTACTTCCTTCCGATCTAGAGATTGGAGCGGAAAAATTCAGTTATCCAAGAAATGATTTAACTAGAAACAAGTTCTTTTTTAGTTTATCAGTTATAATAAACTATTTATAAAGAAACAAAATTAACAGCCGTTAAAATAACAGTATCAGGAACTTTAGAAGTTGATATTTTATTGTAAATGTCTACCATTTGGTTGATTATTTTTTCTTGTTTTATAATATCCCTAATTAATTGAAAAGTTTGTGGAAAAACTGAGTTAGATTGATCTAAAAACACATTACAAGTGGTTATATTAAATAATGTTACAAAGTCATCTTAAAAACACATATTTTTTGAATCAGGTATTTTGAAGGTATTCGTCAAGTGTTTGTCATAATTAATAACAACTAGAAATTCAATGAATAGTATCAGATAAGCTCTTGGCTTAATATAGCTTAAATAATATCTTCTGTAAGAATCTTCATATTTGTAATGAAATGTCATAGAGTTCCATACCGACAATTCTGCTCTCGATAACAGATTTAAATAATTTTTTAAACGAAAACTGTACAGAGTGATTCACTTTCGAGTGTGTAACATGGGTATCTCGCTTATTATAAAAGATAGACTGTAGGTTTAAATTCGGCAAAGTTGCGGAATTTTGTGCTCAATAAGTTGGCGCAAAGAAAACCCCCATATCTGCTTTTGTTTTTGAGTAAGAGGCAAAAAACAATTTTTTCCGGTTTTCGTTTTCTGGCCATAACTTCTATATTTTTGAAAATATTGGCGTATCGTTTTCACATTATTAGGACACTTTCTTGAGACAAATACGATGACGTAAACCGTTTTTTAAAAAAATGTCACTTCTATTGTAAATCATCGTCAACTTTATTTTTTCTTATGGGCGCCATATTAATTTTTCTCATATTTGAATAAACCGATTTTTTCTGAATACAACAATATAATATATGTTAATATTTTCCTAAAAAATAAGGGAATTATGAAGGAAAATAAGATTTTTTTTTTAAATGTCTAGTTAGCCATGGCCATGACAGTCAATTCTTGACAAACCACAAATGTCACTTATAATTGCTATAAACTGCATCTGTGGAGTACTTTTTACATTGACTAACGATGTATTCAACCGAGAAGAAACAAGATATTATAGATATTTATTACAGATGTAACAAAAATTTAAACAGAATAGTTGAAGAATATTTAAACACATATCCTGAAAGACGACAACCATGCAAGAGATATATTACTAAACTGCACTGTAATTTAAGAAATTATGGCAGTTTTTCTACACCATGAAATAGGTATGGACGTATAATTTCTTAAATTACAGTCCAGTTTAGTAATATATCTCTTGCATGGTTGTCGTCTTTCAGGATTTGTTTTAAATATTCTTCAACTGTTCTGTTTAAATTTTTGTTACATCTGTAATAAATATCTATTATATCTTGTTTCTCTTCGGTTGTATACCTACATCGTTAGTCAATGTAAAAAGTACTCCACAGATGCAGTTTATAACAATTATAAGTGACATTTGTGGTTTGTCAAGAATTGACAAATTACAATGACAATGAGAATTGACTGTCATAGCCATGGCTAACTAGAGATTTAAAAAAAATACTTATTTTTCTTCATAATGCCCTTATTTTTTAGGCAAATATTAACATATATTATATTGTTGTATTCAGAAAAAATCGGTTTATTCAAATATGAGAAAAATTAATATGGCGCCCATAAGAAAAAATAAAGTTGACGATGATTTACAATAGAAGTGACATTTTTTTAAAAAACGGTTTACGTCATCGTATTTGTCCCATGTTACACACTCGAAAGTGAATCACCGTGTACATTATATTTGAGAAACAAAGTGCCTAGCATTCTTGCAAACAATGCAACATGCCTTAGTTATTTTCAAGATTTTTGGCAGTAGTAATTTGTTTATGTAGATCTTCCATTGGAAAGCTGTGAGTTGTAAGCTGTCGGTAAATTTTATAAAACTATTTTAAATCATCTTCAAAATGAATATCAAAAAGATACATGTCACAATACTGTAATAATAATAACATTAATAATACACACAAGGATTAGCCCAAATCACAAGGACAGACTGAAACTTGTGTGGGGGAGGGGGCGACATATATTTTACATCGGGAACGACTTATGTTGGTAAGTCCTAACCAACATTCAGTGCTGGGCAGTAAAACATCAACTGATTTTAATCTCTCACATTAACACGAAGTTGACGTTTTTTCCATATTAGGCACACAAGGGTGGATGGTTGCCAACTCATACCTACGAACAGGCCTTAATATACGATTAGACAATTTAAGTAAAAATGGTCCGGCGGAATGGGGATTCGAACCTACGATTTCTGTGTTAAGGGATCGACACACTAAACTCTGAGCCACCGACCCGATAGATTTAAGATGTAATAATTTATCCATTTGATAAATATCCTTTGCTTAAGCTGAAATTATTAAAATATTTCATTTCTAATATTGTATCCTCGAAAGCGGTTGGAACCTTTGGTTGTGTGAAGATAACACTGACATAGTTTTCCACTTAACACCAAAACAATATACTGCACTCGACGCGCGTTTCGTCAACCAAGTTGCCGTCATCTGGAGATGATTAAAACTAAACCTAAGAAGAAAAAACTGTAGTGCCACTTAAAGGTAACTTTTCTATTCATACAATAGTGATTGAAGTCGCAGTTTTGATGAAATATTTTGTTGAAATCTTCTGAGATGTTGGATTTTGGGTAATTCACTTTTTATGCCGGCCTCTACACTAAAAAACTTCTACATTTCATGGTAATTTTATTACAAAAAGAGCCCAAGCTCGAACATGGAGAGAATACATGCCTTCTCTTTGTATGTAACTGATATTTTATTTAACATTGTTAACCAATCTTTATCGCTCCGGGAAATCTCGTACCTTCTTCCCTGGCAACACGATATTAGATATCAAACAAGCTATCCTTGATTTTTATTTTTGTTCAGATTTACAGCTGCAGATTATAGATTTGACGCGGGTACATGTTTTATTTTATGATGCATTATTAAATGTAGCGTCTATAAATATTGTTGTTTGACGTCCAAATTAAGTAAAAATAACCTATCAAAAAAATAAGTATAATTGATATAATTGACTACTTGACTATTTATGATATTTTATTCTGCCACACTTTTGGAAATGTTAAAAAATAATTATATTATCAAGAGGCTCCACTTAATGAAAAATAATTTCTAAAATTGTTGGTTTTTGGGTCTAGGGTTTACTTTTCTTGTTTTTTATTTATTTTGAGATGTGTGAAATAATAATTGAAACTTGAAAAGTTGTAATAATATCGAAATAATACAATATAAATAGTTACGGAGCTTATGCAATAAACATGTAAAATAAAGATAATAAAAATGTGAGACATTTGTTTAAGTAACATTAATAGCAATGCTTTACCTGAAATATTTCTAGTCAATTCTAGTCACTTTTCCGCTTTCAATTCAAAAATTCAAAAATGTCTTTATGCCATGAAATGAGTCCCTAAATCTTTAATACATGAAAATACTATATATTAAGTTTTAATTTATGGTCTTTTGTATTATAGATAAACAAGACTATTTGAATTATTGTCTGTGTTCTGTATTTTAACATTGTTGAAAATAGTGTCTATTGTCTTTCTGTCGACACATTTTGTTTCTTAAATAAAGAACATTTTATTATCATGTTGTCGAAGAACGAGTTATGAATCTTCAGAAAGAGGGCAGTGACCTCTTAAAATTCCTGAGATACTTCAAAACTTCGAAATTTTCAGCTGTCATATGGACAGTACTAAAAACCTTACTCTCAATTTTAAAGTAGACATTTTTGGGGTAAATTATCTATAGGTACACATTTACATAAAAAATGTTCCATGATTATATTATATGTTATATGTTAATATGGTATACAGTGCGGTCGTAAATAGTCCCCCCCTCCAGCTAAGTTTCGAACCAGATAAGATAGAGACACCGGACAAAATCTGAATGAAATGGCATGAAGTATACTACTTTTTAGATCAAAATTAAAACTGCAGTTTTCAAAGATGGCGCTAGGGGCGCCATCAACTTTAAAACTTTAAATGGCAAGGGTGGTCATGTGATACCTCATTTGAAAGGCTTTCTAATTCTCTATAAAACGGTGGCTTGATTTTTAAATTTCATTAACTAGTTCCGGAGTTATGAGCGTTTGAAAGTTATTTGATAAGTATGGCGAATTATGATATAAAAATTTCATTTGTCCAGAAACATTTGGGAATGCACGTAGAGAATTTGGGAATAGACTATTTTATTGCCAAGAAGTGCTGGGAGAACAATTTGAACATTTATTATAACATAACATTTATATTAGAGTTATACCAATTTCTTTGCTATTACCTTTATTTATTTATTTCCTTGTTTGTTTATTTCTTTAATTTTTTCACGTATTATTTGTGGTTGGCTTAGTAATAAAATATTCATCCATTTAAAAATCTTTACTAACGACATTTCTGTGCGAAAATTAAATGAAAATGAGATAAAATCATTTATTCGCCATATTTATCAAATAACTATCAAGCGCTCATAACTCCGGAACTAGTCAATGAAATTAAAAAATCAAGCCACCGTTTTATAGAGAATTAAAAAACCTTTCCAATGAGGTATCACATGACCACCCTTGCCATTTAAAGTTTTAAAGTTGATGGCACCACTAGCGCCATCTTTCAAAACTGCAGTTTTAATTTTGAACTTAAAAGTAGTATACTTCATGCCATTTAATTTAGTTTTTGTCCGGTGTCTCTATCTTATCCGGTTCGAAACTTAGCTGGGGGGGGGGACTATTTACGACCGCACTGTATATGTTACATAATATGTTATATGGTTATATATGTTATATATATAACAGATGGCTCGGCCTCGTCTCTTTTTTTTCAATAATATTATCAATAGATTTAAATCAGAGCCGTATTGATAATCTGAAGGGATGTTATTATTATTCATTGTAGATTTTGTTACCTTTGATCCCATCCTGGATTGGGCAAAGCATAGATAATTTATCAAATAGAATGATATTGAAATTGTTATTGAGGGTATAATAGATAAAACATATTTATCAAATAAAACCTACATTCCTATTTATAATTTTATTTCCTTAGTATTAAATAATTTTTGTGTATCTATACTCTTTATCAATAAAGTAAGGACTCTTTATAATATATCTCCTTCAGCTGTTTGAACAAAAACGCTTAAACGCTTTATGTTTGCTTTCTAGAGGTACATTTTCTAGCAAGAGCTGCTTGTCATTGCCAGTTCTCTTTTTGAAACTATGATCCCCTATTGGTACAGATAAGGATAAAGTTCACAAGTCCATTGATTTACGAATAGCATAAAGAAAATAGTAGATGAAGATGTTTCTGATGTATCGGATATATCTTATTTAAGATATATCTGTTAAAAAATATAGACTGAGTAGAGGAAATGAGATGGACAGTTGTTTACTGCAGAAGTTGGGCTGAGGAAGTTACGCCCTCGAGTCAACGGTTATTATCATGAAAAGGATCATTAATCGATCATGATCGTTAATCGCCTTTACGTAAATTTTTCTCATACTGATCAATCTCACTCACTCAATCGGTTTTTATAATATAGTAGATATATTTAGCATAAAGTAAATTTACCGTACTATCGTAATAATTAAAAAGAAATGAAAGTCGATACACCTTTCTTCACAATTATTTTTAGTGATGCTAAATGTACATTTCGAGTACTATGTATTCATCGTCAGAAGCTTAATACTATAACAAGTTTTTAATAAAATGGCCTAATTTATATACAAGTAATAGTATTTATTTGTATGATATTTATTTAGATATCCTTTCTATGCAGGTAGTAAAGTTCTAATTTCGGAATACCTAAGGACAGGACTAAGGGCTTTTTCACTTTGTAACTAGGTACTATTTTATTTCCTTATTTTACTATACAG
Source organism: Pogonocherus hispidulus (assembly GCA_963924545.1). Lineage (NCBI taxonomy): Eukaryota > Metazoa > Arthropoda > Insecta > Coleoptera > Cerambycidae > Pogonocherus > Pogonocherus hispidulus. The sequence continues at coordinate 79,693,659 of OZ004694.1, forward strand.
GGTATTAAATCTAAAAGACTGTTAGACAACTGACTCAAAACAAAATTAAATAAAGAATTTTTGTACTTTTTCATCTGTATGGTTTCTAAGATATCTAGATTGTAGCAAGTGCTTGCTTTTTTAAAGAGGAAGTACAACTGTCGTATCTGGTCTGGGAATCATCCAAAAGAAATTCATCAAAAGCCATTACATCCTCTTAAGTTGACTGCTTGGTGCGCATTTTATGCTGAAGGCGTCATAGGGCCTTTTTTATCTTTCGACGATGCTGAAAATTCACTTACGGTGAATGGAATTCGTTATCGCTCGATGTTGATTAATTTTTGTGGCCTGAAGTCGATGCTATCGACTTGGCGGGTAAGTGGTTACAGCAACATGACACCACTTGCCATACTGCCAATGCAATGATGGCTCTAGTGAGAGAAACGTTCGGTGAGTCGATTATTTCAAGAATTGAACTAGTCAATTGGACACCTTGGTCATGCGACTTAACACCTCTAGGCTCTTTCCTGTGGAGGTATGTTAAGTCGCATATTTACAGTAATAAACTAGCAATATTAGCGTATTTGCTTATATACGGGCCGATTTGTGTCTAAAACTGATGGAAAATTGGGTTCAACGGATTAATTCATGCTGACGCTTTCGTGGAGGACATATAGTAGTAGTAGTATGGGGCGGCCAAGGCCTGGCAAGTAGGCCACAAGCGGGCCCTTTTTGCCTAACCCTGTCGCCCCCTACCTAACTCCATCACCTCTTCCCTCGTCGAACCTTCCCGACCTTCTAATATTGGTCAAAATATCGGTCCATTCAAGGGAACTAACCTCTTCCCCTTGCAACTCCCCAGCCCCCCAGATGTCGTGTCTCAGTTTGTCAAAAGCCGCGCATTCTGTCAAGAAGTGGGAAGGCGTTTCGTTGCCCTCCCTCCACTTTGGGCAGTTAGGGTGGAGGACATGTAAATTTGTGTTCCACAAATAATGGGATACTCTTACAATCAATATTCTTACATCAAGATAGGAATTAATTTCAAGATAGGAATCATAGTTTTTGTTTTATTCAAAATTAAAGATGGGTCGCTCTTAAGGAAAAACCCTTTATATTATAACATAATTAATTTTAACAGTTTTTTATTTGAAATACTGTAGTTTGAACAAGAAATCAAGCTCGCCTCAGGAATACGTTTACAAACAATTATACGATGTCTAAATGCCTTAATTCAGCCCTGCTTGAATAAGCTACAACGAAATCGTAATCGACAGGTGAGAAGTGCTGCCCAAATACCAGTCACTGGAAAGCCGTACGAAAACATGCACGAAACTGGAAGGCGAGACCTTGCAAAAAAAATCCGAACATGATTGAACGCCTGTGGAATCGCCGTGTTCGATCTCTGGCGCGTTCTGTTACGTTTTTTCAGCACGAGTGCCTTGCCTATACGGAGACGTATATCCTTAAAACAAATCTTACATATTTTTATGGCGATATCGAGATAGGCCACGACCGAGAGAGAGCACACCGAGCATATCTGCAGGCGCTCGAGAACGAATGTGGGCGTTGTAAAGGCACGTCGTGAGTCTGCAAAGATATCTATTAACAACGGCCCTGGTAATTTATCAACGGCGATCTGATTAGAGGCTATCGGTCTTGTTAGGCCGGGCCGATCGTGCAATACTGATCCAAGTGATGTCGAACAATGAGGCTGTCCGGCACTCGCCAACCTGATTGAAATTTCTGTACAAACACCCGGTGAAATTCATTCCCGGAGCGGATTGGATGACTGTACTAGGTGGTCTAGCTAGTGCTAGTGGTTGCCCACAAAGAAGGAACGCTCAGTGGTATGTACAACCGAACATGGAATTTGTTAACTGGAAACTATTCAAACATGAAAGTTAAAGTGAATTTATGTCTATTCTGTCCTTTCTCCGACAACGCCCAACCCGATATCCTGCTGCCTTACATTGACCTGTTCAACTTCTACAGTGACTGATTGGTATAACCATCTGGATGCAGTTTTGGTCGTTCATATAGAGGATGTATGATTCTAAGGATCACATCCACACTGTATGTATAAGCTGTCTCTCTCGACCGATTGCATTGTCTGTATATTTCCTCTGTATTCTATACAGTGACGATAACTGATAACAGTTTTCTGTTCGGAGGGTTATGACTATACGTAGCTGATTACTTTTAATGAGAACAGTTCCTCCGTTTTTTTTTTCGAACTTTAGACATAGTGTTCTGATTCTGATTTTCCCTTGTTGATGCCTGCTTATTATGTTTCAATATTTCTTTGTGCTGATCTTGACTTATTCCCTTGTTTACCCTCGTACAGTGGTAGTTTTATCAGCTTATATCACCTGCTTCTGGCTCGATATATATGGAGGTGATGATTCTTTTTTTGCTAACTCATCATTACTCTCGCTCCATGAGTACCTAAGTACCAACAATTGTGTTACCTGATTATGACCAGTTAAAATTTTGTAATTTGTCTCTCTTGTTCTATATCAAAGCTGTTTGAATTGTATGTTTGGGTATTTATATGCTGAGGGGAACTATAAATATTGATGAGTTTATTTTTCTTGGAAACTCAAAGAGTTTATGAATGGAATTCAGAAAATATTTATTTAATAAATCTCTACAAGAATGTGTTTGTAGTTAATTAATTGATTCTTGAAACATTCCATTAGATTAGATTAGATTTATATAGGAGTCGGCCCCCTGGCCTGGTCCACCGCGACCTAGAAGATCTATTGTGGCACTCCCAACCTATTTAAAGCACTCTGTACTGCTTTGTCCTTTGCATTCCACAGCCTTGATAGAGACTCCACAGCCTTGATAGAGGCTCTTCCATGTAGCTATTGGCTCTTGGTCTTCCTTCCCCAAGTATTTGAAATCTCAGTCTTGTCAGGCCCTCGCACTGGCACAGTACGTGTACTGAGGTTCCCTCTTCTTCTTGACAGAATCTGCAAGTTGCATCTTCTGACAGAACCATAAGATTCATGTGCTTATTTAGCCTACAGTGTCCCGTTAGGAGACCTACTATTATTCTGATGGCCTTTTTATTCTGGCCTAACAGATCTGCTGTGAAATCAGGCGTCCGTTCTTTAATTAATAGCTTTGCCTGTCTCAGTTGTGGCAGATTCCTCCACCATTCTAGAGATTTGTTTCTCATCCATTCCATAGAGACAAACGTTCCGAAAATTGTCTTATTTCTCTAATATGTGCACAAGTATCATACACAAGTTGTAATATAATTAATCAATACAAACAGTTTCTTTGTTTACCTATTTCCTGTTGTTTACCTGTTTACCTAACAGTGTAATGTTGATAATCTTGAAATGAATCTGTTGCCTTGACTGATGTCAACTTGCTGGCGAAACGCGTGTTGAGTGCAGTATAGTGTTTTGGTGTTATGTAGAAAACTACGTCAGTCTTATCTTCACACCAAAGGTTCCAACCCCTTTCAAGATGCCTTGACTGCAAATACTGCCTTGTGGCACTCCGGAATAAAATATTTTCAACTATCACAGTTAACTTTGGTTCACTTTAGGTATCTTGTGAGTTTAGTAGAGTTGAATATGGTAATATAGATATTATTTAATTTCCCAGAAGAAGATTAGGTGTCTATATATTTGTAGATGTTTGATTGATGCCAATGTTCCCTATCACATTAATAATAATTTTATTATTGATTAACTTCTTCGTAATTAATGGCAGATAAAGAATTATAATCAGTACACCAATCACCTTACAATAAAAATATAAAATCCTTCCTATTGTCCTTGAACAATTTAATATAATGCTTTATACTTCTTACATTTTTTATTTTAATAGTATAGTCTATAGACACGTAATCAAGATTTACATGTAATAAAACTCCTGGCACAACTAATTTTGAAAAATGGGAACTCGTATTTCTCAACCAAGGCTAATTGATAAGTCATGGTAGATGTCTTAATGGAAACACGGCGTGGCGAGAGAAAACAGGTGTAGTATCAGAAAATTAAAGTATGATTTAGTTGAAAACAATAGTGGGTGAGAAGACTAACAATACCTCGGGCTGAGAACCAACCAGCGCTGAATAATAGATAAATCGAGAGAGAATATAATGCAATCTGTAGTCGTTCATCGGCTGGATTTAGCCCCAGCGCTTTCTACATCTACACTGCAAAAACCTCACACTAACGTTATTACCTTTTGTTCCGCCTCTTTGGCAGATAATACGTACTCGTCTCGTGCACTGCTCTAGACGTCATCGTTGATTAATAAAGCGCTGGGGTGGATTTTTCGATTCTCGCCTTCCAGTCTGTTCATTCATCGTGTTATCAGTTGTGTATCCAATGCTGATTGAAATATTTCATCTGGAGAAATTATGATGAACCGAGCATGTTCTTGTAGTATACGTACCTTCTCAAACTTTATCGGGATTTCGCTACTTCTGAAAAATAACAATTCCCAAATCGAATTGGCAAAATGCAGATGAACTTCATGAAGGAAAAGTAGTTATTTCATTCAGTAGTACATGTTACCCGCAGCACTCATGTCTTTCGACCCATTGTGCCTGCCGCTAGTCGAGAGCTATTGGAAGAGACCCATGCTATGTGCATAGGCAAACACCCGTTCTAGGGGAAGCTCTCTAATGTCCTGGGGCAGGAGAAATGCTGCATCCAGATGTTCGTCTCTTGACCATGAGGCAGGCACAGCGACAGAGGATGTGCATGGAGCCCTCGTCATCGTGTCCGCAAAACCTGCACCTTCTAGTGTCATTAAGGGCGATAGTGTTAAGGTGCTTGTTGAGATGTCCGTGACCTGTCAGCAGTCCTGTGACAATCCTTATGCGGTTACATTCAGTAGTACATTCAAGAACGGAATTATAAGACTAACGAGACGGAATCCTATGTCTAAATGAGTTACTTCACTTAACATTAATTTTAAATTCCTGTACAGAGTATTTTATAAATATTAGTAGGCGATTCATTAGGTTACTATAAGAGTCAATAATTCATGTACGTGGTAGGATTTTAGTCTTCATACCAACGATAATCTGGGTCATCTTCTAAAATTATGGCCTCTTAAATTATGTAGGGATATAAAAATGAAATAGTTTCCATTATGGTGTATAGTTAACTTATTTAACCATTATTTTCAGTATTATCAATAAGTACTTCATCACTTTCAGTATATACACATTTTTTTTCGAGTTTTTTTTATAAAAATATGTTTTTTATTTTAATCACCGACCATTCTTCGTGTACTAAAACCAGGCATTACTAATAAATCTGAAATTATTGAAAAGGTTTACTAAGTAACTAATTCAGTCAGTCCTATTCAATTTCTAACCTCATAAACCTGAAAGAGATATTTAGAACTTATTTTCAGATGTAACAAATTCCTTAGATGAGTTTATCAATTTGTAAAATGAGCTTATTTGATGTAGAACTGAATTTAGTCTTTTATCTACTTCAGATAACGCAATTCGGAATCATGATTAAAACCATATGGACCAAATGTACACGGCATTATCACACATCTAATACATGACCAACTTAAACATGTCGTTCATTTGTGAATGGTATAATTATAAAAATGATTGGTAACATCCTGCTTTAATATGCATTAAAAAAACTTTTTCTGCATCTACAAATATCGAGATTGGATTCTCTAGTTTACTCCTAAAGTATAATTAAGTAACAGCGTGCGAAAATGATGGAATTTTCTTCACCGGATATTCCTTAGGTTAGAAAATCCCTTTGTAGTTTTGCGCCAAAAGGAAACATTTTGGAATACGTCTTCTAAAACATATTACTCATGCTCTTGAGGCCTTTAAATGGCAAGTAATATCCAACTTTTATTCAATAACACTTCACACTCCATAAACTGAGCGAAAAAACTTGTTTAAGCCGTAAAACGTCAACACTGTTCAATGAGGAGCGTGCAAAAGCAATTGAAAAACATGAATACATCCCATAAGTAATAAATTAACTCATTTTAATACTTGAGGTTTCTTAATGCGAAGCCAGGGGGCATTATTAAAGCAATCGCCCTTGCTAAATTGCTCAATTCTAAAGGAATAGGATTCTGAGTACAAGCCACCTACATGGAAAGATATCATCTATAAACTGGTTTCCAAATTATTATCCCGTAAACACTAAAACAAACAAGACCCGTTCGGACGTGGTTTGATGGTGATTTAAGCTGATACGGTATATAAAGTGTTTCCTAAAACGTGGTATTATGAATACAGTGTGTAACATTGAAAATTTTTAATTGGAATTTCTTTTAGACAAAGAATTATAACATATTAAAAAAGCGCATTTTGCAGATTCAAATATGTGACAAGTTTAAAAAACTCAACCTCTTTACTACATTATATCGTTTGTAAAATATTATAAAAGCTCCTTAATTAAATGTATTATATTGTTTATTTATAAGGCTTAATCTTGCTCATTTATCCTTAATCCTTTATAGGATGCTGAATATAACTCTGTCAATAAATATGGTACCATATTTTCCATTTTTCCATATTTTCCATTTTTTCCAGTTTATATCTAATTTCTTTCTTCGATTGCTTTGAATTTGTATTTCTGTATTTCCAGTTTTTAAATTCATAAACAAATGTTACTTTATGCTAAGTCTTTATTACTTTGACCTTCAAATACAAATTTACCTAGTAACCAGAATTTTAGTAAAAAGTATCAGCACTAGATCTTAGGAAAAAACTGAAAGTATAGATTATATCTGGTTTCAAAGTTAATGAGTCTCAAAATTAAAGCTTTTCAGAAATTTAAGTTTTTGTGGCTTTCTTTTCAGGCCATCCAAAAATAGACATTATGGTTTATACCTAATACTCTTAAAAGGTGTAAAGAAAAAGTAAAAAGAAGAAAAGGTGAAATAGAAGCAAAAAATTATCCTTCTCCAAGATTGGTCAGTTGTTGAAGGTCCATAAAAATGAAAGATTTCCTGCTTTCTCAAAGTGTTATTTCGAAAGTTTATACACAATTTTCGTTGAGAAACAATTTTCGTCAGAAATTTAGTGACACCCAGTATATAAGTCAGCATGGGGCCGGATTTTGTGTCAGTCAGTTTGGAAATATGACCGTGATGGATGTGCAACACTCACCTCGTGAGAACAGCGCTGGTTTCTGTTCTGGACAGTCTATCAGAGATAAGGCAGATCAGATCTTTATCTGCGTTTGCCTGGGTTGCCATTAGCACTTCGAAATTCCTTTTGTGTCTTCAGGTGACGTAGTTATAGTCTGGAATCTTTCTGGGTCGTTCCAATTAGTTATAGTATCGTTAGCATATAATTGGATTATATGGGTAAATATTTTTTTAGGCAGGAAATATAGAAATAATTATATATCGTAGTTTTAATGTAATCACTTTAGAACTGATCCATGTAAAAAAAATTCTGAATGAAGTAATAAGGCTATAATTCTAAAATTTTCATTTAATGAATTTCAGATATATTTAACATTATTTTTAGACATTTTTAGACAAGCAGGTCGCCGCTGTCTATCAATTTGACAATAATTGTCAGACAGATAGTAGCAAGGGCCCAAAGAGGGCACTACGGTGTGTTTCTCACCACTACTATACCTATACTTTCTGTACAGTAACCAACTTTTTTTATTTTAAAAAGCAAACGTTACGGAGCACAACAATTTGAAAAATTTCAATTAATTGTTCTTGGTATCTAACCTCAATAACATTTTATGAGAATTTGATTTATGTTAAAGTTTTGATTAATGTAAATAGTCAATATTTTAGTTATCTAATGAGAATATAAGAAATACCACTTTTGGCGTTACAGTTTTAACTTATGAATATATTAATTTATAATAGAATAAATAAATCGCTTAAACAAACCTTTTTAACTTGTACCTGTGTATTCTACTGACAATACAGACAGTGTAGAAAACAAAAATTCTTGTTGAAACAAATCTTACATTTACCAGCTTTAAAACAAGCCGAACTGTTTCAGCCACACCCACCGAACAGATTTTATTACATTGGAATTGAGAAACGGCATTATCTGCATATAAATTGTTCCAACCGTGGCTTTTATTGTTCAGAAATAAATTTAATTAAGCTACAATTTGTTAACAAGCTATCGTGTTACAGTTAAACTTTATAAGCAAGTCGGTGACGTGTATAAATTGGCTTTCAGAGTGGCAATAGGCTGGGTAGATTCGAGATTATCGATCTGGATCGAATGATTGATTGAAATTTAAACTCTGCTCCTTTAACGAGGTTTAACTACTACACGGAGAAAAACGTTTTATTGAAGTGCGGAGTTTACTTTTAATGATCCTATGAACTCCTGTCTTAGTAATAACTGCCAATTTATGCAGTACATGGGTCATAGATCTGAATAGTTTAATGCTCTTAGATAGAGATTATTTCACACTGTACTTTTTAAGAAGTTTTAATGGTAAACTTTGTTACTTTTAGATATAGGCAGATGGTTTAACCTACACATATTCTTTTTTTTTATATATATATATATATATATAGATCCTGAATGTAGACTTGAAGTAAATTGTGTAGAGTTCTAAATTTTCTAGTGCAAACAAATTAATAACTATTTCATTTATAATGATAAGAAAAAATTTGGTGTTCTAAAAATAGTTGAATATTAATATCTTGGTAATACAATGTTCAATAATTATCAGATTCTTCAGCTATCAGTAGTTACTAGTATTTAGTACGAACATCTTTTTGTGATTTCACTATACTATATCTATATTTACGTATAGGTACAGGGTATTCGCGTATATTTTGACCCCTACCTACAGGGGTTATTAAGAAAGTTAGGAAAAAAGTTTAAATACAAAAGTTGTTTGGTTTTTCACGTATTATCTTTTGGCTAGGTCGAAAAAAAATAGAATGTCGTAAATTTGAGGAAACCAATTGAACCTAATATTTTTAAATGGGACACCCTGTACAATTTTACACGCTTGGGTAAACATTTTTTCCTGATTTCAAAAATATATATTTTTTGACATTTGCACTGACAGTTTTCGAAATCTTTAATATTTAATATTTGCAATAAATCATAAAAAAAATATTAAAAAATGAAAATATTAGAAAATGTTTAAATAACTGAGGAGGTTACATCGAAAAAAAAATATTTATTTCATTTTATAGATATTTTTTATTACTGTTGGTTTCTACTGATAAATATTTTTAGTTCTTTGTATTTTTTGTATTTTTTTATTGTACTCGCTGTCGAATATTTCGAAAACTGTCAGTGCAAATGTCAACAAAATATATATTTTTGAAAACATGAAAAAAAAAGTTTACCCAAACGTGTAAAATTATACAGGGTGTCCCATTTAAAAATATTATGTTCAATTAGTTTCCTCAAATTTAAGACATTCAATTTTTTTTTCGACCTAGCCAAAAGATAATACGTGAAAAACCAAACAACTTTTGTATTTAAACTTTTTTCCTAACTTTCTTAATAACCCCTGTAGGTAGTGGTCAAGATATACGCGAATACCCTGTACATCATTATTTTTATATCGAGTCTATTATCTGTAATTCTTAATGAAATAGGCCACGTTTTTATTTTTGTTTCTAATCTGTATCTACTGTATGAATTAAAGCAATTAGTAAATGTGCTTTTTTTACAAACCATGTGTGGGCGACTCGATGACGTCACTTCCATATCTTCATTCTTATAATACTTGTATTTTGATAAATAGTTATTTATACTGTCCTATGATACGTTCGTCCAAATCATTTATACCTACGTATGAATAAAGTTCAATAAATTATGTGGAACATGTAAGGTTATTCGTTCGAATCGATATATGATTATTTTGTGCTGCTTTAACTGCTGTGGCGTTACAGCGTGAAGTTGGTAGCGCCAAACGGTTGGCCAAACTTCTTTGTTTGACGTGTACAAATTATAATATTCTGGAACAAATTAGAACGAATTCAGAACAAAATTTTTCCCCGATTCTTAAAACGAACAGTTGATGCGGCGCTGCAGCGTGAAGTTAGAAACGCCAAATGGTTTCCGCTTAAATTGCTTTGTTTGACCGGAACCCATTTTAATATTCAGGAACCAATTAGAACAATTGAGAACAAATTTTTCCCCGAATCTTAAAAGATCGGTGGATGTGGCGCTACTATCTTCACACCTTAAAAGGAAGTAGTTATGCCAAACATATCATTCAGGAGAAAGACGCAAGACGGTCACTTTCGCTAATTCTAGTTCCTGCTCTGGTCTTTTCCCAACTCTAGTAACACTATATGAAATATCAATAATAAGCAGATCCCGTGAAGTCGTCCCACCGTTTTTGTACTGTCTTTCAGCTTCCTTTAACTGGCCAGAGGTATTTAGCCTGTGGAATCCGATTAGGAAAACAGCAGTGAATCCTAACAAATGATACATTGCCGCTTACCTAATCCCCTAATCAATCAATCAGTATTAGAATTTACTCCATATTATCTATCACCAAAAAGAAGCGATTGAAGAATTGTGTCCTCCGCATTTCACAAACTTAATATAGACATCTCCGACCCGTCAATCAGCCGCGCGAAAACCCCGAAATAAATCCATCCATATTCGAAATTGATTTGTAAGCTTCCAAGTCGGTGACGCGTCCCGATTTTTTGGGAATGATTCCAAGAGGACGCCGAGATGCGAATGAGGGGTTCACAAGGGGGCACACTGTGCCGCCGCGAGATTTTGCCGCTATCATTTTTCCACACGAGTAGTCGGTCCGCCGCTGCCAAACTCCGATAGCCCGCCGGTGGCGCGGTCGCCTTGCGTCCTGCTGATAAGGACCGCGTGCGCTGCGGAGCGGGAGACGGGGGCGGCACCGCCCCGGCGTTGCTCCTGTCAACCCTTCGCCGTCGAATGCTGGATGGCTGGCCGGGTGGCGTATTGCCATTCTGTTGTTTTACAAACGAAGAAAATCGTTTCAAAATTTTACGAGCCACCCGCGCTATAAGGCTTCGGGCAAAAATACATTTAAGAAAATGGAAATTTGTTTGAATAATTTCTTCCATAAACATTGTACTGTATAGGGTTTTGCACGCAACATTCTACCCCCCTTAACTTATTTATTTTTTTATTTAGAAAAAGAAACATGTATCTGTGAAACAAAGCTCTATCAAAAAATGAAAAAATTATAAGTGGTTATTGTTGTTCCACTATCGGTTCTTTTATTGCTCTTACTAGTTCTTGTTATGTTATTTATTGTCCTGGTCTACTCTTGTAAAAGAGGCAAAATAAAATTTTGATATTGATCTGTTTTGTTTGTTTTTTTTTAATTTCTCACTCATTAAAAAATAATCAAGCCAATTTTATCGGTCTGCTGCAAATTACTCGTACTTCCAACCATACTTTGAAATCGATTTTACTTAAAAACGCTGCATCGTATCGAAATTCGATAAGAGTCGCTTTTTTTGTAAAAAATTCTAGAATTTTAGAATTTTACATCAAATCCTGAAAAAACTGACAGAGGAAAAAGTTGGGGGTAGTTTTTACCCCACCCCCTCAAATGTTGACCTACTCCTGAATGCATTTTTGGAATTCTAATAACATCACCTTCTTGAAAATAGAAAGATTAGTAAACACCTAAAATTTCAATTTCCTATCTTCACAAGTTTCGGAACTATTTCATAAAAACCATCTTCAGGGGTGCATTTTTAAAAGGCTCTAGCTCCCTTAGGAAGCATTTTTTGATCTATGTTTATCAAAAATTGCTTTTTTCCTTAATTTTCAAGGTCGAATCCAGAAGTGAAGTTTGCCAGTCTAATTTTGGGCCACCCTATATATTCCTCATAGGTAGGTACCCAATACACAGTATAGCAAACAATTATTATTAATAATAGCTCCTGTTATCAAAATTTTATTAGACCTTAAGAAGTATTTTCTAAATATTTTTTTGATTTGTATAATTTTCTATGATTTATATGTTCTATAATATAATTTTTATTTGGCTACAATTTGACAGTGGTTACAGAAATACTATTATCAGTACAATTTCCTAGAAATCCAAAAGAAATCATTTAAACTTAACTTATACCTCTCTATAATTTATTGTCATAAAAAAGTCTAATCTCCGACACGTTTAGAACAGCCGTTTCAATCGCGTGGACCTTCCCTGTCTTATTTTCAGCTCGGGTTAAGTTTAAACTATACAGCCTTATTCAGAACTTATCTCTAAAACTTTGAGGATATGTGCATCCTTAAATAAGAAATCGATATCACCAAAAAAATTTATAATAAAAGGCTTAGGATTTCCCGTAAACAATGTTTAAATTTATACCATTATAAAAGACTACGTAGCTGGGCAACTGTACTTCAACACATCTGATACTTTTCTACCACATTCCTAAGAATGTGATAAAAAAAGTAAACACGTTTTTGTCTGGAACGCCTGGTTAAAACCGACGATGAGTCGTCAGTCTATGTGTGTCGCTCTCGCGGGTGTTTTATTTATCTGAGTTAAACTGTAAAATTTTCAAAATGGCTCATGTGTACAGTAATGCTGAGTTAATGGACTGTTACCAGTGGATTATCAATTATTACGAGTTAGGTTTTGTGAGTGGTTGTTGCAGCAAAATGCTGAAAATCCCCAATTTACTTAATAATTTGCGTTTACAAGATCAGCAACCAGGAGGACCATTCGGTTTAGTGCGGCAAAATTGGATAAGGCGTGCCCAAAATTGTGTACAAGTCGAGGAATATTATTTCGAAAAGCTTTTGTAACAAGGTATGTGCAAATTTTTTATACCTAAATTTCATGTTTCTAATACCTAGTAATCAAGTAGCGCAATTCTTCAAAATTAAAGTAACAAAATTTTATTCATTTTAAAGACATGTCACTTTGTCACATCTATCTATCTTTAAGTTTATTTTAAAGTAAAAACGCTGCAAATCTTTTTTGTGCCGGGTGTCGGTATACTCTCAGATCTTCCGAAGTTTTTTTCGTGCTAGCCAGTTTGCATTGTCAGTCCCAAGGTCACTCCATTACAGTAGACCAATATCCAGCGGCGTGCAATGAAAAATTTTTAAATAGTTTTCAGACCCCGCCAAAAAAATTTTTTTTTGCAGTACCACATTTCTACGTGTATGTTGAACGTCCCCAAATTTTATTATGGATCAGGTTTGAATAACCCTGTATAATCGTGCAAACATTTGCAATTTGTTACAACACTTATTATTACCACCTCACGGATGTCATTACGCGTCCCGGCAGGGCTGTCAACCCTTCGCCACCGCATGCAGAATGGCTGGCCGGGCGCGATATGTCACTCACTCGATCACACGTGACCGACTTTATTACAGACAAAAGTGTCGAACGCGCTCAGAAAGACGCCAGCGACGCCTGATGAGGGCGATACCGGCCCCGGGAATGGAAAGATGACAGCTCGCCTCTTCATTTGTTATCCTTTAAGGCCCGCAGTCGCAACTCAGATAGATATATAGACACCTGTTCGGTTTGTGGGCGGAATGGAGAATTATCCGTCAATATCTCGTCTGCATCGTTCAGTTTATTGAATTTTGCAGTATTAAACAACATCGCGTATACACGGACATCAAACACAAGAATATTTAAATAACAAGAAGGCTATGTGGTAGCCGGCACCTTTGATGTGGTTGCCGATGGAGTCGTGACCTCGTTTCCAAATGCGGAACGTATTTTCGAGGATATTTTATTGCTTTTCCATAGGCGTCCTTATTAATTTTATTTTTACGGTTTTGTTTTAAAAAAATGTGTTTATGTCAAAAAAATCTCAATTTTTAGATAAAATAAAACAAGCAGGTACTTATTTATTTGAAGGAGATGCCGAAAACAACTACTCCACGGACAATATGCCCCGTTATCTATCTGTCAATTTGAAATTAATTGTCAGACTGATAGTAGCACAGACCCAAAGAGGGCACTACGGTGTGTTTCTCACCACTACTGACAAGCAGGTACTTATTTAAATTAAAAATAAAATTTATTGATGATAATGGAAAAGTTATTGGCTGTTAAAATAGAATTTATTTCTTCAATTAAAGACAACAAAAAAGAAGACTTTCAGACTTCTTCAAGGTTACCTAATAGCTAAAAATAATGGTTTTACATAAATATTAAATTAGATTAGTGACAGAATAAATATCCAAAAAAGTATTTTCTTACCTAATATCAATTTTCTATTTTAATTTTATTGTATGAGTTGGTTTTATTTTGTTTTTCATCTTTTTGATTGTTTAAGAATGCAATATGTACGTGTAGTTTGTACAGAGAATGATCAGTATTTGGTGTTCCCGTTGATGTGTTCCTTTTCCACAGCAGCTAATTGAGAACTGATGCATGTATTGGTGGTCTGAATGACAGAGTTATTGTAAACATTCTCATGACTCAAGATAGCCGTTGAGAAGAGGTTTTACAGTTTCTACATATACAGGATCTTTAGAAAAAAAATATTACTATTGAATAGATAGACATATATGTATAGGATATTTAAGAAAAAAGCTACTAGTGAATAAGGTTGCGACATATGTTACTTAGATTTTATATGTCTGTTTGATAATTTACTGTTTTTTTGTTGTTTTGTATTTCGGCCATTTCCAAAAACATACGTTTCTTGGTATTTCTTTCTTTATGCAGTATAGTTGTATCCGGAAAGTTAAAATTGTGTAAGTTATTTACGGCGTGTTGAGTTAATGCTGTGCTGCATGAATTAGGAGTTGCTATGGAATTTCTGATTAATAATTTATGTTGATTTATACGTGTGTTATTGGGTTTGTCCTGCTATTGTAAACAGTAAATTATCAAATAGATATAGAAAATTTAAGTAACATATATCGCAACCTTATTCAATATTACTTTTATAATTTTTTTTCTTAAACATCCTGTATATGTCTATCTACTCATTAGTAATATTTTATATATGTATACAAACTGTAAAGCCAAAGTCTACATATTATATAAAACCTCTTCTCAACGAATACGAACTCTTTCAATGAAGAAATAAACATTTATTGATTTTTCCAAAATATAAGTAATTTGTTTTTTGTCCTTCTAAAGTTTGTTTGTACATTTAAATGTATAATAATATAGTTTTACTCTACCAAACAGATTAATTAAATAATTTTGAGGATAATTTTTCTATACAGGGTGTCCACCTAGTGCGCGTAAGTCCAATATCTGGGTTAATAAAAGAGATAACTTAATTTTTTTTTCTACAGGGTTGTCTAATATCCCGAGCTGCACAAAATGAAAATATATTTACATATTCAGGGTGTTCAGTTTTTCCTGGACAGGTACCAACTTCATTTTTTTAAATGGAAACCTATATTTTTATGGCATTATCGAATTCTACGTAAAAAATTAGTGGGACTTTGTGCATAACACTGCTATTGAAATATTGATAGTTTTCGAGATATTTGACTTTTAATTTTTTTTTCTTATGTTTCGTCACTTCTAATAGTTGACATAATTATGGTTGTATGACAGCTAGAAATTATTTTTTTTCAGAAACTGTAGAGTGAAGATGGCTCTTTCGAAAAACGTATCAAAAGTTGACCTGCGATATACAGGGGGCAACAGAAATCGTGCCAAACCTGATGGTTTAAAATTTAAAAAATCTCGACTTTTTCAAATGGAACACCCTGTGTTTTATGATTTCATTAGATGCCTTTCTGTAGACTCTACAATTTTATAATAGCTTTCCCTATACCTAAGTTGCGTAGTTTTTGCAAAAAACCCACTTTTATGAAAAATACCCGATTTGCGCACGTTCCTTTGACGGAAAAAATATTGTAAGGCTATTTATTTTTATAAAATGTATTAGTTTACACTTCTTAAAATAAAAATAACTGAAAAATTTAGATAATTTCAGTTTAATAAACAAGTCTTTATGGAAAGTTACCATTTATTTGTAAATAAAAGTAAAAAATCATAAAAGCTCTGCATGTAATTAAGAATTAGCAAAACTGGCGTATGCTTTAGAAGAAGTTCATGGGAATTATTTGCTAGCAGCACGTATTTATAGAGATTCCCACGTGCTGACTGTTTTGAAAATGTGAAAGAAAGATTTGAAAGAACAGCAAATGGGAATTATGAGAAAACTACCAGGAGACATGGGAGTAACAACGATAATATTTAGTTTAATGTTGTAGTTTCTGCTGTTGAAAATCCAAAAATATTAGTATCAGAAAATCAGTAGAAATCTTGGAGTTTTCAAAAGCTCGACAAATAAGATATTGAAGAAGAAGTTTCATACGTATCATATTGAAAACCAAACGGTGTTACCGTAGTTAGAAAAATTATTAGTGAAATGGATGAATATACATAGAGTATTGAAAAAAGAATACGCAATACCCATACAAGCAAGCTAACCTAAAGTAAATGCTCAAAATGTCCACCGTTGTTTTCAACACAAAGCATTAATCTACGACGAAAATGAATGTGAACATTTCTTAACATTTCGGGCGTTATGGTTAGAAACTCATTTTGGATCTTTTCTTTCAAGTCTTGCATATCCGTTGGTGGTACTTCGTATACTCGCTCCTTGATATAACCCCACAAGAAAACGTCCAGAATATTTAAATCAGGCGAACGTGCAGGCCAAGGAACTGGACCACCACGACCTAACCACTTATTTGGATATACGTGGTTTAGGTGTTCTCTAATCTGAAATATGAATAGATAATAGGAAAAGTACTACAACAATAAAATAATCACAGTACCGCCAAAGTGGAATGTGGAGGGGCACCATCATGCTGAAACCATTGTTGAACCAAATAATCAGCGGGCATATTCTGTAGCTGTAGAAGGGGAAGTTCGTTTTGCAAAAAATGCAAATACACATTGGCATTTAAATTGCCTTCAAAAAAGTACGGTCCAACAATATGTTCTCCACAAATTCCAGCCCACACGTTCACTTTGAAACGATGCTGATTATCTAGTACCCTCAATAATCTTGGATTATTGTCAGCGTAGTGATGAAAGTTGCGACGATTGGGTAAGCATGTGTTTGAAAATGTTGATTCGTCAGTATACAAGACATTCATAAAAAAGTTTGGACTTTCCTGAATTTTATCCAATGCCCAGTGGCAAAATTGCAGGCGGTTTAGGTGATCTTGAGGTAACAGTGCTTGATGGTTTTTAATATGATACGGATGAAAATTATTCTTCTTCAGTATCTTGTTTGTCAAGCTTTTGGAAACTCCAAGATTATTACTGATTCTCCTGACACTAATATTTGGATTTTCAACAGCAGACGCCACAACATTAAACTGAATATCGTCATTGTTACCGTCATGTCTCCTGGTAGTTTTCTCATAATTCGCATTTGCTGTTCTTTCAAATCTTTCTTTCACATTTTCAAAACAGTCAGCACGTGGAAATCTCTGTAAATCTGGATTATTTGCTTTGTAAATACGTGCTGCTAGCAAACAATTTCCATGAACTTCTCCTAAGGCATAAACCATTTTCACTAATTCTTCTTTTGAATAGTTCATTGTATACACGCTTAGTACTTACTCTAAACTCGTACGTGAATATTCAGTAAAAGAAGAAATGACATGTAAACTGATTGTCACAAATTTTATTGCGTGACAGACGCTCACTGCGTTTTTCCCGAGAAAGGAACGTGCGCAAATCGGGTATTTTTCATAAAAGTGGGTTTTTTGCAAAAACTACGCAACTTAGGTATAGGGAAAGCTATTATAAAATTGTAGAGTCTACAGAAAGGCATCTAATGAAATCATAAAACACAGGGTGTTCCGTTTGAAAAAGTCGAGATTTTTTAAATTTTAAACCATCAGGTTTGGCACGATTTCTGTTGCCCCCTGTATATCGCAGGTCAACTTTTGATACGTTTTTCGAAAGAGCCATCTTCACTCTACAGTTTCTGAAAAAAAATAATTTCTAGCTGTCATACAACCATAATTATGTCAACTATTAGAAGTGACGAAACATAAGAAAAAAAAATTAAAAGTCAAATATCTCGAAAACTATCAATATTTCAATAGCAGTGTTATGCACAAAGTCCCACTAATTTTTTACGTAGAATTCGATAATGCCATAAAAAATATAGGTTTCCATTTAAAAAAATGAAGTTGGTACCTGTCCAGGAAAAACTGAACACCCTGAATATGTAAATATATTTTCATTTTGTGCAGCTCGGGATATTAGACAACCCTGTAGAAAAAAAAATTAAGTTATCTCTTTTATTAACCCAGATATTGGACTTACGCGCACTAGGTGGACACCCTGTAGATGCACACATTTAACATGTTTAGAAATATTTTAAAAACTTTTAATAACTCTGATTCATTGTAGTCTTTTTTGGGATTACACCACCTGTAAAATAATAAAAAACAGGAAACCAGAAATTTATGAAACACTAATCTATGAAAATATGTCTGGACATCGACACGCAGGTGGCTTCAAGTTGGAACGTTTGACGTTACTTTCAGGAATACGAGTATGAGATTGTTATCTGTGTTCGAGCCGTGATTGTCTTGAATCTGTCACTTGTTATTTTAGTGGTCAGTCCTAGTTTTATATCATTTTTAACATCAGTGAGTCGTCATATATGTGTTCATATGATTACTTTTTGAAGATACCAGAATATTTGAAAAAGATCTTGTCTGATGTGAGGTCGAGGTACAGTATTCATTCTGATACTCTGAGGAATATGCAGACCGAAGCTTCAGAGATGATCGGTGGTCATATCCGAGGAGTAAGCAGATTGAGGATTCAGAGAATTTCCGTACTTCATTTCATTTTTCTCTTGAAAATATCACCAAAAGAGAAGCCGAAACGTAGTTTCGAACGCGGTTCAACCCGGGAACCTAGATTATCCTAGAAACGAGAAAAGAGGACCAGTGGGTTTAGCCAAATATCGAGAAGCGATTTGTAGTTCCAAAACGGCAACAGATAGAGAGATACGGTTTGCGCCATTGTTATTTTCTCGAAAAAAGAGCTTCGAATATCAGATTTGCTCTATCTATGACAGATTCGCAGTAATCCTGGAAAACCGACCAATTTGAATCATCCTTTACAGTATGAAGTAAAAGTTATAAACACCGACATATCTCTGAAACCAAGTTTATCTAAAAATGCCCCAGTATCAATTAAGTCGTGGTGGCAGAATTTAAAACACTTCTCTAATTAATATTCCTTTTCCAAACACAGGCCAGCTCCAATTGTGATTCACGGGAGATCGGTATCGAATCTATTAATGGTTAATATCTGGAAAATGACACATCAAATATCGCTTCAGCATCTGAGCAGGCTGGCCCGTCTCGGGCTGATGTCCCGATAAGTGTTCCAAGGACTGGGTGACTTCAACGAAATACCAGGTGTCATCTTAATGAATAATTATATCACTGTTGTTTATGCACGGAGAGATAAGTTCGTCCGATACTGTCCGAATATCGTAAAAAATAAGTCTAGATGTGATAAAATTGTTTCAACATGGTCAAGGTCCTCATACAACAAAGTGTATAATTGGATAACTTGTTTTCTCTTCAAAAGGTGAAGCCTGGCATCGCGATAAAGTCACGGATAGCAGGGAAATTTTTATAAAATGGAAATTATACAGAAGTTGCAGGACATATAAGTACAGGGTGAGTGAAATTCTAAGCTCGCCATTATAATCTCGAAATTGGGGCAAACTTGCGCGATGTTGTGGTGCTTTACACTAGTAAAATATTTTAATTATGACTTTATCATGCAGGCTGTCCATTTCAATTTATTTTTTCAAACACTGACCTTATTTAATTTTGTATTAAATAAGGATGGGAAGAATGTCAACTTGGTGTTAATGCGAGAGATTAAAATCAGTTGATGTTTGACTTGTCCCCCTAACTAATGAGGTTTTCCAGGTTTCCCTCATTCCAGCACTGAATGGTGGTTAGGGCCTACCAACGTAAGTCGTTCCTGAGGCGCAAATGCGGCCCGCGAAATAATAATATGCCGCCCCCTCTCCCACACAAGTCTCAGACTTTCGGGCTAATCATTGTGATTAGAATGAGGGGTATGAGGGGAATGATATTATTATTATTATTATTATTATTATTATTATTATTATTATTATTATTATTATTATTATTATTATTATTATTATTTATACATATTGCGACGATATATGCCACGTCATCGACCAACATTTTAAAGTAAAAAAATGTAAACGTAATAAAAATAGAAAAAATAATATCTTCAGATTTTAGTGCTTTCCAAATAACACGTGAATATTTAATTTATTGTAGATTTTTTGCGGCATTCATTGGGCATAAAATTGTGTTGTAAATTCAGGTCCCAATCAATGGGGATCGCACTTTACCGATATCGTATAAAATCTCATGGATTAAACTTATCAAAATCATAGTTTTGAGCTGCTGAATGTTATCAGAATTCCATTGTAATAAAAAAAAATGAAGAAATGATGTGCAATAAAGCAATTTAATAGGTATTTATAATCTCTCATTAGAGAGAATCGTAATAATCTTAAATTTCTGTTTTCCTCTTCTGATACGTAATATGACGATTGAAGCTGTAGCTGACGCTACTTCGTTCCACAAGTAGGTGCACCCGCTCAATTTATGCATAAGTGTAAGTGTGCATAAGTGTATTTGTTGACAAACAGAAGTTAATTTTCCAGCTGCCCATTTATCCAATGTTCATTCACTTCTGTTGTGCCAAACGAAACCAGAAGACTAAAAAAGTTATTTTAACCAAATCAGAATGTTTCCTGAAATTTACTCTATGGCTACGAGAGTATCACATTTAAATTGTTTTGGTAACAATACTTTGCAGTATGGGGATATTACTCACCCTTAACCATTTAGTACTTATACTTTTAGAAACCAGAAGACTAAAAAAGTTATTTTAACCAAATCAGAATGTTTCCTGAAATTTACTCTATGGCTACGAGAGTATCACATTTAAATTGTTTTGGTAACAATACTTTGCAGTATGGGGATATTACTCACCCTTAACCATTTAGACTTATACTTTTCTTTCTTCAAAAATTATTATGTTATATTAAATGTTTATATACCCAATTATTTAATGTAACAGAACTACCGAAACAATGCCTAAATAACAATATTGTGAGGCTGATATTATTAAGTAATATCGGTTTATAGATATATACTTATTCCAGTTCCAAACTTTTTTCAAGTTCTATATCTAACGCAAATCTAAGGCATCCATTTACTCCAGTTGTACGTAAACAAATCGGTCTCTTGAATCTTATTTAGTACCTACATATGTACGAGGAAAATAAGGTTACAATAGGGTTTTCCCACTGGTAACATTAAAACTACTCGTTATCTCGTTCTCACCTAGAGCTTTAGTCGTTCCTGAGGTGCAAATATAGGCCGCGAAATAATAATAATATGCCGCCCTCTCTCCCACACAAGTATCAGACTTTCGAGCGAATCCCTGTGATTGGAATGAGAAGTATAGATATCGAGGAGATATTATTATTATTATAATACACCATATCGCGGAATTGACTTTACATCTCAGTCATATACTAAATCGGTGGCACCAACTAAGTCCTCCTGTCAAGACCAACAAATCTACGTTTTACGTAGCCACCTAATCTGAGCGCAATCTGCAAACCCTTTCAGTAATCCGCGTTAGTCAAAGGCGTGCGGATTAAACAGCGCAAGAAAGAGCAGTCGAGAGCGAACCAGTTCCTGAGTTTTATTAATTACATCAAAGGCTCCCAGCCACACCTTTCTGAACAGAACCCAGCATTAGTGTGTCAAACAACTTCATCCGTCGAGAACGAGGCACGCCGAGTGCCTCCTTTGCCACTTAACACCTTTTATGGCCAGAAAACTAATTATTAATAGCTCTTTGAGCCGTTTCGGTGATCCACAGGCGAACAGGTGTGTTTCGAAAGTTGCATCAGTGGTTTCCGTTGTAATTGGTGTGTAGGTAATTATTTCCTGCTGAGTTGAGGTTGGAATCGGTCTATATGTGGGTAATTGATTATTATGTAACTATTGGAAATAGAGTTTTATCCAAAAGGAGGTGGTTTAGGTGTTATTAAGTAGAACTAGATTATTAGAAATGTATTACGGACAATAAGTTGATGTTATATGAAGATATGCCGGTGTAATTCAATGCTGGAGGAGTGCATATAGCACGAAAAGTAGTTCTTTTCGATATATTTTAAAAATAATAAGGTTATTCCTTTGCGTACCTAGGTTATAAGTAACGAGGAAAATTTAAAACTTTATTGAACCATAATATTTGATAATTTCATTAATAATTCATCTCTTACTTTTTGGCTTAATTCCTAAAAAGATATAACAATTAAATTAGCCAATAAATAATATTAAAATATACTATAAAAAATTTAAGACTCAATCTGAGAAGAAAGCCCTTGTGACCACATCTAGATTTAGGACACTATCAATATATTGATAGGAGGTCTAAACAAGACGTTGTATAAAGTTGGATAAATATTACAAATGGTGAACATTCTGATATGCATTATTGAAATAGATTCGTTAATATTTTAAGTTTTATAAATAAATTTCTTTTCATGCTCAACATTTCTCTACCACGTCAGTTTTTTACATAATTTTCCGTTAGTTTGTACTTTTTCACCCAATAAAATATCTATCAAATTAGTAGGAATCTAAATATATCGCAATTCATTAAATGTGTACAAACCACTAAAAGATATGGCATAATAACATGACTAGTAACACGAAAACGCTATCAATACTAATTTGATTGATAATAGGCAACGATCCCCAGCCTTCTTTCTTGCACTCACAAGTGTTGTTCTGTTCTCAAAACACCGCTTCTGTTTTATTTTAACATTGCTTCTTATCTCATTTTTATTTTTATATTCACTATAATAGCCTGCTTGTGTTGATTCATTACAATTACTTCGATAGGATCTGGCAAATGGTAAATGTTGAAAATTGTACAGAGAACACTAGCTCTTGCAAAACGTTTTGATTTTTATCGGGGTCCTACGAAACCTACACCAGAGCCATTGAAAGATTTTTGTGCAGCATGAATAAATAACATACACAATGTACACGTTATGTTCTTTATATCTGTTAAGGACAAAATGTAAGGTTTCGAGCCAAAAAATAAGTTAAAACACTGCCAGCACCTTCTTGTTAAAATAGATCAATTGTTGTTGCTTGTTTGTCTACAAAATCATTGCTTATATTCGTCTCACTAATTAACTTTAATAGGAACCAATAAAATAATAAAACCTGAAATTATATGCTTTACAATAACCGGGAAGTGTGCTAAAACACAAAATTTAAAAATAAACGAACAATTGACAATGACAAAAATCCACAATAATGTCAAGCTCAATGTTTTTGTTGTGCCTAATCCTGAACCACCGAAAGGTCCTGTGTTTTAATACTGTAAATCAAGTCAATGATCAATTCATCATGTCGGAGATAAACTAAGTATAATCGAGGTTTTGTCGTATCGTTTTTTAAAAATTGTTATTGGGCGAACAACCCAAAACAAAAGTAATTTAAATTAAAGCAAAGTTACTTATATTAAAAGATTCTGTGTTGGACAACCTTCAGAATGCCAGATTTACAAAGTAATGGTTCGATATTTATCTCAACTATATTTTAGAGCAGCAGTAAAACATATTTGTTGCAGATATTTCACAAAATAGCTATATTTTATTTATTACTCAGCTGTTCTTAAGATTTTAGATAAGCATCGTAAAATTTTATCAATTTAATAACATTGTTTGTGGATACATTCTTTCCATGTTATAAAGCTCCTATCCCACTTACATCTCACGGATTTTCCAAGGGCAACAATATAAAAATCTAATTTCGCCTTAATCATAAAGATAGACCGTTATCTGCTCGATGGAATAAATATAAGCAAATTGAATTTTTCGGTTTCTGCCTTGGCGATAACATTTTCCAGTTATGTTATTAAAGGAAATTTAATTTCCCCATAGCTGAGTGTGATGCGAAATTCCCGCTGAATAACCACCGTGCATCGTTTCAGTACGGAACTCAGTAGCGTATCCAACAGAACATAAGGTTCTTCACGCCGAGTGGATGGCTTAGAGTTTAATGTGTCGATGTTTAACCCAGAGGTCGTGGGTTCGAATCCCCCTTCCGGCGACAATTTTTATATAAATTGTCTACTCATATATTAAGGCCTATTTGCAGGGTTAGGTTGGCGACGAGCCTAGGATAAAAAGACTGTCAGCTTGATCTTAACGTTAAAGATTAACAATGGTTGATATTTGACTGACCCCTAGGGAGGATTTCCATGTTTCTTTCATTCCAGCACTGAATGGTGGTTATGGCTTATCAACGTAAGTCGTTCATGAGTCGCAATTGCAAGCTACTGAATAATAATATGCTGGTAACTCTCCCATAAAGTCTCAGACTTAATAGGTATGAGATGTAGAGGTATATATTTTTAAAGTAGTACGCACCATGTCAAGGACAACAGATATGAGATATTTGAAGACGTATTAGGATGTTTGAAAAGGATGAAGGACGCATTTGACACTTATTACTATTTCTTACTATTAAAAAAATCGCGATTAGAAGTTTCAGATTTAGACTATACAGTGTGATACAGAGTCATGGTATACCCGTCTTTCCTCCTTATTATTTTTTTTTAGATACCTACACTTTTCAAATTAGGTATGGCGGAAGTACTTATTAAAGGTCACTTTTTCACATAAATATTAACTTTTTCTCACTTTCGTTTTTAACAGAAGTAATACCAACTCTGGACTTTTATGTGGAATACCCTGTATATTTTTGTAATGTACGTCATTTTCTGAATCCAACAATACAACATAAGTGACAGTTCAGCTGTGAAACTATATTTTGAACTCTATTTTACTTTACTTAACATAAGAAAAAATTATTAGAAATACCAAAACTTTAAATTTTTTAGTTTCCCTACTATAGATATATTAGTGAAAAGGTATAAAATATATTATTTTTTACACATTATATCTCAGGAATAAATTGCCCAATTTTTTCCTCATCCTATTCTTTCTTTCCCAGTCACCATTCATTCATGGTGTGAGATATGTTTTCTTGCAATATATACTCGGTAGTCCTTTGCCGATACGCCACTGGCAAATTATCGCATTTTTCAATCAGTAGATTCCACGAATACACACACTCATATGAACTAAGGGGTGTAAATAGGGTAGGGTTGGCCACTGATAAGCTGATGGGAATGTTATTCGCTTTGATAACGGGAACCTTGGGATCGACTGACCGGCCCCGGCTTTGATAAAAGTCAAATGTAAAACAGCCGCCGCGTTGTATTATACGGCACAACATAATATAAAAAGGTAATTTTCATAATGAAAATTACACCATTTACATATCAGTTTATTACATATTACATGGCAGCTTCTTATCAGTGGCATATCTTTCCAATTTAATACCATTCGTATGCATTCACCTTCTGTTTGCTAAATGTAATCTGATATGAATAAAATTTTGTGTGTGTTAGAACAAAATGCTTTCCAACCCAGTATTACGGAATAACTAACAATATTAATAATTAAAACCGCTATCGTCTCATCAACTAAATTGCTTTACTCTGTAATTATATAAAATTTGAGTACAAAAATATTCGTTGTATGTCGCATGTGCACATGCAAGAAACGTCGATGTAATTGCAAGAATAACTTAATAATAATTCTTCCGCCTGCAGGTTTGTGAAAAATATTTTGTTACATTATCTACAAACTTTCAGGCAACAGACAGGTTTCCGCCTCCAAGATAAAATTTTAATCTATAAAATACATATAAATATAATAATCGTATAAAAATATACGAGTATAAATAATATTTGCTTTTATTTAAATTTATTTAAAAACTTAAATGCAAGCTCTGCATATGTGAAAAATTCCAGTAGCTATACGCTTGATGTTAACCTCCACTTCATTTCAGTAATACTCAAAATACAATATAAATTGGGGGCCGTCTTAATAATGGATGGGTGATCTAATTTGGTAATTAGTGGTAGGTACAGGATATTCAATTTTTTAGGTGTTTCTAAGATATTTCTTTTATTAGTCATCTTTTGAGACCGTGACTGCTTTTTCAAAAAGAATTATCAGTTTTTGACTTGTTGCTGTCAATCGGTTATCTCACTATTTTATTCTCATTAGTATTGCAACCACTCGCTACAACTTTCTCATGTATGAAAATGCATGTTCTAGTATATTTTTAAGAATGCAGACAAGTTTTTTTTTGCAATGCCGTGGTGACACGATATTCTTTTAAAAAAATATAACTTTACTCTGTCAATTGAAAGGTTAGTAAGGTTCCACGAAAATTGTTCAATACCTGCCTATTGCAGTCGTCATCAGAAATAACATTTTTTTTCAAATAGGTACGTGGTTGCACGAAAGCGTAGAAAGTACATCGTGTGAAAAAATTTTATAAGTGCCAGTTTAAACTGTCAATTATAGATAATTGTCAGTTTAAACTGGCAATTATGTTTAATTGTCAGTTTAAACTGGCAATTATACATAATTGCCAGTTTAAACTGTCAATTATATTTAAACTGGCAATTATGTTTAATTGTCAGTTTAAACTGGCAATTATACATAATTGCCAGTTTAAACTGACAATTATACATAATTGCCAGTTTAAACTGACAGTTATCTGTAATTGACAGTTTAAACTGGCAATTATAAAAGGACATCGTATGAAATAATTTTATAATTGCCAGTTTAAACTGTCAATTATAGATAATTGTCAGTTTAAACTGGCAATTATGTATAATTGTCAGTTTAAACTGGCAATTATACATAATTGCCAGTTTAAACTGTCAATTATACATAATTGCCAGTTTAAACTGTCAATTATACATAATTGCCAGTTTAAACTGACAATTATCTGTAATTGAAAGTTTAAACTGGCAATTATAAAAGGACATCGTATGAAATAATTTTATAATTGCCAGTTTAAACTGTCAATTATAGATAATTGTCAGTTTCATCTGGCAATTATGTATAATTGTCAGTTTAAACTGGCAATTATAAAATTATTTCACACGATGTCCTTTCTACGCTTTCGTATGGTTGTAATTCAAAACTGTAAATTTTGTTCGTAAAAACATTTCCCTACCTCTTGAAACAATCGAGATATAACAATAATGACATCCCTTATTCTATAACATCCCTTATTCTAATGTTATGTAGGTCTCATTAGCATCTTCTAAAGACATAGATAATGACACACCTTGTACGTATTAGTTTTACACATACTATACGTCTAAAGAGGATAACTCGACTCCTTTCAGTTTTACGCTGAAGCTGAATGGAACGCTGCTCGCTCCATCCACTAAAATTGTCATTGACTCCGGACGTAGTGCACAACCTATCCTCCAGATAGCATCTCCCACGCAGCACGTGCGTGACGGCGGGTGGTCTGCGAATCCCCCATTGTCTCCGGCACCGCTCTTGAATTTTGGCCGCGCGATGTCATGTCATGTGTCCTTGGGAACAATCGCCGCGCACCGGATGCCACGCTCAAGGATCTGATCGAGAGTCCGTTAAGTATGAGATCTGAGAAGAGTCGGGTTGCAGACAGGATCGAGAACGAAATGGGAAAGTGAAACCCTCGGGAGGGTTTATGAATGCTCCGAAGATACGCTGCTTATTTTTCGAGTAACGATTAAAAGGGGTTCATATTTAAGAACGGCATTTGGTCGTAGTATTTTCAACGACTATTAAAATGCTTCGGAAAAAGTAGATATTTTATTTATTAATAAACTTTTGAATTATTAAAAGAGTTTAACTAAAATAATGCTTTCCTCAACATATACAGGGTTTCTAAGGTAAGTACAAACCAGACAACATAATGTTACCAACTGTTGGTAACATGTTGACGGATGTTGGCAACATATTTGTTGGACACAACAACTTGTATCCGGATACATGTAGTCAACAGTGTTGCTCGTCCAAACCAAAACCAGTTACGCGTCCAAATCAAACGAAGTTTTTACAGTTGATATTTAAAAATGAACCTGTCTACTGCTGCTGGTGTTAGTGCTGCTTTCATCATTATAGCTTCCCATGCCCAGAATCTAAAAAGAAGATGGTGGCAGCGACAGTTTTTACAAAATGCAAAATGCAAATTACAAAATGCAAAAAAATAAGTCCATATAATTATATGAAGTTAATATTATTTAACGTACCTACTAGCTGTAGAAAATAAAATAAAGCAGCGAAAGGAAACCTCACTTTAAGGTACTGTTTCGATCTTACTGTTGACAACATCGTCCAGACTGAGCGATGTTTTCCATTTCAAATTGAAAACACGGATACATACAACACGCAACAAAATTCTTTGATGTCTTGCCGCCCAACATCGGCACTATGTTACCGAGTATCTATCAACTTGTTGGGAGTTGATGGAATAGATAGATGTTGGCAACAGTGTTGACAACAAGTATCCGGGCGATTGTTGGCCGGTCTGTACTTAGCTTTATGGTATCCGTCCGTTAGAAGTTTTCGTGGTTAGAAAAAACATAGAATTCTGAATTTTTAGACTCGAGGGTTATTCAAGATTCTCTTTCATTTGAAAACATTTTCAAAGTCATATCACTTTCGGTTATACCGGAAGTCGCCATTAACTTTCTTATTTGAAAAGGAGCACCCAGTATATTATTTCACCATGATTCCCGAGAAAATTGCGTGATGAGTTTCATCAGGTTTCTCTATACCTTTCAACTGTTTTTTAGATATCTTGATTCTTTTAAAAAATTTGAAAGATATAGCCTTGTTTTCAACTTCAACACTTCTGGGGTAGACGGAAGCACAAGAATGAGACATTCGAAATGCACATTGAACTCTACTCCCTTATACGAAATGGTGTAGATTACAAAAAAAGGGGGGAAAAATGTGAAAAATATATAGACGTTTTTAAATTAGTTTAAAATCCAGTTGGTTTTGGTTGTCAGTATGCTCATTCCACACTGACGAGACCAGAATAAGTTTCAAACTAAACACTTGTGTCTGTGTAAAATGTGTATTTGTAGAACCGTTACGTGGTAAATTTCTAGTAGATCTAAGGGGCAAACAGCGTTTTTTATTTATGTAGAAGGGATACAATCATCAATTAGGTCTTATACATTGGAATAGTATACAGGGTGGTCACTTTCAAGGTGTACACCATTGAGATATCGTGAGAAATTTTATTCTCTATCCTATGGTGTAAAATTAATGTGGCGCCTATAAGAAAATTTAAAGTTGCTTATGAAAACATGAGGATATCTAGTAGGCCTGAAAAATTTTTGAAACTAATACAGAAGAAATAGGAAAACCCAAGTTTTCAGTTTTTTCAGGATATTTCAGGAACGATGCGATGTATCGCCAATTAGTTGCATGTTTTTAAATGTCGTGAAAATGCGAGTATCACCCTAAATACCTATATATTTGTACAGGGTGCGGCAGCATAATTTCCTTTTTTTAAAAAGTGCGCCATTCAGTCGGTTGATGTAGCGGAGCGCTAGTGGTCTCGTTCGAGAGGCGGGACTATAAAGTTTTGTCCCGACACACTTCAGTTTTCTCGAAGCCGTTTCTGAGGACACTATTATTTTTTTTAGTGATGAAGCCCATTTTTATTTGTGTGGATCCGTCAACAAACAAAACATGCGCTACTGAGCTGACACCAATCCTCGAGAATTACATCAAAGGCCTTTGTATTCACCTAAAGTCACAGTGTGGTGTGCAATTTCCTCAGCATTGACAATGAATTCAGACCGGTATGTAAACATGATACAGGATTTTTTTTCCTCGGACTTAGGGGACATTTGATTCCAACAAGACGGTACAACGGCACACATTTCAAAAGCATCGATGGCTGTTTTGAGGGAACACTTCCCAGAGCGCCTCATCTCAATTAGGGGCAATTTGGACAAAACTTTAGGCATGCGCCTACATTATAAAAAAGCAAATAAAAATGTTCTGATTCATACAATGGGTTTTATTAAGTTTTGAAAAAAGGAAGCTATGCTGCCGCACCCTGTATATCTAATTTTGACGATCTAGTCGTACAATTGATATGGAAATAAATAAATTATATTACCTAATTCACAAACCATTTAATAAAGATGACAAAAATCAGTACTGGATTTTTAAATACCATGGATACTGTTTATTTTTGTAGTATGTGTTTCAGTAGATGATATTAAGTATCTAATAGGTACCTGAAAAAACATTAGACGTATCGATAGTTGTAGTAGGTCTAATACTGAATATCTCATCACCAGTACATCACTAGTATATAAAATACGTTTTTAAATCTCTCTGCTCTCTTAAAACTTCTACACCTCGTAAACGTCGTGACAACGAGACGCACCACGAAGAAGAGCATGTGTAAAATTGATCTCCATGGGCGGAAACGAGCCCATAGCATGCCATCGGGCTGGATTTTTATTTGTTTTGGTAGCGTGGCGAAGACCGATACCGATCTCCCCATTCTACCCGTTCGGTCCGTTACGAATGCATCTTGGTCTTGCCATCATCTCGTCCGAATGCCTTTATGAGAACGCTTTTAGATTGTAACAGTTTTTGTGCCACTCAGCTCATCCATTAACAAGCCGCAGTTATCCAGATGGCTATCGCGGCTCATAATAAACCTACCCTTTGTATAAATCCATATATTAAACGGATACATCATAGCAGCTTGGGCAGGGTATTTAATGGGGAGAACTCCGAGAATTTATTGAACACTTGTTAGCTGAGACGCTGGAATTTCGAGAATAACTTATTAGACGGTACCATTGCCTTACTGTAAAACATTTCTCGCTGCTCTGTTTCTGAACACCAATGCCCGTGAAAGTTGTCAAACCTAACTCAATGGAGTGTACAGGGTGTTTCTTAACGTTGACCATTAATTTCTGGTGATAATTCTGAATGAGAAAATATAAAAAGTCCCATAGATACCGCACAAGGACGTACCTCACCAATTAAAAGTTTGAGTTATTTTATCTTTGTTACTAACGAAAAATAATGAAATTTTAAATGAAAAATAATTGGTTTTGAGGCTTCATGACTAAGTAACATTAATTTACCATATTAGGAACATCAGCATCTAATAAGGTCATGCCTCAAGTGAGTAATAAAATCATGTATAACAAAAAATCACATGTACACGTAGGTATATACTATGAAACAAATAGATGTTTTATTTGACAGCTTATCAAAAACAAAACATTTGTTTTACTCGCAAAAAGATCTTTCAGATTTTCACTAGGTTTTTCTGGCGGATAATTTATTAGGCACACATAATCTAAAAAACAAACAAGGGATTTTTAAAAATCACAAAAATATACAGGGTTTTCCATCGAAGATTTGTACGACAGACCTAGTTTCATACTTTGAGTGAACCGTCATTTAGATCGAGAACAAACTGGTGGAAGAGTTAGTTAGTATTTTGAGGGGTTAAGCACCTGCTTCTTGCAACAAAAGATCATGTGGTGAACGTCAATTTACACTATTGTTTGGAAATTAAATATCTTTAGAAAGTAACATCCTGCTTAAATAGGTCGAGTTCGTAGAATCGTTTCTGGTTCTTTAGCAAAAATGTAATTTTGGTCATGAATACTCTTGAGAGAATTGTTCAGGTTTAATAGGTTTATGGTAACGTTACTCCTAGGAACGGAAGAGTTAGTTAGACAAAAGCGCCAAATTTGCATAGTAGTCATAACAGTCAAGTAGATTATATGATTTCTGGGTGGTACTTAGAAGTTTCCTCAGAGATATTTTGTGTTTTCATATATATTGAAAAGGTAAGACCATAGTAGCCTGGTTTTTCAGGGAATTTTCCAGGTATAAGATCAGTTGTACAGCAAGTCGTAATTCCCCCATTTTTGGACGAGGATAAGAAGGGTTTTACGTTGTTAGATAATAAGTACAATTTTCATTGGACAGCGTGACAGGAAGATGTCATGGTTCGCGGTACCAGGCGGAGGGGGACTTACTTTAACAATCAATGGGATTCGTAGTTTTGAATTTTAAGAAAAAGAAGCTTTACTTCAAAAACTTCTAGAAAAAATAAGAGTTAGTGTCTCTCGGCACTTCTTCAGAACAGGTTGGTATTTGGCGCTTTCCTCCATAGAATAAGGGCAAACCACCAAGGGCGGGTAAAGAGCGTTTCTCGGGCTCGTATTAGATGCCGTTCGTAGTTTTATATAAAGTTCATTCAGTTCATTCATGTATCCATAAGTTCGTTTCCTAAGTTTCAGAGCCAGAACGGTTCTCACTAATTTGAGTCTCAATTAATTCAATAATTTGTATTTTTCCTTTGTTTACGTTTTTCAATTATATTTCTTTGTTATTAAAACTCTTGCCTTAAACTGAAGTGTTTTCATGCAAATCCTCCTAACTACCCTCTTAGTATTAGAATATAAGGAAAGTCCCAGGAATACATCCACATATAAAGACTCGGGATAAGATAACCCATGGTAAGTCAAGAAACCTTTTTTTAAACGTAGATCAAAGCATATCCCGAACCCAGCGACAGAGAAATTGATTCAGTAGTAAAATTAGACTTCCTTTCGAGATAAATGAATAAATAATTAAGTTTCATGAAACCTGTATAGCACAACAGGCAGCTTGTTACGTCCTTTTCAACTCAAAATGAAGATTTAATTGCCTGTATATATCATACAAAACGCACTAGATAGATATAATCTTATCCTGTCTCATAAAATAAGACGAAAAAGAATATAATATGGCCGAAATATTTGTTTAAGGGCTTATTTTAATATTATACCCATAACCTTAACATCTATTTATAAAAATACTTGCTTATTATTAAAACTTGACTGTCAAGTACTCCTTATACATTTTATCACATTCGATAAATTAAAAGATTTTTAGATAATATATATAGGTATTTGTTATTATTTTCTTCAAAACCACTCAACTAGTAGCCACAAGTATAGTAAGGTCATGGTAAAGTGTTTGTGAAAGAATTACGAGTTAAGGTGGAAAGTATACCCATAAAAACTGAACAACAAGGAATTTGAAACAACAAGCATTGGCAATCTAAACAAAAGCAAGTTAACAAATTTGTAAATAATAAGGTTTAAATTGTTTTAACAAGTAATATAAAAATATATGTATCCAAACCAATAAAAAAAAAAACACAGCAAAAAAGACAGCAAATTATCTTGTCTCTGTCCTATAAGTTCCGTGTAAGTATAAGTAGAATATAGGGTGAGCCAAATGGTTAATTATCATGGGAGAAGATTGTGATATATGTAATATTAAGATAAAAAGAAATGACAATACTTTGGTATGTTCTGGATTTTGTGATAAACATTTTCATGCTAAATGTGTAGATGTTGCAAATGAGGAGTATATCATATTAAATAAAATACAGAATATAAAATGGTTTTGCAAAACTTGTGGACCTAATTTTGATGCAATTGTTTCAATAAAAAAAGACATGGATGAATTTAAGTGTTCAATGAGGGAAGAAATTAATGCATTAAGAAAAGCTATAATAGAATGTGACTCGAGTAAAGATAATGGATCTAGTGGGAAAAAGAAAAATTATGCTGAAGTTGCAGGTGAAGTTGTGGTAATACAGCCCAAGATGAAACAGGATTGTAAGAAAACAAAAGACATTCTAAGGAAAACGATAAATCCCAGTAATTTGGAAGTAGGTATAACGCAGATAAAAGATGCAAAGGATGGAGGAATTGTTATAAAATGTAAGAATAGAGAAGAAATAGAAAAAATTAAAAGTGTTGCAGAAAAGAAATTGAAAAAAGATTATAATATTAAAATGCCCCAAAAGAAATATCCAATGATTAAGATAGTTGACATAGAAGAAAACTTGGAAAAAGATAGACTAGAATATTTTATTAAAAGAAACTCTTTTTTAAATCATGAGGACATTCATTTGGACGTAAAAGTTTTGAAAAAAATGAAAACTAAATATCAAGCTATTGTAGAGTGTGACCCAACTTCATATCAATTAATTACGGCCCAGGTAAAGATTTGTATCGACTTTAATATGTGCAGGGTTTTTGAATATGTATCAGTATTTCGTTGTTTTAAATGTGGTGATTTTGATCATAAGGCAAGTGATTGTAAGTTAAGAGACTCTTTATGTTTGAAATGTGCTAAATCCGGTCATTTAACAAAAGATTGTTCGACTCAGAATCTGGAGTGTGCTGTTTGTGTTTCAGCGAATGCTAAATTCAAGATGGACCTAGAAACATCACATTCGGCTTTTGATTCAAATTGCCCTATACTCAAAAGAAAAATTGAAGCAGAAAAGCGGAAAATAATGTCTAATATTAATATATAGCAATTAAGTAAAAATTATACTTGTAGCCAACATAAACTTCGTGTTTTTCATCAAAACATTGAGAGTATAAAAAATAAGACTGACCAGTTGGAAATGTTTTTAGAGGGTGAAGATATAGATATTGCATGTTTTACTGAAACTTGGTTAAAGAATTTTGAAATTGAATATGTTCAAATGGATGGATATAATTTGTGTAGTTTTTATAATAGATCTGTATATAAAAACGGAGGTGTGGCTATGTTTTGCAAAAGTCAGTTACAGAATAAAATCCAAGAGATTAAGGGTTTACAGGGATTCAGTGCAGAAAAAATTGTTGAGGTTTGTGGTGTTGAATTTAACCAGGGTCATAGTCCTATAAAAATTGTTACTGTATATAGATCACCTAATGCAGATAATCTTGATGCATTCTTTGTAAAATTTGAGAATATCTTGGACTTTATATGTACTGGTTCAGACGCTCAAATTATTATTTGTGGTGATTTTAATATAGACCAGCTCTGTAATTCAAAGAGTCTAAAAACTATAACTGACCTTTTTAATTCCTATGGCATATATAACAATGTACACGAGGCAACTAGAGTAACAGATAATTCATCAACATCTATTGATTACATGTGCACCAACTTTAGTTTGTTGGAAATGACATGCAAAGTGTGCCACAACTTAATGTCTGATCATGCAAGCCAAATATTAGCATTTAAAGTTGAGGGAATAAATAAGTCTCTAAACCAGTTCATCTCAATAAGATCTTTAAGCCACAGTAACTATCAAACATTTGTTTCTCATATCAGTCGTGAATCGTGGTATGATGTATACAACTGTCATGATACAAATCAAGCGTTTCAGGTGTTTGTTGATACTTTTAAATATTACATTGAGCTTTCTTTTCCGTTTAAAAAAATTTGTAGAAATAATTGTGCTAATAAAAAAACTTGGGTCACTAAGGGAATCCAGACTTCATCAAAAAAATTAAAAAACCTCTATAATCAATTATCTTTGACTAATGATCCAACTGATAAGGTATTTTACAAACAATATAAGAAGGTTTACAAAGAGGTAATAATAAAAGCGAAAAAAATGAGTAATGATAAAATGTATTTTGAAGCTAATAATAAAAGTAAAGCTGTTTGGAATATAATAAACAAGGAAGTAAGAAATAAAAAAGGAGATATAAAAAATGTTACAGAAATAAATTCAAAAAATGGCCTATTGAAATATCCTAAAGAAATTGCGGACTATTTTAATGCATTTTTTGTTGATGAGCCAAAAAAACTAAATAGAGAACTGATAAGTAATGGTCAATTACGAGATTGTACAGTTAAAGAAAATAAAAACTATCCAACAATGTTCTTAGAGCCAGTGGATGAGAAATTTGTAAACAGTTTAATCGGTGACTTGAAGATCTCTAACTCTGTAGGATTGGATAGTATTAGTGCAAATATTTTGAAATCATGTATAAAGTATATTACTTGCCCTCTGGTGTTTCTAATAAATATGTCCTTTTCAAATGGAGTGTTCCCGGAAGTTCTTAAGACAGCCAGAGTCATTCCAGTGTATAAAAAGGGTGATCATACATGCCCAGAAAATTATAGACCCATAGCTTTGATATCCAGTTTATCAAAAATATTGGAAAAGGCAATTCATATTAGAATTACAAAATTTCTGGATAAGTTTGGCATTTTATGTAGTAATCAGCATGGGTTTAGAAGAAATAAATCAACGACAACAGCTGTTTTGGACTTTTTGGTAACACTCTATAACTTACTGGACAAAAATGAAAAAACAATCGGGTTGTTCATGGATCTTAGTAAAGCTTTTGATCTTGTAGATCATGATATTTTATTGCAAAAGGTTGAATTATATGGACTTAGAGGAGTGATGAATAACCTACTGAGATCATATCTTGCAGATCGCACACAAGTGGTTGATATTAATAATGTTAGATCAGTTGAACTAGTCAACTCACTTGGCGTTCCACAAGGATCTGTCCTTGGGCCTTTACTTTTCCTTCTTTTTGTGAATGATATGCCAAGTGTGGATGAACATGGCAATAACAATTTGGTGATGTTTGCAGATGATAACAGCTGCTTATGTAGTGGAACCTCTGTAACTGATGCTGTAAACAATACTCAGATTATACTAAATAAATTTACATCTTGGTTCAAGTCTAATATTCTATACTTGAATGCAAATAAAACCGTTTTCATCCATTTTACACCTAGAAATAAAAATATTAATCAGAGTTATTTAATAAAAAATGAATGTAAGAGTATCGTGCAGGTGACAGAAACAAAGTTTTTGGGTATATATATCGATAGTAGCCTGAGTTGGGAACCACATATAAGTAACTTAT
This sequence comes from Pogonocherus hispidulus, assembly GCA_963924545.1. Taxonomy (NCBI): domain Eukaryota; kingdom Metazoa; phylum Arthropoda; class Insecta; order Coleoptera; family Cerambycidae; genus Pogonocherus; species Pogonocherus hispidulus. The sequence continues at coordinate 79,730,315 of OZ004694.1, forward strand.
CTAAAAAGCTGTGTTCTGCCTGTTTTGCTTTATATAGACTGAAAAAAATTTGTAGCAAGAATGTCCTGATGTCATATTATTACGCAAATATATATTCAATAATAAAGTATGGAATTGCATTTTGGGGTTGCTCTCAGTATAGTACACGCATTTTTTGCCTTCAGAAAAGAGCTATTCGAACTATTGCAGGAGTTTCACAAATTACATCTTGCAGAGAGATATTTAAAGATTACAATATTTTAACAGTAGCTGGTATATATATTATGGAAATTTTAGTCTATGTAAAGCAGAATATCAATAAATTTACTACCAATGGAAATTGCCATGATTTCAACACCAGACATGCAATGAATCTTTGTATCCCTAAACACAAATTGTCCATTTATGAAAACAATCCAATTTATATGGGTATTAAGCTATTCAATAAATTGCCAAAAACTATTACATTGTGTGGTAATATCAAGCAGTTTAAATGTTCAGTAAAGGAATATCTTATTGGAAATGTATTTTATAGTGTGGACGAATATATTAATTTTAATGTGTAGCGTAAATTTTTTAATGTTAATGTGAGACCATATTGTGTAGTATGTGCTTTATATCTGTATGTTTATATCTATTATTTTATCATGTTGTAAAGATTTTTTTTTTTTATGTATATCTACTTGTTTTGACGTATCCTATACCTATTGTAAGGTCTATTGGATTTAATAAACTAAACTAAACTAAACTAAACTCGATTATGCCCTTTGACCTTTGCACCCGGATTCATGAAAGGGACGTAAGGCGTTAGTGGGACTAACCAACTTTGCGCCCGACTACGCCGTTTATTCAAACCCGCAAACAAGGGCGCAAATTTTTCGCGTAACGTTCGCTAGGCGGACTAACAACGTTAGGCCTCGTTGATGAATCCGTATGTTACTGTTTTGTTCAGTGAATCTTTTGAGTTAAGATATTTTTCACTCAAAACTGGCAACAATTGGGTCTACTTACAATAAAATTGTTTTACCAGAAATCTAAAATTTTATTTTATTCAAGTGTATTCGTATTACCTATTCTTGATCTATACTTGCAAATAACATTGAAACCTTGTCTTCTACTAAAATTTATTTCAATTAATTTCATATTTAAGCAATGCATTTTACACTGGGAGAAGTTAAACCATTTTTTTGCGTCAAAAGACAAAAAATTAAACTTAGGCATACAACATGGCAGTCTAAATTATTGTAGAAACACTTACGACACGCGATAATAAGAGCTTCGCCATTTATTAGGAGGAGACGTTTATCGGTTGTTTCTAATTTGTTTTCAAATTTAGGGAACATTACGGTATTTGTTTTAAAGTATAAAATATTTTTGTATTAACTTGGGTACATTAATTATTAAATAAATTAAAATTATGTATCTTTTTCTGTATCATTGTTATGCTACATTTAATGTTTAATGAAGAGGATATGTAAAGGACGAGGGTACAGCAACCCTCGATGCAATATTTTAGATAAGGTGTTCATGCATGGTTGAGTTACCGACATGTATATATATTCGGAAATATCAATTCTCGGTGATCTTCGATATGCAAATGATGTTTCCATGCCATAAGTTCAAATTCGGCTTTTGAGATTTTACTGTGCTGCAACATAGTGGCATTTTGTTGCAATGCGATCGGATGAAATACCTCCCAACAGACAGCCTAACATTAGAGATAAAGAAAAAATAGATAATACCTTTTTGCGACACTTAATGCTACACATCTAAAGCTACAAATTTGTTATTATCTGCATTCTGTAGTATCTGTCTAGGAATTAATAATAATGTTGAACTACACTGAAAGAAATACTCTTTAAACATTATTAAAATTTTAAAAACAATTTTGGAAAACATGTGTTACTAATATGGATGTCTAGAAATTATAAACATTTGTCTGTCAAACTATTGTAACACTTGGTAACAATTTTATACTGTTTATAGGAGCATATTACGACGTACTTAATTGTACCTATATATAAGTCCACGCTGTTGGAATGTATGTTCAAAATATATTTCAGTTCTACTTGTTATGTTCTCCATATTTATTAAGTTTTCAGTCATATATAAGAAAAACTTAATTAATCTGAAAGAAATAAAGTAAATTCTGTATGTTTTATGTCACATGATTTCATAATAGTATTATATAATAGAATAGACCTGTCTACGAAAAATGTAATGTTGATAATTAGATAAGGCGATAAGGCTATTGAAATACATATCTAAAACGAAACACAGGAACATTCAGTATTACATATTTATATATTTTTTTGCATATATATAAAACGGAAAACCCTTTTTAGTTGGTGAGGGTAAAATAAAAATTTATATTTGGCTTATATTGTAAGTAAAGTATGTTCCGTCTAGAAATATCATGCCTTTTTTTTATAAAAACCGATTTCTATATCGAGTTTTTCTTGTCCCTGAAGTCATCTCTACAGGTCCTAGGAGGCAGGCAGGTTTGTCTCTTTGGGTGAATCCACTTAGCGATAGTTTATCATCCTATGGCATTAAATTAAACTAACAACCACCTTTAAAGCAATTACGTACTATTAATGTATTAATTACATGTTTCTTTCTTTACAAACAAGAGTACAACAGGTTTTTGCACTCGCGCGGTGCTATTACATATGAAAAATGCTTCAATTTTTCAATAATAGCTCACTAAGTGCTTATCACGGATTATTGAATTACCTAGTATAAACAGTGGTGTTTTGCACGTTAAAGCGCAAATTATAAGCATTATGAAGAAGTGTTATAATGTTAATGGAGCTGTTATATGCGGAACTATCATATATCGAATAATTGTACACAGTTAAAGCATAATACGTAAACAACAAATCTAAAGCAATAATTTATAGTTGTTTATAGTCTATCGATCTATAATATGCATTAACCCTACAATTAACGGTACTAATTTTAATATTCTTTATAAACGTTATTCCAGAGAAATTATTTTCAGTGTACGGATATTTTTCTCACTCATTACATAACTAACAACCTGTCTTCTGGCTTGTTAAAAAATTATAAGTCTTCAGAATATATTTTCGTGACCCACTTTAATGTACAGCATTCCGTTTGTCCTTGTTTACTCATGATATAATATTTGACTTTTGAAATTTATCAGTTTTATATTCCCTATCACATATACCAACCTATTTACAGAGTCCAATATCTATTAGATCTCTTTGTTTTGAACGCTCTCATGTCATTTATCTTTAGCTTATCAGCAATAGTAATCAATAACTTACTACAGATATACCACCATTAAACAATTCCATTATTTATCATATCAGATATGCCACAATAAATCCGGATAAAAATGTGTGCTTCGGACCGCTTGGGTCGTCGCACTCAAGGTTGCGTAATGTTTGTCTTGGTTGTTTTTTTATGGATCATGTCACCTACTAGCACTCCCCCCCCCCCCCCCTTCTGTTATCAGATATAATAGTATGAACTATAGGAACTATCAGAATTTAATAGAATTCCGTTTATTGGAAGCGAACAGCAACATGATAATTTTGACAACTTTTGATCTGAAAATTAATATTGAGAGCATTCTGAAAGATCAAGGCTAGGTATGGGGTATCTTTCGATAAAGTAAGAAAGAGGTTTTATGAACGCGAAACTGGCAAAGGAAGAAGCGGATAAAATCTTTGAAATTGGTTTTGATACTCTCTAGTTAAGCCATTTGAAGAAGAATGATATGGTTAGTAAATTACTACACATCTATAAGAGACCTTGTTGTTGTTGTTGTTGGTAGGCGGCGCGGTTACCCGCAGCACTCAGGTCTTTCGATCCATTGTGCCTGCCGCTAGTCGGGAGTTATTGGAAGACACCCGTGCTATGCGCATAGACCTAACCCGTTCCAAAGGAAGCTCTCTAATATCCTGGGGCAGGAGAAATGCTGCACCCAGATGTTTGTCTCTCTTTACCATAAGGCAGGCACAGCGATAGAAGATGTGAATGGAGTCCTTGTCATCGTGTCCGCAAAACCTGCACCTTCTAGTGTTACTAAGGCCGATAGTGTTAAGGTGCTTGTTAAGATGTTCGTGACCCGTCAGCAGTCCTGTGACAATCCTATGATGTTACGATTTAGCGCAAGTATTGATCGAGTTGCGTTTGACCGAGGCCCTTTAATTAAGAGCCTAGCTTGTCGCAGCCCAATCCCGTTTGACCATTCTTCCTCTGATCTATCCTTGATCCAGTTATCAATAGACCTTGCTACATAACTAGGCGGAAGCCCCAGCACTGGTTCGGGCCCTGTAAACTGTATACTTGAGCCTCTTTTAGCCAGTGCATCAGCCTCCTCATTTCCTGTTATGTTGTGATGACCCGGTACCCAGGTCAATTTTACCTGGTTGTTCTGTACCAGTTGGGCCAGACCATTAATACACTCTAGGACCGCCCTGGAGGTGATCCTGTAGGAGATCAGGGCACGTAGAGCCGCCTGACTGTCGGTGCATATGTGGATATGCTGATTGGAATATCTCCATCGGAGACCAAATAAGAGACCTTACTAGTTTGATCTACAAAATACATTTCAAATAGAGGTGTTCATTAGAGGAAATGAGGGGAGAATTGATTATCTTCTTCTTCATCTTCTTATGGGACTACCTCTGCCTTTTCAATATGAAATTACTATTAATTTGTATGCAGTTATTGGTGCATGCATTATTTGAATGTAATAATATACTAAATAGTAATTAAGCTGAAATGCTGCAGCTTACTGTTACAATTCTTCTGAGTGGAGTGATTTTAATGAACGGAATTGTATATTCAGCAGTATTAATAAATTTATATAATCGTTCGACGACCCTATGGATCGCATAGGGGTCTATGACCCTATGGATCTTCTGGTATTTGAATTATATTTATAGGAACATTTCTCAAGCAAAGTTTCTTACTTAGGCGGGATTACGGAAAAAGATTCCTGACATAAAACACCCTTAAATTAACCGTTTAACAAGAAAAACGACTTATGTAGGTCACAACAGCTTATGCTTCGAATACTTTTTAGAAATCGTAGAGATGGATCGTCAGGTCTTTACATTATCTTTTCATATTTTCTCTCACTTGTTTTACAGGTGCATATTCCTAAAATAATTTTTGATGAATCAGAGCTGTGTTACAAATAATTTGCAGACAATAATAGAGGTACTGTTTGAAAATATATTCATTGTTATATTTTTCATGCGATGCCAAAGTTTGTTATCTGTTAATTCATTCTATTGGATGCATTCAACATATAAACATTAAAGTAGATAAGAGACAATTTTCAGATGTTTTTAGCCAGGAAAACAATTTTCAGTCATTTGTAAGTTCGGCTACCTATTATTATCATTTTAATATCAATAGAATTCCCTAAAATCTAGTGGGGATACACCACGACTGTTATACCTTTCCATGTTTAGTTAATATTTTCAAACATTTCTCCCAGATTTGAATATATACAGCTCACATTGTTATTTCCAGTAATAATAGTTGATATTTTTTTTGCAATTGCAAACTGCCATGTATTTTTTTGAAAGATATGCCGAAACAACTACTCCACGGACAATGTGCCCCGACTGGCGTTGCATTATTCCTGTCCATGGACCTGTCCAATGGCCTTCATGAAGCTGTGATTTAACACCTTTAGACTTCTTCTTGTAGGGTTATTTAAAGTCGATTGTTTATGGGAATAAACCAGAGACAATTGATGCATTATAATTGAATATTCAACGCGCCATTTGTGATATAAGGCCTAATTTATTGACTAGATGTGGCGGTCATTTAAATAATGGCCAGAATTTAGTTGCATCGATCACACTCCAAAATAAAATAAGAATTTTTGGTCTGTTTCTATTGTTGTTTTATTTCAATTTAAAAACATAGGCTCTCATTGAAAAATCCTATAATATAATTTAATTTTCTATTAATTCCCTTACTTAAATTTGTTGTCAGATTTTTCTTTCGCCATTGATATAATAACTGGTATATCAAAAGCACTATCTATGTTGATCGAAATGTTTGTGAAGAGCTAAAAATACGTTATAATATTTTTCTCATGAAAGGGCTGTAAACCGGTACGATTATTTTAATACCATCCTTATCGCATTCCCGCTTATCGCCGACTATCTACCGCTGCAAACAATCTGATAACGAGTTTATATAAAGACGGGGAAGAGCTCTCCGATTAGTAGAAAATGAGATGGCAACAGTCTAAAACCGTGCAAGTGCTGGGAATGAATGGGTTCTTTAATGTGTGCAAGAATTTCTTAGTGTTTTACCCTATGTCGCCGTGACTGTTCAGTTCTTTCAAATGTGAATTGGATATCAGCTCGAACTGAGAAGAGAATGAGAAATTGTTGAAAGTTCCATATTGTGATTTAATACTGCCACCTGATTGGAGAATGGTTTTAGACGTTTCGTCTACCTCCAGTGTGGGATACAACCCGACCAAAATTTTCAAAAACAGATATTTCAGTGCGGATGTACCAAAGTTGAATGGACTGAAAGGTAACTAACTAATCACATGATGTCGCTGAGCGAATTTAATGAGTTTTGGGACGACTTTGTCAACATATTGAACATGAACATCCAATTTGTAATAATTGTTTAGCAGTGGCGTGCAGGGTCATTTAATAAGAGCTTTGTATTGTTTCTATACAGGGTGATGAATGTAACATATCAATTCAACATACAATTCAATTAAATTTCAATTATGGTATTGATAAGTGCTTACATTTCCTACGTCATGATTAGTAATATTTCGGTCACTTCTGTCAGTCCCTCCATACACGCCTGTCTATATGCTATCTGATGTTATCTGAATATGCTAGCATATACAGGATGTCGCTTCAAGAACCTGTTCACCTGTTCCAAGCAGACGTATAGAATATTTTAGTGAAAATTGTTGACGTTTTTGGTATATGCGTTGTACGTCTTGTTCATCCTTAAGTCAACGGTCATACCATGTATATGTTACAGTAACTGCCGTAATGTGTGTATAAATATGTTACAGTAACTGTTGTAATGTGTGGTATAAATACGGGGTGTCCCATCGAAAAGTATCACATTTCGCCGCCTTATATCTCGAAAACTAAAAGATATATCGGGATGCGATTTGGACAGAACGACTTAAGATTTTTGTAAGTTTTTTTTGGCACTGATGCCAAATCTCCAAATATATTGCTAAATTTTTTATTGAATACGATCCTCTTTGGAGTAAAATTACTTGCTTATATTAAGTGGAACACCCTGTATATCTTGCCATAATCAGGAAGCCTAATCACTTTACTTTTCAAAAAGGTATACATTGTTTACATTATCTTGAGAATTGGAGCCACAAAATTCAGTTGAACGGGAGCACCTCTTACTTGAACAGTTTGTGAAGCTAGTCTTCGCTTTCACAGTAGCCATGAAAAACAAAAGTACAATAATAAACTGTATTGTCAGTTGTGTCAAATATTTGAAGTATAGATATAAAAATGTTCACATTAGAAGGATCACACACTTTTGATCATTTACTACTAAGGATGCACAAATGTATATTGAAGTAAATGGTGGGCAGTTAAAACAAATTGTTTTCTAACTTATTCAAGTACTTTTTATTTATACAGTTATTTTGATTATTTTATCTGTTATTTTTATTACTATCATTGTGCTTTGTTGTTATTGTTAACAAAACTCGTTCCTACCGATTATTAAAGAATTATTCTTTTCTCCCTATCTGTTTTCATTGAAAAAGCAAATGCAGTCAAGTTCCACATCAAGTTTGATCAGATATTTTAAAATGATAAAATATATAGGGTAGGTATTTTATTTAAAATAAGTGTACAAAAATTAAAAAATAACTTTACAAAGAAGGAGGTATTTTTTTCATTCGTAATAACCCAAATAAGAGTAGGTACTTCTAACAAACTTAATTTTGTGGCTCCAATTCTCAAGATAATGTAAACAATGCATACCTTTTTGAAAAGTAGAGTGATTAGGTTTTCTGATTATTGCAAAATACACAGGGTGTTCCATTTAATATAAGCAAGTAATTTTACTCCAAAGAGGAGCGAATTCCATAAAAAATTTACTAATATATTTGGAGATTTGGCAACAGTGCCAAAAAAAGTTACAAAAATCCTAAGTCGTTCTATCCAACCCGCATCCCGATATCTCTTTTAGTTTTTGAGTTATAAGGCGACGAAATGTGATACTTTTCAATGGGACACCCAGTATGTTACAGTAAATAAGTAAGCTATTCTGATTTGCCTACTCTCAACTAGTAGAAACAAAATATTATTAAACTGAATACACTTTTACTAGTAATAGTATTAGCATTCACTGTACTGTTCTAGTAAATGTTGGATATAATAGGATGGTTACTAGTTACTGTCAGTAAATGTTGTTTTTAATCAAGTTTTTCCATGATTTACTAGTAAAAATATAAATTTCCGTCAAAATAGAACATAATAATAATAATGATATATCTACTCCTCATTCTAATCAGAAGGATTAGCCCGGAAGTCTGAGATGTGTGGGCGAGGAAGCGGCATATTATTATTCAGTCGTAGGCCTCATTGGTGAGCCCTAACCACTATTCAGTGCTGGAATGGGGGAAACCTGAGAAAACCACGTCAATTCACTGTTATTATTATTATTATTTATTCAATGGAGTATATTGAAAATATGATGGTTTCTGTAGTTTGTACCATAGATATTGTATTTAGAAGAGTATTTTCTAATACTTACCTTGTCTATTGCTGTAATTATTTTTAAGTACTGCAGTGACAACAGGAGTTTGTCTTAGAGTTACTTGTTCCCATGTTTCGGCTATTTATCTCAAGGACACACTCAAAACCACCTGTCCTCTTATTTGCAGGTAGAACAAAATAATTTTGTAAATGTAGTCCGTGCGCAAAAGATGACAACAAATGATTAAATGAATGGCATTGCAGAAACATACTATCAACACTTAAATCAAGGTAACAAATCAATGTTCTCTTTAATTGTCAATATTGTCATTGCTAACTTATTGTCACACAGTGTCACTTATATTTGTTTGTAAGCCAGTCTCTTTAAAGTTTATTGCTATGAAAACTATGATGAGCAATCTACCAATTGTACAATTTTTAATTCAATGAATGCAAGTTTAGAAGTCGGTGTTTACTTTTCTATTCACGTTCTTTCTTATCCTAATCCTTACGAATGCGCCATTTATATACGATTTTATTTAAAAACATTTTAGTATGTTTTTATAATATGTTCTTAATATTTATTTTCAGATGCCGAAAACAACTACTCCACGGGCAATATGCCCCGACTCGCGTTGCATTACATCAACATGTGATGTTGCGACATCCATGGAGATGTTGATGTAATGCAACGCCAGTCGGGGCATATTGGCCGTGGAGTAGTTGTTTTCGGTATTTCCAAATAAATAAATAAGTAGGATTGTCTTCCTCAAAGACAATAGAGGTCGCTGTAATGGCATCTGCAAAAAAGCAGATCGTTATTTGTCTGTCAATTAGACAATAATTGTCAGACAGTTAGTAGCAAAGACCGAAAGAGGGCACTACCGTGTATTTCACTGTATCTCGCCACTACAAACATATATGTTCTTAATATGTTGTTGGGAAATAATAATTATCTAATCAATTAGCCAAATATTTTAAAAACCAAAATTTACTGTACTAAACTGTACTGTACTAAATTTACAACTAAAATACTGTATTTATTAATACCGTCCTTGTTTTAAAAAAAAATTATATTACACATTGTTTGACGGGCAAAGATATTATTGAATAAACTTGCTTTTCCAAAGATACGGACAGTAAATATTTAAACAGCTTTCACAGACTTTATCTAAGAAATCTTCATATTTTTTATAACAGCACCAACCAGCTTATATGTGTGTACATATTTGTTTAAATTATTTAAATATGTAATGTGTAGCCAAATAGATAAGGTGCAGGCGCAATTGGCTGCATTCTTTGTGAGACTGCGAGTTTTTTAATAATTTAATATGTAACTGTAAAGGTTTCGTCATTTTTAGCGATGCTATCTTCAATGCTTCTTATATCAATGCTGACTGATAGTCAACTTTCGATCACGATACTAGAACTAAAAATATTATCTGTTAAGTATCTCATCAATAATCTAAGTAAAATACACTGACTACCTTACGTGTAGCGCACTGTATATTATGAAATTTTAATGGCACACATAACCCCAATCAAAGTGGCTAAATTACGGAAGATAAGGGAGCATCACGAATTTCAAAGATTTATAGAGTTATGAGGTATTTGCCGCAGAATATATAAATCAGTCGGTAAAGAAGCGAGTGTAAGAACCGGCAGAGCGTGATTCACATTACCGACCGAGTCGGCGTGATATAGGAAGGAACGTCTCCCGTAATCATTTTTGCTATGCCATTGTGATGTGATATATATACCCGCTCTATCTGATCCTGCTTATCATTGTCTGCGGGGTGTTATTATGGTATCTCACACACTGTGTTACCGACTGAGACAACTGAGGCACGTACGCGACGGAGAAAGAGAGACGGCGACGCGACTCTTGATGATTATTATACGTACCGCTGGTGTTACGCTGTTTTTTTTGTGAAGCGCTCCTTTTCAGGATATAAATTTGTTAAATGCAATTTATCCTTGTCGGGCGTCTGCTTAAAAGGACTTCATTTGTACTCTGGATTATTTACACGGTTTCGTTCCAGGGATCACCCGCAAAAAACAAGCTATGGGGCTGTTGTGATAAAAAATTATTACCGAAGATATTGAAACAGATCACATTTCGAACAAGTTCATGCACAGGATGAACTAGTAGCTCTTTCATCTGCCTTAGGTATATACACACCCCACAAAAATTATCGCAACACTAAAAATTTGCTATTATTTTGATATTCGTTTTCTCTGGAACTAATTGTCCGATTTAATTGATTTTTTTTTGTATTGTAGGTTGATTCGTTAGCAATGTGACTGGTTTAGTTACATTTTCGAAAAAAATAATTTTGAATACATACAGGGTGAAACAAGTGTAACATGATTTGTCACAGAAGTTTAGAACACCCTGTGGAGTTAATCAGTTATGGCAACATAGTAAAACTTAATAGGAGTTAAAGCGACTTCTTTTCTTAACATAATCGTCTTAGTTTCACATCGATATCTCAATAATTAAAGGAGATATTTCAAAATAAAGGGTACAGTGTCATTTTAGTAAAAAAAATCGATTACAAGTGCATCACTAAACAAATTTAATAAAACAGTATACCCTTACAGCAATAAAACACGTCATAAAATTAAAATAACAATTTTCAGTATCGGGTATTTCCTCCCCTAGCCTCAATTACCGCTTGAATACGCTGTGGTAGACTTTCAAACAGACTATGTATGTAATCTTCCCCTATATCATTCCAAATCTCTTGAAGCTTGTTCTGGAGCTCATTTAATGTTCGGCAGGGGATTTGACCCTCCTTGATTTTCCATGACATGTAGTTCCATACATGCTCAATTGGATTTAGGTCTGGACTGCGAGCAGGCCAGTCCATTGTAGCAACATGACTGTTTTCAAGATATTCTCTTAGTATACGTGCAACGTGAGGACGTGCGTTATCTTGCATTAAGGTAAAATTATTACCCAACAAGCGTCCATATGGAATCACATGAGGAACTAAAATATCCGTTATGTAACGTTGGGCAGTCATGCTGCCATTGTTGACAGGCACCAGTGCCGTACGCCCATTAACAGAAATTCCTCCCCGCACCATTACCGATCCACCACCAAAATTTTCGATCTGTCGAAAATTGCACTGCATATGCCGTTCACCTGGCCTTCTGTATACTGGCATACGTCTATCTGACGAATATAAACAAAATCTTGATTCGTCAGTAAACAGTATACTAGACCATTCTTCTAGGCCCCAGTTACTGTGTTCCCTAGCAAATTGGAGACGGGCAACTCGATGTTCCCTGGTCAGACGTGGTCCCTTGGCTGGAACCATAGGACGTAAATTAACTTCTCTAAGACGGTTTCTAACAGTTTGTAAAGAAATGTTTGCATGTCTGGCTCCCAAAATTTCTCGTTGAAGCATACGAGCAGTACAATGTCGAGTTCTTAATGCCGAAAGTCTTAGAAATCTATCATCTGCAGCTGTAGTTACCTTTTTACGCCCTTGTCCTTGCCTTCTGGAATGTTGTCCTGTTTCTCTATAACGCCTGATTAATCTGGAAATGGTACTTGGTTGAACACCTATTACATTTGCCACATATCTTTGACTTCGTCCGTCTTCAACGAGTGCAATTGCTCTTACTGACTCTTCATTTGACAAATGTCTGTTTAAACGAAGTTCAGCATTCATTTTTTTTAAATTTAGCACGCAAATTAAAAGAGTTTTAACAAAACTGTAACAATCGTATTTCTGTAGAAATAATGATTGTAGGAATGACATTTCAAATTTTGTTTTCAGAGCCTGCTAAGTTTTCGTAAAATCTGTAAATGTTTGTTAAGGTTTATTTGATTTTTTTTACTGAAATGACACTGAACCCTTTATTTTGAAATATCTCCTTTAATTATTGAGATATCGATGTGAAACCAAGACGATTATGTTAAGAAAAGAAGTCGCTTTAACTCCTATTAAGTTTTACTATGTTGCCATAACTGATTAACTCCACAGGGTGTTCTAAACTTCTGTGACAAATCATGTTACACTTGTTTCACCCTGTATGTATTCAAAATAATTTTTTTCGAGAATGTAACTAAACCAGTCACATTGCTAACGAATCAACCTACAATACAAAAAAAAAATCAATTAAATCGGACAATTAGTTCCAGAGAAAACGAATATCAAAATAATAGCAAATTTTTAGTGTTGCGATAATTTTTGTGGGGTGTGTATTTGTTTTTTGATTTGACAAAACAAAAATTGGGAATAAGAAAAGTTGCGCAATATTTCAACCAAATAAAACACTCTTGTGTATAGGTAAATTATTATTATTATAATAGATAAAGTTCGTGCACAGGATGAACCAGTAGCTCTTTCATCTGCCTTATATCTTTATTTTTTGATTTGACAAAACAGAAATGGAGAATAAGAAAAGTTGCGCAATATTGCAAACAAATAAAACACTTTTGTGTATTAATACATTATAATAGGTAAAGTTCGTGCACAGGATGAACCAGTAGCTCTTTCATCTGCGTTATACCTTTGTTTTTTGATTTGACGAAACAAAAATGGAGAATAAGAAAAGTTGCGCAATATTGCAACCAAATAAAACACTCTTATGTTTGAGTACATTATAATAGGTATCGAGAGAAAAAACGAGCGTCTAACAAATTTCATCAATCATTATCGGCTTGAACAAAAAAATGAAGCAAACTTCACATCAACTGGGATGGTAAAGGTTTCGTTCAGAACAGGAGTTGGGGAATGAATATATATTAAGAGTTACTAGTGAAGTCTATAATATTTCACTTTGTTGTCTACTAAGCCTTTTCATTTTGAAAATGCATTAGAACTGAATTTTTAGAACGCAGCCTCGTGGATTTCCGTTTGTGGTTGCCTTACTTCAAGAAAATAATAATATACAGGATTACTTGAAAACGAAACCAAACCTTGTTATTATAATTCCTTGAACATCCCTCATACTTCCTGATCTTTTGAGACTACTTAAGAAGAGTTAAGATGATCATTTTACAGATAATTAAAGAATAAAAACTATTATGTATCCAGATGAATAATGTATTGAGTGGTGACGATTCAGAGAGATTCATTAACACATTTTGTTCGGTAATGTTTTGTTTAGTAAATTTTTTTTCATAATTCAGAATTCTCATGAAACACTGAAAAGCCAGAATGAGGATCCACATTATAGGCAAGATATTATTTCCTTTTTTCTGTTTTTTTCTGTATGTCCATTAGATACCATTGTCTGAATCCATAATCATCTTCAGTCATTTTAGTTCTGTTGTAGAATATGGCGTCTTTTTATATATTTGAGCGCTACTAAATACTCTTTTCCAAGCTTTCCCCTTCGGCCGCCTTGTAAACTTGTTCGTTATCATTGTCCGTATCTCCTTAGTCTATGTATAACTATTATTATTAATGATATTGTAATCTTCGCGATATTTTAATGTACATACAACACAACATCCAGCTGGTTAGATGTACACCAAGATAACCGGTAACGTATTTGGTTAAAATACAATCTTGATTGTTCAAGATGCGGCCATTTCCCATAAATTTCTAGATTCCCCAGTTATGCATGCATGTTTTATACAATAATACATTGTGTGTGTATACGCAACCTGCGCTATCTTACACAGAATCGCCAAACTGAGGAACAGTGCCTGGGTGGCTTCTTATCTCCTTACAACTTATAACGTATAACCCTGCCGTCAAATCGGAGTATTTATAACCGCACCACGATCGTAAATAATCGGCAGTAACAGGAAAAATCGCAAGTTTATTAGTTTGGTTATTGATAATTCCTATATAAATATTAGCAATTCGACGGTTTATCTTGTTTTATATCGTCGGTCGTCCATTAAGATAGCCGGGGTACACAAGGTATCGGTTGACTTTAGATCGTCCCTTATTTATGTTTTACAATGTATTTGAATGTTACACAAAAACTCATACATTTATTTATGAGCAAACTGTAAATCAATGTTCTCTGTAAAATGTCAGTCTACCTTGTGTGCATCAATACGTAAAACCATCATGATACACCGTTTAAGACCTTCAAAGATAAAGAACGTGTATTATATAAGATATTTATGTTCTCCAAGTAGGTACTTTTAATAAATCAATAGACTTTCTCACGGGAAAGAACTGGTGTTGCTCATATTTACTAATAGTTGCTTTCTTTTTCTTAAATGGATCAGGATTTGAAGGATCAGATCCTTCTTTGATGCATGCTAAAGTGCGTATTGGTTTCTAAAGCATATTGGTTTTCATCTTACCACTCTTTCGAATGACTAGTCAATTCTCAAAAGTATTCGAATGCAAGGTATTCGATTCTGCCCATCACTAGTAAGAACAGACAATACCGGAACTGGAGATGAGATGACCAGTCTCGCTAACTTTGAATCAGCTTCTCATAATTTCAGGTACTCTAAAAGGTCATTTGTATAGAAATTGGTAGAATTTGGAACTTCATATGGAGACAATCCAATAAGGCAAGAGTGACACCTGACATACCCTTTATGAATGTCACTGAATCATACAAGAAAGGGCATCATCTGGAGATGATTAAAACTGATTAGTTGTAATCATCTCCGGATGATGCCAACGTGGTTGGCGAAACGCGCGTCGAGTGCAGTATAGTGTTATGTGGAAGACTACGTCAGTGTTAAGAGGTAGGGATTAAAAGGCAACCATCACTGCAGTCACTTCGAAAATCGTGGGGAGGATCTTTTATAAGGCGCATTAGTAAAGTTTGAGTATCACGCCAGATATATCGCTATACAGCACATGTGTTGTAATAAAAAATACATTTATTAATTCCTGTCGAATATGTGTGGAAAACCGGAAAAGCCGGAGTTTTTGAACGGAGAGCGTTCGACCGGAGTTCGGGAGCCACTAATGGCAGATCATTAGGGCCCAGGTAATCTGCGCCACTTTTTTCTAAGCGAGCGATAAAAATAATAAATCATTGTGGTCTCCGTGCGCATTTTCTCTTCATGCAATTCTGATTACGGGCTCTGCCGATAGATAACGCTGCCTCTATATGTACCCCAAATGTGGTGGAATCTCCCGCAATGTATGATACCAGCCGTTTTCTCATTATTCGGCGCTTTCGGTTGATATTTCTGATATTTGTCACATCCCTACCTTAATACCGACCGGGATAATGTATCTTTGGGATCGGAGATATTCGGAAACAAAAGCCTATCCTATTTGGGTCTTTATGATGGAATACGTTATTAATGATTTCTCATACATATATATCGTAGGATATACGTCTTGTTGAGACATCATTCGTTAGAAAAGTATCATCTATGGAAAGAGATAAATAAAAAATGTTATACAATTCTCCAATAGGTGCAGAGTAATCCTTTAACCGGAAATAGAGACATTTCCGGAACGTCAAATAAAAAGTGAGAGCGCTTATCTACTTTTCCAGTGTTGGATTTTTATTTTTGATGAGGCAAAACTACTTTTTGCCAAACAAATCTATGAATAGCATCTTTGAGAATTGTATATATTTTTTTATTTTGTTAGAAATTCATATAACAGGATCGAAATAATTTTCGTATAAGCTACTACTCATTTTTAGCTACCAAGGGAGTGTGAAAACAATAATTGTACAAATTTCAAGGAGTCTGAAATGGAAAAGGAACATATGCACATCTCCAATCATTTAATTTGAAAATATATTTTTAAACAATAGGTAATACTTATTTCAAAAACAAATAATATTGGTTTTGAAAATTGTTTCAGAAAGGTAGCTTTTTTAGACCATGATCTATTTAAACACTTGACACCTCTATACTTTCGTTAACTCGACTATATCACAGCTGATATAGTCGAGTTGCTTGTCTCTAATAGTGCGACTAATAGTTAATACTTGTTAATATCCTTGTTAATACCCTTGTAATACAAGGGTATTATTCATAAAAGTCAAAGTGATAAAAGTGGATCAGCTTTAGTAGCAGTATTACAATGTACTCGCGAAAGAATATTGCATCCAAATGAGGGACACTACGAGGTTAAGAGGTAGAGGATGAAACATCCTACAAAATTCTACCTTTATCAAAAGTATGGCTCTTTCATTTTCGTGTTACCCCCCATTTCATTTACCCCCAAATTTCTAAATATCTGAGAATGAAAAAATACTCCTAGGGAAGAACGTTCTCCTGAAACTCCTCTAATTCCTATTCCTGAAATTGAATTAAAATATTGAACGAAAAGTAAATAGATCTTTATTACTGAATACAATAAACTGCTAAAAGCAATAAATATTTTGTTTCAGTCTACAATTTGGTATTGGTTTGTTAGTTATAATATTTTTTTATTTGCCAAAACGCACCGTTTCTGAGATAAATGGCAAAAAGTCATAACATGTAGGTATTTATCGAAAAAAACTAATATTTATGAAATAATACTAATAATAAGCTATAAATAAATAACCGCATTAAATATTATTCCTTACCTTCTCTACCCCCTACTCCTTATTAATCCCTACCTCAAAATAGTTTTAAATATGTCTTTTATATTAATTTTTTTGTCAATTTGGGTCGCAGAATCTGCCATTAAAATATGGCCGAATAGTTTAGTTACACCCTGTATATCCGGACCCCTTCCCCCACCTCTGAATTTCGCACCGTAGGCTGTAATTTTCGGTTCATTAGTCGCGCGACCGCTCTACGGCGTAAAACACGAAACCGCCGCGTTATATCCAGCTATTGCCCGTAAAAAATCTGTAATCTTGAGTAAGTAGCGTTATATTTCACAGCAATTAGTCCTGGGAAGGCCATCAGCGTGGCGCCGCGCCGCCGCCCCTCTATCGGCCTCCCCCGCTCGCCCCCACTGATACGCAGCCTCCGCACCCGGCTAATGCGATCCGCAGATAACAATACATCTCTCTTGCTCTGCTCACTCTTGAAACTTTTAAAAAGCTGACAGGCGATAAGTCAATATGTATATACACGGAGAAATCAGTTAGGCTACCCCGGATACACAGCATCAGTGGCGGGTCTGAGGTATTTTATATGTATATTACATTCAAAGTCGAAATTTATAAACAGATCAAACACAAATTATGGGAATACAATGAAGAAACTATGTCCTGTTCCCACGCAGGAATCACAAACTATAGTCAGATCCAGTCATATCGTTCCAAGCCAGTCAGTAAATTGTTTTTTAAACTGATTTTCAATTAACTGGCAATTATGTATAACTGACAGATCAAACTGACAATTATAAAAGGACATCGTGTGAAATAATTATATAATTGCCAGTTTAAACTGTCAATTATAGATAATTGTCAGTTTGATATGGCAATTATGTATAATTGACAGTTTAAACTGTCATTTATGTATAATTGACAGTTTATAATTGTTAGTTTGATCTGGCAATTATGTATAATTGCCAGTTTAAACTGGCAATTATAAAACTATTTCACACGATGTCCTTTCTACGATTTCGTATATTTATATTTTTAAAGGTGTCCTTTATTATGGGTTAAGGTCAGGTTGTGGTGTGTCAGGTGTTAATGTCAACTTTAGGAAAAAAATATAGCGTTTCCGGAGACTCCAATATTATAATAATAATAAAAATAATAATAATAATAATAATAATAATAATAATAATAATAATAATAATTACTTATTTTTATCTAGATATTTTTATATAGATATTTATAGATGTAAGTAGTGGATAGTGAGTCTTACCATAGTCATTTTTAATTTATTATTTTTCATGATTTATTTAAAATGAACCAGTATAAACGTTATCTGTTATATTTACTGATAAATGTTCTAATTTCAATTAACTCTTTAGTTTCAATAAATTATGGAAAATTATGAATTTAAAACTAAACGAATATTTATTTACATAAGTAATCATAGTTAATAGTTGATTATGGTACTTCATTTTATAACAATTTACAAATTAGACAAATAGTATCTATATACAAATAAACTTGGTTCTATCGTTTAACATTAATTTTAAATAAACATCATCTAATATTTTTCGTAAATATCCTTTACATTTGTAGTCTCAACAATTGAGTTTTCGATAATATTTATAGAAAAAATTAGCTTTCTCTGTGGAAAGCTTATTTTAAAATAGAAAATATAAAATCGGTTTTGTCACAGGATAAAATCTACTTCTATTTTTTCCTTAAATGTCTATTAGATCGCACTAGTAATCACCCTCAAATAGGTGCAACTAATTTAGCTGAGAATAGAACCGGAGCAACAATAGACCTTTATGTGTAAATCAGGAATACCTATTTTTCCATTTTATTTATATAGGAAAAACTAGCACAGAATATATATCTAAAAAATTTATAATGGTATAAAATATGGTAAAATATGGTATAAAAAATATAAAAAGTACAAGAAAAACAGGAAGAATTCCAGGTTTATTTCTTCCAGGAGAGCATTCCTGCAAATATAATAATAAAAAACCATCATGGGAGAAAATTTTAAAGATACTTTGAAACAACTCCAGTCCCTTATAGGAAAGGATAGACGTGCGCCACTGGACATCAAACATCCTTCACAAAATCCTTCAGAAGAGCAGTCAGATCCTCCATCGATAAATGACAAGTTGGCAGACTTCCCTTTGTGGCCCTGGAAAAACAAGATACTGAATATTTATGAAATAAGTTTAAAGTGTATATAAGTTCGAGATAATCGCTTTAGCTTAGATGTATTTGTATTAGTTTATCTAAAAAAAAAGGAGGAGAGTAATCTTTAATGCGTTCGCTTAATACTGTATATTGAACTGAAATGAGTTGGCTGTATGATAGGAGGCTGAGATAAGGTGTTTATTAACAGAAAATAGTTGTTGCAATGTAGATGATGGATGATGATATTACAGGTAATTCTATTTTAGCTTTATTGAAACCGAGAGAGCTCTTCGAGGCGATTGCAAGCTTTTATTCTATGCTATGACTTTTAATAACAATAAAGTTTTGTTACTTTTATATTGTTGTCGAAATTCTCAATTGATTTGCTCAAAACCTGCTGAGACTATACATAAATATAAAATATTACATCAATAGATAAAACATCTTATCTATTGATCTTTGCATCTTGCTATTTTATCTGCATCTTAATCGGTTTGGCGTTTTAAAAATTGTAGACGGATTTTTTATATTTGCGAATATTTTAATTGTCTAGTAAATATCAATAAACAGTGCAAAAGAAGAGTGATTTAGAGTTGGATTTTCCATCACTGAAAATCTGCACATGATGCCCCTGAGACGGGACTTTAATCTCACGTATAATGGCTTTCGCATCTTCTTTATAAGAGGGACTTTAACATCTCTTAACAAAAAACGATTCGAGTGGTTGTGCAAATTGACACCTTTTGTTCAGAAGGTCAAGAAATACAGTTAAATTTGTTTATTTTCAATGGCTTCCGAGAATTAGAGATAGAGCAATTCTGCATGGTATATTATCCAGGGCTACTCTACCCTAAATATAAGAATTTTGAAAATTAGAATTCTTCATTGTTTCTCCGGTTTAAGAAAATAAAATATTTATTCTTTATAAGTATGTCTGTAACTTATTTGGGTGCGTTTTCATGATTCATAGTTTTCTTTTGGGATTACACCATATGTAAAATAACAAAAAGGCGGAAACCAGAAATATACAAATTAAATAGTTAAGTGTATAAAGTAGTATAAAGGCTAACTTCTAAAGTTTGCCCCAAAAAAACCACTGTATAAATGCAATAAAATAAATATTTGATAAATTAACTAAATATCATTAGTGGTTTTTTAGTTTTATACAAAATTCTGTTATATTACAAATCATATTTTGAATTGTCTAAATAAAATAATTATTATAATAAAATTTAAAAGAAATTAAACGCTTAACCTTAAGGTGGAGTGCCAGTCAGGCGACTGTAGCGGCTACAGCCGCGCGGCTGGAGACACGCGGCTCTGGCGACTTTGCATCGGTCACTGGTTTACGTGTAAATATATGAAAGCGTTGTCAATTACGCGACTTCAGCGTGACGACAGAAGCGTTTGCCAAAATAGCAGTCTAGCCGCTACAGTCGCCTGATTGGCACTCCACCTTTAGCTTTTTCCTAAACGTTTCAAAGTGATCCTCAATTCGTCGTCAGTACAAGGTTTGTAATGTTTGTATGATAAACATTTTTTGTCAGATTGGCATTTTTAAATCAAAATGTCATCACATGCACTGATCACTATAATATTATTAATTTTCTAATGGTAAAATCCTTCTGGATTAGAGGAAACCACGTTTGAACCATGAATGATATTAAACTTAAGGTGATAACTGAATCTCGTCAGAAACAATATTCACCCATAAAACGTGGCTTCCTCTAATCCAGAAGAATGTTACCAGTGGAAAATTAATAAAATCATAGTGATCAATGCATGTGATGACATTTTGAATTAAAAATGTCAATCTGACAAAAAAAAATGTATCATGAAAACATTACAAACCTTCTATTGACGACGAGTTGAGGATCAGCTTGAAACTTTTAGAAAAAAGCTAGTTAAGTATTCAATTTCTTTTAAAATTTATTATAATAATTATTTTATTTAGACATAATTCAAGATATGATTTGTAATAGGTACAACAAATTTTGTATAAAACTGAAAAAAAATCACTGATGAAATTTAGTTAATCTATCAAATATTCATTTTATTACATATAGGTACATTGGTTTTTTTGTATACTTCTAGTTTCCTGCCTTAAGCTGGATTCATAGTACGTAAAACTTAAGCAGTAAGCTATAACCGTACGCCATATGACTTATTAGAGACTTAAAGCAAAGACACAAAAGTATACGTTACGCTTTGACGTAAACGCAAAAATCATGCAACGTTATAGAATTAAAAAACCGTCTTAAAGCATCCTTCAAGACGTAGACGTAAACGTACGTAGAGATATTTTTTCCTGTTACTTGCATCATATTAATTTGTATCAAATTCCATCTTCCTGGATCTTCATAGAGGTTGTGACCTACGACTTCTCTACCAAGATGTAAATTGCCCTCTGTAGTAAAACGAATTATGTTTTGTGAGTCCATCACAATTACCGTAATACCCAATGTGGAAAGGTAAACAGTAAACACTTAAAATCTATTAAAAATGTTGTAAACTGTAACACCCCGACAAAAATCAAAAAAGATATATGTTGTATGAAAAACTAACCAAAACCTTTGTTTATATAGTTCCGTAGGACTATATAAACAAAGCCAAAACGTAACAGAAAATCGAAAATTATATTTGACAACACCATTCGTGACTAATCGTATATTTTCGACGTCGACCTCGGCTCAATACGACTGCGTTCACTAGGTACGTACGGGCCCGTAAGTAAACGTCAAACATAAACGTAAACGTACACAAAATTACCACTACGCATGAGTACATGTCAATTTCTGCGTTTACGTATACGTTCATGGCACTGCTTTAAGTCTAATAATTTCTTGAAAGTGCATTCATAATGTACATAACGTAAGCTGTACGCAAGCGCAAAGAACTGGCAAATGAAATGACGGTTAAATGTCAAATCAAAATTTATATCAATAATTTCTGTTTAATTTTATCCAAGTTAGTTAGAAGTGGTTCAGTATTTGGCATTTTGAAATTTTCGATTTGAGGTTTGTATTCTATTAATAATACGGAGGCACAGAACATCGTTCCAATTTCTACACTTTGTGGTCTATGATCAGAATAAACTTCGATTCTATCCGATCACCAGCGGTTTTACCCGATTCCGTAACGATAAACATAAGAAATAAAAATGAACCTGATGAACCATTTCTTACGGCATACGAATTATGTTACAGTGACTATGAATTATTCATAGTCACTGTAACAGTGACTATGAATTATTCATAGTCACTGTAACATAATTCGTATGCCGTAAGAAATGGTTCATTTTTATTTCTTACGTTTATCGTTACGGAATCGGGATACGCTGGGATCGGGAAAATAAATTATATGAAATCCGCATGACAATTATTGTCATGCGGATTTCATATAATTTATTTTTAATACGTCTTACGGTTATAGCTTACGGCTTAAGTTTTACGTACTATGAATCCAGCTTTACAGGTGATGTAATCCCAAAAGGAAACTGAATCATTTATTCTTTATCTTCAAAAATAAAGAAGATATTGGACTGGGGTGATGTCTATTAAACACACTCTCTGGCCTGTTTATTTTTTCTTCTATTATAATATTATAGACACAATAACATTTCTAACAAGACTTTTTTCATTTCAGGTATGTGCTATTTGTCAAATATGATTGGCCTCAACGTAAGTAAGAATTATTTTTGTAATGCATCATGCTTTTCCTAACATTTTTTGCATCTGATCAATCAAACTAGTAAAATTTCGACATTCGAATTTAGCCGCTATTCCAAAAGGCATCTTTCCCTTCAATATTTTGACATCGTATGATTTATATGCTTCATTAAAACGGAATAGTCACCATCTGCTCAGCCGTTTCCTCTAAACAAACCATCAATGTCCACTTAGGTGTGTCTTGTATTACACGGCTCATTAATTTTTTCTGTTTGAGATATTAATAGAACTATTAAATATCTGGTGCATAACCAATAATTTTGTGTAATAAAAATTCTTAATATCTAATTTCCTTACATGTTTTACCTATTTTACGACTTACTACTACATATTATATTTATGATAATGTGTGTGATCAAGAGAATCGTTATTATTTTGAATCATTTGGTATTTTACCATGTATTATTTTACTTATTACTGCAAAAATTGAACACAGGAAATCACTATACAATCACATACAATAGTTACTAAGTATATCTAAAATATGACATCATATCATTTATTATTACTCATGTTTATGTAATAGGCTAAGATGGTATTGCCATAACAATGGGCCTTTTCCACTAAATTGAAATTTACTATTTTATTAATATCAAACGTTATACTGGTACATAAGTAAAGGTTAGAATCAACCGAATTTTTTAAAGATTTATAATTAGGCGAGGTTATCCAGGTACAAAGTTACCGGTCTTCATGAATCATTTCAAACTGCGCGGTTCGCTGACATCACACTCCAGTAGCCAATAAAATGTAGACAAGTTAAAGAACGGCTCCACGTTGCCACATATAGTTTTACTTTTTTCTTGCCAACGATTAACTTTACATTCCGGTAATTTTGAAATGAAAATATTATGTATTTTTAGGTGAAATGGTAATTTTGAAATGAAAATATGTATTTTTAGGTGAAATATTCTCCATAAATTGTTACTAAATCAAATCAACATGATTATTTTACAATTTGTCCCTTGAGCAAAATTATTTTTAGGTATTTTTCGCTAAAGGTGACAACACTGCACAATCTATGATAGAATCAACTAAATGATGATTTGATAACTTAGGTTATAAAAACTAATCTTCTTATCTTAACATTGCGCACTTCAGAACTTAGAAAGTTCATATTTGTGACGTAGAAATCGTTAATCATTTCACTGTCAACTCTTGGAAGGTTGTCTGAATCAGCCTTAAGATATCCCTCTTCAATTTTATTCATTTTAAATCAAATTAATCAAAACACAAAACGAAAGTTACGTTAAGCACACTTCACTTGACAGAAGACAAAATGCAGGGCAGCCAACAGACAACAACGAACTGGAGTATGACGTCATTGGCGCTTTATTTGAAATATAGGTATGGTAATTTTATCAATTTTTTAAAAATATATCTGGCGAAGAAACAAATTTTAAAAAATACTTTTCAAGCATATCTAAGTATATATTTTATAATAAACAAATAAAAAAAAGTTGTGGAAAAGGCCCATTTAATGAATCAATACACTACATGCCACAATACAGGGTTCTTGTGTATATCTTGAACGTCTTGATTTAACGTCTTGATCTTTGATTTTACAAATAAATCAGTAGGACAATTAGCAGGAGACTGCCTGGCAGGCAGAAGAAAAAGGTCACTCCTAGTTTATGTTTATGAAAATATATAGTATATTCTATTTAGAAAAATCAATTTTGTCATGGAGTTTTGATCTCATATTTATGTCCAACAGTGTTTCTGATAACATATTCTGAATCTGAGACACCCTAAAATCCATATTAACAAAGTTTGTGTGTAAAAGATTAGCTCAAAATATACGAGAAGACCGTGTCCATCTTACGTTGAAAGGAACAACAATTAATTGCTTTTCACTAACTTATTTTTGCCTACTATTATTATCAAACTTGAAAATGCAGATAAATATAATTTAAAATTATGTATTAGAAATTGACATTTATTGAATTTTAAGTTATGATAACGTAAAAATCTAATCCTGATCTATCCTTAATCTTTTATAGTATCGACTTTATAGTATTAACACTTCCTTCTTAAGTTACGTGAGGAATACGTCGTTTCGTATGAAAAAGCAAAGGTATATATAAATAATTCATTTCATTCAGGTATAAAGCATTTGTTTTTGTCTTATTTAAAGTGTAGTAACTTAATCTTTTAATTATCTCTCATCCATATTAATACATTTAGTGGGCTTAAGATATTAGCGCTTGTAATTACGTTAATTTTCACCTTCACACAAAAACAATTGAGACGAATGTTATCAGTTTAAATTATAGCCACATGTTTATTTTGTCTCCATTGTGCAGCGACAAACAGAAGATTGTTTGACTTCCATTAATAAAAAATCCAAAACATTTTCATTCATTAATGTGAGATGATTGAATGATAATAATTACATTTTTTCGAAATCGGCACTAAAGAACGTCGAAATCGGCAGTAAAGAACGAGAAATAATCAGTAAAGTAATCCATTGTTTTACGATATTTTCAAGTAGGTGGAGTGACAGATAAATGTCAAATTAACACACAACAAACGTGTGTGTTAATTTGTTGTGGCATAATTTTTTATCAATAATTTTTAATTTAATGATTTCTCGATTTCGAAAAAACATACCTAGACATTAAAGTTTCTTTGTATCCCTCATGTGGTTTATTTGCCTCGGCCCTATCCATATTCGTTATAAAAAGTTCAACTTTAGTACCATTTTACACAAATTACATTAAATTTTACACAAATTTTACATTAATTATTGCCTTTTAATAGGTAAAAAAAATGAAACATGTACTAAGAACATCGATATATATTTTTTATTTTCACTTTTTTGTATTAAAAAATAGTAGGGATTTTCCAAGCAGAAACTCTGACAATTTTCCAAATACGGAACTATGGGTAAAATATAGAATAAATAATGTATTTATTTCCCAGGAAGCAAATAACAATAATGTTAAATAGGTCATATATTTCTGATAATGTCCTTTCGTGTTGCATGAAATAAATAGAGCCTTACTAATGATGCTTGTCCTGCAAATATGGAACACATTGTATAGAGACTATATTGATAAAACTATTACTCTCAGCCATGCCCAATACATACCCGTATGGCTTTCCAAGCTTTTAATAAACTCCAAAAGAGGTACGTGTACAATAATCAGTCACATGTTTTAGAAACAAGTAGTATCTTATCCCACCAACCTACTTCCTGAGTTTTCCCCCAGATAATCTTATGAAAAGTAGCGAACCCATCACCTACTTTCTAATGCCCGCATAAAGCAGTTCCTCGAAGTGCCGCCTATATCTAAACAAGTATCAGAAAAATATAAAAAGCCGTGTCGTAGCGTTTTTACTCCTATAACCACCGCCGTTATCTGGAAATATAGAAAAATCGCCACATTCATAATTCATAAAATAACACCGCGAGATATCTCCGCAGCCGGGTATCTGCTTATTTGGCGGAGATCCGAGTGGAAGAGCATTACATATTATAGTCCGAGGGCACTATCTACAAAAGTAGATTCTCGAAGTCCCAACGGGCAAATACTAAGCAAATGTAACAAGTTGAAGATTACACATTTTTAAGAAAATATATCTACTGATGATCTGTGAAAACATATTCACTGCATTTGCTAGTGTGATGATAATCTCAAAATTAGTAGAAAGAAAAGTGTTTTAATGTCACATTATCACCGCCAATACCGCGTTTCATTTTATCACTAACCAGAAAGCATTGTTCTTAAAAACAAAACCTTGAAATTGTTATTAGTCTCGGCGTGCCAATAACCGCCAATATCCATTAACCTGGGATGGTTTGGGGCCGAGCGGCATAATCGCTCTTTACTCTCCCCATCGCTGTAGGCCTGGATTGCCTCGTAGAGGTGGACCCCACCCTTCACCAACCCCGATCACAAAAAGCGATGGGTGTGGGCGATTCGAGGGGTCTCCTCCTGTCCTGGTTCAACCCTGCAGGCTGGGTAGGATCTTCTGGCGCTCTTCTGTCTTGTCTTCTTTCTTTGCCTGCATGTCTAATCCACCGGTGGTAGTCTGTCTCGGGCGGGGGCGGCAAGTGCTGCTCCCGTTCTGGGTGGTGGTTTGGGGGTAGTTCAGGCGTGGCTGTGTAGCCGGGGATGCACCTCTAAAGGAGCCCACTAGCCCTTTAGCTTTATGCAAGGTAAGGGTAGGGTACTCGGACCTCCCGCGACCGCTGTCGGCGGTTTTTTAGTCCGTTCGTAGCTACGCTTGTTCCGGGTGGAATCTGAAACACAAGAAGATCTTACTCTCATCCTGGGTCCAGCAGTTGGAGTCTTGGCCGCTTGTGTACAGCGGCCGCATCGGG
The DNA here is from genome assembly GCA_963924545.1 of Pogonocherus hispidulus. Lineage (NCBI taxonomy): Eukaryota > Metazoa > Arthropoda > Insecta > Coleoptera > Cerambycidae > Pogonocherus > Pogonocherus hispidulus. The sequence continues at coordinate 79,757,686 of OZ004694.1, forward strand.
CTCCATAGTCCACGGCTTCCCGGGTTAGCGGGTTGCTGGATTGTATAGATGTGGAAAATAAGATATGATATGCGGTGGGTGCAGTAAAATTGATGTAATAATTATCTATAAAAATGCTATTTGCGTTACAGTGTGGATAGTATATAGTACTAGGAGTCTAAAGGTACTATATCTACCCCATTTTTCCAATTTTTTAAATTTTTTCCAGATACATAAACGTCAGATCTGTTCACTGAAGAGTTGTTTCCATCTGAATGATGGAAAGTAATCCTAAAACCTCAACCTTAAGCTTTTTGTCGGTGGTATTTGCTTATTGAACCGTATAGAGATTAACATCTGTTGATTCTTCACTGTCCCTCTAACTAATAAGGTTTTCCAGGTTTTTCTGTTTCCGGCACTAAATTATGGTTAGGGTTTATAATATGCTGCCTTCTCCTAATTCTTCTGATTATAATGAGGTGCAGAGCTATATTATTATAATTATAAAATCAAGCACTGACAATGACTGTTAATAAATATAATGATGTATAAAAGACACTACGCAATCGACTATCACACCTAAATATTTTTTCCATATAGCATATGGATGCAGTAATGCATGCTCCATCCTATAGTTGTATAAAATCATGCTTGTCTTTCGTAGAAAGAGTCATTGTTTCACATTTTGATTCATTCAAACCCAACTCTAGACCACTCATAATCTTTTTCTGAACTTATGTAATTTAACCATTTTTAAGTCTTGTACTTACCAAAAATATCTGATTTAGTACCTATATCATAGCCTTATTAAGTCAGACTCTTTGTATACTAATCGTCAAATTTTAAAACGATCGTCTTGAACAATATTTTTCAACATTAATCTAGTTGAGTTAAAACAGAGGGAAACAACTGCTACTGAGATGTTCAATCTCTTTGAGAAGACTGATAATAAAAAATGCTGCTGGCCTATATCCACGAAGAAGATCCGAGTGGAAGAGCCATTACATATAAGAACCGATAGAGGAGTTTATCGGTCGGCCGTGTGTGTGTAAACGTGTATGGAATCACTTAGTTCCGACACATAAAGAACAATACCCCGAATACATCATTAGGGATTCGGGTCGTGTCTTCGGCTGCCGAGCGATGGCTATGCTCGCTACCGTTGCCTGCTGCGATGCACTTCCCTTCTTCTCAGACTACGCGACGCGGGGGCTGTTTGCTATGCAGTCGGCAGGCCCAGATCGGCCCAAGATGCATACTTGGCTCTGATTATGTTATTCGTTTGTTTCCTGGACGAGACCGCCGAACTTACAGCGATGCGTGGAAGTGTCTGGGGATCTGGTAGTCCACTGTCTGGGTCACTGTTTAAACTGGATAGCAAGCGTTTCTTTCGTAACGCAAATTGGCCAAAGTACCATTAACCGAACATCTAAAAGGTAAATAACCATTAGCGGTATCTCCTGAATACCAATGAAAAGCAAGTTTATACACTTGGAAACCTCGGCCTAGGTGCTTCCACATATTTTTTAAAATATATTAGAATTATTACATTGCAATTTTATATGGCATTACTAGTTATCACTTTCAAAGTTTAGCAGGTCTGTCCCTCATATTTACCATAATAATAATAATAATAATAGAAACATATAACATCCCGGTGTAAATTTACAAGCAAGAATCAAGTATACCAATAGGCATAATATAAGGGTTAAGCCATGTCGCAAACAGCTTTGCGACATAATTTACACCTCAGATTATACCTCAGATCGGAGCCTCAAGGGTACTACCAAATATTCATCACCAATAATAATAGAAAACAAATGTTATCAATAATTACACATATTAACTGATAAAACGGTAGCTCATAATAGATCAGATCGTTTTCACATAAAATAAAAAAGGTCACTTACGTACATTATTGATCTGCCAATAACATATGTACAAAATAGAGTCAAAACATATACAGAAAATAAAGAAAAATATCAACATCAACTAATAGAAATAGAAACAAGTTTTATTTATTTTAGTGGCAGAAATCCCTTTACATGTATTCCCACCTAATCACAAAAAGCAGTTATACATTCAACAATAACTTTAATAAACAATTGAACAACTCAAATTTTAATTATCTTGAGGATTATATTACCTAAATATTAAAAAATGTAATGTTATGTTTTTTTCTGGTAAACAAAGTACATTGGTATTTCCTTATAATATAAATAGCACTCCTGTACAGAAGCCTACCACGTTTAATGATCTAGGAGTTTCCTTTGATGCCCAACTTTCCATCAATGATCATATTTGTACAATTGTGGCTCGCGCGAAAAAAGTATGGGGTCTATTTTACGTAATTCCAGAAAGTTTCAGTCTGTCCATGTACTTATTTGTCTGTATTATAGTTTTACGCGTTCTAAATTGGAATACTGTTCCTCAGTCTCGTTTCCAAAATATGGATCCCAAGTGCATGTGATTGAAGGTGTGCAAAGAAAATTTTTAAAATACATTAATCTTAAATCAAATGGGGTTTATCCTTCCATCGTATATCCGCAGCTGAGATCTCAGTTTTAATCATCTCCAGATGATGCGAACTTGGTTGGCGAAACTGCAGTATAGTGTTTTGGTGTTATGTGGAAAGCTATGTCAGTGTTAGTTATTTTTATCCAAGTTTTTCACCATAAATTCGTATTTTTTTAGATTATTAAATACATATTTTTATTTGATTATCAAAGAAAATCACAGTAATACAATTTTCGCCATGTCAGAAGAGCCACACTTGGCAGATCATCATAACAGTAGTTTTAATTATAGTTCCTTCAATAGTTGTTGCCGGATATTTCGATTTGGAAATAAAACGATACAATCTCCCAAAATTAATATGAAAACGAAAAGGATAACTATTACACTCCAATAAACAAATCTCTTCATCTTGATAGGCCCTATCAGATCTACCAGTAATTAAATTATTCTCAGAAACGCTACATGATAGATGATGTATTGAGACCGTAAATAAATTTAATAAAAGCTTATCATCACCGTATATCTATATAAATAATAGTTGACACAAAGACGAGAGCTTATCTTCCACAAAAAAATTTTGAAGATATTTCTTATTATTATGATAATTATTTTATCCCACGTATTTCTTTAAAAGGATTTAATTAGATTATACATACCTTAAATCTTATACGCTATAATGAGTGCATCAACCCAACCCGGTGATGGATAATCTGCATAACAAATAGGGAATCAGAGGATATTATGCACAATTATTTATATTAAACTATCATAAGCGCTAACTTTATAATAAATTGTCTCACATACCGTCACATGGTTAATTAGTTTAAAATTATTCAAAAAGAAGAAAAATTAAGTAACAAGAAAGTGCTTGTATTCTTCGTTGTCTTCTTCTTCAAAACGAAATGAACAGTTGATGCAAAACAGTTATCTGTAAAACCGAAGCGATCAGACCGACATCTGTAAAATGTCAAACTTAAAACTCAAAAAATAATTCAAAGATCAGGAACCGGTATCAGTTTGAAACGTCTGAAATAAAGAACAGTCATTTTTTAATTATATTTTTAATATTACATTTTTCTTTAATTAGAAATCCACTAATTGATTCAAATAATTGAATTTATTACACTATTTATTATACTTCGTGATTTTTGAGAACAAACTTTGCCCCTAAATTAATGTTTGTCTCTTTCTGTTTTTATGTTACAGGTTACATTGCTGTGACACAATTAAGTTAAAGCGTTGAGTGACGAAGTTTTGTCACTCAACGGTTAAAGACAATATACAGGATATCTCATGGTACTGCCCTTTAGAACATTTCGGAGACTACTTCGATTTGAGTTTTGAAAATTTAGGCATCGAGTTTTCCGGCATACCCTCATCAGATAAAATAATGACGTCCACGTAACAGTTTCGGTTATACCGCAAGTTGACATCACCTTCGTTATTTCAAATAAAACACTCTGTATATTTTTGTAATTTTGGATTTTACGTAAAATATTAGATGTGCTTTTATGAAATTTTTACTATTCATTACAAAAAATTATATGTAATAAATAAATAAATAAATAAATAAATAAAAATACTCTAATCAGCTTAAAACTTTGGGTATTCTGTAGTAAGAACGATAGAGCGACAATATTCAGAGGAGGTACAGCTAGACCCCGAAAATGTTCACACATACTTTCAAAGTGATTTAATTACATACAGGGTGGTAAAGTTCAGTTAACTTAAAACCATCATAAGTTGGTTTTTCCAAAGGAACACCCTGTATATGTTTTTTCGTAGTCTGATGCACAATCCTCTTTCTAACAGTATGATGGATCCCTGTACCTACTTCGGGAATACCTGAAAATACTATTGTATGTATAATCACCGTGAGACACCCTATATTTAGGCATATATTACATCTGAAGATGACGGTTTGTACTATGGGTGTCTCGATGCAATAATGAAGAAATGGAGAAAATTTCTCTTAACACATTACTGCGAGAAATTACGTAACAATATGGCTCTACACGCGTCCTAATTTAAACTCTGCCACCCCACTGGACCCAAACATGTTTAACACCATCAAAACATCATCACCACCTTGTCGCGATCGTGTCTCGTGTGTCCTTCTGCCCAGCGTGTCACTCCGTAGAGCAGCCCTGCTCATAACTGATAAGGCCGGCATTGATGAATATAAATAAGGCGGTGGCGGCGGCGTTATCGCTCCGCTGCAGGGGGCGGGAGGGGCACACCCCCGGCGGCGGACTCGAGCTAAGGATATTTAGATATTCTAATAGTGGCGGAGCCGGCTGATAACATGTATGCTAGTGCTGGGCCGGTGCGATAAGCGTCGCGACGGAGAGGTCTGCCGCTGATAAAGACGCCGCGCGTCGCTGTTCTGTTTCTCCGAAGCGATAACGGCTGATATCGGCCTCGCCGCAGAAATAATAAGGCAGCCGAGGAGGAGGAATGCGGAATGGGGACAGGCACGGGTCGGGGCCTCTCGTAAGGAAAAGGGCGCTTCCAGGAAAATTTAAAATGGGCATTCGTGGTGCAAGCTGAACAGGATACATAATATAATAATATCTCTACCCCTCATTCTAATCACAAGGATTAGCCCGAAAGTCTGAGACTTGTGTGGGAGAGGGGCGGCATATTATTTCGCGGGCCGCATTTGCGCCTCAGGAACGACTTACGTTGGTAGGCCCTTACCACCATTCAGTGCTGGAATGAGGGAAACCTAGAAAACCTCATTAGTTAGGGGGACAAGTCAAACATCAACTGATTTTAATCTCTCACATTAACACCAAGTTGACATTCTTCCCATCCTAGGCCATCGCCAGGATGGTTGCCAAGCCATCCCTGCGAATAAGCCTTGATCTACGAGTAAACAATTTAATGAAAAATTGGTTGGTGGAATGAGAATTAGAACCCACGACCTTTGGGTTGAGCGATCGAGACGCTAAGCCCTGTGCCACCGGGTCACCGGACATGCGATGATACACGTTAGATTCTATTTTCTGTTCCGATATATTGGCATGTAATAATTTAGTGTTGGTTACAAATACATAAAATCACACTTCAAATAGTTTCAAATTGAACTACGTAAATCACAATAAATGCACAAAAGTCGACAAAATACTGCAAAAGCAATATAGACAAACCAAGGAAGCTTGAGTTCTGTCAGTTCTGTCGTCTGGATGAATTATGCACTATGTTACCAGGTAACCTACTCCTTTAGAAATCTTTGCAAATGGTGCGATATTGACTGATTTATTTCCCTGTAAGTGAATCCAGAGACAAAATTTAAAAATAAAACTATGATTTGTCATTCGTAAGAGTGGTTTCATTCATCAATAATAATGTTTAATTTATATAATAATATACACAAAATATCGAAATGTAAATGAAATGCAAACACTAAACAAGAAAATGCACTGATAAGTGACAGAAGACAGAACAGAAATGACAGAAAGAACAATTTGTAAACGTTGGAAACTGTGGCCAACATACAAACGCGAAACTCATACACAACGTGCAATATATATGGGCAACAATTTAGAAAAATTAGTTTCAAACATTTGGCAAGACTTAAATTACAAAAAATACGTCCCTCGGCTAGTAAACAACCTTTAGTTGTATTTAAAAGTATCGTCTACCTGTGCATAATTATTATATCCATCCTTTATTAGTTCCATCCGTTAATAAAGGTCAGGACTTACACTTTCTGCAGTACATTAAGATACAAATCTGAATTTTTCATAAATTTCCGGGAAACTTTCCGGGAGTTTTATTTTTCCGGAAAGTTTACATCACTAGATTTTTACGTTTCATACGAGTTTTATTTGGAGAAAGTCAATATTTTTTTATTTTCTTCTTGTCACAAAAGTGTGACAAAAAACGAGATAACAAGTAAACAAGAGATAATAAGTAATGCAGTAAGACCATTTGAACTTTGTCCTACGAAAACAAATTCAAAACAAGATTGCTTAATACGAAAAACCAATAACAAATTAACAAAGGAAAAAATATATAAAACCACGGGATTTGAACTCGCTTTCATTGGAACACGGCAACAATACAACACAAATATCACAATAATGTATGCTTATAGTAGCATTTAAAACTTGCTGCATGCGTAGAAAAGGATAAGGCAGTGGCTAGGCAAATCTGTATGGGAATAGCGTCACAGGATGCAACGTCTTACCGTTGTTTCAAGCAAGGACAACGCAAGAAGATTACATCATAAAGACTCAGGTCTTTTGTTTGTTACATCTTATGAACCCTTTCAGAAATTCGGGTTTATAAGGCCTGAATTCAGCAGCTAGGGATTTGTTATTGCAAGTGCATTTTTTTAATAGGAAGTTGCAATTACGTATTGATATTTTAACCAATATTTTAACTAAGCAAAATATTGTGAACAACCACTCTCCGAAAGTACAGAGTTGTATATGTAAGTGAACTTTTATGCAAGTACAATTAACAATAATACTTACATACCTTTGTTTATAATAGAGGCTAACAAAATTACTTGTAACGATTACCTAACTAGGTATATTATTATGATTACCTAGATGTAACTTTTATGTTAAATGTTGAACAAATAGTAAAATGGATACTCGAAGCGGATGGTTCTTTATGAAACATCGTGAAAATAATTGTTTTGAAAAAAACATTGATCTCATAGATGTTCCAAGAAATATATAGAAAACACTATATACTAGTATTTCCGCTTATTAGGCCTTTTTCAATAGAGTAAATATCTATTACTAAATGTTTCCAAGCGCGTTTTCGTTATTTATTTGTTTACGAGCACCTACCCCCGGTTGATCCTACCATCTGGTAAAGCCCGAGTTTTTAGTACCTTTTCTAAGAAGGGCGAAAGTGTAAAATCTATCTGATCATTCGTAGTACAAGGATTTATAATTAAAGATTTTTTAATTTCCAATTGCTCCAACAGATCTAAGCGCTTTCCTTTCTTTTCACGATGCAGTACCTTTACATTTTTCTGATCTATAAAATGATTGTTTTCTATACAATGCGTCGAAAATCCTGATTTTTTTGCGTTATCTAGTATGTATTTTTTATGTTCTTTTACTCTAGTTTCAATGCTTCTACCGGTTTGACCCACATACACGGCATTACAATCCACGCAGTTAATTTGGTATACTCCCGATTATTTTAATTTATTAACCCTTTCTTTGTTGTTTATCAAAATCCTCCCAATAGTACGCTTGTTGACACTAATCGTTTTACACCCGTTTCGTTCTAATCTGCGAGCTATTTTTTTACTATAACCCGGGGCGTGATTACTATAACTATAGGTGGCTTCTTTTTCCCGAATATTGTAAACCTCCCGACGAATTAATTTTCTCCTTTTCTTTTTTTATCATGTTATCTATTAGTTTTTCTTTATGTTTCTTTAGTTTCTTGCAATTTGTTTGATTGTACTTAATGCTTTTCTTATTATATCTTTTATGTAAAAATTGACTTGCCATTTGTACTCATAATCCCGCGGACATGCTGTATCTAGCAAAGTCCTGCTGCTACACTCAACGAACGTCAAAACGCAGATAACTCATGGACCAGCTCCTGCGCTAAAGATAAAAGTTTGGCATTTTTATCGGCCCGACTAGGTACTTTATGTATAACTGCAAGTTTTCATATGGACCTTATCTAGGTAGCGACCAAGTTTGCGGAGGACTCACTCTTGCTGGCTGTGTACGCTGGCGCAATCTTATCTGAAACTCGCTGAATATACACGGACAGTATTCTCATTGAGCCTTATCTACATATCTTGAACTATTCTACGGTCCGACCGAAGACATGCATATCTTACATCGTTCCTCGTGCTGTGCGCCTTTTCCAGCTCGATTGTACTCGTGTTCCTACACCTAATAACCACAACCGTGGACAAAATGACAAGAGAAACTGTCCACTTTCGACAATCCGGCTAATTATCTCCTTCGGAATACCGCTGAGCTCGATCAGAAGTTATGATCTCGACGGAACAGCTTAGATTCCGCCACAGTGCTGCAGGATGTACTGAAAGAAATTGACAAATTCGTTATTTGGATATCTACCCCCTAAATCAATGTACAAGGTCTACAGTAAAGACCAGAATTAAGCAAAGTGCAATGACCGGAAAAAGAGTAGATCTGTGTTGTCACATTTATTTCTAAAGTATTCTTATTTAAAACAGGAAACGTATTAATTACCTTATTTACCTATTTTTTTACTTGTCTTTAACGTCCCTTATCCCTATTGTACTTTAATAAAGCAAACACAATGTTTAATTTGTCTTTTACTTAATAATATTAAGGAATTTCCGAATATGTGGCAACTGCGAAAGTCGTAAAGTTGACGACAAGCTGTTCATCCTTATTTAACATACATATTGTTGCATTTACGCTTTCTTTTCTCTGAGCTTCAACGACGTTGATTGGTCGAATCAGGAACCAACAAGCGACTGCGCTCGATGTAGTAGGGAAACAGTGGCGTGATGTTGGGTTATTTGTATAAAAATTTGTAAAAATTGTATATAAATTGATAAGTTTTTTACAGTTTTCCACTGAAATTTTTCGGTAATTATTTACTTTAGCGTAAAACTATCAAAATTTTCTGAAATTTTGTCTACCACCATTTTCGTAAATGCTGCTTATTTTTCCTCAAAAACTACATTCGTCCACAAAAAATAACTTTAGATTTGTATTCAGCATACCCGAAAATAGGGGGATAGGCAAAATTTCAGGACAATTTGAGAGTTTTACGCTAAAGCAAATAATTTTTCACCTAATGACAAATCCAAAAATGTCTATATTAACTAGACATTTTTAGACAAATCCAAAAATGTCTATATTAACTAGACATTTTTAGATTTGTATTTTTTTACCACTGGGCATATTTCAGTTAATATATATCTACTAGAAGTATTCTATAGAATAGTATACGAGTATATATTAACTTAAATGCGCCCAATGGTAAAACAGAATACGCACGCCCATGTATCACCGCATTTTACCAGATCGGCGAGATCATTCCACTTTGCTTAATTCTGGTCTTGACTTTAGATAAATTACCTTTAGATGAGAATACCACTGAAGTAGTTTTCCACATGACACCAAAGCACTATACTGCACTCGGCGCGCGTTTCCCCAACCAAGTTTGCATTATCTGGAGACGATTAAAACTTGTTTTGGTGTTATGTGGAAAACTACGTCAGTGATATCTTCACACCAAAGGTTCCAGCCCCCTTCAAGATTAGATGAGAATATTAATATTATAAAAAGATAAGGACTTGAGGTTTTCACCATTGGCTTTGACCTTTAGTTCTCTCTTTTCTATCGGCGTAATATCTCGAGAAAAAAATCGCCATCTAGCGACGATAGTAAAAATAACAAAGACATCGCTTGATGTTGCTGGTAGAGCAAGAAAAATTCTTTTAAATGATACTAATTTTAACATTACCTATCTGACAAGGCATTCCTGAGACAATACATTTTTTCAAATAAATGTTTACCTTACCCCCACAACTTTATTTAAAAAGTTAGAGAAGGACGTGTGTAAGGAAGGTTCATAATGAATGTGAGTTGTTTCCAAGTATTGATATCAGTTGCCTTGTCTAGGCAAATTTGAGAGAAATCCCCGTTTTCTCAACACACTGCTACTGTTACGCCCCCTAGCGGTCATCTTACACACTTAATAACTTCCAGCGATTTTTTTTGGCCGTATTTACTAAGGATATTTTTTTCCGAAAGCTGTACGGTCAAAGTTTTCCGAGAGCAGCCGCTTACCCCTCTTAATTGGCCACTCTGTACTAGGAACTATTCTTTTTAATACAAGATAGCAAATTATCCCAATAGAAGTGATGTAGTAGTTGCAAACATGGATCAAGTGTATGAACTTTCATACTAGATATATGAACGTCAATTACTCGTACGTCCAAATAAGGGACAGTTGTTTCGACCTGTTCGGTCTCATCAGCGTCATTTATATCATTCACAGCGATTCAGGCTGCGATCAATTTTTGTAATAGTGAATTACATTCAGAATTACCTGTACCCATTGAACACAAATAACTTTTATAGTCAGTTTTATCAGCTAATTCAGGTATAACCTAAAACATACTGAAGGCCAGAAATATTTTCCATAATTTACCGGAAAATTTTCCCAATTTTATTTTTCAGAAAAACCAACACCTCTATAAAATACTACCTTTATTTTTAATCTACTTTGAATCAGCATGTATTGCTTATAGATATGCGTTCTCTCTCTGCACAAAGAATATCTGATATTCCGATAACGTATCTCTGTTCCTCTATCTCAAAATAGCGTCAGCCTTGCCTAAAAAATAAATATTTCCCTCTAGCGGGCAGAGACAAAGCAATCTCGCCTTAATCTAGCCTTCGTTTTTAATGGCAGCCAGATGCAGATTCGCGAGAATCTTAAAAAGCCGTCGAGAGGCGAGCGAAGCTTTTCATTTTGATAAATCCGGCATTCACACACTGCGGAAGAAAAACGCCGCTGAATCGCACACTATACTTCGAGTTACGCAAACATCCAGCCGGCGATGGCAATCTGTGACCCAAATCTCGGCCGCATAATTTATCTAGATACCCATGGCGCTTTCCAGCGGCTTCATAACAGTCTAGATCTAGAAGGATGAATACGCCACGCGAATTGCACCAAGTGCGGCAACTGTTTTTGTTCGGGGTTTTTTGATCGGTCCTAATTGAGCAGCTAATGCTAGATTTTGTTGCTGGCTATTCCATGGGTAATGGTAATTAATTATTCACATATATTTGAATAGACAGTTAGTAGTTAGTTATCGATAGATATACAGTGGCCGGCATAAAGTCCCAGTACGTTTTTATTACAAAATTTTAATTAAGGATCGATATGGGTACTGGTTTTTGATTAGAATGACTCAAAAATCACGAAACCCAAAAATGGGTTTTCCAACAATATTAAATCCTCGTCGTCTTTGGATTAGTAGTTAGTAAATAAAAAATAGACTAGAAATAGGAGAAAATCGCTATCGCGATTTTCGTTCGCAATTCTAGTCCTACCGGAGGTCCAGGCCTACGGCCTAGGGTCACCCTTCGGGTGACATAAGCATCTAGAATAAGATTATTAAAAAAAAAACACATATTAAAGACATTTTGTATGTGGAATGATGATGTAATTATACTAAACGATTTTTCTTAATATTTTGATGAATTGTAAGGGTTACTCTATTCTTTATGGTAAAACATCATAATATTTTAAGTGCTGAAAGTAGAATTTATTTTTCAATAAACATTTTTATCAATTTTATCAATGAGACAAAAAATATATTGCTGTCATAATTGTCGCAGCAAATTAATATTGTAGTATTTATGTAGTAAGCTAAAATGATGAATTTAACAGACTGCCTTAATGAACGAATTAATTCCAAACTTTACGCACAGAAAGAATAAAAGCTATGGATAATGAAACAGAATAACTAAATACTAATACTAATAAATAATTGGAATTAAAAAATAAAAAAAAAAAAGTTTGCCTCCAGCGTGACTTGCACTCGCGAAATCAGCATTATGAAGTTTTGAATCCTACGACTTTCCCATTGCGCTACCACGCCTGTTGTCAAAAGTTTACCTTGAGACGTTTAAATATGTACACTGAACGTGTCAATCTGAAAAAATAATTTTTACCGATTTTCTAATTGGAAAAGCATTTCGCTTCAGTATTTTGGTAATCAGAAGTGTTTGGCAGTCAGTACTATTGATTCCGTTAGCAATATTTCTCGTAGGAAAATAACAAATAACCTATCTGAAGTTTAATTAATTTGACAGTTTTCGTGGGAGGTGCTTGTCTCGTTAGTCCAATCTCACATCGGTAGATAAAATGAGAAAAAAGTTGAGACGGACGCGACTCGAGATTTTCGAAGACGAAATAGACGTAAAAGAAGTGGACGTACGGTCTCGAAAAAAATCTCAAAGGATTAGAGAAAGGACGAAACTTTCGCGTGAAGCGGGTCTCGAAGCCGTAAAATTAGAACAAAGGTCTAGGGAGTCCCGCGAAAAGTCGGGACTTCGGCGGGCGTGACGGGACCATTAGGCGCGAGGACAAACGCCGGTGCTAGCCGCATCTCTCTCGCCGAACGGCGATCGACGAAAATTTTGCAGAAGTTTTCTGAAAAGACGTTTAAATTGGGAAAACGCGTAGGAAACGGGACGAAAATACCCCTACGCATTGGAGAGGCCGGAGACGACCTTCGGTGGCCCGCGGGGATCGTTCCGCGATCACCCCTCGGAGGAGATAGCTTTGAAACTTGCGTGGATTCGGCGACGGAATTGAGAGCGAGACAGAATCGACGCATTTTAATATATATGGATTTCACCATTGCATTCTACGCCAATATGATCAGATCCAATTGTCTAAAACGGTCGACTCGAGAGTTTCTGTCAGTTTTCGCAGCTGATAGGAACTCACATCCTGCAATCCCAACTAAAACGCTCCACCCGGTACAGTAATTCTGTTATACAGTTGTCACATCAGGTACGACAACCCCGGCGATACCAGCCCCCCCTTATCAGCTCCCGTGGGCGGCGTCGCCTCCAAGGAGACATTCGCCAGGAAGACGTATCCAAAATGCAGGGTATAACACTGCATTATCATCAGAGCCCATCGTAATCCACCGCTCTGCGGTGCGCTACATGACATCAAGCGAGGATACATGCAGAGATATTCTCTGTATGCACTTCCGCTGAAATTAATTATGACAATTGGGAGGGCTGTAAGCCGGAATGTGCAACAGCAGTGCTTACCCGACTTGAAAAACTGAAAGAGATGACATCGTTTGACGATACTGTGCCATTATATGCCTTGGGATCTAAAGGGTTTGTCACTAGGAACGCTCGATATTTGTAATGTAATAAAACAAATTGTGTAAGTTAAACTGACATGTTTTTGTTTTTATTTTAAAACATATGTGAGCACATTATGTTTTAAAAATTATATCAGCTAAATGTCCGCCGCGGCTTCGCCTGGTGACTCGAATCCTGGAGATCCAATTTTCGATGACGTTATCGCATAGAAGTGACTCAATTTCACCAATGACGCGTCTGATGTTGGCCTTTAAGGCGGCAACCGTCTGTGGTTTGTCGGCATAGACACGAGATTTCACATAGCCCCAGAGAAAAAATCCAGTGGCGTTAAATCGCATGATTTCTTTTCGTCCAAAATTAGGATCAACCTCCAACTGCTCTAGCGCCCACTCAGCGAATGCAAGCCGCTGTCTATGATCGTTGGGCTTTAGTTCTTGGGTTAATTTCACTTTATAAGGGTGAAACCATAAGTCCTTATGCAAGATTCGCCAAACTGACGTCGAAGAAAGGCCAAGTTCTCGAGCACGTCGTGGAATGGATTGTTGTGGACTCTGACGCACACTTTCCCGGACTGCAGCAATATTTTCAACGGATCTTGCGCTTCGCTGACGTACAGGCGTTGTCTGATCTAACAGTAACCCGGTTGCTTCAAATTTATTTATTAGACGGCGAATTGTGGATTCTGAAGGACGACCATCTACACCATAAATTGGCCGAAGGGCACGAAACGTTTGCTGAATAGAACATTGATTTTGATAATAAGTTTTAGTCATTTTGAGGCGTTGTTGAATCGTATAGCGTTCCATAATGAAATGTAAAGACTAACTGAATACGTCTGTCAAAGATACAACCTGTCTGACTACCGAATTCATCTTACGCTGTTGCCAAACATCGAGCGTTCCTATTGAAAAACCCTTTACAAATAATGTTTGGCTCTAGCACATTGGGAAGAAGAAAACGATTTACGGATTTAATCCACCTTTTCACATTTGCAAAGCATTGATAACATCTAATAAGTCGAAACAGATCCAGTCCGTCCGTCCGTCCTCAGATCCAGGTGTCTGACCTTCATGCGCTGAGAGTTTATATATTTTGAGTTTATTATTAAAGACTGAAGAGTAAAAGTATATGTATCTGTTGATTCATAAGCCTCAACTTCAATCATTTTTGACCTCTGTATATTTAATAACAAGTCTCTATTCACTTTTCAGCCCGCTGACTGGTTTAGATACCATCTGAGGCTTGGTATTAATAAAATATCTATTTAACATTCCATCGGCACGTTTTGCAATCAAATATTTGATCAAAGATAACATCGCTATTATGCGATCATTATAATTTACACCACATGTCCTGTACATCAACATTTTGTTCACGTGTCTCGGCAATTAAATAATAAACAGTTCGCCTGACTTACTCGTGTCTTATTAAAATACATTATACATGTATCGGGCCAAATCACCGGATATTGTAACTGAAATTCTGACGAAATTGTGAATTTAAGCCATATATTTACAGCAAAAGAGGGGTGTTGATAGAAAGGTGAACTCGGATTATCTGGATATTTAGAAGCCCAGACTTGCTACTGCTCTCGATTTTATGAAGTAAATTGCAGCAATGGAAAAATATACGTACCATCATCATTTTTGTGACCATAGCACCACTTATTGTAATGGTCTTTAATCAAATAGCATTAATAAATCACATACCTAGTTGGTTAGATGGAGGAAATGAGTATTAAGCAACAATGGTTCCTTGTTGCTTAATACTCATTTCCTCCAAATGTTTCCTATGTTGTAAATATATCCAAAACTTCATCGTTAAAAGATCTCTTTTGTGTGAGGGAATAAAACTTCATAAGTTGCGACATAATTACAAACCATTTTGTTGAACACCATTTTGTTTTAAAAGTTTACTAAACAATTTTTACTCACCAGGTGTTCTATGGCATCTGAGGAGTTTACCATTGACAGTAGTATTTCATATGTTTGTTATAGTTGTATATTTACCTGTTTTGTTGTATAGTTGCATATTTTTTGTTTGTTTTTTTATAGTTGTTTGTACATTATTATTTATTTAACTAAAACTAACAATATTTTCCCTGCGTAATGTGGCAATAATATATTTTTATTGCCATTCGTTAAACTGAGAATGTTTTCCAATGTTATATATAACATTTACTTTAAATAGTATGTAGTAACTCTCATAAATAGCGAATTATTTCCATGGTAGTCTTCAAAATTCCTCAAAATTTCAAGTGAAGTGAGAATTTTGCAGCCTTCGCCTAATGTTAACCTAAACTGCGCCTTATCAACTAGTGATTTCAGTTACTGTATGAATACAGGTCACGGTCGCAATCCCGAAAAGTCACCAGCTACGAAGAAGGTTTTCACGCCACTTTCCCGGCATTATCTAATCTAAATTCGTCGCCCAGCGCCGGCTTCCTAGACCGTCTCTGTCGAGGTGTAACACGTAGTTGCACCGGTGCAGGTCGTATCGCCCTTATCTCAGCACCAGCAGCCATATTACTTTCTTATCTCCTCGTCTCGTTTCCTACTTCCAACTCGTATCTTTCTCGCTATCGGCTGGCACACAGACCCGTATACGGGGCTGTATCGGCCCTTGCCTTCGTGAGGCACCCCCCCTCCATCTCCCTTCAGCGACGTTATCGACCTAGGCGCAGTATCACATACGTGTACGTGTGTTTATTACTTGAGATAAGCCTTGATTAATAACAATAGTGGGTTAAAAGGCACCGGATTGTACACAGCGAAAAAGGTTTCCTTGAAACAAAAAATAAATTCATTTAAGGAATCTTTTATTTGGATAGTACCTGCTTTAATATGATTCAGTTAAGATTTCAAGTCTTATACACGTCATGAGTGAAGCTTGAAATCCTTGTTATTAGCAAAAAACTACCAATAGTAAGGACATCATTAAGACTATCCTCCATCTGCAAACGCCTTATTTAAATAAGGACTAAAACAAATCAAGTCAAAACAGCTATTCTCCTGGCTATATGCCGCGCCGAGCGCTGAATTACAAAGCAAGATTTGCCGTATTTTGGTCTAAACACAGTTAGAATCAAAAATACAAGTATTCAGTTTGCATCGAAAACTACGAGGAAATACTCAGACCACAACATCGTAGGATGCCACTAATTGCAGACCGGTTTTGACCTTTTTATGATCTCATCAGTGCACGCATCATTGTCGTATTTAATGGATTAAAAGAATACATTAAATAACAGTGCTTAAAAATGGATTCGCCTTTATATATTTTCATTATCCTTACAATTTATGTACAAATAGTTATGACGTGTAGGACTTGAAATCCAGATTCTACTTTATAGATTTGTGTTTTAGGAGGTGCAAAACCATTGTATGTTTGTGACTAATAAAATAATTAATTATTTAATGTTAATGACTAATTAAACAACTGCTACAAAGGTTCAATTATGATGGGATGAGGATAAAACATAACAAATGCGCACTGTGTGGTTAGTTGGCCGTTGGCCTACCGTTTACCAATTTGGGTATCCCGGGTATCAAATTAAAGTAGCATATTCGATTTTGGGTTTTATGTCATTAATAAAAACTACAAACAAAAGAGGACCGTATATACAGGCTGATTCACTTAAGGAGGCTCACCATTGGGATATCAGTAATGGTAAGAGATACAGGGTGGCTCAAATTACAAAAAAGTTGCACAATTTTATGACGAATATTTTGGTAAAAGCAAACCTGAAATATCTTTTTTAATTTCTGAAATATTCTGAAAAAACTGAAAATTTAGATTTTTTTATTTTTGCCGTAATTCATTTGTTTTTCAAGATAAGTTCATGAAATTCGGTTCCCAGGCATAAAATGCTCTATTGATTGCATTGGCGAAGTTAGATCACCTCTATCTCTTATTGTTTTTGAGAGACGATAGTCAACTTTTTTTTTTCTTATGGGCGCCATATTGAATTTTTATATTTTCAGATAGCTCTTCTCATTCTCTTTACGACGATGTATCATAGTATGGGTAAATTTAAATTATTAGGGTAATAGTCATAATTTTTTTTTATTAGGCTGTTATGACATCGGTCTTTTGAGAAAAGACCTTTTTCGTATTCCCGATCAGTGTTCGGCTTTTTCTGTTAAACTCAAAGTAAAATAAATAAGTTGATGTGATTATAACTTTGCAAATGAAAAAATCTGTAGTAAAATGTTATAAAATTTATTTAGAATTGGCTCCCTTTTTACAGGGTTATTTAAAAAATATAATACATAATATTGTTTTTATTTAGCCGCGGCGATAGCTCATTCTGTTAGATGCTGGGTGATAGCTTGTGACTAATAGAATGGTTATACCATTCTATTATGGATGGAATATTGCTGCGCGAGTTCGAATCTCGCCAGGGGAGAAATGGGACATCTCCCAGGGAATGGTTGTGTGTCTGTGTTTTTTTTTATTAATTTTATTAAACCTAATAACGTTCTATGTGGTTGTTCTCTTTCGGGATACATATTTAAATACATCTGCTAAGCTAATATAGAAACTTTCTTCTGCACTGAATATAAATAGAATACATATTTTTCGTCGTTTGAAAACATTTTAATGGTAACAGTAGCAATACAAATAGGAACGAATTAGTGCAACGATGCTAGAATAAACACTTTTGATAATCAATGAACTGACAAGTTTTAGTTTAATTTCATAGCAGTCTAATCAAAAATATTTTTTTATGACTATTACCCTAATAATTTAAATTTACCCATATTATGATACATCGTCGTAAAGAGAATGAGAAGAGCTATCTGAAAATATAAAAATCCAATATGGCGCCCATAAGAAAAAAAAAAGTTGACTATCGTCTCTCAAAAACAATAAGAGATAGAGGTGATCTGACTTCGCCAATGCAATCAATAGAGCATTTTATGTCTGGGAACCGAATTTCATGAACTTATCTTGAAAAACAAATGAATTACGGCAAAAATTAAAAAATCTAAATTTTCAGTTTTTTCAGAATATTTCAGAAATTAAAAAATATATTTCAGGTTTGCTTTTACCAAAATATTCGTCATAAAATTGCGCAACTTTTTTGTAATTTGAGCCACCCTGTATCTCTTACCATTACTGATATCCCAATGGTGAGCCTCCTTAAGTGAATCAGCCTGTAGAGCCGCAGGGAACCCCAGAACTAGCCTAGATGTCTAACGAGTTTTGAAATAATTCATCCACTAAAGACTAAATATCCACTTTATTAAGTTCATTAATAAGAATATACCTTGATTCAACTAAACGAACCAACGCCTTAAAAAAGGTATGCTCTGTACTAGAAAAAAAATATCATATAATATTCAATAAGATATATTGATTCAGCTACATTAAGAGACTCCAGGTAATTAGTTGTTTTTTTTCCACCAAAAAAATATATTGGTAGATATAAACCTGAAACAAAATAAATGAAACAGCTACAAAAATTGCATGCACGTCGCCCCACTTTGTATAGCTTACTATAAAATCATATTGATAACAGTTTAAAAAGAAATAGAAAAACACATTTGGGTCCAGTTGAATATCCAGTAATCCATTTGAAGGAGATGCCGAAAACAACTACTCCACGGCCAATGTGCCCCGACTGGCATTGGATCACTTCGGCATCTCCGTCCGTCACCAGTGGAGTAGTTGTTTTCGGCATCTCCTTCAAATAAATAAGGATTGTCTTCCTCAAGGAGGTCACTACTATAATAGGGCCTGCGGAAAAGCAGGTCGTTATCTGTCTGTCAATTTGACAATAATTTTCAGACAGATAGTGGCAAAGACCCAAAGAGAGCACTACGATGTACTTCTCACCACTACTAACATCCAGTAATCCAGTTTTAAAATATTTATTATAAGGTTCATTCACTTTTTGGTTTTTCCAGTTTCGTATAATAGAGAGTTTTTGAACCCCTTAAATTTTAGCACGTTGTTATCGTTATCGTTATTCTGCGCATGCCCAGTGTCAAAAATACTATCATTTTCGGCACTGCGCATGCTCAGAATAACCATAACCATAACGATAACGTAAACTTTAAGGGGTTCAAAAACTCCCTATTGACCTGGGGCCTTTCTAAAAATGTGGTCTTTTCTCATTTTTGTATTATATTACTTAATCAACTTTGCCTCTCTTTCCCAAATCCTTATAAGGATGACTCACCTGGTACATATGTTTTTGTAAATCGAAAAAAACAGTCGGCTTCTCTAAAGCCTCCTTAAGCTGTCATTGTAATATCAATCGGCCATAATGATACAGCTCCATCGCGAATTTTTTCCCCATTCGGTTCCCACAATCAATCCCAAGGAAAATTATAGAATCAATACCGGAGAACCCGCCGACGGCGGCTGTAATCTTCTCGGTAACGGTACAGGGAATCCATGAATCTAATTGAGTGTGTCTAAAGTCATTCCTCACGCACGGTGAAGAAGTTGTCCGCAGGCGATAGGCGTTCAACAGTAGCTGCTATTAGCGTTGTCTCGTCGCCGCACTATTATTATGGCCATTAGGGCAGGCCTCCTCTCACACGTGTTAGAGAGCCGGTCCTCGAGCCGTTCTTTGAGGAAGAACATGCATGCTACGATCGAAGCAGGCAGCTTATCTATATAAAAATTACAAGTAGCAGCAGCCTATCATCATCATCATGAACATACATATAGGAGATCTATGAATTTTCACTTCTACAAGGTTCGCCA
Source organism: Pogonocherus hispidulus (assembly GCA_963924545.1). NCBI lineage: Eukaryota > Metazoa > Arthropoda > Insecta > Coleoptera > Cerambycidae > Pogonocherus > Pogonocherus hispidulus. The sequence continues at coordinate 79,777,758 of OZ004694.1, forward strand.
TAATAGACTACCTATTTTGATATTGAAATAAATTCTATACAGGGTGTCCACCTAGTGCGCGTAAGTCCAATATCTGGGTTAATAAAAGAGATAACTTAATTTTTTTTTCTACAGGGTTGTCTAATATCCCGAGCTGCACAAAATGAAAATATATTTACATATTCAGGGTGTTCAGTTTTCCCTGGACAGGTACCAACTTCGTTTTTCTAAATGGAAATATATATTTTTTATTGCTTTTTCGAACTAAACCCTTGATTTTAGTAGGACTTTCATCAGCCTTCCCTATACCTAACTTAAACTGTTTTTGAAATATTGACGGGTGAATATTGACATTTTTGCAACTTTGACACCCTGTAAAATATAAACGGTTTGAGATCAAGCAAAACGGTTTGCACATTCCTATCTTAACTTTTCATAAGCTATCGTTTGATACTAATTTCAAATTTATACAGGAATAAAAAATTTTCAAAATTTTCAGAAAATTTTAAATTTTTGGATAATTCTGAAATTAGTACCAAACGATAGCTTATGAAAAGTTAAGATAGGAATGTGCAAACCGTTTTGCTTGATCTCAAACCGTTTAGATTTTACAGGGTGTCAAAGTTGCAAAAATGTCAATATTCACCCGTCAATATTTCAAAAACAGTTTAAGTTAGGTATAGGGAAGGCTGATGAAAGTCCTACTAAAATCAAGGGTTTAGTTCGAAAAAGCAATAAAAAATATATATTTCCATTTAGAAAAACGAAGTTGGTACCTGTCCAGGAAAAACTGAACACCCTGAATATGTAAATATATTTTCATTTTGTGCAGCTCGGGATATTAGACAACCCTGTAGAAAAAAAATTAAGTTATCTCTTTTATTAACCCAGATATTGGACTTACGCGCACTAGGTGGACACCCTGTATAAGATAAGTCAGTACGTTTTTCTTTATACCGTTATAGTCTACGGGCTTTGGGATTTTGATCAACATGTTATTAATCAAGTAGGCGCCTGTCGCAAAACTAGGATACAACTGTTTTTCGGAAAACGTCATTTTTCTAATAAATTAGTAAATTAGTAAATATGCTAGAGACGTTTTTTATTCCTGAATTAGAATGAAAGTGATTACTAAATTATGCGTTATTATTCCAGCAAGTTGGAGCAACACCACATACCGCTAAAAACTCTATGAGAGTTCTACGAGAAATGTTTAATGGGCGACGCATTTCACGATTTGGGGATTGAAATTGGCCTGCGAGGTCCCCGCACTTAACTGCACCAGACTTTTTTCTATGAGGCTATTTAAAGGCAAAGGTTTTTGCAACTCGTCCATAGAACATCCAAGAGCTCAAAATTTGAATTGCTGAAGAAGTCCGGCGAATAGATCAGGTTTTGCTTCATCGTGTCATGAATCATTTCTTGGCCAATCCTGAAAAGTGGATTGAAGTTGATGGCGGTCACTTAAAAGACGTAATTTTTAAAAGTTAGGATAAATCGTATGTTACAGTAAATCCCAAAAATTAAATTCTAATTAAGTGTAATAAAATGTTTGTTTTTTTAAGTCACAACAATTTTATTGAGCTATTAAAATGGGTAGTATATTATGGGACACCCTGTACATATCTCATTACTAACTTTAATTAGATGATTATTTTTATTTATTCTTGTAAAGAAGTGGAAGAGGATGGTGGTATGTTTTTTACCCGAGCTTAGTTGAAGCGTTGACTCAATTTTAATAATAAGATGCAGAACTGAACGGAAACGAGATTTTCGGCATCTGAATTTGGAAACATATTTAGATTACGATAATTTTCAAACTATTTAAGAGTACACTTTCTCGTTTGGGCTAATTAGTTATTATGGGTTTTGCCATCTTCTTGAAAAAATTCATGGACATGCGACTGTCCGAGACTTTAAATGTTGATCTGTTGGATAATGTTTTTATCTTTGGAAAACACCGTTCTGAACGACAGTGTGTTCAATTTGTTTAAAAAGTTTTTGCTTATAACACCTCTGCAAGCAAAAGTCCATACTAGCAGTGAATTACTTTGGCCTATTCTAGCAGGTAGCCGTATAACTTCGGCCTTAATAATTTCCGGTAGCAATGAGTTTTGTTGACAATATGGTCAAATAGAGAGTGGCATGGATAGCGTATAGAGGGCACTCTTGTTCCTATCACGAATACTATCAAATAGTCTAAAGTGTATTGATTTTAAAGATAGACTTGGGTAAACAAATACATGCGAGCAGCGTGTTACTGACACACGCAGGGGAAGTGAACCAGGACCACACTCCTATTGGTTTATTGAATTTTTGGATGAGTCTATCTGGCCAATAATTTCGCACACATTAATAGCTAATAACTTCACATCCCAATTCTTAGCACAACTTGTATTTGTAGTATTTACGACCCCTCAATATGTAGGTATTTATTTCCCTAACAGTCCCACCCAGGTAGGCTGCCTTAATACCTCCCTGAAGCGGTTCATGAACCCCTCCATGAAGCGTTCACGGTTAAATTGTTTGCGCCAGGTCTATCTTTAATATGAATAGAGTTAATATAAAATACTGACTAATTATTATGAATATTCCAAGTGATATTCTCACAACAAGGCTCTAACTTTTAGGAAACGACCAGTAGGACATTGAGTTTTTTGTTTTCGGATTTTTTTACTCAGATTCATATATTCAATACAGTGGTTTTAAATCTGTTGATGTAAATGTGACATCAAGAGTTCCACAGGGTTCGGTTCTCTGGCCACTTCTATTTATTTTATTTATTAACGACGTATGTGGCAAACGTCAAGCAAATGTTCTCTTCTATGCTGACGACTTACTGCTGTTCTAGTAGTTCTTCTTACTACTAGCTGTTCGCATCTATAGACTCGTAGATTTTTATCGTTTATAACGAGATCTGTTAAAAATTAATCTATGATGCCGAAATAACAGTTTACCATTAAATATAACAAATTTTAATACAGTGAGTTTTACCAAGAGAAGTGTTCCAAAACAATATGGTTATAGTATAGAAAATGTTCCTTTAAATAGATTCACACAATTCAAGAACTTGGGTGTCATTTTTGATAGCAAACTAAGTTTTGCTCCTCACATTGATGATATTGTAGCTATCAAACGCTTACAAAACTTTGGGTTTTGTTATGAGGAATTCACGTTATCTCGCACATATTTCTACTCTTACTCTGCTGTTGAATGTATTTGTCAAAAATTTGATTATTCAGCTATTGTTTGGGAGTCTCAATATTGATGTTCACGTTCTCAATCTGAAAAAAGTGCACAGGAAGTATGTCAAATAGCTTGGGAGTTGACGATATCTATCTATAATGATCTATCTTTGCATCGTGTATATTTTTCTATCCTTTTTTTTTTATTTAAACTTTTGTCTAATTTAATTGATTGTCCAAATAGCTTATTTATTTCAGTATCCCCAGTGTTTATACTCGTTCACTTACAATATTTTATATTATAATAATTAAGTACAATATTTTTGTATGAAATTTTTTGATATTTTGATGCCCTTTGCTATTTGCTATTTATTATTTCATTTTTTTTTTGTAAATGTTTTCTATATTAATGTTTTTATATTTTGAATACTTATTGTATATGTATATTGCTGTATTTATACTTATTTAATTGTTTTTCTTACCCCTTAATGGGATTTTGATTTGTCTGGGCAGCCGTAGGCTCTAAAATAAAATAAACAAAAATAAAAGTAACAAGTCGCCAGTACACTAATTTTGCAACAAACAGCTACAGCAGCTTACAGTTTCAAACAGGCAATGAAACTCTAATCGCCCCATTAAAATTTCGAGGAATTCGTCCATAAATTCGCGCGCGCGATCAAATTGGCGGGCGAACGAGACAATAACGGGACCTGCCAATAACCGGAGCCATAAAATATTCTAATCGATTGGCGTCAGGCGCGGCAGAAGAGGATATCGCTAATAAAGTGCTGCCGCAGGGGCCGGGAAAATAAGAGCGAAAATGTGATCTATCTGTCATCGGGCTTAATGACATAATCAAAAACCGAACGCGTTAACCACTCGAGAACTGGAAAAGGCAGATTTGGCATGACGCCTCCTCCAGAGGGATTATCTCAGGTGCTGCGGCAGTGTGAAACTGCTTCGTCGTTGCATGTTGAGATTTTAAGCGAATAATAAATTTCCAATAACCTGAAGATGTCTAATAAACCAAAGGTACTCTTTGGCGATTCAAATTACCGATGAGGGCGCTGCAAATTGTAAACAAATATGGATGAAGACGAGTAAAAATTTTGCGTTTCATATCACATCATCTAGCAATTTAGCATTCAGCTGCCATAAATATAGTTACTTCATGTGTTAGTTAGGGTGAAATAAAGGATAAAGAGTGGTAAAAGTAGTCCCATAAAAACGTCCCATAAGTGCTTCATTGCTAATTATATGAATTTTTTGGTTGAAACAGTTACCCTAGTTTTTGTTTACTTACATTTTGGACTAAAATAAGTGTGATAAACTGTATGGTGATACCATATTAGTGCTTGTTTTTTGTTAAATAATGTTTAAAATATATTCTGCTTTTATAAGACTAATGATAGTAAAGTATGTATAGACAAACAGCAACAAAGTAGTTATGTTGAGTAAATAAACGTATTCTCTGTTATTAAATTGTTATATGCCTTTTGGAGAAATGAATGAGAAACAGTTTCTTATACTAGGGCCAAACTTCTACCTATCTTCAATCTTAAACACTTCTACTATTGACACATTTTGTGAAATGACACCTATAAACACGGCAGTTTGTGTTGTGCTGATTTCTTTTGAATGCCATTTTAAAATGTAAAAATAAAGATGTACAAATACTAACCACGTCGTTTTTAACTTTGTTATACCAAAAAATCACAATCACCACTAAATTATTACGTTAAACAAACCCAAATACGTGTTATTTATCATTATATCAGCAATAAGCCTCCAAAAATTACCTTTTAAGTAGGTTCAAATATTTTCATGCAGAGGGCATATTCATTTTTGGAATCGCCAATTGAATCTAGTAAGGAAGGATTTCCAAGGAAGGGTTTGGAGTGGATTCGCATCAGTCGTTTGTTTTGCTTTCATTCTCCTATTTTATTTACTTTTTGATATGCCTGAAGCAATAGAGAATTTTTATAATAGAAGAAAAGTGTTCGCTTTTGTTAGAAGTAGGTATTACTTCTTGGAAAGTTGGGTCAAATTGTAAATGCCATCGTAAATAGGTAATGTCGTACATCCTATCTGCTTTTATCTATAGCCTTTTAATATTTAATGCTCATTACTTGATAAGCTTTATGTAGATATTTTTAGACTTCCTAGTAAAATAATCGTAATCAAAACATCGTTAATAATGTAAATTACTTCATTTGTTTACTTTCCTTACTCGAACATATATTATTTCTTAGACTATATAGTTTTTAACGGAAATTCAATAAAAAATACAATTATACAAATTAAAGTATATTTGTAATATTATTTATTGGCATATTTAACTGTTTATATCTTTCTTTATATAGGAAGTAAGCCAAAAAGTTAACTAAGAGATAAATTATTGATAAAATGATCAAATATTATGGTTTAATACAGTTTTTAATTTTCCTCGTTACCTATATCCTAGGTAACGAGAAAAATGTATTAAAGACAATAAGTTGAGGTTATATGAAGATATGCCGTTGTAATTCAATGCTGGGGGTGCACATTGTACGCAAAGTAGTTGTTTCCGACATATCTTAAAAATAATAAAGTTATTCCTTTGCGTACCTAGGTTATAGGTAACTAGGAAAATTAAAAACTTCATTGAACCATAATGTTTGATAATTTCATTAATAATTAATTTATCTCTTAGCCTTTTTGGCTTAATAATTCCTATATAAAGAAAGATATATACAAATTAAGTCATAATCCGCCTTTTGTCAAGCAAAGAAAGTGCGATCGAGACCGAAGCACGACATAATTTTTATTTTCCTGGAAGTGTAGCATCTACAAGGTCCTTGGAATAAAAAAGCTGGTTACAATTTGTACCTAGGTTATAAATACAGAAGAATAAATACGACCACCGCATATAATCGACAACACCACTATAACTCTCGGATCGGCAACATTGGCACGTGTGATGTACTCGAAAGGATCATGTAGTATTTGCCTATATTTTCCTATTAAATCCAATATCGAAATACTGTAGTAATACCTTCTTTATACAGAGTAGTACCATAAAAGTCAGTGAGTGACAGAATATAGAATTGTTACTGACAATAAAGTAGAAACAATAACAAGAAACAACATATTTTAAAATATCTATTTTAACCCAGCTTGGCATAAAATTTGAATTATCTTATTTATGATCAGTTAAGAATAAATTTAGTATATGATGAAGAAGAAGTAGAAGAAACTATCTGAATCAGCCCCTAGAAATGTATTATGCTTTTATATAAAATATTTATTTTCAAGATATAAAGTTACCTAGTATTTTCCTTTTTAATAATTACTTAAAGGATTTTCTATTTACCTTTGACTATTTCCAACAATTAGCCTTTATTTTATATCGTATAAATCAAAGGGTAGAATTGTTGAACTACTTTTTGAGTAATTTTCAAGTCTAATCTTTTCTTTTTTTCTAGGTGAGTCACCGCCAACTGATACATTTGAAACACTTATGCATGGGTAAGTTGAAGAAAGTGTAATCGTATGAACGCGGAAAATATTGAACAAAATACAATCCTTTTGCTTCCGTTAAATGATTTAATAACAAGTACCTCTTTTTCGACCTTAGTTTTCAGATCATGATTTGATTTAAAGTAGTCATTGTTAGTAGATGGTGGAAGAACACGTTTTCAATTCTTTGATTGAGTGTCCTAAAACCGGATTAATATTTAGAGATAGCTCTATGAGATCATATCTTCTATTCGAAATCTCTGATCCACTCACAATTTTATGTAATTTTCGACGCCCTCTTGATTGGATTCAGTTCAATTTAGTTCATTGAAATTACTACATAGATATTTCGTAAATTATGTAGGTTAGGTTCTTTTTTTAAGAGGAAAATAGTAAATACAGAAATTTTAGAGTTTTAATTACATTTTCGAAAAAAAAAACAACAAAACAGTGGAAACTCAGGTTAAGAAGATCCACTGTTATGACACAAAATTGTGTTTTTATGGCCTCGTAGAGGTGGACCCCATCCTTCACTAATCCCGATCACAAAAAGTGATAGGTGTGGGCGATTTGTGGAGTCTCCTCCTGTCCTGGCTCTACTCCGCAGGCTGGGTAGGATCTTCTGGTGCACTTCTGTCTTGTCTTCTTTCTTCGCCTGCATGTTTATCCATCGGGGGTCAGGAGTGGCTGTGTAGCCGGGGATGCACCTCTAAAGGAACCAACTGGTCCTTTAGCTTTATGCAAGGTAAGGGAAGGGTACCCGAAGTGAGCCCTGGCGGTCGCAGTTTCGAGGGGAGGTCTGAGGGTCGTTTTCTAGTTGCTTCGTAGCCCTCTACGTGTTCCGGTTGGAATCTGAAACATAAGAAGATCTTACTCTCATCCTGGGTCCAGCAGTTGGCTGCTTGTGTACAGCGGCCGCATTGCGCTCGTAGTCCACGGCTCCCCTAATTAGTGGGTTGCTGTACGTCTCGGCACGCCCGAAGAACTTGACTCCGCGTCTCCTGATGACTTATAGGACTGAGACGTAGTCGAGGTCCCGGTATATATCGGCTGTCCGCAGGTACCAGGGTGCACCTACCGCAATCCTTAGCGCGATATATTCGACGGCCTGGATCTTCTTCATATACGTCTTTGCAGCAAACCCTCATGTTGCTGACGCATATGTCAACTATGTGTTCCTGAGAAAATGTTTTATCAAATTTGTAGGAAGGTTGTTCCATTCCCAGAACCAAAAAATATTGGGTAATTTCTTATGTACGTAATATTCAACTGGATCTTAAAAGCGAAAACTAAGTACCAACAAAATTTCGAGTCCATCTCCCGTGGCAAGCCGTCGGCCATACAATTACGCAGTCTGGGAAAACGGCCTGCTCGATCTAAGATCGAGCAGCGCGCAGAGCATTGCTACAATAGCTATTTGTAAATGGGGACTGGTCGAAGATGATAGCACAGATAGCTAATCTCGCCGCTGCAGGCCATATTAAAAAATCAATGCCGATATATGGCGGTGGTCGGGCCATTGTATGCTAAGCCGGGGGACAATTAGAGTCGCGGTGTCGCCTGCACCCAACTCTCGCCTAAACCCGCCAACTGCAGCGCCAATATGTTGTTGCCTTCCTTTGTGACGCTCTCCTTTATCTGGAAACACCTGTGCCCGACAGGTCGCGATGTCGCTGTGAGCCTGGCCCGTCCTTGCTGAAGCGCGTTGCTCGGATCCGCGTTAAGGGGGCTACAATCGAAGGGCTAGAAATTTTTTTCAGAAACAAAAAAATGCCATATTTTCTTATTTTTTAAATTTTTGGCTTTCTTATATTGTTGTGGAAATTTTGTGTTATTCTATGTTGTAATAAACATTAATCAAAACCGTTCGCGTTTGGCGATTCCAAAAATGAATGCGCCCTCTGCATGAAAATATTTGAACTTACTTAAAAGGTAATTTTTGGAGTTATTGCTGATATAATGAGAAATAACACGTATTTGGATTTGTTTAACGTAATAATTTAATGGTGCTTGTGATTTTTCGGTATTACAAAGTTAAAAACGACGTGGTTAGTATTTGTACATCTTTATTTTTACATTTTAAAATGGCATTCAAAAGAAATCAGCACAACACAAACTGCCGTGTTTATGGGTGTCATTCCACAAAATGTGTCAATAGAAGTGTTTAAGATAGAAGATAGGTAGAAGTTTAGCCCTAGTATAAGAAACTGTTTCTCATTCATTTCTCCAAAAGGCATGTAATAATTTAATAACAGGGAACACGTTTATTTACACAACATATCCACTTTGGTGTAGTTTGTCTATACTTTTATATTATTAGTCTTATAAAAACAATATATTTTAATTTAAACATTGTTTAACAAAATACAAGCACTAATATGATATCATCATACAGTTTATCACACTTATTTTAGTTCAAAATGTAAGTAAACAAAAACTAGGGCACCTGTTTCAACCCAAAAAATTCATATAATTAGCAATGAAGCACTTATGGGCCCTTTTTATCCTTTATTTCACCCTAACTAGCACATGAAGTCACTATATTTATGGCAGTTGCATGCTAAATTGCTAGATGATGTGATATGAAATGCAAAATTTTTACTCGTCTTCCCCCATATTTGTTTACAATTTGCAGCGCCCTCATTGGTAATTTGAATCGTCAGTATTCGCCAATAATCGACAATGATATTCCGGTAATACTTAAGGACGCGTTTGCACTCCCTTGTGGATGAAGCAGTCAAAAGATAATTCAGTGTGAACTTAGGCAACTGAAACATAGATGTCGCACTGAAAATACAATCGGCCAAACAAATTGTAACATTTTAATCAAAAACCGTACTGGTCGACTGCAATTTAGGGATTTTTATGTTGCACGTCACAAATTTAGTAGCCTTATTATATGACGCAGTCAATGTGTCCCGTTATTAAATTTATAATTTCCAAATAATTTGGACAGTTTCCAATACGGTTTTTACTGTCCTTAAAATACTAATACTTTTTCATAGTAGTGTCATCTAGCAGTAACTTATTGAAACTATTACGTGTTATGTCCAAAGCAAGAAATCGTCTTTGTTGTTAATTGATTCTGACGCTCGTCGAGTGCAGTATTAGCTCTGTTCCAGCAGGAATCACAAACTAGTCAGATTCAATCAAATCATTCCAAATCAGTCAGCAAATTGTTTTCAACCAATCACAATCCTTCCAACTAGTTGGTGATTGCTGCTGGAATAGACCTATAGTGTTTAGGTGTTATGTGGAAAACTACGTCAATGTTCAAAGTCTACTTGCTGAAATTTGCCTCAACTTACAAGGTTACAAGAATGGTTTACCTAGGATCGCTAGCCTCATACGAGCGTAGCGTCCTAACATTCACCCAGAATATACAGTGTAGTCGTCTGCATTATTATAAATCTGGCATACACTTTCTTTTCTCTTTGCCAATCTTAAATTTCAGAGATGCTCCTTTAGGTGGAAGTGCCCTTTTATGATCTCTGTCATATATCTGAGCCAAGGTTTCCTTATGCTCTATACAGTTTTTTCTGCGAAGGACCTTATAAAAAAGGATTTCAGATCAGCCTTTCTAGCAAGTTCATCTGCTCGTTTATTTCCTTCAATGCCTTTATGACTATGACCAACACACCCTTACTATATTGGAACTTCTTAGTTCAATGGAGGCAATCCGAAGCAAGTTTCGAACTAACCTTTTTTTTGTAGTTCAAAGCCTTTATAATAGCCTGATTATCAGAGAATATGTAGACGAGTTTACGTGTGTGCCCCTCCTAAATTTTTCGCCGGATACGACATTACCGCGATTGCATTTACCTGCTACTTGGTGAAATCCGACGAGTGGGCGTTGGATATGGATCACCCCGTATATGTTAGCAGAGATGAAATGCCCAGCAGTCGCAAGATGAACACACCTTTTTACCGAGATAGCGAACGCTGATTCGGAATGGGCAAGGTGGCCTAATTAAGGCAGGAGAGAGTGGGACGGGATGAGATAGCCGCAGTCTATCAGGGGTAGATAAGGGCAGGCAACGGCAAGAAACGGGGCGAGTGACAGCAGCCAGACGGAGCTCATTACAGCGACTGTATCAAGATGTAATCGGGGCTGCTGTGTTGTGCTGGCTGACTACCTATCAGTGTTCCCCTCCTCAAGAACACGGGCTTTTTGTTGGACCAATTATACGGGTGTAATGGCATTCCGTTAATTTATGTGGGCAGGGTTTTTTTCTTTTCTTAAGGCTGTCTTGGTATAATATATAAATGAATTAAGCGTGCGGATCTGATCGAATTTTGAGACACGTCTTTCTTTTTCAAGATGTTGCAGTCGTATTTAGGGCCAACTCGTGGATGGCTGCAACTATAAATTAAAGTACGTCAGCAACACATTTATTAGGTTCAGGGAAAATGGTGTGAAAAATAATGACGAAACGCGTATTTCCAACAAGAAGCGGGTCGAGAATAGCAGCCCTAATCACATATGTAAATGATGCGTTAAAGGAGAGTGGAATCATCATATTTTTTAAAGGAAAGGAAAGACGATATTCAGAAAGTAATTTAGATTTCATTGGCAAAATGGCAAAATTTGGAAAATGCCCTATATCTCAAAACCTAAACACAGTAGACCCGATCTGTTTCACCATTAAGTGAAACTATAAAAAGTAGCTCGAGGATGCGTAGGGTATAAACAGTACGGAGCTATGATACTAGATGATAGTAGAGATTATAGAGGGGTTTGGACAGTCCTGATAGAAAAATAACGTGTACTTAAAGGAACGCGTGCATAACGAAGCTGTGCTTACATCAGGTTATATTACATTATTTTCCTATCAATCTATCATCTCCACTATCATCTAGTATCATAGCTACGTACTACAGGTACCTTACGTGGTTTTGTTATACAGGGTTAGTTTTATTAATGTGAACCCCATCTTAATATTTTAATTATTGACAGATAGAAAAAACTTGTAAACTGGTCTTATACAATTTTTTATGTAGATTCCAGTCATTCTAACACTTTTGCGGTGGCAAATTATGTATGCAGGGTACACAAAAAAGTATGTTTTTTTATATGGAACACCTTGTATATTTTAATATTTTTGGATTCGATACGTCATTCTCGGTGTCCGAGCGGTTAAGACGTCTGATTTTTAATCGTTCAGAAAATATAGGTTTATTCAAATATGAGAAAAATTAATATGGCGCCCATAAGAAAAAATAAAGTTGACGATGATTTACAATAGAAGTGACATTTTTTAAAAAAACGGTTTACGGCATCGTATTTGTCTCAAGAAAGTTTCCTAATAATGTGAAAACGATACGCCAATATTTTCAAAAATATAGAAGTTATGGCCAGAAAACGAAAACCGGAAAAAATTGTTTTTTGCCTCTTACTCAAAAACAAAAGCAGATATGGGGGTTTTCTTTGCGCCAACTTATTGAGCACGAAATTCCGCAACTTTGCCGAATTTAAACCTACAGTCTATCTTTTATAATAAGCGAGATACCCATGTTACACACTCGAAAGTGAATCACCGTGTACATTAATTTACAACGTATAATTAATAAAATCCATTTTCCATGCTTGCCGTTCCATTAAATATTTTCCAAAGCAATCGCATCTGCGTTTATCGTGTCCAAAAAGCCCGCGAACCCCGTAATCGACACCGTTGCAATAATGGCGGTACACTTTCGATGGGAAACGCCGAATTCATGACCAAAATAATGACGCCGTTATCTAGATATCCACCTGAATGCAACCATGTGCAGTTTTTGATTATGCCCGATAGTGGCGTGCCGCGAACTATCTGTTATTTTTCCAGCGCCTTTTTCCGCAGCCGTTTGGCACATTTTCACCAGATTAATCGACACGTTGCGCTATCTCAGGCGGATTCATCGATTTTTGTTTGAATTATTTTCTGTGTGAAAATGAAAATTACAACTGTGAAAAAACTCACACCCATATTAATAATCATCACAATAACATCAAGTTTACTAATGACCACTAACCGCATTCTTAAATCAATCTAAGTAGTTCATATTAATAATTTAAATATTTATAGACAAATAACTAACAGCATGCTAAATAAGAAGTTAATGTGACAACATCTCATTCTCTACATAGAGCTAATTTCACTGCAATAAATCTAACCTGCATTTACAAACATTTACGCAAAGTGACAAGACTGACAAGTGTCTTGTGTCAAGACTGTTTTGTGTTAATAAGCAATCAAGGGCGGATTTAGTTTTTCAACATGGGGGAGTATCTCAAAGAACCACATTTTTAAAAAATGTGAAATTAGAAATTATCTGTGCATTTAGATAGGTACGTTTTTCTTTGGACACACATGAAATAGCAAATAGAAGTGTTTAATAAAATATCCTTAAGTGAAGTACGTTTATATTTTTTTTAACTAATTACATTTTTGCTTTTTGCTAATGTAAAATTTGAATTCATGGTAAATCCGCCCTTGATAAGCATTAACTTTGCCTTTTATAATAGGGAGATTTTGAACACCTTTTTACCTTATCGTTATCGCAATCGTTATACTGAGCACGCGCAGTTCCAAAAATGATACTCTTTTTGGAACTGCACATGCTCAGAATAACGATAACGACGTGCTAAAATTTAAGGGGTTCAAAAACTCCCTAATGAATTCGATAAGTAACCATGCCATAATAAAATTTTATATAATTGTTGAGGTATAAATAATTGTTGACATATAAATGCGGAAAATTTCGCATTGAATTATTTAATATTTCAGAAAAACGTTCTTTATCTGTTAATTGGGAGGGAAAAGAAAAACTGCTGTCATTTTTGTCAAACTTTTAGGTTAACTTTAACTTATTGTAAAACATACCCAAACTGATAACTAGTGATTTAGCATCATTCTAGCGTTAACATGCATTTAAATGGTATTATTAATGCAGTTTTCACTAATTACATTCTAGTTACATCTTAGAACATTCTAAGTTTTATTATTAATAAGGCTGTCAGTGTTTCAGAGAGACATAATTTTTAGCTAATACAGTATGGTAATACCATATTAGTGTTTGTGGTTTTTGTTAAATTATTCTTATTTTTACGTTAAAATATATTCTGTTTTTATAAGACTAATAATAGGAAAGTATAAATATACTGCAACAAAATGTGTTTTCTGTTATTACATTGTTTCGTAGTACAGACTAACCAGAAAATATAGCCTTTTCGTAGTAGTTTGAAAGACACACTACAGGGTTAGGTGGTATAAAAGGTAGTAGCTATAAAAGGAACAAAGAATTTTAGGTTTGGATTCTATCTTGATAAAGTACCTTACTTTATCAAGATAGAATCCAAACCTAAAATTCTTTGTTCCTTTTATAGGTGAGGACATAAAGTCCCCCCCCCCTCTAACTTTTGAACCACTGGGTAGATTGTGATGAATTTTGAAACGATAATATAGGACTAAATTCTGCATTTTTTGACACATCAATGACAGCTCTGAATGTCAAAGTGACAGCTGGGCGCGCAATAGGAAAATTTTTTTAAATGGAAATGGGGGTCGAGTGTGGACTCATTTTGAAGCTATTTTTATGCTCAAAACATCCCCCAAATTTGATAACATTTGGTTCAGTAATTTCCAAATAAACACCAGTAATATCAGTTTATAACATAATCTTTTTACCACATAATCTTTATAATAGAACTTACCCATGGAACATTTATTTGTCAGGAGGTTCATGGAGGTCATTTTCAACATCTTTTGAAGTAACACGTGTTTTCTAAATTTGTTTCTGTCTCTAAAATTTTTTTTTTTTTAATGTTTAATTTAAATTATTTCATATTTTTTTTAATTTAGGTTATTTTAGGTTAGGGGTGGTTTATTGTTATTTGTTTACTTTTAATTTTTGTTCTGCTTTGAATGATTTACAATAATTTGTAATATGTATGCAAAAAAATGATATAATAGAAATCGATATTACTGGTTTTTATTTAGAAATTACTGAACCAAATGTTCTCAAAATTGGGGGATATTTTGAGCATAAAAATAGCTTCAAAATGAGTCGCCACTCGACCCCCATTTTTGATGTGTCAAAAAATGCAGAATTTAGTCATATACCTATTATCGTTCCAAATTTCATCACAATCTACCCTGTGGTTCAAAAACTAGAGGGGGGGGACGGACTTTATGTCCTCACTGTATACAGGGCGCCCTATTTCTTGACCCGTTGCATGGGTAACTTTTTTATTAATAGAGATACAAAAACGCTTAAATGAGCAAATTAGTGCAGTTTCGTATTAGTAATTCTACGGTAAGGCGAAAAATTATATACGGGGGAAGGTTGAAAAGTTATTGACAAAAAACGAAAAATCCAACTTTTCTATTATTCCTCGTAGCTCGTTCCTTTGAAGAGTTAGAGAAAAATGCTTCACATGTTTTTTGCAGTATTTTTCATGTAAAATGACATGCACTTGCTACTTTTTATATATCTCTTAAAATGGTTGAGAATCACAGTAAAATATATTTTTTTTAAATGTAATGGATAGGTGGCTGTGACATTAACCGAAAGTCCCCTTTTTTCTCTTTCAGATGATACAACATACTCCATATTTTATCCTTAAAAAAGTAATAATAATCGTTGTTTTTAAAGAAAGTTTATTGTCACATCAAGAATGCTATGGAAATAAAACAAAAAATAAGATTCCTGATATTTTTAAAAACGTCTAGTTGGCATTTAATTATTGACAGATCATAAGTGACATTTTTAGTTTTTGTTAAGTAGTTTATTGTTTATTATTAATACTGCATACAAAATAATAGTGTTGCAAATATGTACACCAACGAAGAGAAAAATGATATGCTATTTTGTTATTATAACCAAAATCGAGATGCACAAGCTGCAGCGAATCTTTATTTTGAAACTTACATGGAACGAAGACAACCCCATCATAGAATATTTAGACAGCTGGAAAATAATATACGATTATACGGTTCTTTTTCAAAGCCTAAGGATGAAAGAAACTTCAATGAAGACACTGAAATAAATGTTTTGGCTTATGTAAATTTTAAACCTGATTCTTCAACTGCAGAAATTGCACATCACTGCAACACTTCCAAGGAAACTGTAAGAGCTATTTTAAAAGGTAACAATTTAAAGCCTTATCATTATTCCATATGCAATACTTTATATCCAGCTGATAATCAAAGAAGGATGACATTTTGTCGATGGTACATTTCAAAATGCGAAGAGGATCTAGACTTCTGGAAAAAGATTTTATTCAGTGATGAAAGTAGATTTACCAACAATGATATTTTTAACCGCCATAATAACATAATGTGGTGCCGAGAAAATCCACATCTTGTTTCTGAAAGAAGAAATCAACGTCAATTTGGGATAAATGTGTGGTGTGGAATTTTTTGTGGCAAAATTATTGGCCCATATTTTTACGAAGATAATTTGAATGCGAATAATTACCTTCATTTTCTAAGGAATACTCTAACAGAGGAATGTTTAAATGAATTACCACTTCATATTTTTAGAAATCTTAAATACTTCCAACACGATGGAGCACCTGCGCATAATTCCCGCGAGGTAAAACAATATTTACATGAACAGTTTGATAATGTTATAGGAAATAGAATGGATATCGACTGGCCAGCGCGAACACCTGATTTGACCCCCTTAGATTTCTTTCTTTGGGGGTTATTGAAAGATAAAGTTTATGTGACAGCTCCTCTAGATATAGAGGATCTAAAAGTCAGGATTCAAGATGCAATTAGAAGCATACATGGACATACAATAAATAATGTTTTAAGAAGTATCCAGAAACATTGCTTACTATGTATCCAACAGGATGGTGGTCATTTCGAACATTTACTTCAATATAATTAATTAATTAATAATTTCTGTTCTCAAAACATTCTTTTGTTCCATAATCCATAGCATTCTTGATGTGACAATAAACTTTCTTTAAAAACAACGATTATTATTACTTTTGTAAGGATAAAATATGGACTATGTTATATCATATGAAAGAGAAAAAAGGGGACTTTCGGTTAATGTCACAGCCACCTATCCATTACATTTAAAAAAATATATTTTACTGTGATTCTCAACCATTTTAAGAGATATATAAAAAGTAGCAAGTGCATGTCATTTTACATGAAAAATACTGCAAAAAACATGTGAAGCATTTTTCTCTAACTCTTCAAATGAACGAGCTACGAGGGATAATAGAAAAGTTGGATTTTTCGTTTTTTGTCAATAACTTTTCAACCTTCCCCCGTATATAATTTTTCGCCTTACCGTAGAATTACTAATACGAAACTGCACTAATTTGCTCATTTAAGCGTTTTTGTATCTCTACTAATAAAAAAGTTACCCATGCAACGGGTCAAGAAATAGGGCGCCCTGTATACCTACATACTAGAAATCAGTATCTCGTTCATATATTCACAAATTAAACAAACCCCAAATCTGCAGTCAAAGGACTTCCAGAAGAGTTTCCACGTTGAAAAACATCCGTAGTATCGAATGTGGCAAATGCAACGTCGCGTCGGAGTCAGGGACCGAACCCAGACCATGCAGTGTGACCGAAAAATGCCACAGCACACTCTAGACCACTCTATTATCGTGTCTGTTTAGATTAAATTAGATCGTAAAATGATAATGCACTGCAACAATATTTTAATCGGAATGATAATCGAATCAAAATATATTTTTGACTGTTACGTTATCGAGATCGACCGATATATTTAATTTAATAATGACCGTTCCCTTGAGTGCAGAAGATAAAATAATTGATCATATTCAGATTATCAGATTTTATTGTTATTATTAAATAATCTGGAAAAACAAGCACCAGTACTTAAATTTAAGATTGTATTTTTTAAGAAATTTAAAGACAATAATTATTATGCAGATACCTACTATTTTAAATATTATTTTTCTAGTATTAGGTTTATATGTGATGGACAAGTAGTCTATATCTACACTTTTTAAATAAATAGGTTTTGTTTCTGTACACAAATTTACCCGTATTTGATACAGAGCGATCCAGAATAATAGCAGTACCAAAGAATATGGACTAATTGTCTTCGGCAGTACTTCGTGAGCTCAAGTGGGGGGGGGGTTAATGTTGAACAAATAATGACGTTCAAATGTCAAATAAGGTTAGGTATTGTAAAAATAAATTATTGCCTACGTTTATTTTGTCAATTTCAAGCACGTTTGAAAGTAAAGCAGCTTGAAACCGAATCTCAATCCTGAGTGTTTATCTCGTTGAAATAAGGAAGGGATTAAATATCCTGTTCAATCCTATTTGAAGCTGTATTCCTACTTGCATGCTTATATACGTAGCTAACTATCTAACCTCAAAATTAAGTATTGTTTGTTGTATTAATAATACATTACGGATGGTTCTTTATGAAACATCGTGAAAATAATTGTTTTGAAAAAGACATTGATATCATTTAGATGTTCCAAGAAATATATAGAAAACACTCTATATACTAGTATTTCGGCTTATTAGGCCTTTTTCAATAGAGTAATGTCTATTACTAAATGTTTCCAAGCGCGTTTTCGTTATTTATTTGTTTACGAGCACCTATCCCGATTGATCCTACCATCTGGTAAAGCCCGAGTTTTTAGTACCTTTTCTAAGAAGGGCGAAATTGTAAAATCTATCAGATCATTCGTAGTACAAGAATTTATAATTAATGATTTTTTAATTTCTAATTGCTCTAACAGATCTAAGCGCTTTCCTTTCTTTTCCCATGAAGTACCTTTACATTTTTCTGATCTATAAAATGGTTGTTTTCTATACAATGGCGTCGAAAATCCTGAATTTTTTGCGTTGTTTAATATGGATTTGTTATGTTCTTTTACTCTAGTTTCAATACTTCTACCTGTTTGACCCATATACACGGCATTACAATCCGCGCAGTTAATTTGGTATACCCCCGATTGTTTTAATTTATTAACCCTTTCTTTGTTGTTTATCAAAATCCTCCCAATAGTACGCTTGTTGACACTAATCGTTTTACACCCGTTTCGTTCTATTCTGCGAGCTATTTTTACACTATAACCTGGGACGTGATTAATATAACTATAGGTGGCTTCTTTTCCCGAATATTCTAAAACTCCCGACGAATTAATTTCCTCCTTTTGTTTTTTATCATGTTATCTATTAGTTTTTCTTTATATCCGTTGTTTCTTACAATTTGTTTGATTGTACTTAATTCTTTTTCAAAATCTGCTTTTTCTAGCGGAAACATTAAAAGCCTATGTATTAAACTGTGGAAAACCGACTTTTTTATTTGCCAGTACTGCTGCGAACTTGCTGGTATAATTGTGTCAACATTATAACCGTTGAGTTTACTTTTTAGGTTTCACAGGATCAGTAAAGAAATGTTTCATTCGTCACATGTGATTCTTCAGTACGTGAAGCATATAAACTTCTGCAGTTAGATCTGATTAAATCCAATCGCAATCTCGTTTATATCGTAATCTGAAGCAGCTTGAGTCAAGCCAATCCTTCAATATTTTAGGATTGACTTGAACGTTCTAACCCGCTTGGAATCTCTATTCCAAGCGTTTAAATCATCATTCTCTACCCTTTTTTCAAGCCGCTTGGCTTCTGGCCGGCGAGGGGTATACTATTATTATTATTTGTTATAGATTTTATATTCGACGTTTCATTTATTTCAAATCATCAAATCGTTGTTAAATTAGGAAGTTCGTATACATTGTTCAATATTTTTTGTATATTTTACCTAGTTAAGTCCAGTAATGAGAAGCAAATGCGTTGCACCCTGTATATTTTAAGTAATAATAACTAGCGCTGCCCTAGTAGGGCATTCATTATATTTTAAGAAATTTCCCCGTCGTATTTAAATACTTGTATTATGCAACTAACGAAAGTAAAACGGTGTTATTCAACCTGCTAAGTCTCCTGTAATGTTAAGCAACAAGAAACCATCATCATATCGTTTCGAGTGGCTTAACGACTAACATGGATTCCTTTTAAATGTCACACTATCATAGAATTCGATCGCGGACGCCACGGAATCAAATTAAACAGTAGCTATACTCTAATTCTCATTGCCGATACGCTGTTGGTATGACATCAATAATAAATTCATTCTGTCAGTTTTGGATAATCCTCGACGACATCTTTATCGCTGGCAACAAGAGGAACACGGAACGATCAATTACTTGGTTTGTTTGATTAATTGTTATTTGTTGGACAGGTTTCGGGAAAATCGAATGGACGTAATGAGTAGAGGAGTAGTATTAGAGCCTTATATCGATAAAGATTTGAGTCTAAGCGTTTTGTGTTTAATTGGGATCATAGCAGTATATTTAAATTAGGGTGTGGGAACTAATAAAAATTAAAAAGGGATGCTAAATCTTAGAATTTCCTAAACAGGTGGTTATTTTATGGATAAGTTGAGATTTTTTCAGTAGTTTATTCAACGCTGTGAAATACAGGGTGTTCTTAAAGATGAGGCGCTCCCGCATGTCCTCCTAACTGCCCCGTATCACGAATTTTTAACTGAATTAAATCTAAATCGGTGTCGTTATCTTAATCTTGAGTGGCTAACATACTATCAGAAGACAGGCAAATTAATATTGACCTCAAAGCAAAGACTGACTAAAAAAACATTGTTGTGATTTGAAAAATAAACATTTTGACATTTTGCTACTTAAAGTTCGTCACTGAGCCGACATTTTTATGTCAAATTTAATTTACTATTTCTTTGTATTCATTGCGTATCGAACTTATATGCTCCAAAGATACAGATATGTTTTTCATATATTACCATCTCCTCTTAACAAGGAACGTGGAATTTTCTAAATTATGAATCTTCATCTTGAATTTCCATGTTGTCTAATTCTAAACTTGAGTCGATCACTATCTTCCGCAGCTTCAATGCGGTCTCAATTTCGTCAAAAAGAGTCCAAAGTCGTCTTGTTGTTGCTGGGAAGCGACGCGGTTACCCGCAGCACTCAGGCCTTTCGATCCATTGTGCCTGCCGCTAGTCGAGAGTTATTGGAAGAGACCCGTACTAAGTGCATAAGCCAACACCAGTTCTACTGGAAGCTCTAGTGTTCCAAACACGTTACACTCAGATATTTGTGGCTCTGACTATGAGGCAGGCACTGCGATAGAGGATATGTAGTCATCGCCATCGTGTCCGCAAACCTGCACCTTCTATTGTCACTAAGGCCAATAGTATTAAGGTGCTTGTCGATATGTCCATGACCTGTTAGTAGTCCTGTGACAATCCTTAGGCTTTTACGACTTAGTGTAAGCTGGTGTCTTTGTTCTTATTCAAAACAAAGTGACATTTTCTATTAAAAAAAACTGTAAATAGAATACATTATTTCAAAAAATGAAAGCTCCAACTCTTTTAAACTAAGACCGCCAGTTACTGCGAGAAGGGCGAAACTATCCGGTGAAGTATTTGGGAAACAGTTGGGAAAAGTCTGGGTTATCAGTCTCACAGACCGGATGTTAACCGTCGAAGGTTAAAGGACATCCTCCCACATATAAGCGAGATACTCCAGCTGTATGTTGTCAGCACTCCTCGTAACTTGAAATCATGTCCACAAGTTCATTGTTTTTTATACACGTGTGCACCATTTCTTGATGAGAACAGAGAAAAAACTAATTTGATCACACACACTACACAAGTCGACATTTTTGGCAAACTGACTTTAATAAATTCTACATCCTTTTAAAATAAATGCCTGAATGTTGCTAACACTCTATATATTGGGTATTTCCGATGCAATTCTTACAGGATTTCGTTTACAAAATGACAAATTATGCCAGGTTATATTATATTAACGAATCGATATTTCAGTCTTTAATTTTCTTATTTCACGTAAAAATTGAATATATTTTCATCTGGCTCGTAGAAAAGTAGTAGGCCACCCCCTATAATAACTATACCTAAGGCAAAGCTTGTACATAAAAGAATAATATTCCGCCCTGTCACACACAAATATAAGAGTTTAGGGCTAATCGTTGTAGGGAGAGATATTTATATTGACATATTCTAATACATTTATAAAGGAGAAATTTATTAAACAGTGATGGTCAGAGTTAAATAAAAAACAAGCTCTAATCGACAGTGTTCATGGAACTCGGTATGATACAACCCACGGCGCTAGGCTTTCCAATCAGGAGTGCCACGGTCGCTATCTTAATGCACTGATATCTACCATATTCCTCCGCTTATCATCTGGAGGAGTCGCTTCAGCCGGCCATCTAACAGTTCTGGCGCCGCATGGCCATTGAAAACCATCACACTGTTAAGAAACACTCGATCTTTATCTCTGCAATTAATAATATTAATACGAGTGTTTATATGTTTATATATAAACGAGGTCAGCCAGTACGTTTGAGGACCAAAAAACTTGTAGCGGGTGATAGAAATAGTAGCTTGTTTCTGCTACAAAATCAATCAATAGTTACGTAGCAAAGAATTTTAGAAAAGAAGAAATTTGTCACCTGAGCCGTAGACGAGGGGACGATCCATAATAGTAGAGTTACTATACCACAAGAGGGTTCTATATTGAAGGGGGTTGGAACCTTTGGTGTGAAGATATACTAACTACCCTACTTGGGTAGTTTTCCACATAACAGCAAAACACTATACTGCACTCGACGCGCGTTCCGCCAACCAAGTTGGCATCATCTGGCGATTATTAAAACTAAACCTATGCTAACATTGTGTCCTATTTATACCTAAACTATTTCTACGGTTCAATGAACCGTCGCGACTGATCAGTGAACCTCCGCGACGGATCATGAACCGTGACTTACTAACCAATAAAGCGGGTGATATGGGATTGGCCCTCGGTCACCATTCATACTATTTTCACATTTAGCGATTTCCAAACTCTCAAAATCATCCAGCCGTCTGGAATTTGTCACATTTCTAAGTAGTCTCCATAAATTGCTACTATTTATTTGGGTGACACTAGACTTATCTGTTCTACCATACTTGAGATGAGCCATATATGTTCCTTCAATCTAGTTTGAATTGACCTTCTAGTTTGTCCAACATACTTTTGATTACAGTCTTTACAGCTAATTTCGTAAATCCCCTATTTTTCCTTATTTTCTATTTTGTCTTTTGGATTGCCTAAAAGTTGTTGTAGTTTATGGGCTCAAAATGAACAATTCTCTGACCAGTATTTATTGTGTGAGTTCTCATTGTTTTTTTTTCTCAAATGTTCTCTGCACGCGGTGTGGTGAAGCATGCGCAACAGGCCAACGATAAGCCCGAGTATGCAATAAATAAATATGATCGCAATACCAGGATCTACTTAACACATCAAGGCGTTCGCCTTGCTCGCCCTGGGTCACGATCCCATATTTTATAGCGTATAATGTGGAACGTATTATTAATTACCGTATCGGAAAAATGACAGGTAATGACAAGGAAACCGATCGCAGATAGCTGTTAAATACATATAATTTAGCTCGGAGATCGGTCGTAATTTTGCCAACATGTCAAATTGCCGGGTGCATACCCAGACATAAACAAATGAATAGCGTATAAGCGGAGTACGAGGTCGTTTATTTTATATCTTTAGTTGTTATCAATTTACATCATATCTTTCAAATACTTCATTGAAATTGCACTGGGTGGAAGTGTATTATTGAGACATTATTATAAAATTGTATCTTCTGTATGTATACAGAGTTTTCGTGCAAGTAGTGGATAAATTCGTTATTTTATAAATATCTAATTTTAATACCCGTCGGATTTCTTTTATTTTTGCTCTTATTTTACATATATTTAATTTTTTACAGGGTGAGTCGATGAAGCTACATCGATATAACATTTAATATTTTAAATGCACCACCCAGTACTGTTTTGCATATTTGCAAATAACTATTTTTTACGAATTCGGCCATATAAGGTTTTATGGGTCTATCTCTAATAATAAGGGATATTTGACCTTTAACCAAAAAGTTCGATGAGAGCGATGTCCTAGAAATAAAATATCGATTCTTTACTAGGCACAGAGTCTGCAATTTCTTTTGCAATTTCCAAACTCTCAAATGCATCCAGCTGTCTGGAATTTGTTAGATTCCTAATTAGTCTTAAATTGCTAACTTATGGTTGTTCTAAAACGCATGTTGGGCGACACTAGACTTATCTGTTCTACCATATTTGAGATGAGCCATAAATATGTTCCTTGAATCTAGTTCGAATTGACGTTCTAGTTTGTCCAACATATACTTTTGATTATTGTTGACTAGTTAAGAATGTTCTTGAAAAACACGGACTAAACTCCTACGCTAAAATCCGTGGAATACTGGTAAATTACAAAAAATCCTAAACCAATAATATCGCACTGAAAAAAGTCTCCATTGACAAATTTAAAGGATTCATAATATACAAGATGCCCCAGAGTATGGGCAATATTAAGAGCGAGGAATATAAGAAAAGTGTATAAATATAATGATTCTTACAGCCCTTAAAAAATGTATTAGAAAATACAGTGGTTACCTTACTTTTTAAATGTTTGTGTTTGAGGAATTGTTATTTTTTTCATTTCAACCATTCCTTTTAACCATAATTTATAAATAGTACAGTAATATTTGACTGCAAACTGATTTTTGCAGAAATATATATTAGTCGGTAGTCGGTATCTATTTTTGCATACTAGATTAGCCATTAGAAATTATACAAATACATATCTGCAAAATAAGGTAACACATGTATTTCAAATTGGATGCAATTATTGGTAGGTATCTTCAAAACGGTTACAGATAGAGATTATAGGTTCAATTAAGGCAAAATACCAATCTGGTTTCCAAGATACCAATGTTATTGTATCCAATTGTGAAACACACCGTATATAATTATATTTTCAATAATCAATGCTTCTTTTTTATTTTTCGAAAGCAATGTGGTTACCCAATAAGACAAGCAAAGCGTTTCTGTAAAAGAAATAAGGTAAAAATCTACAGTATAGTATAGTTAAATTTCTACGGTATAGTTTTCATGTTATTTGAATACAATGATTCTCGATAGCACCAAATTATTAGCTAACAAACATTTTACAATGCAGTGAGATTTCTAATACTATCTAGATATAGTTATTTAAAATTTGTAATTAATTCAAGATTCATTATATCTCCTGCAAATGTACCTTCAGGTACAAGTTTCTTCATGGTCATTTAAGTTAAATGTTTGTATGTCAAACCTTCGAATGTTTACCATTCTGTTTCGCTGGTGGAAGACAAAATTAGTAAGAATATTTTGATACGCACGAAGCATGTGACAAATTGCAACGAATATTGGGAATAAATTATTTTTTTCTGGTCGTAAACAAATAGTTTTAGATCAATATTTTTCTGTGAATGCACGATTTTGCGTCATTATTTAAATTTTTTGTTTGTTTTTCAATTATCGTAGTAATTGTTTATGTTTTTTAAGTTATTTTTTGTTTACACATTGTATTATTTTACAGAATTTTCTGTATGCAGTAATTGAACAAACTAGGTGTTTATGAATAGATTTCGCCTAGGAAGTAATATATATATTTCTACAAAATCAGTTTGCATTGTCGTACAACCGAGAAAAACCTGTCTTAAAATTACGTAAACATGCAATATTACAAGGGCTGCATGTCCACCTATTGCATAAGTATTGTATGTGTATTGCACGTATTATATAGGAATTACATCAGTATTACATATAAGCATTATAAAGCATTGTATTATATATCTTATAAATAGGAATACAATTTTAGCATAGGTCTAGTTTTAATCATCTCCAGATAATACCAACTTGATTGGCGAAACGCGCGTCGAATGTAGTATAGTGTTTTGGTGTCATGTGGAAAACTACGTCAGTGTTTTAATACAGAAAACCAAAGTTACAAGTATTACGTGGTCTCCTTATGATTACCATTTTGAATCTCCATAAAAGCATTCCATATTTTTTATAATTTCTGTTCTCGAAACACATCAAAATATAGAATAGAAGTCCTTATTTTGTGGTAAATTATGATGACATACTCATATTAAAATACTTTAGAGAACACTACAATTAAAATAAATAAGTACATCAGAATGAATTACAACACTAAAAATAAAGAAGCAAGTGTTTTAAATATGTATAGCAAAATATCACACGTAAATATGTTTTGTAGAACGAATTCCCATGGCCGGTACTCATCACAGACACATTCCTGAATAACTGAATACAAGTACGTTAACAGAGCCGGTAAATGGGTGAAACAAGGAATAAAAATTTATTGGCTTCCATTTGCATTTCGATTAGATTCCATACACGTTTATACAAATTGACGAGCTGTCCGTTATCCGGCGGCGTTATCGACGATTCGACTTTCTGGATTACTGGCCCAGTAATTACGTCGCTCGGTATATGCTCGCCAGCAGTGGTTTATCCAGGGGCGTACGCAAAAGAGGGTTTTTGTATAAGGTTACAATTTAGATATAAATGTTATTTCACACTGAATGAATTCTGAATTCAAACTGAGTTAATTCATCTTTTCTCTGTTTCATTGACAAGGGAGTGCAAACGCGCCCTTAAGGGAAATTTCAAGTCTTTTTGGAGCACACGTAAGGCGTTTTTTAATCAGCATACAACAGCTTAAAATTTTATCATGTTTTGTTAGTAGTGGTAAGGATGTTATTTGATGTTAGTTGTAATTCCAATAAAAAGTGATTGAGGTTATGTTTTTTTGTTATTTTTGATTTTGTCCACATACTTCTATTGTCACATTGTAAAAATTAATTATATGTATGTGCAAAATGCACAAGTTAATAAAAACGGTTCTTGTTATCTAACCTACAGGTATTTAAGTGATTGATTATATCCTGACTCTCGTTAAAAGTTATTTCTTTGCCATTTATTTATAAATTTTGCCATTTTTTCTCAAACTCTGTGAAGTAAATCCAAAAGACAAAAGCATTTTAGGATTTTTAGGTTATAGAGAAAGATAGAAAAACTTACCATAATACCTTACCATTCTACAGAACAGTGTTAGCTGTTAGTTTTTTTTGCTTAAATCATCTAACAACAGAATGTAACAATTCCCAATCGAATAGCTTAAAATAGCTAACATCTAAAATTTTAAGCTGTTGTAAGTTGATTAAAAAACGCCTTTAATCATCATGTGTAGGCCAAAAATGTTCAGCGAAAAATTATAGATAACTATTTTGAATCTATTTTTATCACCACAGTACCTAGCGCAGTGGGCTAGAGCGTGTTATATCAATATTTGTTGGTGGCCTAGTTTATCTGGGTTAGATCTCCAGCTTCAGTTGCTCCAGCACTGGCAATGGCGGTAGGAATGAGGTGTTTGTCTATGTTTTTAGCATTAAAAATGCTTATAGGATCGCGAAGGTTCTCGTATATGGGTATGTTTCGATGAAAAATGTAACGCGATGAGCATGTCACACCGACATGGCTAGGTAGTGGGGGACCGAGTAGAGCGGGCGGCGTGGGCGGATAGTTTGAGTTTGGCATTCGTATTCGTATATTGCAAATTGCAAGTCTGAGAATCACAGCTCTCATGTGAATGTGATATACAAGGTGGCAAAGTTTGTGAGTCGCAAATGGTAAGTTTTCAAATTAGAAGGTAACTTTTGCAAGCTTCCTATAGTTCCAAATTTCCTTAATTGATTTTCAATGCACTTCGATGGTTGCAAGAATTGCAAAATCTGTGAATTTTTAATGTCAACCCCTTCCTGATAGCCTTTGGCTTTGGAAATGGGAGTTGTCAAATTTATGTGTTGTTTTTTATATTTGATTAAGATATACTTATTCACAGTAGTTGATTTTGTTTGCCGATCTTTATTTCCATAAATATCTTAGTTTTCAGTACCGTTATTCATATAATTCAATTGGATTTAAATATGGTGATCTGCCTGTGTCCTACCGCAATCAACTGTATCCACGCATGTTTTGTTACTGAGGACTACAAAGTACAATTTCAATTGTTACTAGTAACAGAAAAGTCAGTCCACCTAGAAAATATGGGTATAAACGGCGTTTGTAAAGTGCATCCAATGTCGCTAAGCGTTGGGAAATGCACTGACACTGCGGGCTTATAAGTTTTACATGTTAGCTTTATATGTCGTTGATTAATAAATGATTATAATGGAATATTTTTTTCAGTATATAAACCCCTTAAATGTATTATTAATCATTTTGAGCATCTCTACATGTCCGGGTCCTCTTCTATTTATTTTTCCTGTGATTTTTTCTTAAAACCTTACCTAAAATTACTCTAGGACCGGAATGCTGCTATTTGTGTTGGTAAATTGTTTTTTTTTTTATTTAAAAACATCTTATTGCAGTCCATGTCGTACCTTTTGTTGGAAAGAATTCTACACACGCCCGTGGCTTGATATCTGTCGGACATTTTTAAAGTAAATTCCTAGACATTGCATTAGTCTCGGTTAGATAAGCTGATAGCTTCTCGCAGATAGGTGGTACTAAAGAAGGCTGTGGTGGTGCTCATTTTAGAGTGATATTCTCGAATGGATATCGGGCAAACATACCAGAAACCTCAGCTTTATGACGCTCATATACAACTGTACGGGATGTTCACAAATATAATGCGAAATAATGCATTATATACCGTGTATTTCAAGTGATTCAAATGGGATGCTAGTTTGAAAAATAAACATCTATACAGGTCATATATTTTCATCAGAAAAAAGCGATAAACTATATAATATATTGTAGGCATTTTATTTGAATTTGGCGCGCTGAACTGGGTTGGCAACATTGTTTCTGTCAAGTCAGTGTCAGTCGGAAGTGAGTTCAGTGGTTCAATGGTATTAATGGCGAACATAGATTGTGAATTATGTTGTAGTGGCTTATGCTAATAAATTATTAGAAAATCAAACCAATTTAATTCATCCTGACACCTACAGAACTCAGAAGTGGGATTACCGGAATAATTGGTATTATAGGATTACTGGAATCATATCAATTCTGCCCGATTTAAGGTATTTATGTAACGTGGTTGGTGGATGACATCACATGCCATGGCTGATGGAAAAGAAAATGGCGAAGTTGACGCACATAAAATCAACACAAATGTTGAAGAGGCTTGCGCTTCAAATACTGTTCCTCCGGCTCAGTTTACAGTAGAAGACTTAATTCAAGCGACAGTTAGAGCAATGGTATTACATGACCAAGTTGGTGCACGTCTTGGTGGTAACGCACCGGCACAAGGGTCCCCAACGCCAAACCCGCCTAGGACTTTCAAGAATGCAGAGATTGCTGCTCTGTTACCGGAATTTACGGGCATAGGGCAAGACATTGAAGTATGGTTAGAACGAATTACAGCTGTTCAAAGTGTTTATAAAGTCCCTGATGATATCATGCAAATTATTGCTATAGGGAAATTAACATCTCAGGCTAAACTCTGGTTTCAGTCAAAGGTCGAATATATTACTATGGACTGGCCCTCATTAAAAACAGAAATAAGGAAAATGTATAGTGTCCAGGGTAATACAGTTGTCTTAAGGAAACAATTCGAGAAACGAAGGTGGAAACTCGGTGAACGATTTGCTGAATACTATCACGATAAAGTAATGCTGGGAAACAATGCTTCTGTGCCTGAAGCTGAAATGATCCAATACATAATTGATGGATTCGATAATAAAAATATGCAAACTCAAGCTCGCATGATGATGCATCAGATGACGTGTCTTGAAGATTTATATAAAATTATGAATAATGTTGCCAAAGATGATAAAGAATTTGTGGGACCAGTTAGGAGTCAAATGTCCCATTCACACAAAAAATCTACTTCAACCTCTGATAGATCCACTAAAGTGATACGATGCTACAACTGTAATAAAGAAGGTCACAAGATGCCTGATTGTCCGAAGCCACAAAGGGAGAAGGGTTCCTGTTTTAATTGTGGGAAAATGGGACATATGAATCGTGACTGCCCTGAGAAGACTTCAAGGTTGGCTCCAGACAGTACAACGAATGTTATCAACTTTTTGTCATTATGTAAACCATATAGTTTATCTATAGATTTTTCAATTGTTAAGGATAGCGAAAACTGTAAGTACAGTCTAGCAGCTCTAGTAGATAGTGGGTCGCCAATTAGTTTAATTAAGAGTAAGTACATACCAAATGAGTTAATAATTCCTGTATCCAATGTAGATAAGTTTACTGGCATTAACGGTTCTAAGCTTGACATTATTGGTATTTTTCAAAAAGACATTGAAGTCTCTAACTTAGTATTAAATGTAAAATTCTTTGTTGTACCGAATACTACAATGACATATGCTGCACTTTTAGGTAGGGATTTTATTTCTAATCCAAATATAAACGTTTCATTGGCTGACGATGTTAAAGTTACAAAAAATTTGAATGTTTTGAATACTTATGATAGCTTAAATTTCATAGATGAAATAATGAACATTGATTATGTCACTGAACCTGTCTCTGTCTCGAAAGTACTAAATATTAACTCCGACCTTCCATACACTGTTAAAGAGAAAGTTGAAAAACTTTATGAGACCTATAACACTAATTTCAACAAAAATGAGTCCGTTTCGTTAGATTTTGAAATGACGATTAATTTAAAACATGATACGCCTACATATGCTAAACCTAGACGCTTATCTTTTTCTGAGAAAGAACAATTAAAAATTATTTTGGATGACCTTTTGAGTCAAGATATTATTAGACCTAGTAAAAGTCCATATGCAAGTCCTATTGTGTTAGTTCGAAAAAAAACCAAAGATTTAAGATTATGTGTTGACTATCGTGAAATTAATAAAATTACTGTTCGTGATAACTTTCCTACTCCTTTAATCGATGATCTACTTGATTGTTTGAAAGGCAAGAAATTTTATAGTACTTTAGATCTGAAAAATGGATTTTATCATGTAAAAATGGCAGAGTCTTCCATTAAATATACCTCTTTTGTCACTCCATTAGGTCAGTTTGAATTTATGAAAATGCCTTTTGGACTTACGAATAGCCCTCGTGTGTTTGGTAGATATACATATGAGATATTCAAAGACTTAATATTAGAATCTAAGATTTTCTTATATCTCGATGATTTATTAATTGCAACTAAAACCATAGATGAACATATCAATATTTTGCAGGAAGTATTTGAATTAGCTGGCAAATATAAACTTCAATTTAGATTAGATAAATGTCATTTTATGAATTTTGAGACTGTTTATTTGGGCTACCGTGTAAGCGAGAATGGTCTCCAACCAAGCGTAACAAATGTGCAGGCAGTTTTAGACTTTCCTGTGCCACGTAATACAAAAGAAGTACACCGATTTGTTGGATTAGCTAGTTATTTTAGACGGTTTGTACCTAATTTCTCTGTATTGGCAAAACCTTTATACGACCTTATTAAAAAAGATGCTAAATTTAAATTTAATGTAAAAGAGTATGAATGTTTCGAAAAACTTAAAAGTTATTTGTCAACCTATCCGATATTAGCTATTTACTCGCCTCACTTAGAAACTGAATTGCACTGCGATGCAAGTAGCAATGGTTTTGGCGCAATTCTTTTGCAGAAGCAAACAAATGGTATATTTCAACCAGTGTCTTATTTTAGTCGTAGAACGGCCACTGCTGAAGCATCCTATCATAGTTTTGAACTTGAATGTTTATCCGCTGTTTATGCAATAAAACGATTTCATGTTTATTTATTCGGAATACGTTTTAAAATTGTAACGGATTGCGACAGTTTCAGACTTACCTTAAGTAAACAATCAGTTAACCCTCGAATTTATAGATGGGCGTTATTCCTACAAAATTATGACTACGTAATAGAACATAGGCCAGGCAAAAGAATGTCACACGTTGATGCCCTCAGTCGTTGTCATAGTGTATTAATCTTAGAGGGTAATACTTTTGAACAAACATTGTCAATTAGGCAGGACCGAGATCCTCAAATAGTAGAAATTAGAGATAGACTCCTCGTTACGGAGGACAAGTTTTATGAACTTCGCAATGGCCTAGTTTATCGAAAAACTAAGAAAGGCAAATTGCTTTTCTATGTTCCTTCCTCAATGGAAAATAATGTTATAAGGACATATCATGATGACCTAGGACATGTAGGTATTGACAAAGTTTTAGATAATATTTTAAAAATTTATTGGTTCCCTAATATGAAACAAAAAATTAAAGATTATATTTCAAATTGTTTGAAGTGCATAGAGTTTTCTCCTATTAGCGGTAAAGTGGAGGGATATCTTCATAGCATACCAAAGGGTAACGTGCCTTTCCAAACAGTGCACATTGATCATTATGGTCCCCTTGAAAAGACTAGTCAATCATTTAAGTATATCTTATCGGTAATTGATTCTTTTACAAAGTTTATTAGACTTTACGCATGTAAGTCTACGAAAACGGATGAAGCTATTAAACACTTAAATGAATATTTCCGAGCATATAGCAAACCTAGAAGACTTATTTCAGATCGTGGATCCTGTTTTACTTCTATTAGCTTTAAAGAATTTCTAATTAACGAAGGTATTGAACAAATTTTGATAGCTACACATACTCCCCGCGCTAATGGACAAGTTGAGCGGTTCAATCGGTTATTATCTCCCATGTTGGCTAAATTATCTGTTTCACCTGAAAATTGGAATGCAGTTTTATCAGACGTTGAATTTGCTATAAACAATACAATGTGCCGTTCTACAGGCGATACCCCTAGTAGACTATTATTTGGAGTTGATCAGTTAGGAAAAATTAATGATAGAGTTAAAATTATTTTACAAGATAATGAACTAATTAACAGAAACCTTAGTGATATGAGAGATATTGCATCTGACAAAATTATTAAAAATCAAAGTAACCTTGAAAATTATTATAATAAAAAACATAAACAACCTCATGATTACAAAGTTGGTGATTATGTAATGATACAGAATATTGATACAACCCCAGGCATAAACAAAAAATTAATTCCTAAATTTAAGGGACCATATGTAGTCAAACATGTTTTGGATTTTGATCGCTATGTTATTAACGATATAGAAGGGTTTCAAGTCACTCAACTTCCTCTTAATACAGTCGTTGGTCCAGATCAAATGAAACCTTATATTAAGGACTAAACGCCACTAATTTATTTTACAATCTGTACGACATTATGTTATTGTCATTTATGGTATATTATGTATTCAACTTATGTATCTTTATGCTTATGTAAATTATGTTCATTAACATTTAGTTCACTTATGTCATTACAATTATGGATAAATTAAGGAAATGTAATGAAATTATTGTTGTTATGGTTTTAGTGTTTAGTTTTAAGCACATTATGTTATGTAACTTATGTCTCAATGTAAATGATAACCGAGGACGGTCATCCGTCAGGTTGGCCGATCTGTAGGCATTTTATTTGAATTTGGCGCGCTGAACTGGGTTGGCAACATTGTTTCTGTCAAGTCAGTGTCAGTCGGAAGTGAGTTCAGTGGTTCAATGGTATTAATGGCGAACATAGATTGTGAATTATGTTGTAGTGGCTTATGCTAATAAATTATTAGAAAATCAAACCAATTTAATTCATCCTGACACCTACAATATAGTATATACTAGACTATATACTATAAACTATATGTGGAACATCTATAGTAGTATAGTGTTTTGATATTATGTGGAAAACTACGTCAGTATTACTAATCACTGCATAAAGTAATCTTTCGATAAAATTATTGCTTATGGAACTATCTAGACTATAATTTCATGATCTCTATACAGCGGTGGCGTTGCCAACTTCTTTGAATACATTTTGTGTTTTTGGGACACCCTGTACATTACGAAAATAATTTTAAAATGTACCGCTAATAGGCGGCCCATATCGATTCCAAAAACTAAACATTTTTAAAATCAAGCAATCTAGCCATAATATTTATAACCCTGTATATAGAAAAATTTAAATACTAAATTTATATATTTAATATTTTTTACCACATACAATACAGCATAATTTATTACTTGTAAACCGACGTTATGTCCAGCCATAGCTAAATCATTGATAAGATAAAATACACATATTAGATGGAAGAAAATGAGATAGGAACTAATGCTTTAATTATTTATTCACTCTGCGCGACTTAAATCAAAGTTTATAATTAAGGCGACGTGACAAAACGTCTTTTTTCAATGAAGCTTTCATCCACCAACTGTTAAAATAAACTTATCTGCGACGTGCAGCTTAATAAATCTACTCAGGACCTAAAATAACATCTGCGATTTCAAGATATCGACAGCGTATCCATCTTATTTGACACCTGTTTTTAGGCAGGAGCGTCAACTCGAAATTCCTTTAATTTCAGTCTATTTCTCGGTTATATGAATTATTTATGTCCCTCGACACCCAGCACGTCGGTTTAACCGCGACATGTTTTTCTTGTTTAGGATAAATCAATAATTGCCAATACGACGACTTTCGATTAATTCTATATAAATAATGAGAAAGTATATGTCTTTAAAATACATCTGTAATATGTGTATCGGAATTAAACAAAAAAAATCATAAAGTGGATACTCGAAGCGGATGGTTCTTTATGAAACATCGTGAAAATAATTGTTTTGAAAAAAACATTGATCTCATTTAGATATTCCAAGAAATATACTAGTATTTCGGCTTATTAGGCCTTTTTCAATAGAATAAATGTCTATTACTAAACGTTTCCAAGCGCGCTTTCGTTATTTATTTGTTTACGAGCACCTACCCCCGATTGATCCTACCATCAGGTAAAGCCCGAGTTTTTAGTACCTTTTCTAAGAAGGGCGAGAGTGTAAAATCTATCTCATCATTCGTAGTACAAGTATTTATAATTAAAGATTTTTTAATTTCTAATTGCTCTAACAGATCTAAGCGCTTTCCTTTATTTTCACGATGCAGTACTTTTACATTTTTCTGATCTATAAAATTATTGTTTTCTATACAATGCATCGACCTGAATTTTTTGCGTTATTTAATATGGATTTTATATGTTCTTTTACTCTAGTTTCAATACTTCTACCGGTTTGGCCCATATACACGGCATTACAATCCGCCCAGTTAATTTGGTATACCCCCTATTGTTTTAATTTATTAACCCTTTCTTTGTTGTTTATCAAAATCCTCCCAATAGTACGCTTGTTGACACTAATCGTTTTACACCCGTTTCGTTCTATTCTGCGAGCTATTGTTCACTATAACCTGGGACGTGATTAATATAACTTTAGGTGGCTTCTTTTTCCCAAATATTGTAAAACTCCCGACGAATTAATTTCCTCCTAAGTATTTTTTGGAACATCTAAATGAGATCAATTTCAAAACAAAAAAAAATCTGTTTTAAAGTCGGGCAGTTTCATCAATTCTCAACGATTGAGGTGTTGTTATAATCTATACATTATTTTCGAATATACTGTACAAGTTCATTGAAAAGCAAAATAAAAATGGCACTTTGTATCAGTGCCATCTATTCAACATGTCATTGTAGCAGACTGTGCGTAGGTCTTGGAAATGTTGATTTAATTATTGATAACATTCGTTAAGAATAATTAATTAATTTTATACAAGCTGTTTTATGCTAATGAACAAACAAAAAAACTTGCCTATTTAAAAATATAAATATGTACATCAATTCTCTATATTTAGGTACTTTTTATTTGACTACAGAATGTAGATTTCTAGTCCGGTGACTAAATAGTTACTAATTGGCTCGTTTGCAAAAATTAGTGATTTGTTCAAATAATTAACGTAAGAAATAGATCTAAAATATAACCGCCATTTGTGTACTATGTAACAGGCCTGTATGAGGACATAGATAGATTGCTAATCATTTTGATATCCATGTTTTGCATTTTATGCAAATGCAAATGTTTTGCAAAGATTTTGGAAGAGCGCAACTTGCGCCTTTGTTTGGCGCAAAAAAATTATAAGAACTTCAGTAACAAAACAGTAACACTCTGCCTGATGATTAGGCTTGGCGGAAATGCGAGGGCGGACATAGGCGTGCGCATCATAATACGCGTATCTAATAAAAGAAATTAACTATTCACAATACAACAACGTACAATAGAACGGAGAGTAAAGGTCGGTACTGACTTGAGCAAATTTGCGCGCACAAACGTTGTGCGCGCAAATTTATTTAGATGCGTACGGGAGGAGCATGCGTGCGCGTAACTTCTAACACGCACGAACACACTCCGTTGCTTGTCGGTCTCTGTGAGAATATCAAAGAGATTTACGCGTATAGTTTGCTCAATTTGGACGAGGTTCTTAATAAAAGAGGCTGTGCGCTGTACTAGTGAGATTATAAACAAATATTGCATACTCGAACAGGAATCTCCGGTCGCTAAGAAACATCGAGTTAAAGCTAATCGTTCTTTCACAGAAACACATTTTCTAAATTTGATATCCATCTTACCCACTTTCGGACCAATAGCGTTGACTAAAAACTCAAAATCCTCAGATGACATCCGGATGAAATTATTGAAATGGTCATTGTTTTCTTCCTGCCTCATGTCAGCTAATAAATTAGTACCACCGTATAATTCCTGGCTTCGATATAACTGTCTAATCCACCGTCGTTTCTTTCTTTTTTCATTCTTTTTATAAATTATACTGTGCATTACAATAAACGCTGCACTTGCAAAAGTAACTATATTTCTTTGTGATGACATCTTGACGACATACACTCAACTGACGGAACGGATTTTTGTGTGCAAACATGAAATCCAAATTGTCCCAAAATAAACATTTATGCGAACGAAAATGTGTGCTCACAAATCCTTCGTGCGTGCAAGCTATTCATGCGTGCCAAATGCTCAAATCAGTACGAACCTTAATATATTTACACGGAAACACCACGACAGTGGACAATGAACTGGAATGCACAGTAATAGCCTTGCGGCGCGGTCAGATGTTTACCACGCATGCCGCTGATCTCCCTCGCGACTCGCCAAGTCTACTGATGATCATATGTCGTAACTTGTCTAATATGTAATCTGAACTGCAACTGTCTAGGAAGCTTTTGCTTTATCTAATATTATTATTACTTAATTTTCCCCATCTGTAATCGTGTACAAGAGCTTTTAGGCTGTACCAATATCAGACTTTCAAGTTTCAAGGGTGGCCAACCAATCACAGCGAAGGAATGTCTTTTGTGTGTCCTATGTAAAATTGTGTTTGCATACCGTATCTGTCCAAGCCTCAAAACTCCGAAGACTGTTCTTCGCGCCAGTTAACATAACATGGCCGCTGAGGTGTCTAATGATGCCGTGCGAGGCGTACAATTTCCAAGATTCATGTAATAAGTGGGTAAACACGGAGCACATTGTCGGACCTGGCCCGGGGCGAATCACCCACAAAGCTGGGCCGATAACGACGAGCGCTCATTTTTAACGGAATGCCATAAGCACAGCACACGTGATTTATGTTGTTTGCGTTCCCCCCAGGTTCGTCACATACCGTATAACGATTTTGATGTATCGATTGCCACAGTTCCTGGTTCTATAATGATAACTGCGGGTCCCATCTGATAACGAAAATGTGCATTTACTAAACAAGCACTTATCGAGTTCCTAAGTGCGATAACATCATCGGGGGTTATGTCAATAAAGCGGCGCGGTATAAAGTTCGCCGTTATTGTTGACAGGAATTGGAAAATGTTACTTGTTTTGGTGCTAATGAATTGATTCAAGTTGGGTTATGCTCCAAAGGGGGTTTTAGGAGCAGTGCCGTATTCCTTATATTTGTTTTTATCTTGTTAAGTGAATAATAAAACAAGCTTTGAAAAATAGTAATTATCATTCTTTATTCACAGCTTCGTTACAACCAATACCTACCATTATTTAGGTCATCGAATCATGTTATGCCGGTAGGCAAATTAATCAGTTAAAAAATATACAGGGCAGTATATTTTTACATTTTGTGGAACAGCGTAAAAGTCAAACGATACGATATTATATGTTCGGAAATATTTGACATTTAAAAAAATTGTGGTAGATGCAAGGGCTTGTTTGAGGCTTTATAACTTTTTACGTATAAGGAATTACTTGATTTTTGGCACAAGAAACGGGCATAACGTGTGCGTGCTTCCTTGCAAAATTAATAGAAATGTAGTGTTCAATTTTCATATTACATCTTAGGAATTTCAAACAGCGAAAAGAAAATGCAAACATTTTATGTTATGCGTTTATATATGAGTTATGCAAAATTAAGTTATCGTTAAAATTAAGTTAAGAATTTATTATGATATCGGCATTGTAGGGCTTGACGTTGCAATTTTTTTAGATATTTGCTATATTCTTTTGTTTTCAAGAGGCATTTTGTAAAAATTACCATCAAGTAAGCAAGTCATGAACAGAAATAAACGGATAAAAAATTAAATTCCATTTTCCAAAAAGTCCATTTTCAAATATTATTTACTCATAGTAACCCGATTACATTGTTTATAATTGAATGACATCTAAAAAATAAGTTCTTCATTGCATTGTCACACTACGTCTCGTAAATATAACAGTTTTTTTGAGTCGCGTCGCGTCGCCTTAACAAATCGTTAAATATCTTGTATTGATTCTTGTTCGGTGGTTTAATTTTCAACGTCCTGTATAATCACAGATATTGTGTCTATCTCTGATATTCTGTGACATCTTAGTACTATTACTCATATAAAACTATAGCCTACTAAAGTAAATATTATCTCAGGTATAGCGAAGATTCTTGTAATCAGTGGAGGCTAGTCATAATGGGCACAAGGGCACGTGGCCTATGCGTAAGCACATAAGACTTGTGAATGTTGTGATATTTTATAAACTTTTATAATTATTATAATTTGGTGGATTTTTTTATTAATTTTTCATCATGAATATTCAATCATTTGGTGCATACATATCCGTCTAGCGTCTAGACCGTTTCACGCTTCACCGTCTGTGTAGTAATTCGTGATCCGTGTGTCCACTGGGCTGGGCACGGCCGCTGTGTGCCTGTTCTTTTTTCTTTTCTATTTGCATGCGCAAGAAAAGGATACACAGCTTCTATTTTTCTAGCGCGTCTTTTCTAATGCGTTCTGTTACGTCATTGAATGGGCGCTGCCACGTCGACCAGACGGTACAGAGTACTAGAGTATTTTCGCCTGCGGCGCATTTTTTTGCCCTGTGCCCCCCATTCCCAAATTTCACCAGCCGCCACTGCTTGTAATTATGATTTTAATTTGTTTTTAATAGATCAACAAAGTTTGCGGGTATTTCCGTTATAACTGGAAGTGATGGTGTGACAACATAATACCAATATTTTCATTAAAGAGATAGTACGGATAAACCCTTATATATACAAATTTTCAGAATTTAAGTGGTTGTAATTTACTAGTTAGGTCTAACTGAACGCCTTCGCGCCACACCCTGTATATTGCGTGATGTGTATAACATAATTATAAAAAATAGAAATACAAAAAATATATTTTCATTTCGTTATAATTTTATAATCAAGTCTGTAACATTTCTTTCCGGAAATTATTGCATTGGAATATTTTTATGCAGAATGTATTAACCTTTTACAAAAACTGCACTTTCATCAAGTATTTTCTAATGTATAGAAGGAAAAATATCTTCGCTGTTGCAAAAGTTTCATGCAAATTGCTTGTGTTCCATAAATAAGCTAATTTCACTTATTCCGAAACGCCAAATGATGATTGCAACAGACGGCAGTCCTGGTGTTCCCATATTCAGTAATCTCCCACAAAATCAAAACACTTTTTAAAATATTACATGGCGGCACTTGCCTTTTATATCTGCCGTTTGTTTGTTTGTCTTATCAACGTTTAGATATATTTGAATTTTTAAAGTCAAGATGACTAAAACCGAGGACGAGATATTGTAAAATTGTTTAAATTATTTCTGTGGCGATGGTTATCGCACAAAGAAACGGCAAGAAATGGAATTCTCTCAGTTTTAAATCAACCAAACAAACGAGAAAATATTTTATCAATGTTATATCTGCCTTCAGACCAAACAGAAATGACGAAGTGCTTGGAATCTGGATATTCTAATACGATAACAAAAAACAAATTAGGAATGCCTTGTAAAATGTTGCTAATACTAATATGGTATTCCGGATATGAGATTCGACGTTTGTTAGCGGTTTCTGCATTATTTTTTATTTTCTGTTCCACTTTAAATAGAAAATAAATCACACACATCTCAAAGACATCAATAAAATGAACAAATGAATGAATTTTTTAATTTTATACCTTAAACTATTGAAAAGTTACTTAAATTGAAAATGTTTATAAGTAAAATGTCTTACTTCAACTCTATGCATCAATTGCTTTATATATACAGGGTGTTAGTTAAACATGCGGCAAAAATTCAACAGGTTATTCCTTGGACTATTGTAAGGATATTTTATCCTTTGATGATTTTTGAAAAAGCGCTTTGTTGCGAAGATATAGGACGAAAAAAATTTTCAACAAATCCTTGTGAAGCAACAACAATGATTTGTGAAGATCGGTTTCAACATCAGTTCTCGTTGAACGTTTGGGTTGGAATTGTGGGTGACTGGCTAATTGGACCGGTATTTCTACCAGGAAGACTTACCGGCGAAGTATACCGCAATTTTTTGGAACAAACGCTACCTCAGTTTGTGGAGGATGTGCCATTGGCTACAAGACAGGCAATGTGGTTTATGCATGATGGTGCACCACCTCATTTTAGTGTAGTTGCTCGAGAGTTTTTAACACAGCAACATACGGAGATCGCTGGATTGGTTGAGGTGGACCTCACGTATGGCCTGCTCGAACCCCGAACTTAAACCCCCTGGATTATTTCCTATGGGGCCATCTAAAGTCACTAGTTTATACTAGGCCAGTGAAAGATGTGGAAGATTTAAGGGATCGTATAATTGTTGGGTGTAACTCAATAGGAAACGACCCTGGTGTTTTTGAAAGAGTTCGGGAGTCTATGAGGAGAAGATTGCATGGTTGCATCCGAGCTGGAAGTAGCCATTTTGAACAATTCTTGTAGGTTCAGAAATGTAATTTTTAGTAATAAATTGTTATTTGTTGAACATTTTTTTCGCCCTATATCTTCGCAACAAAGCGCTTTTTCTAAAATCATCAAAGAATAGAATAGTCAACAGTGAATAGTCAATCATCAAAAAATATTCTTAGAATAGCCCAAGGAATAAGCTCTTGAATTTTTGCCGCATGTTTAACTAACACCGTGTATAAACATATTAATAAACGCATCTTTAAGATGCGTTTCACGAGAGAGTAAGTAACTTTCTGATGAAATATGAAAAAAATGTACGCACAAACTGAGGTTGACCCTAAGTTTAATGAAAATTCAATACAGAATTCACACAAAAGACTAGCGTAAGGATTTCCAACCTATATACGAGTACACTAATCCACATATTTTATTGGGTTATCAAAATCGATTTCGAATATTTCACCGAAATCTCAAAATTCGTCAACTTCAACCAAGAACTCTATCAACTTATAAAAAAAATGGAAAGCTATATGTGTCGTCATATTGGTTGAGAAAAATCGTAACAAGTGTTCTAATAAAAATGATTACTCAAATCAAATTGGAGAATCAGTATCAAATAGTTAGGTACTTACGGATCTATAATTTTCTAGGCACTGCGGATTCTTTTTATGAATACTTATCACCTGTAAATGACACCGTCATGATGGCATGTTGTGTAGAAAGCTCGCTTGTTGCATGCCTTGTGCGTATCTGAAAATTGGGGGCAGAGAATAGTTGTGTAGGTACCTGTGCAGCGGGGTAGAAAACCTCAGAATGGTAAGGATCGTCGCAACGTCAATTTTCCGAGCGTCGCAAATCGAACAAAACCCCGCTTGGGGAGTAAGTGGATGTTTCCTCTAATTCATAAAAGAGTACGGGAAGTCGCTATCTTTTCGCCGGGGTGCTGGCGGAACCCGCCATAATTATAAATCAATGTCTTATGCTAATGTAGAGTGATCGATAGATGGTATCGGCCTCGCCGGTGTATAAGAGGAAGTTATAAATCGTTTCGAATCTAAAATTGATCTGTGAATTCTATCCACATTAAATCGGCAGCGGGCACACCTCTGTCATCTGCAGACATTTTATGCCCTATTAGATCAGGAGAAGGTATCGACTTTGAACGTGCATACGTGCTGATACCGCCATATATTTGGGTGGTTGGAAAGGCGCTAGGATATGGGGTCACCGATTTTAAATCACACATGACCGGTCGAAGGTAGTAAAGACCCATAAAAAATATTGAAACGATAGATATGAAATGGTGCAACGCAAGGATCCACCTTGGAGCCGTTACTGTTTTTAATCTATACTAATGATCGTGCTTGTGGAAATTGTTTTATAATAAGAAAGTTAGGTAACAATTTTTGTAGTGGCGAGATACAGTGAATTACACTGTAGTGCCCTCTCTGGGTCTTTGCTACTACCTGTCTGACCATTATTGTCTAATTGACAGACAGATAACGATCTGCTTTTATGCAGATGCCATTACAGCGACCTCTATTGTCTTTGAGGAAGACAATCCTACTTAATTATTGGAAGGAAATGCCGAATGCCCATGGAGATGTTGATGTAATGCAACGCCAGTCGGGGCATATTGGCCGTGGACTAGTTGTTTTCGGCATCTCCTTTAAATAGTTAGGTTACAATGTTATCTTTAAATAATATAATCATTTGTCATCATTAATAACTAAATATTAAAAATTGCAGTTGATCAAAACAAATTTTATTTCTAAATCATAACTATTTGATTAAACCCTTTCCAGTTATTACTCTGAATATCTATTCATATTATCACACTTAAAATTATGGTAACATGCAATATGAGAAAATATTTTTTATCGGTATGTAAATTACAGTTCTTTCGTGCTGGATATCATGCAATTAAATTCACAACTTCATAATATTATTTAGTCATCTTACTTAATATAATATAAACCATTAGAAGTATATTCCAATGTTAAGGAAATGTTTATTCCTTTAAAAAATGATTGATCCAAAAGTAGATGGAGACTACTCAAAAGTAGTAGTTTCGTAATTTCAGCCTACAACATGTTGATAAAATATATTAACTGCTTATGGTGTCATGCTTAATTTGTACTGACGACGGCAAACCTGCTTGAAACTGCGAAATCTGCAAGTAGCATAGTGACCACCAGAGGCAGCAAAAATAGTAGTTTCGTAATTTCCGCCTATAACATGCCGATTAAATATGGTGGTGCTTATGGTGTCTTGCTTAATTTGACAGACGACAGCGAATCAACTTGAAGCTGCGCAATCTGCGAACAGCCTAGTGACCACCAGAGGCAACTGTTGATCTCCAGTGATAGTTTGCAAACTACAATGCTCACGTAGGTGGCATTTAACGTCACCAGAGGTGTTAATCATCTGATAAGATAGAGGATTAGACAAAGTTTCTGTTATTGTCCACCTTCAGAAAATGTAGAACGATAATTACAATTATATTCTGGCAACTGGTGCCCAGACTATAATCTGCATTGTAGATACAACTGAAAACTCGTAATTTCTCTGGTTTGTGCACC
Source organism: Pogonocherus hispidulus (assembly GCA_963924545.1). Taxonomy (NCBI): domain Eukaryota; kingdom Metazoa; phylum Arthropoda; class Insecta; order Coleoptera; family Cerambycidae; genus Pogonocherus; species Pogonocherus hispidulus. The sequence continues at coordinate 79,820,979 of OZ004694.1, forward strand.
ATTAATTTACAGTTGTAATTGCAACTTTACTATAAGATTATGAAAATTACAGTTGTATCTGTCATTTTTTGTCTTAACATGTTTTTAAAAGCGTCAGTATTTTGCGGAAGTTTCATCAGCGAAAACTTCCCCATTCCGTTTAACTGGCCCATTCTGTAAAAGCTACCTGAAAATTAAAAAATTCAGTCATTCATACATTTCAGTAGTACAATTATATAGGTGATCTACGTGTGCATGGGAGTAACTGATATTTGCCCCCCTCCCCTACTTCTCCTGAAAACAAACGCAATAAAACCCCTAGAAAAATCCATAATCAGCATTTTTCAGATTCGGGTCGGGCGGGGAGTTTGATGGATGTCGGTGAGCTCCGCCACCGACCGCGTTCTATCGAGTCCCGGCGAAACTTTTTTAAAGGTTTCGGGAGATAAGGTGAGAAATGTGTTAAGGCATGATTAAAAGGCCGCTGCGACGCTGCCGGCGCAGATAACGGCGCCGCCGTTTGGTTTATTCCGTCGCACATATCTCGACGCGCCTCAATCATTCTCTCTCGCCTGCCGGATTACTAATCACCTGCCTCCACCGCCGCGGACCTTCGGCAGGGCCGGATCTGTTCAAGTTCACGGGCCACATCAGGGGCGGCCGAGAATGCCATGTCGGTCGCACCTTCTCGGTCTGTAGGCGGAGAGACAGGGCGTTATTGAACATTGTACTACATATGTTGATAAGAAATGTAATAATGGGTGTATATATAATATTATATGTAATATATAGCATATATCTCTATCTCTCATTCTCATTTTGATGATGAGCCGCGAAGTCAGAGACTTGTGTTGTAGAAGAGGGGGCGCTATATTATTATTTGTGGGTCGCGAGTGCACCCAGGAACGACTTACGATGTTTTGCTTCCTGGAAAACCTTATTAATTAAAGTGTACAGTAGGTTGTTAGCCATTTATACAGTGCTATTGCAGTACTAGTTGCATATTAAGAACGCCACATTACTAGTTTTATGCACACAAATTTAATATAGGAGCAATTAGAAAAAGTTGACCGACGGCGGGATTCGAACCGTCGTCAACAACGGGGAATGACTATAAACCTGAAGTCTTTAACCGCTCGACTACGAAGCTCCGGAATTAAATCATGTAACAAATTAGGTTAAACAGTTAACTCGCTCATTTTCAAAAAGGGTCACAACACAATATGTATATACCAACAAACAATAGTATCATGTCTAACCAGCAACTTTAATAATGTAAAAATACCACATAACATATATGGTATATGTATTAAACAAATTAACAATATTTACATCTTATTTGGATATATGAAAATAACCGCCAGTTCATGAAGTGTTAAACACACATTGTACTTCAATAAATTATTTTTAAACAAATATTAGATTTGACTAAATTTAAATCTAGTGTGTCTAAAATTGATTCTCTGACAAAATGGGGCAATTTATTGTGAAACTTAATATTAAAAGAATTAAAATCGACCAGATTCATCTAGTAGCCAAATATGTTTTAAAAAAAATTAAGGCAAAATCAGTAAAAAACAAACATTGAGGTGTATTAAAAAAAAGTAAGAAATAACGGAGTAAGCCTCTCTTCCAAAATGATTTCTGACGAGTTGGTTTCTGAAAGTTAGTTCAGTAAGTGCTACGCAACGCCTTAACGCCTTACGCAGAAAGCCTTAAGGATTGTACATAATTAAAGTACATATTTTATAAAAAAAAATATACAGTTCCTGAGGCTTTTCAATTAAGTAGTTGTTGAAGAATTTAATAACACTCAACGTAGTTTTCTTAATAACACAAAAATCACTATACTGCACTCGACGCACGTTTTGCCAACCAAGTTGGTATCATCTGATGATTGAAGATGATTAAAACTATAGCTATGCTAATACTATGTCCTATTTATACCTAAACTATTGTTGCGGTTCAGTGAACCGTACTGAACTTATTACTCACAACACAACAGTTCTGGAACAAAAAATATACGTTTTGGAAAAAGTAAACCCTAAATAATCGTATAACATGGCAGAAATGTCGGGGAAGTGAAGGCACGGCCCTGTTATTCTCACACGCGGGCCGCCAAGGGCCAAGGGACGGCCCTGGCCCTCCGTCCTTCCTCTTATAATAAACCCCACGAGCCGCCACTTCAATAACGATAACGTTTTTTGTCGGGATTAATCCTCACAGAAAATGCATTCATACTTCATATCTCCGTTAATGGAGCTCGTTTTTCATTTCTACCACTGACACCAGAAACCTCTTACTGCCCCTATCTCGATCAATATTGAAAAATTATGCCGATAACCACCGCCGCCGGTAGCTGATGACCGTCGCCTCTCTGCTCCGGTGAGATTAACTCTAATTGAAAAGGATCATTTCGGGCGGGGGGTTTCATTTATTTAATTATTTTTTATCGCTCGGATGCGATAGAACGCATCGTGATGGGCGATGGGATGTTTTCTGAAAAGGAAGAGGAGGATTTGTCTCTTCCTGGAATATTGCCTCCTCAGATGACACGCGTTATAATTCTCCGGTATCGTAAGATTCCTATCATCCTGTATTGTGTTACATCCAGTTACTGCTTTATCTATGCCATTTAGAGATCTGTTCCACAATTGGACATTAACACCCACGAAAACAGATTTCCCACAAATGGAAATTTAATTTCACCTAAAGAAAGTAAATGTACATACTATACAAATACATATTAGAATTAGTTGTTTCTAAAATCAGGAGTATCTCGTACCGGTTTTTTTTTTTTTTTGTAAATTGTTGTTTTTCACAAAGCTTTTTTATCCAAGTGAATACAATAATTATAACATTAGATATGAAAAATTACATAAAACTATTATTATACTATATATATATATTGCAATAGAATGAGAATTAACGATAGTTGAATGTTGAAGTTATCATAAAAAACGCTACCTGTACCAGAAATATTTGAATTCTTTAATAAATGAACATTATAATTTTAATCAATAACGATGAAAATTGTACATTAAATAATTATTATTGTATCTATTTAGAAAATTATTACAAATAACGCTAATAAAATAATTTATCTTACGTGAATATCCGAAAATGAGTATACATTGTCATTTAATTTGATTCAAAACATAGTTAATATCATAAGAAACCCAGAGCATGGCATATCAAAATGAAGAGAAATCTTCATAGAATAAACCAATAGCATAAAATCCAGTCCAAAGATAATTTCCAGTGAGAAAATTCCAACTAAAAACAAAATTGTTAAAAATTGGTAAAGAAATTTGACATGAACTGTCATAGTAAAGGAAAACACCCATGATAAGAATTACAGATATAAATAGAGACAAATATCAACAATTATATGTTATAAAATTGTAAGAAATCTTTGTTAAATAGAGTAGAACAATCAAAATTAATGTATGACATAATTTTAAGTTAGAATAACTAAAAGTGAGTCTAAAGTGAAAAATTAGAAAGGAGTCAATTAGTGAACATAAGTGGGTGGACACTTTAGCAAAATAAACAGGGAAAAATCAAGAGTTAAAAAATAGGAGACTAGAGAAAAAAAAGAATAGTTTGTTATGGTAACAGGGGATTCTAGAATTTTGGAAGAAAGAAGTAGCATCGTTTTTTTTAAGCAGATCAGACAAAATTGCATAATTTCGCATAAATTTGAAATTAAATAATAATCAAGTAATATAAATTTGTAAAATAAACTCACCTGAGTGAATGAAACTGTGAATCCAGTGCTTAAAATTGGTATCCAGAGAAAGATAACCAGCAGCAGATAAGCAGGTATCCAGCGAGCCTGGGAAGTAAATATTTCCCAGCCGAAACCCAAAGAGAGAACCAGATTTTCCTAAAACACGACAAAAAGGTACAGTGAACTGTTTATACAAAACTGTCAAATTGAAAAATCTACTGAGAACAGAAACTTAAAGCTTTAAACTTCAAAAGATAGCTATCAAACAAAGATTGAAACATAAAATTTTCATTAAGAACTAAACGATAACTAAATACTTACTTGGACACATAGTATTGAACAATTTAACCACTTTTAATAACAATTTAACATATAAAACTTCCGGAAAGACATTTGTTAGAATAGGTTAGACACCATAGTTTCGAACAGTAGTAACATCTAGTGAGTGAAAGAAATAGTTTCATTGTAATTTAATAAAAAAAATATAGGCAACCCATATTGCAAGTACGTTACATATTGCAAATAGATTAAGAGGCGTGTTCACCGCACAGTATAACAGGTGTGTTCACCACACATATTGCACTACGGAGAGCTTATTTTAATAAGGAATAGTAGATATAGAAATAAGTTGATAGGAAAGAGAAAAACTAAAGTGAATTTGTTTATATTTGTAATTCAATCAAACAGGACTTTAATAAAATCTGTTTCTTGTTTAAAATTTAACCTTCTGTTGTATTGCTAAAAAAAAATAAAAGAGATATATAAAGAAAATTCCTGCAAGAACCGACTCCAAGGTAAGATTCTCATACTCTAAAGAGCAAGCAAGGGTAAGAAAAACTCATTAAAAAAAAAAAAAATATATATATTAACAATCCATTTAATTAGGTTCACAACGTAAGCATACAAATCACAAAAGTATAATAATTTTGGCGCCCAACTTTAGAGCCTATAAAACCAAATTTCATATAATAAAAAAATTAAATAAATAAAATAATTAAATCAACGAACAAAAAAAAAAAAATAACATATAAATTTGGCGCCCAACGTGGGGCCTGGAAAAGCAGGAAATAAAAATAAAATTTTTTGAGATTGAACAAAGCTACTTAGGTCACAATAAAACAAGATGGATCTACGAAGTGGAAAACAGACAGGAGAGGAAGCACCATCAGATGAAGAAACTGCGACAAGTCAAGAAAGTAGAGAAATACCAGCATGGCAGAGTATGTTAGAAGAAATGATGAAGACAATACAAGACGACAGGCAGCAACAAAAAGAAGACATGAAACACCAACGAGAAGACAGAAGAAGGTTGGAAGAAACAATCAAACAAGGAAGAAAAGAAGACCTGGAAAAACTTGAATTAGGAAGAAAAGAAGACCTGGAAAAACTTGAATTAGGAAGAAAAGAAGACCTGGAAAAACTTGAATTAGGAAGAAAAGAAGACCTGGAAAAACTTGAATTAGGAAGAAAAGAAGACCTGGAAAAACTTGAATTAGGAAGAAAAGAAGACCTGGAAAAACTTGAATTAGGAAGAAAAGAAGACCTGGAAAAACTAGAATTAGGAAGAAAAGAAGACTTAAAACAAATTGGAGAAGAAATAAGACAAATGGAGAAAGGACGAAGAGATGATATGGATAGAATGGTGAAAATCTTAAATGAAAAAGTACAAGACATAAAAGAAGAGATAAGAAAAGAAACACAAAACTGGAGAGAAGAATTGAAACGGGATATAGACAAAACCGAACAAGATTTGGTTACAGTAGTAACAAAAACCAGAGAAGTAGAAGAGAGAATAGACACCCAGGAACAAAAAATAGGAAAATTGGACAGAAAAGTATTGAAAAATAGTCAAGAAATAGAACAAGTGAAAAAGCATGTACAGACAAGCATAATAGGAAACAAGGAGGTATGGGAAATAGAAAGAACAAGTACCATGGAGAAGATAGAAGAGTTACAGAAGGAGATACGGGTAGTAAAAGAAACAAGAGGCAAAGAAATGGAAACAGTAACAAGAATCGTATGTCATGGCGAGAATAAGTTGCATAAATTCACTGGAAATATAAACAAGTTGCATCCAACAGTATTTATAAAATCAATAACTAGAAAAATAACAGAAATGGAAGGAAGAAGTATGGATAAAGAAGGACATTTGGAAAGAATAAAGGAGTTCATAAGAGAAAGCGTAGAAGGAGAAGCTTTAATTTGGTTCAACGGAATTGAAAATGACATAAGTAGTTTTGAACAATTTAAAATTAGACTAATTTCACATTTTTGGGGAGATAATGCTCAATCTATAGTTAGAGAAAAATTGTATTTTGCAAAATTTAACCCTAAATTATCTAATAGTATGACTAATTATGCCCTGAAGCTTTACTCGTCAGCACAATATTTAACACCCAAGATAAATGAGCAGGAACTTGTTTTATATATAGCTCGACAATTTAAACCCGAAATAGCAGAGACAATAGCAATACATAATATAGGAAATATAGAACAACTGTATGCTTATTTGATGAGAGTAGAACGTAACATGCCAAGACTAGCTCAAAATAATAATGTACGAAACAATTTTCAAAATTCAAGTAACCATAATTTTAATAATAATTCACAAAATTTTACTAGACAAAATGATACAAATCAAAATCAATATAACAATTTTAGGCAAAACAATAATTTTAGATCAAATAACAACAATTTTAATAATCGTACAAATCAAAATAACGTTAACACAAATTTTAGAAACAACAATAACAATAATAATAGATATAATGATAATAATAGTAGATACAATGATAATAATAATTTGAACAATAGATATAGTAATAATTATAACAGAAATTTTGATCGGAACAACAATGCACAAAGAAATCAATACAACAATAATAATAATTACAGTAGAAACTTTAATAATAACACAAATTATAACAATGGGTCACGTAATAATGATAATTTCCGCAATAACACTCGGCAAAATCCAGATAATTCACCAAGAGACGAAAATAATTTTCCTAGACGCCAGGTAAATTTTCAATGCCAGCGAAGCTCAAGCAGATCCGAGGAAAGGAATGAAATTCGAGGTAATGATGGTACATTTAATACACGACGTACACAATCATTGGACAGATCACCTGAAACAACACAAACACAACATAATGAAACACAAAATTTTTAAATAATTGCAAGTCAAACCAAACAGTCAAAATTTATAATAATAACTATACACACCCCAGAGAATTCATAAAACTAGATGAAAATGTAGTAATGAATCAAAATCAAAATTTAATTTATATAAATTCTAAATTTAGAGATCAAAATTTTAAAATTTTAATAGATACAGGATCAGAAGCATCATTAATTAACCAAAACATAATAGAAAAATTCCCAGAATTAAATCAACATATTATTAAAGTAAATAAAGTAACATTAGTAGGTCCAAACAATAGGAAATTATACGAGGTAAACAAAATGGTAAATATTACTTTAGAATTGCATAACAAAAATATCTTATTCCAACTTTTAATAGTACCTAATTTGACAATGAATATAGTGATAGGATCAGATTATTTAAATAAATTGAACGCTATAATTGATTACCAACAGGAAAAATTGTGTATAAATGATACTTGGATACATTTTGAGACTGAAAAGATAAATAGAATGATGGACGAAATAAAATGTGAACAAGGAATGATAAGTAGAGATATAGGTAGGAATGAAAAAGAAATGTTATATATTGAGGGAAATAATTATATTTATGATGATATGAATAATGATAAAGAAATATTTAATATTGAATTAATTAAATTGAATGTAAATAATAATTATGAGAAAGAAGTAAAGAATATTTTGAAAAGATATGAAGGATTAGTATCAGATGAAATGAGAGTAGCAAAAAGTTATGTTCACAAATTAAAGGTCCAGAATATAAATAATTTTAAAGTTAAGAGTTATCCAATACCATATATGCACAAAGCAAAGGTAAGAGAGGAAGTTGATAAATTATTAAAAGAGGGAATCATAGAACGAAATAATACACCTTATATAAATCCACTTGTCATTGTTAAAATAAGAACAACACATGTAAAAACACTCAGACATATTAAAAACATACATACTTATTTAAATGTGACATCATTATAAATTGATTTGACAAATTTTCTTATAACAATAAAATTTTCAAATAAATTTAGGAAAATTGCAATAGAATGAGAATTAACGATAGTTGAATGTTGAAGTTATCATAAAAAACGCTACCTGTACCAGAAATATTTGAATTCTTTAATAAATGAACATTATAATTTTAATCAATAACGATGAAAATTGTACATTAAATAATTATTATTGTATCTATTTAGAAAATTATTACAAATAACGCTAATAAAATAATTTATCTTACGTGAATATCCGAAAATGAGTATACATTGTCATTTAATTTGATTCAAAACATAGTTAATATCATAAGAAACCCAGAGCATGGCATATCAAAATGAAGAGAAATCTTCATAGAATAAACCAATAGCATAAAATCCAGTCCAAAGATAATTTCCAGTGAGAAAATTCCAACTAAAAACAAAATTGTTAAAAATTGGTAAAGAAATTTGACATGAACTGTCATAGTAAAGGAAAACACCCATGATAAGAATTACAGATATAAATAGAGACAAATATCAACAATTATATGTTATAAAATTGTAAGAAATCTTTGTTAAATAGAGTAGAACAATCAAAATTAATGTATGACATAATTTTAAGTTAGAATAACTAAAAGTGAGTCTAAAGTGAAAAATTAGAAAGGAGTCAATTAGTGAACATAAGTGGGTGGACACTTTAGCAAAATAAACAGGGAAAAATCAAGAGTTAAAAAATAGGAGACTAGAGAAAAAAAAGAATAGTTTGTTATGGTAACAGGGGATTCTAGAATTTTGGAAGAAAGAAGTAGCATCGTTTTTTTTAAGCAGATCAGACAAAATTGCATAATTTCGCATAAATTTGAAATTAAATAATAATCAAGTAATATAAATTTGTAAAATAAACTCACCTGAGTGAATGAAACTGTGAATCCAGTGCTTAAAATTGGTATCCAGAGAAAGATAACCAGCAGCAGATAAGCAGGTATCCAGCGAGCCTGGGAAGTAAATATTTCCCAGCCGAAACCCAAAGAGAGAACCAGATTTTCCTAAAAACACGACAAAAAGGTACAGTGAACTGTTTATACAAAACTGTCAAATTGAAAAATCTACTGAGAACAGAAACTTAAAGCTTTAAACTTCAAAAGATAGCTATCAAACAAAGATTGAAACATAAAATTTTCATTAAGAACTAAACGATAACTAAATACTTACTTGGACACATAGTATTGAACAATTTAACCACTTTTAATAACAATTTAACATATAAAACTTCCGGAAAGACATTTGTTAGAATAGGTTAGACACCATAGTTTCGAACAGTAGTAACATCTAGTGAGTGAAAGAAATAGTTTCATTGTAATTTAATAAAAAAAATATAGGCAACCCATATTGCAAGTACGTTACATATTGCAAATAGATTAAGAGGCGTGTTCACCGCACAGTATAACAGGTGTGTTCACCACACATATTGCACTACGGAGAGCTTATTTTAATAAGGAATAGTAGATATAGAAATAAGTTGATAGGAAAGAGAAAAACTAAAGTGAATTTGTTTATATTTGTAATTCAATCAAACAGGACTTTAATAAAATCTGTTTCTTGTTTAAAATTTAACCTTCTGTTGTATTGCTAAAAAAAAATAAAAGAGATATATAAAGAAAATTCCTGCAAGAACCGACTCCAAGGTAAGATTCTCATACTCTAAAGAGCAAGCAAGGGTAAGAAAAACTCATTAAAAAAAAAAAAAATATATATATTAACAATCCATTTAATTAGGTTCACAACGTAAGCATACAAATCACAAAAGTATAATAATTTTGGCGCCCAACTTTAGAGCCTATAAAACCAAATTTCATATAATAAAAAAATTAAATAAATAAAATAATTAAATCAACGAACAAAAAAAAAAAATAACATATAATATATATATATATATATATATATATATATATATATATATATATTAACTAACTATATATACCTTATTACTAATACGACTCGACTTTTGACTAGTCTCTTGATTAAAAACGAAACATTTGAAGAAAAATTACATATTTACTAAGATGTCTAGGACTTCTTGTTTAGAAGCCCAGAAATCATTTCCGACTTCCTTTTCTCTACTGACGATTGCAACTTGCCTAATTCCGTCCTCTTCTTATTGGCCTCTCTCCCCTCCTAACTGATTTGGTTCCTTCAAGCATAGTTTGAGCCAGTGCTGCCTGCTGTAATCCTTCGATGTTGTTGCCTTCTTCAAACGCTCGGTAAGCTCCCTAGTCATGCCGTCTGCTGTCTCCCTTTTTTCTCGCTCTTCTTTTCTTAGCACTTGCAATTTCACCTCATTTTGGGAAAGGTATTTTCAATCATTTTCCATCTTTTGTCGTACTAGTTTCTCAGCTTGACGCCTTTCCTCTTCCTCGTTTTCTTGCGGGCTTCATATTTCTTCCTGTTTTTTCGGCCTCTAAGTGCATTTCATAAGAGCTGTAAGCGCCACGGGCCAAAGTCAAGAGTTCCTTTGTTATTAGAATAAGGAATGGTTTATTGTTGAACAGTTGAAGGCCCGATTTAACTGCATTTGTAGCATTTAGCATACGCTCATGCATTGATGCCCTTCCTTCAGTGAGCGTCTGCCCAGAGCTATAAAACACACGCTCGACAAAAGCGTTGCCATAAGAAAGGATGAACATCGACTGCTATTTGTGGTCATCGCCGCTAGGTGCTGGGCATGCTAGTAAACACAGAAGTCAGGTGGGCGAGCGCGCGCGTTTTAAAATGCTCATTGCAGTTTTTTAACAAATGGTCCGTTCATACCTAATCATAGATACAGTTAATTGAAAATAGGGGCTTTAAGGGCCATATTGTAAAATGACGTAATTTTTAGGGATTTCGTCGAAAATAAGGACCATGTCCATAAAAAGGGACTGACTGGGAGCCTTGCAGTTTCGGTCAATTGTTTTTATGCGAATTCAACTGACAGGTTTGTACATGTTAGATACTTTTACTGCTCAAAAATTTTCTAAAAAGAATAAAAATCAAAGGGCTTGGTATGGTAACTCTCTTAGGAACCATTATAGGGCATTTGTTCATAGAAACTTTTATTTTTAAATGTAGTATTACCCCTCAAAGCCCAGTATAATATTTTTTCACCCTGTATATTTATTACTGTATTTTTCCAAGCTACAACTTAGGCTTTTTATTGTATATTATAGCAAATTGTCTCTTTTTAAAGAATAATTAGACAGCTGGTGTAATATTTCACATTAAACATATCTGTGTGATTAACTTCTTGAATTTATATTATTATATTAACACCTTCAATTTGAATATCTTAAACAAATAATATAATAAATATTTCTATAAATAAAACGAGAAACTTTCCAAAATATTTCGTATTTATTTGAGTTAAATATTTTAATAATAGCTGTTATAAAACATATTGTATTCCTATCTATACATATTTCAATATATAATTTTAAAATCTAAATATTTGCACAGTCTTCTGTTATTCACTAACGTAAAGACATCTATAGAATGTAGTCTGCTATACTAAGAAACTTTCTTAGCTCTTTAGTTTCCTTACTACTAATAATTTACACAATTTTCTGCAAATTAGCACTTGACCTCAGAGAAGCAAAACAAAGAGCCGGTAATTATGCAGTGATTCACAGATTACAGATTGAATCAGATTCCTTGAAATTTTAAAATAAACTATCCCGATAATATACTAGGGAAATTTATTTTTTTACACGATATTATTATAAGACTACGTTTTTTTACATCTATTAAAGCATGAATTTCTATTAGAATGAAAATAGGGATACCTAATTGAAGATAAAATAAACAGTTCTTCCAAAGAGGTTAACGTTAGTATTCATGAGAGAAACACAGCAAGTTAAAAAAATAAAATATAGAGTGTAAAATTAATCAGTTCGCATGTTTTATGAACACTGACGTAGTTTTCCACAAAACACTATACTGCACGCGACGCGCGTTTCCCCAACCAAGTTGGCATCATCTATGATTAAAACTGAGTTTTAATCATCTCCAGATGGTGCCAACTTGGTTGACGAAAAGCGCGCCGAGTGCAGTGGTGTTATGTGGAAAACTACGTCAGTGTTAGCTTCTCACCAAAGGTTGCAACCCCCTTCAAGATGTTTTACGGAATAAAAATTATAAACTAAATAAAATTAATAATAAATTAATAACAGTATACTAAGTCAGTCGTATAAGTTGGAGAGCTTTACTTAAGCACTTTAGATCACTGTAGGAAATCGGTCGTATCCGTCATTGTATCCCGTCATCGAAGGATAGCCAATGCCGTTTCTTCTGCTGGGTACCCTCGTCCTGCGTCTAGATATTTGCCTATATCTGACATAAGGAATGTAAAAATCGTAATTCCTAGCTTCTTGTGTATGGAGCAGTTCGCCTTCTCCTGTAGGTTTGTCATCTAACCCTGCATCTGATGCTGAATATGTTGATGCACTATTGGAATAGTATTGTCCGTCCTCACTGTCTGCTTCGTCACTTCCCATCAATGCGGGAACGTACTGAGCATTTAAAGTTGCTCTAGGAATGAGCACTTCGTTGTCTTCTGGATTTTGGTAGGGTTCGTAATCATTGTCCGCAATGTACTGTTCAAATGGTAATGTCGATACTAATGCCAAAGGCATCAAGATAGTCACCTGAAGAAAAGTGTATTTGTTATTTATTTATTTATTTACAGTTACAAGCCGTGACAGAAAATAAATTCCAATTATGGGGCAGGAAATACATACAATAAGAATATAAATATCACTTAAAATAAAGTAAAAAACATAAGCATGGAGCAACATCTCCAGATAAAGGCAAATTATAACAAAGACATTATGCATTAACTAGGGAATATACACTTTTTAATGTCCCCTATGTTACAATTGAATATGTCTAAAGCAGACTGATACTCATTACATATGTAAATTATGTTTTATTAATTTGTTTCTTTAGGTAAACTTTGCTTGAAACGTGTTGGTAAACTTTCAAAATATTGTAGTTGGTTTAATAATAACCTAGACAATAAATAAGCTGTTTTATTTTTTATATTCAAATGAACTAAATTTAGATGCAATATTTTTATCTATTTTTTATTTAAATACACTGAGATCCAGAATAATTATCCAGATTCTAAATGCACCTTATCCAAATTGTTATGAGAACTGGTGTCCGTATGCTAAAATTACCTTCTTTCCTATTGTTAATTGTTCGATTTAGAAAATCGATCAGTTCATAATAGAAAATAAAGAAGACTCTAAAGACTAAAGACTCTAAAGACTAAAGAGAATAAGAATAACCAGTTAATCATACTGGAGCTCACTCTATAATAGTAATAATTTATACATAATTTTTTTAATTAATACACTGATATAGTTTGATGGATCTAGCTCCAATAGTATAAGGATGATATGCCCAAGAGAGTGTACCTTAAGAGGAACCATCTCATAAAGTATTTCTTGCGTTACAAATTAATAATGTATCTAACTCTTATGCACACTGTTTTGCATACATATATCTCCCTTATTATTAGAGATAGTCTCCTTAAAGTTAAATCACTGTGTCCGTGAGAGATTGCTCTATGCAAATATGTAAAAGTGGCTGGATGTTCTATACTGCTGTATAAAAAAAGGGCTTAATATTTGTTATAAAATTATCCAAATTTGTTATCAATTAATTATTATTATTAAATTATCAGATAAATTGAATATGCTTTACTGAATATTTCTTCACATTTTCATAAAATTTCATAATTAATTTTTCCCACTTAATATGTTCAAAATAATTAGAGCTTATGCTTATACAATAAATAGATATACCAATATTTTACAACAAAAACAATTTTTAAAAGCGGAAGGCACTACTTTTAACGAAAATACTTACATATAAGAAGTTCATCGTCAAGAACCAATGCACTCCACTAAAATTAGAACAAGTTAATTCTGCAAATCTCTTTGGCAAACTGACCGTCGGATTGAGCGACATGTTATATATATAGACAGTTCTTATTGACATCTGCAATATTCATTTCAATTAGTTCGTCGAAAATATATTTGTGAACGACTTGAAGTTTACTCAGTCTATTACTAGCTAACAAATACTGACTACCGTTAGTCATAAGCATTATGTTTCTATAAACTAGAAATGATATGGAAAATTATACGGTAAATTACAACTGCGTAGGTGTATATAAAAATATTTTCAAAATTATCTATTGTTGCGAAATATTTCACAAGCAACATCATCGATCGCACTTTGACAATATTTTGGAATGTTTAGTATGGATCTATTGTGTTCTATACGTGAAAATTAACACATTCATTCATTAATCTAGATATACAATTATAGGGTTCATACAGTTAATATTATTGTTACACAAAGAAAGATCAGTGGAAACATACCTGAGGATTTAACAATTTCTAAGCTGAAAATGTAATAAATCATATACTTTTTAGCATATTTACAATTTAATTAGTAATTATTTTTTATAACAACATATCAATAATTTTGATAAATGGATGTTATTTTCAACATTAAAAATAAATATACCTAAGGTGGCCCAAGGTCGCAGTATTTTTCTTCGATGCTTGTTTTCTTCAAGACTGTACGCAACGACGGTTTCAACGAAAGAATCATTAATTGTATTACCTACCCTTTTCTAATTCACTTTTCTCTCAAAAAATAAATATTATCTGCAATAAATATAATATGCATGAAGATTTTCCCTCAATGTTTGGAATATGATATAATATTTGCAAAACCCGCTTTGACTTTTAGTAATATACTTCAATAAATGGTTGTCATTATCGAATCACCTTAAATCGATGTTTTCATATAGGGAAAAGCATCTTTGTAATACACAGGACAGTAGAATATATATAGGTACTTTTTGTTTTTATCAGTTTGTATAATCATGTTCATAAACCATTTGCTATTGATAGTGAAACGTTATTAAGTAGGTAGTTTTCACTGTATAGTGTTTGACCAAAACTTCCACTACTTCCACGAAAACTGGGATGTTGTCGACATATAAGTGCGCGCGCATCCTTTTTTTTTTCGTTGGAAGGCGGCGCGGTTACTCGCAGCACTCAGGCCTCTCGACCCATTGTGCCTGCCGCTAGTCGAGGGCTATTGGAAGAGACCCGTGCTACGTGCATAGACCAACACTAGTTCTAGTGAAAGTTCTCTAATGTCCTGGGGCAGGAGAAATGCTGCACCCAGATGTTTGTGTCAACCATGAGCCAGGCACAGCGACAGAGGATGTGAATGGAGTCCTCGTCATCGTGTTTACAAAACCTGCACCTTCTAGTGTCACTAAGGCCGATAGTGTTAAGGTGCTTGTTGAGATGTCCGTGACCTGTCAGCAGTCCTGTGACAATCCTTATGCTGTTACAACTTGTAGTATTGATCGAGTTGCGTTCAACCAAGGCCCTTCAATTAAGAGCCTGGCTTATCGCATTCGACCATTCTTTCTCTGATCTCTTCCTGATCCAGTTTTCAATAGACCTTGTTAGATAACTAGGCAGAAGCCCGAGTACCGGTTTGGGCCCAGTAAACTGTATATTTGAGCCTCTTTTGGCCAGTGAATCGGCCTCATAGTTTCCAATTAAACTGTGATGACTCGATGCCCAGGTTAATTTTACTTGGTTGTTCTGTCTCAATTGGGCCAGACCATTAATACTCTCTAGGACCGCCCTGGAACTGATCCTATAGGAGATCAGGGCATGTAAAGCCGTCTGACTATCGGTGCATATCTGGATATGCTGATTAGAATATCTCCTTTTGAGATTTTCCTAGACACATAGAGATAGTAGTACTTCCGCCTGAAAGATCGTGGCATACTTTCCCAAGGGCGCATATGCTTTAGTTTTCGACCTTGATGTTTTGATATTAGCCAATCACGTTGTTTATTTTTTTAAATCTCTAATCACATTGCACCTCATATGGAGTCCATGAAATTATAGTATAGATAGTTCTAAGCAATCATTTTATCGATTAAAGATTATTTTGTATAGCAAGCGGTGAATAGCAACAGCACTCTGATACTACTTTTGAGTCACTCTCATAATTTTGGCCAAACACTACAGTAGTTCATGCACTCCTAGAATCACTCTCTATAATTTTGGCCAAACACTACAGTAGTTCATCCAATCCTCCTAGAATTAAATTCGGCACGCCGCTGCTCAATCAACCCTGGACGTACAACCGTATAATTACCCAAATAGAGTAATAGCCACCGTCTTGTTTGGCTTTTTGCTCGACGAAACTGCGGAGGGGGCGTCCGAGGCCCGCGACGCGATATGCAAATCGCTGTAAGATCGTGACACACGACATTCCCAGCTACCGTTCTAATTAAGTCAATAGATCTATTCCGGCCGGTACCTACATTTTCATGAGACCTACACGTCGAGAAAATGAAATGAAGCTATTTAGATTGATGCCCGGCCGCTACCGCTTGGATTTCAGATCCAGCAGATCTTTCTTGCTTGCGCTTCGGTGTTTGAAGAGAATCTCTAAGTTTTACTCCATGAAGGAGTAAAACTAAGAGACACGTTTTACTTATCCTAAGCGTCTAAGAATCCTTTTACTCATGGACAAGAAGTGGAGGAAATGCATCATCATCAGAACTTTCAGTTTGGTTTATCGATTACTACAGGATGTAATGTGGCTGATCAGATAAAAAAATTAGCAGATATTTTGGACAGAGACATAAGAACATGGTAAAACAGTAGCAGAGCCAACCATGATAAAGCAAAAAGAAAATACATGCAGTGTGACACGGAATCATGGTATACCCCTCTTTTCATGGTGGAATTACTTATTAAAGGTCACTTGCCCGTGAATTTCAAAATTGTATAAAAAAAAAAAAAAATAAGGGGAAAGAGGGACATAAGTACCATGAATCTGTACCACACTGTATACCATTAGAAATCTGAAAAAAATTACGTAGAGTAAAGCTGGACATACCTAATCCAATGAGAGAATGGACTTGCGCTCGGGCGAAAATTCGTCTGTTTGACACTGAAGTGTCGCCTATTTTTGAAGAAGCGTTAAATTTTATGTCTAACGGTCCAATGTAGCTCGCTATACACTCCTCCCACTCTAATCGCCAATTCGCAAAGCAAGTCCATTCTCTCGTTGGATTTACTTTAGTAAGCTCTCGCGTTAACCTACAAATATTGACCTATCATATGATATGGTTTTTTCCACTTATTAATTTTGAGATTGTTTCAATTGTAGAAACTAACACTTAGACATAATTATTCAATTTTGGCGTGTTTTATGATGCATTACAATTAATAAATTTCTTGCTAAAAAAAATTGAAGCTGCACTCCGTGGTTCTCGAAACCGGTGACTCAGTTCATGCATTACTTTGGGTAGTACCGCGTAATAATCAAAACACACGTGGCCAAGTTTAACAGTTCTTCATATGGACTGCTGGATTGAACTCCAAATCGCATTTCTATCCTGGATAAACATGAAATAGGAAACTCTGTTTCACGTTTTGTTTTTTCTTTTGCTGTCTTACTGACTGTAAATTCTAAACTCGGACTCTGTAATTTCTTTTTATATACATCCTGTATAGAAATATGGATTTCACATGATACATATGTTGCAATCTTAACACACAATGATCGTCTGACAGGACCATATCCAGGAATTTTTCGCGTGCAGGTGTTTTACTGAATCATTCACACAAATACTTTGGAAGGAAATGCAACAGAAGTGAAATTTGATAAAATATTGTCAACATAGAAAATCCAGTGATGTGGTTTGGGACTTGATTCACCAACGTAAATAAAAACTAGGAAATTAAGGTATATTAACCATAAACAAATATAGCACTATTTTGTTAATGTAACACAAGTTAAATTTGATACTTTTACGGAATAAATCATAGAAATAGTTAAATTGAACAGCAAATAAGGTATAAATAGAAATATTTATGAGCTTATTTTCAGTATTTAGATCCATATAAAGTTGTACGTCAAAATGCACCATCTAAATACTTAAGTACACTCTTAAACAAAAAATAACACTCACCCAAATAACAAGTAGTATGATTGACAGTAGGCTTTGGAGATTTGGTGTGACAAACACAATAATTATAACCATTAATAGTAGGAGCATATACTGTTTATACTCTTGACCTTTATACTCTACATATTAGAAACACTTATCCAGCTTTGTAACCCCGGAGCAATACGCCATCTCTTAGTAAGATGCATAAGCATATAAGTTTATAAAATGTATGTATACCCCTATTACTAAGAGATGCCGCATTTCTATAAGTACTAAAGACAGTGGCGACAATACTACCTGCCACTTTTTTATTGGTCGGCAAGTTCGACCAGTAATGGCGACGGAACTAATTAAAACAACGCGAAAGTCAATCATATTTAACATGGCTGACTTCCAACCAATCACAGAATCGACGCATCATGCCGGGGGGAGGGCTATTGCTTGTTGTCGCCACTGTCTTTAGTCCATACCTTTGACTATACTACTATTAGTATGTAGGCGCTGTAAGTAGACCCATAATTTGCTGAATTACAGTCTAGTTGGATATGTTATATCTACTTCTCGGTGTAGGTATTGTGTATCTGTAATTTATCGTTTAAGGCTTGTTAAGTGATGTCACAATGTTCTAACATGGGAAACTACGAATTCCCATTTAAATGTCACTGTCCACACAAAAATTATTACTTTAAAAACAAACAGGTGATTAATTAGCTGGGTATAAGTGCTGCCAATGTCGGTGTAACATTGAAACATTGCAGTGGATGAAAAATTTTCGCAGATAACATGATTGAGCGGACAATTGTAGGATTTTTGTATAAATGCACTATAGTTCTTTCTCCGAGATTCCAAATCGAGGAAAATAATTGTATATAAGTATAACTGTCAATCTAGTAAATTATACCATGTCAACTAGTATTTTTGATACTTACAAAAAGCAACTGTTGATTTTATATTTGAAGTTTTCAAAGCTCAACTATATACAGGGTGACCCATTAAGAATGGAAACACTCGCGTATAAAAGTTGTTTAAGGACCGATATAAACCGGATTTTTTTTTAAGATAGATCTCCAAAATCTCTATGTTGATACAAAATTTGAAGACGAAATTTTGATTTTCAAGGCCTACTCCCGAATTTTTTTTTAAGTGAAAAGTAGCAAAATTTTGTATGAATCTGACTACACCACTGGATTTAGGAGCCCCTCGAATGCATCTGGACCAATTTTTGCGAAAAAAAGTTTGTTTCTAAAAAAGTTATGACAATATCGTCATCACCAGTGTTTGCCTTTGTCGGTGAACCTATTCTTTTATAAAAATCGAATAGAACCCAAAGAGAAACAAAATTAAACAACTTAAACACTGGTGTAATTATTAATAAGAACCATAAAAACCAGTATGCACAAAATAACCAACAATAACTCTAATAGGTATAAACAACAATTGATAAAAAAAGTATGATTAGAAAATTACATTTTTAAAAATGAAAAAGGAGTATGTTAAATTGATTCACACTTTTTGAATAAAAAATTATAATGTAGTTATTTTTTTATCTAAGAAGGTAATATTATAAGTTTTGGCTTAATAACCACGAAATAATAATAATTTGACGAACTTTCCTATCAATTGTTGTTTATATTAGCGTAATTGTTGGTTATTTTGTATGTACTGGTTTTTATGGTTCTTATTAATAATTACAGCAGTGTTTAAGTTGTCTAATTTTGTTTCACTTTGGGTTCTATTCTAATTTTATAAAAGAATAGGTTCACCGACAAAGGCAAACACTGGTGATGACGATATTGTCATAACTTTTTTAGGAACAAACTTTTTTTCGCAAAAATTGGTACAGATGCATTCGAGGGGCTCCTAAATCCAGTGGTGTAGTCAGATTTTTTATAAAAAAAATCGCTAACAAAATTTTGCTACTTTTCACTTAAAAAAATTCGTAGTAGGCTTTGAAAATCAAAATTTCAAATGTTGCATCAACATAGAGCTTTTGGAGATCTATCTTTAAAAAAAAGTCCGGTTCAAATCGGTCCATAAACAAATTTTGTACGCGAGTGTTTCCATTCTTAATGGGTCACCCTGTAGGTATATTAATCATTCTTTTTTGTATGAAAGCGTTTTGTTTTGTATTTAGGAATTAAATTAAATCGTAAATTTTGGCGGTCGCGCCAGGCACAGTCCCACCTTTTTAATATTACGCCATGCGCGTACCTGCATCGCTTCCGTGTTTCTCCTTGTGTACTGTTCCACGAATCCACCATCGACAAGCAGTATCTGGCATCCCAAGAGCGCAGAACGGAGCACCGGGCGTTTTGTTTGGACGTAATGCGTGTTAGTACGGATGTCTAAACATGGCGGCTATCAGGAATCAGTGATCCTGAACTTACTCAGCGTTGAAGTCTCCAGTTTCGTAGAACACGGGGATCAAGATTGAATTTTAAATAAAAGAAATCGCCGGTATCTGATGGCCGGACGAGAACGAGCTTTTAATGGGATATCATTTTTCGATCGCAGAGGCATGCGTTTGAGCGATTAACGGGAATAAATTGTTTTAGGAATAATAATTGATTTACGGGAAAAAATTCTTCTGTAGGTACATATGGGTAATTATTCGATCGCACTTCTTAGGTATCGATATTGTCACGCAACGTTATATACATACATTATGGAACAGTGAACAATGCAAATCTATGCATTTTATCCTTATGTGTTATGATTGTTTGTCAAAAATAAAATTAATGTGTAATGCAAAAATAAATAATGTACAGGTAACTACGTAATACGTAGGTACTAAATTAGATTACATACTATGTAGTCTAATTGAGTCTGGTTCACGTAAAACATCCTCGCCGTCTTTGTTGTCTTAAGTCTCAACATATTTTATTGCTTCAGAAGTCCATGTTATTTTTTTTTTGAAAATTTAATTCCGATTTCAAAATTTGAGTTGCTTAAAAAAATATACAGGATGTACCAAAAACTTTCTTTTTTAAATGCGGAGCATCTATATCTATATAGATAGTATGTTTTGCAAATAATTAAAATATTCCATTTTTCGTGATACAACGATATCTCTTATACAATTCTTATATACCTAACTATATAACTCTTTGGGGTTATCTCCAATAATTTTAGAGATAGGTTAACTGCCATTATAAAAAATATGAATCACCTGAACAAGGATGAAATTGTCTTTGAAAGAGTTTTTCGTAATTTTATTAAAAGACGAAATATTTTTACAGAAAAAAATCGCGCTATAATCCTTATTATTATTTGTTCTATTTGTTAATGTCTTCATTTTTAATCTTAATTTGTTTTTAATATTCAATAATGCTTTTGTGTACCTTTTTAAAATTATCTTGCCTATATACTCTCATATGAAGTTCTGTAACATTTTCTTGTTATTGTAATCTACCGGGTGTCAACGGATCTATTAGACAAGCCATAACTTCTAGAGTATTGGATGTATCAAAATGAGATTTGGTATAGGTAAATGGTAGAGGAAGAGGAAAGTTTTTGCATATTTTTCACGTTTAGGTTACTTCCGGTTTCACAGGAAATGGCTTCAATTTTGAATTTGTAAATGGAACACCCTGTATATTTTTACATATTTGAATTTCTGAGACAATTTTGGACTAGAAAATGACATTTTAAAAAGTTTTTTTGCCTACTTGATTTTTTTAGAGCCATTTTTAATATTACATCTAGGTGGCCATGATTGAGCGCAAACTAATCTGAAGGCCTTAGACGATGTCAGAAAAATGTAATCGCAAAGTTTTAGTGATTAGTATGATAGATAGGAATGAGACAAGTTGGCAAAATTATTTTTTATATCTAACTATTTTTTTTTCAAATGGCAACACTTTTTAGATAAACACTTTTCAAAAAGGGATTTTTTTTGCGAATCCAACGATACTAAATTCATTGTGATTGAATTAAAAATAAGCTCATAAAATACATTTATTTCAGTGAAGTTTTTAATAAATTCGTATACGAGTATTATACTTTAAAAGTTTTAATGTCATTTTCTAATCCAAAATTGTCTCAGAAATTCAAATATGTAAAAATATACAGGGTGTTCCATTTAAAAATTCAAAATTGAAGCCATTTCCGGTGAAACCGGAAGTAACCTAAACGTGAAAAATATGCAAAAACTTTCCTCTTCCTCTACCATTTACCTATACCAAATCTCATTTTGATACATCCAATACTCTAGAAGTTATGGCTTGTCTAATAGATCCGTTGACACCCGGTATATTAACTGTCATAAATAACTGCAAATATCTCGAAAATTATTAAAGATAACCCCAAAGAGTAAATAATCGTTGGATTAACAAAAAAATGGGAGATTTTAGTTTTTGTAAAATATAGATATGGATTTTATTTGAAGGAGATGCCGAAAAGGGCTAATCCACGGACAATGTGCCCCTACTGGCATTGCATTACTTAAGAAATTGTATTAACCCGTAACAGATTTTTTTCTCAGTGTAGATAAATAATGATAAATAACATAATACTGGAAAAATACTTCTAATTCGTTATTTAGTGGGGGAACGCAGCTGTGAGGTACATCCACAGACCCACTGTAGCCAGACCTCTGACCTCTGTCACCCTTGTCTCGCCTCCCACCCATCGATATTGATACCTCAGGCCACCCATGCATGTACCGTTCTTTTTTTCTGTTTAATACACACTCTCTAAACTGAACATATTTTTTATTTGGGTATCCGTATATTTAAGTTATTGTTTATGCCATTCCGTTATTGGGAATACCAACGGAACTTCAATTTTACTTGAAATAGAGTAAAGACCAGAATTAAGCAAAGTGGAATGACCTCGCCGATCTGGTAAAATGCGGTGATGCATGGGCGTGCGTATTCTGTTTTACCATTGGGCACATTTCAGTTAATATATACTCGTATACTATTCTATAGAATACTTCTAGTATATGCACTTCTACTTTTTTAACTAACACAAATAAGTATAAACACTGACACAAAGAATAAATACACTGATAATTTTACCACAAATTTTTACCGATAAGAAACGCACCCGAAATAACCCAACATCACGCCACTGTTTTCCTACTACCTCGAGCGCAGTCGCTTGTTGGTTCCTGATTCGACCAATCAACGTCGTTGAAGCTCAGAGAAAAGAAAGCGTAAATGCAATAATATGTATGTTAAAAAAGGATGAACAGCTTGTCGTCAACTTTACGACTTTCGCAGTTCCCACATATTCGGAAATAACTTGATATTATTAAGTAAAAGACAAATTAAACATTGTGTTTGCTTTAATAAAGTACAATAGGGATAAGGGGCGTTAAAGACAAGTAAAAAAATGGGTAAATAAGGTAATTAATACGTTTCCTGTTTTAAATAAGAATACTTTAGAAATAAATGTGACAACACAGATCTACTCTTTTTCCGGTCATTCCACTTTGACTTTAAAACGTGTCAAATTTCAGTATTAAGATTTTCACCTTCGCCTAAAGACGTATGCATCTTAAATACACCGAACCAAATCCGAACTTTTACGTACGTACCACCTACTTGCCTACACACTACAGCAACACGCCGATTCCAATCTCGCCCGACTACACATTCCAAACTCTAATTAAAGATTGCTATCGCTCGCGAGAATTCCCATCCACGGTCTTATTAATTCCTAATATCTTTAATCTGCATTGCCATCGGCATTTTTGCTTGGCGTTATTACTATTGTTTTCAAATTGACATTACATTTTAGGTTCGCGGTGTGGGAGGCGATATTCAGGCTTCGATACGAAGTTTCCCATTTATCGATTAATTAGTACATGTTGCTTGTAATTTATGATTCTTGTGCGTATGTTTTAGAGGACGTATATACATCTTGCTCGTCTTTAACAAAGTAAAGAGTGAGTTATGCATACCCAGACATATCCAGGGTTTTTTGGGTCGAACTTTAAAGTTTACTTTGTTAATATACTTATGGTCTTTAGAATGCTTTATATTTTATGTTTTTTTTTTTTTTCATAGATAGTATATACCCATAATATATTTGGTGTATCTACATGATTATATATTCTAATTAATCATTCAATCATGTAGAGTAGTTTTCTTGGTTACATACCAATCTTTGATTTATTGACAAAGCTTGCTGTCTATAACTTTAACCGCTTCATACCATCATGTTCAATCATAGGGGTATACAAAATTGATACTATTTAACTGATTTTTACGAACCCTTGACCCCATGTTAGTTGCCTCGGCAACTGGAGTAATAGTAACAAAAAACTGAAACGCGTCTCAGGTGGCGGCGGGCAGTTAATAATGATTATTGATAGTGGGCCGCGTGATAGGCCCGTATCGGAGTGTTGATGTGATGTACGGGCGTCGCAGAGGCTGTAGAGTGTCCGCGTGGGCCGCTCTGACGGACTGCTTCATTAGAGCAGGGACCCGACATGCGCGACCCGTGTACTGCTCGCTCTTATCACCGATGCATTTGTACCAACCTGTTCTCTGTTCTGCTGCCTTCCCATCTATCCGCGTCCGACCATTATTTACTGTGCCGGGGCACTATTTTATTAGTTTATCACCCGCCAGTATCGGGTACTCGCCTCAGATCGTATCGCGCTCCATGTTTCCTGGTAAGCCAACACTTTCATTAACATTCGCGTTTCTTCTTGTTGCAGGGGAGGTGGAAGATTGGACCAGCGATCCGGCGGACACCACCACCTCGGAGGGTCCCGCTCCCAGTTCTCCGCCGACGAAGAGCAAGACTCCCGAACACCCCGCGGGGGAGGATGGAAAGACGACCTTAAAAGCCGAGCCAGAAGAGAAGACGCCTCGAATTAGATTGAAAACTAACTTAGCTACTGATCCAGCACTACACTCTCAACCGTCACTACCGCCCATAACCAATCTGAAGACAGAACTTGAAACTAGCCAGTCTCCGAGCGAATACTTGGCTGCTTTACCTCCTGCCATACAGTCGGCCCTCGTGTCTCGAGGATTTTTCTTACCAAGCTTGATTCCCGGACCAGAGGCAGTGTCTCGGCAAACAGACTCTGTCGAACCGAGACAACCTTCCGTTCCGATTTTTCAATGCTCACCCTGCGGTATTCGTTTCTCATCACTGAGCACTTTGGAAGCTCATCAGACCTATTACTGCTCACACCGGGTCAACAAATCCAACAACGACGATGATTCTAAATCGACCGGTGCCGAACAAAGCGGAAATCAATCTGACGTCGATCCCTCGGAACCTTCCATAAAGAACATACGCACTGGAAAGCAATACACTTGCAACCAGTGTTCGTACAGTGCAGACAAGAAAGTGAGCCTGAATCGCCATATGCGGATGCACACAGTATCTCCTAGTCCTAGTCCTGTAAATGCGGCAACAGCGGTATCTAATGGTGAGCCGAATACCGAAAACCAAGACAGATACTGCGCGGAGTGTGATATTCGATTCAGTTCACAGAAAACATTCCGGGCTCATAAAATGCATTACTGTAACTCCAGGCATATGGTTAAGTCAGCGTCCATGCCTGCCACCAAAACGACTTCTAGTTGCACTTCCGGCTCTTCCCCGACGTCTCCCGTTGACACTGTTTCTTGCAGAACACCACCATCTCCGGCGCCGCAAATCCCCCCTCAGCAACCGTTCTTGGCGTTACCAACCAACCCTATTATAATCGTGCCATATTCCCTATTTCGTGGCGCCAGCGTTTTGCCAGCATTGTCTTCGGCTGCAGGTCTTCCAAACCCTGATATGCCGTGTTTTCTGTTACCGAACGGCACCCTTCAGCCAATGACGAGCGCCATAAATTCCCAGAATCCCCCGAATCAGCAGCCCGAGGTACTGAAGACAGCAAATAAGCCCAAAGAATCTTCCGTCATCAGAGAAACCTCCTCGGCACCTCTAGATTTAAGCGTAAGGAAATCTCCGGAACTGAAAGATCTGGTTATCGATCTCGGCGATGAGCAAGAGAAAGAGAACGTCAAACGTTCCCCTACACCGGAAAAGATTGAGTGTGTGCCCTCGCTGCATGGGTCTCCATCGTCAACGACTATGTCACACATAGGAGCTTCTCCTTCTCTGAGTATTTCCCCCAAGAGGAAGCACGAGGAAACGTCTCGAAGTAACAGCCCTAAACAACCCAGGCCGACTCCCAAGAATACACCTAACATGGAGAAGGCTAGGACTAGCCCAGATGCTAGCGTGGTTCCGCATTTCGACATTCCTCCTTCTCTACATCCTCTATTGATGCGCGCTGGGACTCTACCACTGTTTCCAACCGAGGTTCAGATGAGGCTGTCGGAACTTCCTACTCTTCCTCCAGTAATGCCCCAGGTTCTAGTAAAGCAAGGAGTCTCGAAATGCAAAGACTGCAATATCGTGTTCTGCAAACAGGAGAACTACGTCGTCCATAAAAAGCACTACTGTTCCGCCAGAACCTTGGAGGAAGAAAACTCCAAAACTTCTGGAAGTCCCCCGGTCAGCCCAAGAAGCACAGGGACTACCAGCCCGGCGGGGCAGTACCAGCAGCTCATCTGCTTAGCCTGCGGCATCAAATTCACTTCCTTGGACAACCTCAACGCTCACCAGGCCTACTACTGTCTGAAGAGGGGGGAAATGGACTTGAGGAAGTGCGGAAAATGCAGAGGAATCGCCGAACCGGGACACCAGTGCGTCCCGCACACAGCACTGGCGGGGTGGAAATGTCCATGCTGTGACGTCATCAGTCCCACGGCCAGCGCGGCACAGAGGCACATGGATTCTCATACAGGCGTGAAGGCGTATCGATGTACTATTTGCAAATATAAGGGAAATACGCTCAGAGGGATGAGGACGCATATTCGAATGCACTTTGACAAGAGATCTCCAGACCTGCAGGTAAACGTTTATTTATACAAAATGTGTGACAATGCTTATATCTTAAGAATGGTTGAAGATAAAATTGGGGATACAGTATCGAAGTAGTATTTTGAGATGGATACATTTTTTTACCTATATAATTTTATAGATACAGCTATTCTTGAGCCTAAGCCAATTATAATACCACTACAATAATAATATTAAATCATATTGTAATAGAATGAAGTACTTTTGAATGTGTCAACTGTTTTTCTCTTAATATTTCATGCATATTGTATTTGACATTCTTTGAAGTTCTTGACATTTTTCAGATGTAATAGGCATGATACAACTACACATGATACAACTACACTGATATGCTCATAACTTGACCAAATTTCGTTTGTTCTGCGCACGATGTCATTCTCGATGCAAAAATGGCAAAAATTCAAATCCCTTAAAGGCAGTGATATAATTATTTTCGTGTTTGTCAGTTGTATTCCCGTATTATTATAATTGTGAGGCCCGAGGGTTATCAAGTTGTCATTTTTATATTATAGGGTGGTATTTATTTACAGTAGTGCTTCTATTATCTCTTCAAATTGTAAAATTTAGGTTAGAATTATATTCGGTAGGTGGGGAAGGTACACAGAATGCGGTTTGAATGAAAATAAGAAATATTGATATTAATCAACTATTATTTTAGTTTTCCTGTATGAATCGTGTATTATAATTCCATAATCGACTTTTATTTTGTTATCTTTGTTTACAAGTAGGTATTTCATTTAATTATGTATCGTAACTGACGTCACGCTCAATCGATTGACCACGCCCCCATGCGCATTGGCATATCAGTGTAGTTGTATCATGTATAATAGGTACTTTTACAATAATGTTCTTATTGTCCGCAGGAAGAAAAGTACATCTCCTATATTCTGGAGGATGAAAGTTCGAATACGATGGAGGTGAGTGTTACCTCTTCTGCTGCTTCTGCCGTTCCCGACGACAGAGCCGTTTCCCCCAGCGCCGACGGCCATCTAGAGTCCCTCCACCACTGCTCTCAGTGCTCCTACAGCTCGGCTTACAAGGCCAACGTTCTGCGGCACATTCGCCTCGTGCATGAACTCCCTGCCATTGATGATGTCGTCGTCAATGGCGCGGACGACAAGTCGCTGCGGTCCATGCCCGTCCTGGAGGAAGATGAGGAAATTCTGGTGAAAAAGGAAGCCATAGAACCAGAGATCATCATAGATCCGGTGGAAGGACCAGTTATAAAAGAAGAAGCGCTTGATCCCTCCACCACTTCCAGGATAAAAACAGCCGAAGAAGAGATCTTGCAGGAGGCATCCAAACCTGGCGTTAAATATTGTAAATCTTGCGATATATCTTTTAATTACTACTCGACTTTTATAGCTCATAAGAAGTTCTACTGTTCGAGTCATGCCGGTGAGATCACAGCTGCTTCGGCAAATAATAATAATAACCCAACTACTCGTGCCGCTGAAGCGTCAGTGCTGTAGTTGAGTCAGTTGTTAAATTAGGATAGACTCAAACAAAGTGATTCTTTTGAGTGTTATAATTGGGCCAGTCCTCTTGTATACGCGTAAATACGGTTTGGTGCCTTGATACTTCTATCTGAACCTGTATATGTATTATTTACGTAGTGCAGAAGAGCATCTGACATTTTAAAATCTCCAAAAATCTCTAATCGAATACTAAACCACTTCAAAAGCATTCTAGCAATTTGCTGTTGCAATTTAAAAAGCAGATTATTTTAAACATCACCATTCTGGCCTGTACCTCAGACCTCCTAAATTACCTATTTAAATTTTTGTAGAACTTACTAATACTAAAAATCTAAGGATATGGTATTGAATATCAGTTAAGATAAGTAAAATAAAAAGTATTTTTCAAATTTATAACCATTATATGTATAACACACTGGATAGCCTGTAGGTATCTAGGTGGTCTAGATTACAGGTCAAATTATCGATTGGTATTAACTTCTATGTTGACTTATTATTAAAAAAATTAAATTGTAGGCAAGTCCCTTTGGTTTTTTAAAACCAACCACAATATTTTTTTACAATAACCAGTTTTGATAATTGAGTTTCAGAATGTTATTGTACATTTTTTATTACCTTGATGTATTCGTCCAATAAAGATGTTGAAATAATTTGCAAAATAGTTGCAAGTCATACCGGGAAAAAGTGAAATATTGATGTATGCTATGGAAATATTAAGGCACCTACCAAATAATTGTTATCAATGTAGATCGTTAATAGCGGTCCTTTAAAAATCCATTGCAATATGTTACATAATCAATATTCCATATATGTATAAAAGTATACCTAATAACTAACTCTAGACTTGTTTTGTATAAAGTTAAAAGATTTATGATTTGTTTAATTTTAAGTTTGTAGAATAAATTAAAATATATATTATGCCAAAGCATTTTTCATTATGTGTAATTAGTTGTCTTTATATTGGTTTTTATAATTCTGATATATAGTTTGCATATAGGCTTTTTATTGACTATTGTTTAAGTAATACTTACATTTTGCAATCTGAAATAGTTATCGTACAAGTGAATCTATGTTAATATAGCTGTGAGGTGTTCAAAACACCTACCCAAGGTTACACACAGTGATGATTACCTTTCATGGAGACAATAAATTATTTATTTCTACTTGTGGTTTCATTTTTTTGAAACGCCCAGTCATTTGATATCTACAAAGTCAGTATTAGAAAAAATGTATTCATAAAAGAGAAGAAATAGAGATCAATACTCATAAAGGCAGTCTTAATTACTGAGATATATCTTTATACAGTTCTAAAAACAGTTTTATATGAGATGATCATTAATAAATAGTTTGATAAAGAGCAATGGTAAGTACGAGACTTGTTTTAATAAGGGATGTATCCCCAATATTAACAGAGGAACAATTTGGTAAGGCACTGGCCACTATTAATATTCTATGCAGTGTGCAGGTAAAAGGAAAATTTAAAAAATAGAATCAAAGAAGATTGCATTATATTCTTTTATAAAGATTTTGAATAGAGAGGTAAATATGAAGTTGCGAATGAGATAAGCTCTGAAAAGTTTAGAAAGAAAATATTGGTAATTATAGTATATTTTTTTAAAGCCATACATATATAGTAAGGTGTACTGTGTGTTTTATACTTTATAGTATAAAATCCAAAGGGTATTTTTACTGATCTTTATATTGTATTATATATTATCAAGGTATTTTAAGACAAAACTATTCAAACCGTGCCTACATCAGTTTTAACTCAACTCAAAGATACCGACACAGTGAGAAAATGTTATTGATGGAAAAATTGATAGGTGCTTTTGAAATTTTTAACATTTTTACAGCACTCGCATGGAGATTTAAATGGGAAATTGAACACAAATGGAATCATGGTAATCCTTAGACATCAAAACACATCGAACATAAAAACTGTAAAGCCCTATTAAATTTTTCATTGGTCATTTTATTTCAGCGCGTCATATTAAATTTTTGGGGAAAAAACCCTATATTAATAAATACAGAGTGGGCCAAAAAATGGCAAAAGTGTTAAGTGGTTTCAGAATAAAATTACTAATAGATACAAACTAAATTGATAAAATATTGGTTACAAACTCTCATTTAGAAAAAATAAATACTCAAGGCTATTGTAAGATATTTTTTTTAATAATATACGCGAATTCTACACGAGACCAGAGTAGCCAGGGAGGGAACAAAACCTTTTAATTAGATACAGTCATGGGGAATTTAAAATTGTCCATTATATGGAGGTATCCGGTATTTGGAAGTTCTTGAAAATAATAAACAAGAATGCTTTAATAGTATTAGCAAATAACAAATGTTTGGATTTTCCCCTTATTCAGATAAAAATATGCCTACCTAAGTATTTCTTCTAACACAAATATTTTTTGTCAGTAAATTCCCCTTAGCAATCCAAAATTTTAATTTTTTTATACCATTTTTTTTATCTTCCATAAGCAAATCTGTAGTTCGATCATGTCCATTGTAAGTATCCAGTGTAGATTTCCCTTTTTTAATTATACAATAGTGTGAGTAAACAATCAATTTCAAAAAAATCGAGACCTCGGAATAGACTTAACAGAATTCCAACACTGGAAAGTCCGAATTTAAAGAAATATTAATTTGAAATTTATTGTAACCTTTCTACGTCATATGCTCGCAGAAAAAATCAAAATACGACTAAATGGACCAATTAAACTTGCGTTTCCAAAGGTCGTTTTTAATATTATATTACCTACATCGACTCAGTAATTTTTGCCCTATTTTTAACGATTAAATGCAATAAATGTGCGTGAAGTAAACGGCAATCGATTAAAAAAGATTGTTCTCTTAAATAAGAAGGGAGTGTTTGAGATTATTTCTAATATTTTTATGCAAAGCGGGTTAAAAAATCTATACACGTAGGTAATTTGCATCCCCCATGCAATGTGCGTTTTAGGTCAGAGAATCAAAGGGAAAATATACGAGGAAGAAAAGAGCTATACTATTCTAGATATTCAACTTCTAAAGAAAACACTATAGATCACTTTGTTCAATACTTTGGGATGGTTGATTCGGATACGCGGAAAAGATATTGACATCGTTGCATGGGGATAAATCAGTTAAATCACTAACATGGGCGTCGCCTCCAGAATCTATAGGGAGGGGGCGAAATATTTTTTTTTTTTTAGAATTTGTCTTCAAACAACAAAATACATTGTTTCTATTCACATCGCAAGTGAATAGTAAAAAACATCTTTAGTATCGTTGAAAAGACAAAAATTATTTCAGAACATATTTAAGCAAATATAGGTATCAACGAAGCCAAAGGAATGAATGTCCAATGAAATAAAAAATACCATATTACAAAAAAAATTAAAAAATCAATAGTGGAGGTGGAAGCCGTATAAGCTTTGTAAAATCAATTATTTTAATATATAAAGTTACACAACACTATTTTACTAGGTTTTAATTTTATTTTAAAACGTTTAAATGATCAGGGCAAGAAACATGCTAGTTCGTTTAGTTATTTTAGTTAGAATTGTTGTTTTGTTACCTATAAAAATTAATAGGTATAACAAAATAAATATAAATACCTATATCCTATAGATACTTATACCTAATTATTGAATAAAATAGGTGATTCAAAATGAAAAATATCATAAACCGGCAAAGTAATTAGGTATTAGGTAAATTCAGGGGAGTAAATCACCTACGACGACTGAACCATATCAAACACCATCCAATAAACTAATATAGGCCAGTCACCGTAGACACAAAAATCGCGTTAGGTCGCAAAAAATTGCACATTTCTGATTTTTCGAAATGTTGTTAGGATAGGTACCAATAGTGTAAAACCAAGTTTGCAAATTCGAAAGAGCTAACTGCGTGGTGCTCGAAAAACCTTTTTTTTTTTACTTTTTTCCGTTTTTGGCTTATAACTTCTAAATGATGCAAAATCTCTGCAAAATTTGTCAGGGGAAGACCTGCTTGAATACTCCTCCCTTAGCCATGGTCGAGTCGGATGAAGATGACGTCGACGACCCTTTACCACTAGTATCTAGTAGTAGAGCTAATCAGACAACAGAGGAGTCTCCGGAGCCCCAAGAAGAGCCGTCTGACGAATCTGGGCCTTCCAAAAGAACACGACTGTCTCGCTAAGTGCGTAAAGGTAAGCCTAATATTACATATCCTTCGTTTAATTTATTACAAAATTGATTACGGAATAAATACTAATTTACATTGTGTTCTGTATTTCTGTCGCAGGAGTCAGCTGAGGTCCCGCCATCACTTCACGTTCAATATTTCACATCCAAGGTCCCCCAAACTACCAACATATTTTTTATACAATTTTGATATAATTTTGATAAATTTATACGTGATTATTAATTGAACTCAATTTCATTTTGCATGATATAAAACCATTTCCACTGAGTTATGTCTTTCTTATCCTTTACAAAAGTCCTGCAATTCGTCAGGCTCCATTTCTTGAAAAATCCCATTTTCTTTAATTTTTTGTTATTTCCTGATAACAAGGGAACTATTGGCCCTAAAGTGTTCCGCTTATGCTTAAAAATAAAGCTAAATAACTGCTCTACAACTTCATTTCCCATGACTTTCCTCGTAGGTTGAGTATTTTAGCCGATACTCGACTCGGAAGACGGCTAACAACAATTTCGAACTTTTTGGGAAAAATGGCCAATTTTTGAAGTGTTGTATCTCGGGACCTATTAGACTTATGGAGCTGCGGTTGCACTCAAATTGTAGTAAATTTTGTCTTCTTTAAAACTGTACAGGGCAAGTAAAAGTAAAGTCAGTAAAAGTCAGAAAAAAAGTCCGAAAAAAAAAAGGTTTTTCGAGCACCACGCAGTTAGCACAGGTCTTTCGAAGCTGCAAACTTGGTTTTACACTATTGGTATCTATCCTAACATTCCAAAAAATCAGAACTGTGCAATTTTTTTCGACCTACGATGTTTTAAATGACTGCTCTATGGCATCGAAATGCATATTTTGAGTTGTTAAACACTGCGATTCAAATTACCGTCAAAATTCACGGTGATTTCGAAATCACTTTCACCAGTTTACCGGTTGAAAATAAAAAATCTAAGGACTTTTCTGCCTCCTCGTAGCCCGCTCGGCGGTGTAGCACTCGTGTGGGCAGCGTGTTTCGCGGGAGCGCGATATGTGTGCTGCACTTATCGAATCTAGGTAATCTGAGCCGGCCATGCATATATTCGCCATGCACCTAGATAACTTCGTTTATTTATTATGGCCTTATGCAAATGATGCCCCTATCTGGGTAAAAATGCACGAGTGGCCGGCTGATAGCGCGCGATATAGCTAATATTTTGCACCGGCACGATAAACCGAATACAACTAAAACCTACACAAAAAGACACAACTTAGTTTAGAGAATGGCCAGCTAATGTGAGTTTTCAGTTGCAGATAACGCTATTACCTACTATTTTTATCAGTTGGATGTGCACAGCTATTTACGATCCTGGCGTGCCTTACAAATAAATAACAAATAACAGTAATGGCGATTATACTTACATACCTACATACTAAACCTACGTACTTATCGGTAGACACAAGTATAACCACCCCTAACATCAACTTTTCCAACGACGGATAACTGTTTCTATATACAGGGTGTCCCAGTTTTAATCAGAAAAAGAAAAATTTATTTATATCTCTGATAGTAAAATAAACCAATAATTGTTTTAAAATTTTATTTGGTAGATGCTACCTACTATGAATCATTACTTTCACAAAAAAATTCAGCTCGATGGGAATAGTCAGTGGCGCGCAACTTGCAGTTTTGGGACCCCTTTTCTAAAAAATATATGTTACGAAACTGATTAATGTTTAAAATAATACAATATTTCGATGAGCGACCCATTTCTCTACAAAAAAGTATACCTATTTACATTTTTTTCACAAAACACCGTTATGGAGTAAATAGTATTTTATGAAACCATGTGCATGCCCTTTCCTAACAAAATAATAACTTAAAATAAAACCTATCGTTTTGTTTGGTATAATTTTATTAAGGTATTATTTTGTTAGGGTTATATAGGATTATTAAGATGAGGCGTACGGCCCGCGAAATAATATGCCGTCCCCTTTCCCACACAAGTCTCAGAGATTCGGGCTAATCCTTCTGATTAGAATGAGGGGTAGACATATTATTATATCATAGGTATAATTTTATCTTTTTCAACTTCAACACCCTATGTCTTGGAAACGCTTATTGAGATTTGAAATTAAGTTTGTATAGCAAAGTCTCATTATTTTGACTGGTTCTTACACTGATCCTATTCCCGAATGTTTTCAGAATAAAACTGGGACACTATATTAGGTCTCCTCTGTGTTGTAACAGATTAAAAGAAAAATAACACGAAATTATCAGATTATTACAGACAAAGACAAGATTTATTTGAATTAGATGCCAAAAACAACTACTCCGCGGCAAATATGCCCCGACTGGCGTTGTATTATACTGTCTCCATATAGAAGTCGCCACATCGTTCATCGAGACCAAATACCAGACACTGACCGGTTTCGCGCTTATTTTGCGCTCATCAGAGTACCATAGGTAGTGGACTCGATGAATGATGTTGCGACGTAATTGCCTTACATGGTCAATGTTAGTAGTGGTGAAAAACACACCGTGGTTCCATTTTTGGGTCTGTGCTACTATCTGACAATTATTGTCAAATTGACAGATAGTAGTACACACACACACCGTAGTGCCCTCTTTGGGTCTGTGCTACTATCTGTCAAATTATTCAGGAAAAACGGAAAATTTGGTAATTCTGAATTGTATTCTGGATATAATCATTTTACTCTCTTGTAACTTAGCACTGATGTAGTTTTCCACATAGCACAAAAACGCTATAAGTGCACTCGACGGGCGTTTTGCCAACCAAGTTGGCATCATCTGGAGGTGATTAAAACAAACCCATGCTAAAACACTGTCCTATTTTTACCTATTTGTTACGGTTCTGTTCATTGAACAGTGATTTACTAACCAATAAAGCGGGTTGTATGGTTGTTTGGGCAAGGGTTCACTGAACCGTAGCAATAGATTAGGGTAGAAATAGGTTAAGGTAAAAATAGGGCACAGTGTTGCATAGGTTTAGTTTTGACCATCTCCAGAAGATGCCAACTTGGTTGGCAAAACGCGCGTCGGAATGCAATATAGTTTTATGTGGAAAACTATGTCAGTGTTATCTTCACACCAAAGGTTGCAACCCCCTTTAGGACTCTTGTAACTTGTGTTTGTGAAAGAAAATGGTATTTGTTGGAATGAATTTGGCCTATTGGTGTAAAGCGACAAAATAAAAAAAAATGCGTTAGATAATAATAATAATAATAATGTTCTTTATTCATAAATTAAAATCCTGGGAGATGCCTGGCAAAAGTCTACAACCGACTTTCAACTCTGATTTAGATTTAGTCGACCAAGACCAGGATGAAGATTTTGAGAGTTG
This sequence comes from Pogonocherus hispidulus, assembly GCA_963924545.1. Lineage (NCBI taxonomy): Eukaryota > Metazoa > Arthropoda > Insecta > Coleoptera > Cerambycidae > Pogonocherus > Pogonocherus hispidulus. The sequence goes on from OZ004694.1 coordinate 79,856,735, forward strand.
CAGCGAGGGGCCAAGTATTGATGATGTGCTTAAGTGTCGATGCATACATTGGAGATGAATATCAACAGGCAGATTATATGATGGATTCATAGTTGGTGGACTTACAAGATTTTTCAGGCAGCGACAGAGACGAAGAAGAAGAAGAGGAAATTTATATTATGAAAATAATAAAATTGTTCCACTTATTGTATAGTTCTTTGGAAGATCAAAAAAGCGAAGATAAGATCTTGATAAAGATAATAGAACTAATAAACAAGAAGACGAAGAGGCAGAAGAACTCACTGAAACAACAAATTTTTATCAAGCAGATAAAGTTTGAGAAAAGAGGCCAAACCGAAGGACAAACAGGAAGAAACGCCCCTATTATTTTGTTCCGGTACCTATAGGTATAAGAAAAGCATATTATTTTTGTTTTGAAGTTAAGTAGGTACAATATGTTTTGTTCTCGGAATGTATGTTTTTGTTATTTATCTAATTCTATTCAAAAGAAATATTTTTTTGTTTTTCCATAGAGTATTGTTTTGATTTGTAAGTCATAAAATTTAAAATTAACTTTGCTTTTTTAGATATAATATAATCGTATGCCTAATCATGGTACCTAATAGGGTGTGTTAGTGTCGCTGGGAATAGATTTTTTAATCGGACTTGTCAAAGTCAAGAATTCCCAGCCATTTTAAAATAAATTTTCAATTTTTCCGATCGTCGAAAAAATTTCCAAATTTTTCTGGAAATTTTTTAACATCCCATGCTTATTGACTTATGACATAGATCGCTTGGATTCTTGTTCCGGCTTTACCTATGTTTTGCTACTTACAAGTATTAGTATTAGATAATGATGATTACTGCAGAAATATTAAGACGTATAAAGTTATGAAGAGTGGTAAATTCTTTTGTAACATAATATGATAACAATAAGTTATAACCGACTGACCACAAGGGCAGTCGGCGGACGTCAGTCTTCAGCTTTTAATTTGATTAATTATCAATTATTTATTAATTTGGCAAAAATTAGACTAATTAATGCGAGACAGTTTTGTGGTTATCTACAACAGTACATCTGGACAAATAATGTTTATATTTGTTTTGCAGAAAGCTATGAATTTTATCACAATAACTTTCAAAAATGTATAGAAGTATAGAATTGTTCTGAGGTATCGAAATAATTTTTATTATTGCAGACTAATGTAGTACCATTTTCACATTGTAGTTTTTAAGTGTTTCAAAAACATGAAGAACAGATCATGGTCTAAATTGAGGCCATATTAAAATTAAATGCTTAATTGTTAAACAAATGGAAATACAAATTTATTATTATAATTTTTTATTTAAAAACATGTATTAAGAAAAAAATTCTTCAATAATAATTATACAACTACTACAAAAACCGCTTAAATGACAAGTGATTGGATATATTTACACTGTTTAAAAACATCTGAAATTTTTTTGAAAATAGGAACTAATTTATTCAAACACATCACAAGCAAAAGTACTAATACTAATAGTAATACTCATTTTCGTCAATATCCCCATAATAAAAATCATTCTCCACTCCAGTACTCTTAATATAATTCTTGTGCTTAGCCTTGAATTGGGCGTAACGCTCGCCGTATCTAAACACATCTGTTTCATCAATGTCTTCCTCAAATCCAGCAGCTTCACTATCAATACTATAAACAAAGCCTTCTTCACCCTCATCACTAGATAAGAGATCTTCACCCATTTCTACATTCTTCATTGCCTCAACCATATCTTCTTCATTAATGGATTCTAAGTCAGACTCGTCAGGGTAATCATTTCGCCAATTATTTTCAGCATTGGAATCTTCACTGTCATCTTCACTATCATTCGTATTTAAACCATTGTCACGAGCTGAACCAAACAATAGAGGATCACTTAGAGGATAGATACTGCAAAAATAATTTTAATTTGCAACTTGTCAAGTTACTGAAAAGTGGCACAATTATATTTCTGTGAGCTCACGTTGAACTAATAGTAACTATTTTTCAATAACTAAGATTTTCGCTTGAAAAAAAATAACTGACAAGAGTTGATATAATGTCACTAGGGTGTATTCTGTTTCCAAACCTGGTTAACCAGAGCCGCTTTCCAGCTCTGCTCCTGTGAGTGTTTGGAGCTTTATGTGTTTCAAACACCGACAGTACTGAGAAGGAACGGTTCAAAACTGAAATGACTTTTTTAATTTTGAGGTTATGTATTGATTGAGTATCTTGTCACTCAAATTTCAAATTCGTTTATTTGACCACAAATTACTGAGAAATTTTGACCTGGTCGAAGTTTACAAATTTTGCTTATCAATCAAATCAGCCTTTCTGACGTGACCACAGCGTTGTTTAAAACCAAGGCATTAGTCGAAGCCACAACCAAATATGGACCAAATGAACAGAATTATAAATGAAGAACTAACGGCAAGTACTGTTTTAATAATTAGAGACACCGCCAAATCATATGTAATATTTGTTTCTGAATCCACTATGATCAATATTTTACTTTCCATAATAAAGGTACCTAATGAAAAATACGGTGCCTAATACAATAAATCCAATAATTATTAAGTTTAATTAAATCTTCAAACTTGACAACTCAACTGATATGACAATTTTCATACATAACCTTACAATATTTGAAAAGAGTTTCAAACACCGGAAAATTTCCTAGTGCTTGAGGGGGCAGGGGAATGAAAAATTGGTACTGTTCAAGTACATCAAACTTTTGAACGTGGAACGCTGAAGTACAGTTCAGGAGCTCTGCAGAGCGCTCTGGAGCGCTCCAGGAGCAGAGCTGGAAAGCGGCTCAGGTGTTGGATTAGATTTGACATTTAATATTAATACTTCAGATGAGGTGCACTGTGCAGTACGTTATGTGTTTAGCGTGTCACTTAACTGTATATTAACATTCCTCCTGTAAACAGAAATAATATAGTTTTTCTTTTCACTATCTTACATTAAATTACAGTTCTATGTAAAAATCAAGTACTAATATCAAGAAAAGTTCCAAAGCCAAAAGAATAAAGGGAAATTACAGACTGACTCTAGCAAACTAAATTACACATAACCTAAAATGAAAAATAATTATGTTAAAAACAAAAAAAACTGAGGTTCTGGCTGGTTACTTTGGAGATATTTGAGGAACAACATTTCGTAATTGATCATTTTCCGTAACCTATCACTGACTCACATTTACGGAACACTACGGAAAATTGTGAGTTTGTCATTCACAGCATTCATTTTAGTTCACAGGACTATAGGATGGTAATCCGTTTATTATCACGAAATGTTTAGGTAGGTACTTCAATATAAGTGGAGGGAATATACCATTTACTACCCAGTCTGTTTACAGTCGTATTTCACGTACAAATCCTTATCTCTTACCTTATATAGTCTTCTATATCAGCATCTCCAAAATCATCAGAATTGGTGTAATACAAATCGTAAACAAATTTTGGATCAGAACTATCATTTTGCTTTTCAGTCTTTGCGTCATCATTTATATCTGTTTCTATATCAAAAATAGTGAATTCCGATTTTACAGATTCTGATACCCCTTCGTTTGTTGTTAAACTATCGTCTACAGTTGGTGATCGAAAACAATTTACCACTCGATAACGATTATTTTTAGAAATTTCTTTCATTTGTTCTCTTAATTTGTCATTAATATTGACGGTATGTTTCTTAAATTGTTCTCTTAGTTCTGTTATTTCTGGTATATGTTCCTTCTTTAAGTGGGCAACAATATTTTCATCCTGAAAATAAAAATATATAGGTAAAAGGCTGAAATTATTAAAACATTTTGCTTTACTTCTTTAATCGTTCCGGCAAATTTAAGTAATGTGGTCGATAAATTAGCATCTTTTGTACCTTCATTAGTTAATTTTCTTTTTTTACAACTTAATAAAACTGCTTCTAAAGGTTCTTCGTCAAGTCGACGTTTCACGCGTACAACAGCAGCCATTTTAATAAATCACTTTTTATTTTTAAATCATTTTCAGGTTAAACAGTATTATATATATATGCAAAGAATATATATAGGGTATATATGGGTTAAACATCAGAGTAATATACTCTGATGGTTAAACAAACTGTCAAATTTGAGTTAGGGGAGCTGTGGTGACTGTGGTCAGGATAGGCGCTACTTTACAAGGTTCCCAAATATAAAAAAATAAATAAAATGATGACAGTAGTTCATAAGTTCCGCAGGATTGCCAATAGTATGTAAATAAGTATAGCAGTCATACCAATATTAACTTCAATATAAGTGTTGCAAATATTAATTATTTAAGTCACGGTTGAAAACCGAAAACCATATTTTAATTATTATAACGCACTTTCGTATCTACCCACTGTATCTAAATTTCTGTTCGACAATTACAATTCAACATTTTACGTTAATTTAATTAATGAATTAGTATTAGTAGTTAATTATTATTCTCAAAAATATCTGATTAGAGATTAGAGAATATAATTTCCCATAATACTATTTAGCAGGTGGTGTAAATAAAGAACAACAAGGTAGAATAAGTATGTCAATAATTTATTGCCTATTAGGTATAAAATGCGGTACGCTTGCAGTGCTTTCGGAAGGTAGTGGACAAATTTATTATTTCATAAATACCCAATTTAAAAAAAATAATTTAGATCCGTCTATTTTTTATTTATTTCGCCCTTATTTGTACTTAATTTTTTTCAGGGTGTCAATGAAGCTACGTCGATAAAAACTTTAATATTTAAATAGGACAGCTCTAGAACAGAATATACATTGGTTGCTATGGTACAGAACAGAGCCTTTCTCCAACACATCGCTCTTATTTCACGTTTTTGGAAAAAATCTCCCTAATTATCATGGATAAACCCATCAAATAATATATCACTGTGTTCATAAATGAGAGTTACTTTTTCCAAATCTGCAAAAATACAGGGTATCCCATTTAAAGCTTTAAGTTTAATCGACGTATAGGTATCTTTGTTGAGCCACCCTGTCAAATTTTTTTTTTTAATTGGGTATTAGTGAAAGATCTAATTTATCCACTACTTTACGAAAGCACTAAATACACTACATAAAATAGGAACTCAAAAATACATATTTATTATTTTTTTTTTAAACCATTAATGAAGAAAAAAATTCTTCAATAATAATTATACAAGTACTATAAAAACCATTTAAATATAACAAATTTTTCAAAGTGATTGGATATATTTAAACTGTTTAAAAATATCTGAAATTTTTTTGAAAACAGGAACTAATTTATTCAAACACATATCACAAACAAAATTACTAACACAAATAGTAATAATCATTTTCGTCAATGTCCCCATAATAAAAATCATCTCCACTCTTGTCCTACTCTTATTATATTAGCCTTGAATGGGGTGTTTTCCATTTTTTTTTTTTACATCCGCAATGGAAAGTAGTTGGAAAAAGAAGAGATATGTATTTCTAGAATTTTAATATTGGGTTCATTGAAGTCCATAAATTATTTTTTTATTGTGCGCGTTATCTGTGATGTCATTAAGCGAAAATTCAAAATTTGCGCCAGTTTTTAGTGATTTCTAGGTTATTTTCATTTGTGTGGTTAGTGTCACTGTATGACAACTTTACGTTTGTTTGTTTGAATTGTTTGGTTAGGGTAAACATCTTGGTAAACATGAGCATTATTTTTAGTTTATATTTTTACCTGCGAATTGTTGTCTCTGCCTGTGACTGGTTACAAGTGTATTTATTAGTAATAGAAAATCATCGTAATTTGTAAAGGTAATTTTTGAATATATTTAATCGACTTTTCAGTAATACTGTTAAGTTAAATACTAACCTTACATTTTTCATTCCTTTTATTTCTGAAAGGATCTATACGATCTTTATCATAAAAGAATCTATAACCGGTAAATTGTCGGACTTGGCCACCTTGCTCCATGTTTAATAAAAGTTTACTTTACAAGAAAGCAACAATACAACACGTCAATTTGTCAAGCCGAACACAAACAGGAAATTTCAAATGTCAATTATCGAAATGTCGACTGTCATTTGTCGTCGTTACAAACTAAAACTAGCCATATATTGTCTTCAGCGCTTTATTCAAATAGCTGCAGTGCTGTATTAAAGCGCTGCAGTGCTTTATTAAAGCGGTAAAGCATATATTTTTCCCGCTGGATCGCTGAGTAGTTCCATCAAGCGATAAAATTATTATAGTTTAGGTTTACGTCTATGGGTTTACGCACAAAATATCTATGGATAATATTAATCATATTAATATTAATTACAAAATATGAATTACTGAAAATTATGTCACTTTAAGCTTGCGTTTAAAATGTCGATTCAGCGAACGTGAAGCGGTAAAGCGCTGGAGTGCCATGTTTCCCTGAATGCGCCCATTCCCTAGTTTTCGCTTAGTGACGTCACGAATATAAAATAAAATTTCAAAATTGAATTAAAAATTTTCTACCGATGCAATTTTAATAATTTTTATCCTAATAAATATAAAAAAATATATATTTTATAAAAATACAGGTTTCCATTTCATTTCTATTGAAGGAAAATATCCATTGGGCGCAACGCTCGCTGTATCTAAACATCTGTTTCATAAAATGTAATCGTCAAATCCAGTAACTTCACTATCAATACAATGAACAAAGCCTTCAATTGCCTCAACCATATCTTCTTCATCAAAGGATTCAGAGTCAGAGTCAGACGCATCAGGGTACTCATTTCGCCAATAATTTTCAGCATTAGAATCTTCACTGTCATCTTCACTATCATTTGTATTTAAACCATTGTCACGAGCTGAACCAAACCATAGATGATCTCTTAGAGGATACATACTGCAAAAATAATTTTAATTTGTAACTTGTCAAGTTACTGAAAAGTGGCACAATTATTATATTTTTGTGAGCTCGCTATTTTCGTAAAACTAATAGTAACTATTTTTCAATAACCAAGATTTTGGCTTGAAAAAAAAGTAACTGACAATAGCTGATATAATGTCACTAAATTCCGTTTCTAAACCTGGTTAACCAAATGATAAATAAATTTTGACATTGTAAAAAACTGGTTTCTGAAAGAAAGAGGTAAATACGGTACAGAACGCAGGTAAGTGTTGGATTAGATTTGACATTTAATATTAATACTTCAGATGAGGTGCACTGTGCGGTACATTGTGTTTAGCGTGTCACTTAATGTATATTAATGTTCCTCCTGTAAGCAGAAATAATATATTGTTTTTCTTTTTATTATCTTACATTAAATTACACCTCTATCTAAAAATCTAGTACTAATATCAAGAAAAGTTCCAATGTCAAAAAAATAAAGGGAAATTACAGACTGTCTAGCAAACTAAATTACACATAACCTAAAATGAGAAATAATAAATAATTATGTTAAAAACAAAAAAACAGGTTCCTGGGTGGTTCTGGAGATATTTGAGGAACAGTATTTCGTAATTGATCAAGTTTTTCGGTAACCTATCACTGACACATTTACGGAACATTTAACCTTTACCAAGGTTGGAAACGAAATCCTAATTAAATACATCATAAATTCAATGAGTTATGGAAGAGAAGAGTGGTTTCTGAAATTGACGTAGAAATGTATGTTAGCAGCAGCATATGTTGTAGACAAAACCAAAACTGTGAGTTTGTCATTCACAGCATTCATTTTAATTCACAGGATTATAGGATGGTAATCTGTTTATTATCACGAAATGTTTAGGTAGGTACTTCAATATGAGTGGAGGGAATATACCATTTACTACCTAGTCTGTTCTTACAGTCGTATTTCACATAAAAATCCTTATCTCTTACCTTATATAGTCTTCTATATCAGCATCTCCAAAATCATCAGAATTGGTGTAATACAAATCATAAACAAATTTTGGATCAGACCTATCATTTTGCTTTTCAGTCTTTACGTCATCATTTATATCTGTTTCTATATCAAAAATAGTGAATTCCGATTTTGCAGATTCTGATACCCCTTCGTTTGTTGTTAAACTATCGTCTACAGTTGGTGATCGAAAACAATTTACCACTCGATAACGATTATTTTTAGAAATTTCTTTCATTTGTTCTCTTAATTTGTCATTAATATTGACGGTATGTTTCTTAAATTGTTCTCTTAGTTCTGTTATTTCTGGTATATGTTCCTTCTTTAAGTGGGTAACAATATTTTCATCCTGAAAATAAAAATATATAGGTAAAAGGCTGAAATTATTAAAACATTTTGCTTTACTTCTTTAATCGTTCCGACAAATTTAAGTAATGTCGATAAATTAACCTCAATTGTACCTTCAGTAGTTAATTTTCTTTTTTTACAACTTAATAAAACTGCTTCTAAAGGTTCTTCGTCAAATCGACGTTTCACGCGTACAACAGCCATTTTAAAAATGAATTGGAATGGAATAGTCAAATAGTCTTATCTATCTCTTATCCATATCAATATTCAATATTCTCTGTCTCTGTCTAGTGTTGGGCGATACATATCGATACTCCTGAGTATCGATATTTTAAGTTACGATACTCGATATTTTGTATCGATATTTCTCCTTACGATCTATCAGTGGATCGATCCAATGAATGTAGCTAGAGAGAGACCACGGCCTACACATAAAGAGAGACCTCTGACCTACAGACCATAGTATATATTTTCAGTTATTATATCACAAGAGCATAGAATAGAAAATAATCGATTATACTTCCTCCGAGTCACGAGATGTATTTTGCGAAACATCACGAGAGCGGAAGATCTCCAATCATTTCTTTAATACTTTAATATATGATCTTTTGGAAATCTAAAAATATTAGTTAGGTATTACAAAAATTGAATAATGGAAAAACTAATAAACATATACTTACTGTTACTGATGAAAAGTAATATCTTTGGGCTTAAACCTGTTATGGTTCAAACAACCTTCCACAGTACAAGACATGTCTCTTAAGATATATTATTTCAATCGCTAATAACATTTTTTTATTACACAGTACTATCACAAAAACACTTGGAAAATACAGTCTGAATACAAAATTACGGGTCTGGTAAAAAATACCACTCTCGGAAATGAGAAATTTTCCAAAGAGATAATGAAAATAGACGTAATTTTAAGTATTTTCAGAGAATAAAAGTGTGGATGAAGGTATTTTTAAAATTTTTTTCGAACATAACCTCACTTTGAGGTTCAAAAATTTGTAAAACATTTTGTTGGGTAAGGAAAATCAGTGGAAAGAGTATAAGAGAAAGTATTATATTAAAAAAAAATCTTAACCAGGTGCTAACCTTAAGCGTACAGTGAAGAAAATTAAATATTGTAATATAAAAATTGAAGTCCGTAAAAACACTTTTTTAAAGAACGGAAATAGGTAGATTCATAAGCAACCAATGGGAAAAAAGGATTTAAAAAATACTTCATTCTGATTGGTTATCTAGTGATAAATGATACGGAAACTCCTGAAACTACCCGAGAAAATTGCATCTTAGCATGACTAAATGAAAATAATGATGATTACCGGCCAAGAAATGGTGGAAGAGCTATCGAATAAATATTATTTTTTAATTTAATTTGACACTTTACATAATTCATCCATAGCTGAATTACTTCGTAAGTAAATGTAGATTATTATAATAGCAAATTCAAGTTCATAGAAACATTTTCTCGAAGAGTGGTATATTTTACCAGCACCCAAAATTACTCCCAAACAGTCTTCAGATAATCATATAATCATAAAATATAACCACACTGATAACAAAACAGAACTGACAGTGACAATCTATAGTGCAAAATGGCGGCACTTATTGTGTACCTCGCAAAATAGGATGTGCACAAGTTCAAACACATTCTCTACCTTTTTATATCTCTGGCTGACTGTGGTACACAGATTATTAAAGAGATTCTGTGGTAAGAGTTACTTTACAGGGTTCCCAAATATAAAAATATAAATAAAATGATGAAAGTAGTTCATAAGTTTCGCAGGATCGCCAATAGTATTTAAATAAGTAAAACAGTCATACCAATATTAACATTAATATAAGTGTTGCAAACATTCATTATGTAAGTCATGGTCGAAAACAATATTTTAGTTATTTTACTAATAATCACCATGGATTCCTGAATAAATGTTGCCACTGTTAGCGATTGATAACAATCAAGTAAATTGTCAATTTTCTCCAAATTCCTATGCCGAGTTTTATGAGTCATTTCCACAAATATCCCTAATACCTATATTTACTATGTCATAGTCATAGATTGTGTGGTTTGTCATCAGTCATCAGTTTTATTGATGAATTAAAAATAAGTATTAATTAAAATTAAAATATTTTTATATTTAATTTGGATTGTGTAATTTTTCGATATTTGAAAATAATTTGTGATGGGAAACGAAATGTCATCAACTGCCATGGAGAGTATCCTTTTTTAATTATATTTCAGGTTTACTAACATGTTATTTATATAAATAATGGTTTTTAGCTATTGTTTACTGTACCTGCCTATATGTTTATTCTCCTTAATTATCTTGTAGAACATCTTTTTAATTTAAAATTTGCTACGAAGGAATTGGAAAGAAATTCGAAACGATGTGAGAAAGAAGAAAAACAAGAGAAAGCTAAAACCAAACAAGCTATTCAGAAGGGAAATATGGAAGTAGCTCGAATTCATGCAGAAAATGCCATTCGTCAGAAAAATCAAGCACTAAACTATTTGCGAATGTCTGCTAGAGTCGATGCAGTTGCTAGCAAAGTTCAATCAGCTGTAACAACAAGGAAAGTAACAAATTCCATGGCTGGTGTAGTTAAAGCAATGGATGCAGCAATGAGGAGTATGAATTTGGAAAAGATATCAAATGTTATGGATAAATTTGAGCAACAATTTGAGGACCTTGGTGTGCAAACAGATGTTTTAGAAAATACTATGGGACAAACTACCACTACCCTTATACCTCAAAATGATGTTGATTCTCTTATGCAACAAGTTGCTGATGAAGCTGGGTAAGAATAAAAAATATAACCTCTCGTCAGCACAAAAGACGTTAGAAAATCACTACGTGCTAAGTATATTATGATGTATTTTCACAAATAACTAGTAGATGAAACATGAAATTTCTTATGTATTATGTAATATTATATAATATTACATTTTATATACTATATAATACAAAATCATTTTATTTACAAAAAATTGTTAATATATTAAAAGTTCCTTTTGTGATGACAAACTTATATTAGGTACTTTGTAAAATATTTTAACTTTTTTCAACTACCTACATTTCTGAACTTCCTATATTTTCTAGACTGGAATTGAATATGGAACTTCCCGAAGGACCTCAAGGCAGTACTATTGGAACAACTACACAGGTATCTCAAGAACAAGATGAATTAACTCAGCGATTAGCTAGACTACGACAAACTGAATAAAATTCGATGGAATGTACATTAGCAGACAGAGAGAGAGATCTTGTGATATAGTTTTTATTCCCAAAATACAATACACAAAACATACATAAAAAAGTGTCTTGAGCGTTTGTTTCCTTTATGTTTTATAACATAAATACAACTGCTTACAGTTTATTACCACTAAAGTGTATTATAAAGTGTATACATTAAATGTTTTTTTATTTAAGTTTATATATGTTTTCTATTCGGTTTTCCATCATTCATCAACTATATATAAATGGTTAATAATACTAATAATAATGTACTTTTATCAATATGCTAATGGTTATGTTATTCTAATTGATCAATGTTAGGTGACTATCATAAGAAACACCCTATTTAATATTTTTGGTATATTGTTATAACTTGTAGAATAAATATAAGTAAGGCTTATTTATTGTTTTATTTACATTTTATACTAGTTAAGTTATTGGCTTTGGTTTGGCGCAAAACATTGTTTTTTATTATATATATATATATTATCTTTTTATAGATTTTAGAAAAATATTTTATTTTGTCACATTGGTGGGACTGCAAATTAAAATTTATTTGTAATAGGAGTATTGCGGTCCAAATTATTTTTTTTTTAAACTAATTCTTGTTAGAGCCATATAGTAATAACGACAATGTTAAATTATAACAGCATATTTAAGATAAAATTGTAAATATCGGGCAAATATTTTTCTTAGAAAGTTTGACCCAAGAGCCCAGAGATGGCTCATATGGTCAATTTAGGTGTGATTGTAATTTAGGTTACAACGATAATTTTATTGAAGTTACAATTAATGGACAAATAACTACATTTGTGTCACTTCTACAGTAATCAAATAAATTTATAAAAACTTTTTCAGATTAAAAATTTAAATTCTGGCGGTTATATTTTAATATAATCAGTAACCAATTACTACTTCACATTCTCGTTGTTATAGAAACGTATAAACAAAAAGAATCCAATGGAATTTCCTTTTAGCATCATGTGATTTTAAGGTATATGTTTATTGGCTGTTACTAATAAGTTCAAAATTCCCGCGACTATAGCACCTGCTCCTTATTTTGTGTAGTAAACCTGACAACGTTGCAAAAGTGATCAACACAAGTTGTGAAAACTTCTGAAAATTAATTAATTGAACATTAATAGACATTTAGGAACATCATATGAGTTTTCCAATTTTAATAATACTTGATTAAGTATTAAATCGTAATAAAATACATTTGTAGAAAAAGGGAGCGCTGCTGTACAATGCCTATGCTGCCTATGGACGCATACCAGTGACACGCCATTTTTCTATTATATCGTGACTGTTAAATGTGAAAAGTCTTAATATTGGGATTGTGTAAACGGTTTTAACTTAAACAAACGTTAAATAAGTGTATACCTTATAAGTCTGTGCACGGGAAAAGTAAAAATGGAATATATATATTACTATTGTAAGCAATCTTGAAAGCGGTCATCGACGTCCAGAATACTTAGGTTGTGAAAACCATTTCTGAAATTACCTACTTCGTTCTTATTTTTCTGTCATTAATCGATTTATCTATTATATATGATCAGGTTTCAGTTTTACTTTTGCACGTGTGTCGTAAAACCATAGTGCAATGAGCATACACTATTTGTAATTCAAATTATGGCCCAGTACTATGAAGTATTGAGTCAGGCTGATAAAACTTCAGAGCAACAGTTTTACAGTAATGTCGAAGATCAGACAGTACAATATGTGATTACTCCTGATAAAACTCAAGTCCAATTTCCAACACAGCAGGTAAGAACTACAATTTTACTAAACTGATAATCTTTTATGCATTAAAAGTATTGGAATTAAAAATGCTTTCGATGTACCTATAGTATCCCTCACAAATAGATACCTACTCTCTTGCCAAAAGAAAAATTGCATCTTTTTAAGTAGGTACTCTTGGCTTTTGTAAACCGAGTATTATACCTGCCTAATGTTTTATGAAACTTTTCGCTTTAAGCTTTTTAGTTTGCCAGATAGATAACAAATGCCCTAATTTTCTTGTAGTAGTATTTTAATGCAAAATAACGAAATAATCTTACATTTGCACTTAGGTATTTTTTATGAAAATATATTTTATAAAATACTATAGATTGTCGTAACTTCTGGAGATCAGTTGATGGTGGTGGATGGTCAACAACAGCAAATTGTTATCGACCAGACCTCAGCAATTGCGTATCAAGGTCAGCAAATACAGCCACAACAAATACAGGTATAAAAGTACTTATATTGAGAATCTTTGCTTAACTGAGAAATTTTTTGTTGTAATCATTTTATTCTATAAATTTAATATTCTCTTTTTAATCTTTTGGTAAAGTTACCTATCAGGCTTAAAGCCTGATTTATAGTGTTTTACACATCATTCTTATCCACATTGATATTGTTAACAAATGTAGCATCACTTATAATAAATGAGCTCTAATCTATGGTCAATATACATTGCTGTCATCGATAGTAGGTAACTGTCGATATATAGGTATAGACTTTGATCCAAACCATTTAAATTATTAAACTTATAACTGATGTTTCACTACTTTGAATAGGGATTTTTACTTATTGTTAGATTAGAAATAAGAAAAGCTGGTGGTCAAATAGTTTTTATTCAGACTAAAATACAAAATATACTTGGATGCCTATAAATGCATCATCGGGTCTACTATATAGTGTAATTTCTGTTTCTTACCAGTATTTAAGAATGAAAATAAAGCGAAATTATTTATTCTTCACGAAAGGTAATTGAAATATGAATTATTGTATTAATAAAAAGTTAACACGTGGTAAACATACTTTCTACAAAAAAACTTGTATAAGTAGTCGCGGAAAATTAATGAAATGACAAAATATTTTAAACAAAAGAATAGGTATTTCATAACTAATTATTTTCTATAATCGTACTCTCAAAAGATCTATTTGTTTCAAACTGCCCATTAAAAATGTACTAGTGGATAAATATATAAAATTATTTTTATATACATTTAAACATTCAAAACATATTTATCTAACTTCACTTTTGAATTATTAGTTTGTTTTTATGTTAAATCAAAAGATTATGATACTTGTGTACCAGAGAAAACTGTCTTTCAGCCATCTGTAACCGTCACCTTAACAAGTCAGGTGATACTTATATGCCTTATGCATGTGTCCTTACGATAGTGTCAGTCTCTTTGAATATAATAGAAAACTTGAATTTGGAAAGGAACTTAGAAGTGTATAATTATCTGATTAGATTAATATATGTGAAAACTAAACTATAGTAGCTTTGAAGTCGTAGATTATGTATGTGTAAAGTTTTAAAACTGACTAGAAACCAGAGTAAACGGTTTATATACCACCTTGGTTCTCCCTGAACCCTGATGAAAAAAAAAAACTCACCTCACATTGATTCTAAACCTAAACATATCTTTTGTAGGTGCCTTTTCAAATACCTACATATTTGGTAACAATGTTGATTTAGCACTATAAATGCTGGCACAGTTATATGTTTTTCTATCTTGTTTTGTTGTATTTTGCAACAATATTAGAGTGTTAATGATGGAAAGTAACAGTCTATATCTCGTTTTTGAAGCACAAATTCGAACTCTGAAACGTGTGAAATTTGAGACACTTATAAATGCTAAAAATTAAAAGGCGAGGGGTAAGGTTTTTGTTAAACAGTTAAAAATTACTTGCAACATGTTTTCGTAGTCTAAAACTACACATTGAAGTTGAGTTTTCTTTACTTCTGCCGAACTTGTCGGCAGTAAATAATATTTATTTACTTCAAACTTCAAACCAAATGTCTATTAAAAATAAATAATTTTATGCTATAATTTTATAAGATACCAACTGAGAGATAATGTTATAGAGAACCGATACAATAATAAAACAATTGCATCATGCGCTTGGAGAGATTGGGTCCATTTGACACTAAACATACACTTCCGATTTGTAGAAAATAACATGAGAGAAGTCATCATAAAAAAAGTTTCTACTCTTAAAGCTTTCTGAAAAAGTGAATTAGTTATAAATAGTTAAAAATTCTTTATTATTCACAGAAAAATGTGTGCAATGATATTTACCAGAATTGTGAACAGTGTAAAGTTTTCAATAAATGTAAATGTGGAAAATCAGTTTGTTTTTAAATAATAAAATAGTAGGTCAAATAAGTGGTAAGAATCACATTGTTATACATACCATTCAAACAATAAACAGTACTTTTTTAATGCAGATAAAAAATATTTACTTACGATAAAGATTTAATTTTTATTCCTCAAAAATCGGTACCTATGTTATGTATTAATTACAATTTATTACAATATTACAATACAATACAATAATACAAACAATACAATTACAATTTCACAGGGCAAGATATACTGCACCTAGATGCTTACGCATCTGTATGTGCAGAGATCGCAGTGATCCTAACATATAGTAAAACCACAGATATCATTATACGCAACAGTACAATGGGCAACAATCAAATGACAATACCTTTCACAAACCATCTTTGTTACAATCATGTTTGTACATGTACATGAATGTACGTCATGCATGTACATGACGGTGTCCTAGGAAGAAAAAATAAATAAATAAATTCTAATGGAAGCAGTGGAAGTTAACTTGTACATATGCTTTACACACTATTTTAAACCTTTTAATGTTTTTAATGGTTTTTATGGAAAGTGGAATTTTGTTGTAAACCTGGGATGCCTTATGAGTAATAAATTTTTGGGTAATATTTGTTCGACTATATGGAATACAAATAAGCTTATTTGTCACACTCCTGGTGTTATGATCATGGGTATTGGATATGAATTTTTGCTTACCTAAGTTTTTGTGTACAAAGACACATGTTGAGAAAATGTAAAGTGTTTTTATATTGCAAATTTCATCTTTGTACAGTAGCACAGTAGGGTAGAGCTTAGGTTTCCCAAATATGGTTTTAACGATGTGATTCTGAATTACTTTTAGGGGCTGAAGATGAATATTATATGTGCCTCCCCATATTAGTATTCCGTAATTTATTAGAGATTCTAAAAGGGCTTTATATATCATTATAAGTAGTTTTCTGTTTAGGAATTCACTTAATAAGTAGAACTTGTAAATTAAGAATCTTATCTTGTTACATAGATATTGCATGTGTTTATTCCATTTCAGATTGCAGTCAATCATGACGCCTAGGTATTTGGTAAAAGAAACATCTTTAATGGACTCATTAAAACAGTATATCTATTTCATTAAAACTTGGTCTACTTACCACTGTTATGGAAAATGCAATTTAATTGGTTTTTTTTGTGTTAACTGTAAGTTTAAGACCATCTAGTACAGTTTTAACTTTACGGAGACCACTAGCAAGTATACCCTTCACTTCCGTCCAGCTATTTCCCAAAAATATAATTGCGGTATCATCAGCGTAAGATATGATTTTACCCTCTATGTCAGATTGCACAGTGTATTAATATATAGACCAAAAAGTATGGGTCCGAGTACAGTGCCTTACAGCACCCTAATTTTTACTTTTAACGGTTCACTCAACTGTGATCCAATCTTGACATATGAGTCCGGTTCATGAGGTAACTTTTGAAAACGTCCAGCACCGTACCCATCACTCCATATCCCTCAAGTATTTCAAGAAGCAGTGTGTGGGAGACCGTGTCGAACGCCTTCGCTAGATCCAGAAAGGTTACAATTACCTTTTTTCTTTCATCAAAATTATGAGTAATGTCTCTTGTTAGTTCATATATTGCATCAGTGGTACTTAAACCCTCTATAAATCCAAACTGACTTTTCGATATCACATTACCAACTGACATAAATTCAATGAGTCTTACTTTAATAAATTTTTCAAAGATTTTACCTAGGTTATTAATCACGCTGATTGGCCGATAGTTGCTTATATCTTGTTTATTTCCTGATTTTTTATATATTGGGGTTACAATCGATGTTTTAAAGTCATTAGGAACTATTCCAGTTGCAAAAATCTGGTTTATGATACGTACCAATGAGTCTAGGATATGGATATGAAGAGTTTTTATTATTTTGGAAGATATGCCATCAATTCCAGGACTGCAATTATTTTTTAAAGAATTGATATGTTTTATAAGTTCGGTTTTACATACTGGTGTCATGAACATTGAGGAAATTGTGCTTTGGGGCAATTGTATTTGATCAGATGGTGTTTTGATAGCTTCTGCCATTTTTATTCCTACATCAATATAATATTCATTAGTAAAATTAGCAATCATTTTTTCATCCATTAAAAGAGAATTTGTTTTATCAAGTATCTGAATTTGTGTATCCCTGTCTTTGCGTTTTTCGTTTGTAGCTTCAGACACAATGTTGTACTTTTTTTATATCAAAAGAGTTTTCGTATATTTTATCTCTATAATAGTTAATTTTGGTGGTTTTAATAAATTTACCCAAATTATTTTTATAAGTTTTGTATTCCCCTCTTTTTTCGTTTGTCGGATTCTTTATTAAGTCCTTTTTCAATTTATCGCGTTTTTTTATTGATGTAACTATTCCGGTTGTTATCCAAGGTTTAATTTTTTTTAATTTGTTTAATGGATGTCTATGGATTTCACAAATCTTCACTATGTTGCTTATCTTATTAATTAGGTCTTTTGTTGCAACTTCTGGGTTATAATTAATATCGTTCCAATTTGTTTGTTTTGCTAGATTTTTTAACTTTTCAAAGCCAATAGTTTTGAAATTTTTTTGTTGGCTTGTGTTATTTTGAAAATCACGAAGATTTTGGTTCGAAACATTAAACATTATTGCTGAGTGGTCACATCATACCTCATAATTTATCACATAACATGAGAATACATTTTGAGTTTTTAGTTTTTGCTTTAAAAACATGTGGTCTAAACAGGTACCACTTTCAGGTCGGGTAATAATAATGCATAGGTAAGAAGCCATGCGAAGCCATGATTGATAAGAATTTATTTGTTTCAGGGTTATCATTATTCATTAGATCTATATTCACATCACCAGTCAAAATTTCTACATCATATGTATTGCTACCCCTTAAATACTGATCTGTCATCAAGAAAATGTCCCAACGTTTGAGGAAGGAGATCTATACAGCCCATGTATTTTATATTTTTGTCTATTAATTTCTATAGATATTTGAGTCACTGATATATTAGAGGTAGGCAATATCTGAGTAGTTATTGTTGGGTTTAAATGCGCTTTTGTATAAATAATAATGTCATCCCAGGTATTGAAAACACCACTGTCATAGTACCTATATGTTATACCCTACAATGTTAAAGTTTGATGTTGAATCTATTTTGTGACATTCACTTAAAATTAATATATCACATATAGAGATCATATGTTTCTAAGAAAACCAACAGATTGTTAAAATTTGTGCTAATACCTCTTATGTTAATATGTATTAAGTTAAAAGACTTGCGCTTAATTTCACAAATCTTTGACAATTCGTCTGGTTCTACAGTAGCACCACAGTTAGAAAAAATGTCATTTAGTTCTAGATCACTTAAAAATTTACCAGTCATTTCTTAGTTCTTAGTTTATTATGGTTTTTTGTATTGCCAGAAGGTACTTGTACGTAGAACATTCTTTACTGTCAGCTGCATGGAGTATATCATACTTCTTCCCATATTTTGTATTCGCTATATCACAGTTGTTACATTTTATCACATTTTCATTACACTGGTTTTCCTCATGCTCCCCAGAACAATTTTTACATACCTTTTTGTTCTTGCACTTATTTGACGAGTGACGATAGCCTTGACAGTGAAAACATCTCGTTAGATTAAAATCTTCATACACCATCAAACGCTGCCAGCCAATATATAACTTCTTTTGATTATTAATTTTGTGGAACAGGTTCGGTGCACACTCAGCAAATATAGTTACCTCGGTACTATTTTTTTTTCCATTTGGTATATGTTACTTTAAATTCATCGTTATCATTTATGATGTTATTTTGGCTTCTGATACTCGACTCTATTTGTTGTTCAGTTAGTTGTCCCTGATAACCAACAATTTTTATCTTTGGCTTTTGCAGTTTAGTTTCCTCAATATTATAATTTTTCAAGTTTTGTTCGGCTGCACTCCTTACCTTTTCCACATCCTCATTCCTGTTACATTTAATAATTATGCCACCATTACTTATTTGCCTATTGTTGTTTATACTGACTTTTAGTTCAGCCGGGTTTAGGTTTTTGATTATATCTTGTTCAGTTTTTTTAGAGTCTTGAGTATTTCTAGGTTTTATTAAGATACCACTAACGTTGTTCTGCGTGGGTTTGATAGTATTTTTCAAAACGGATGCATAATTTGGGTAGTTTTCTGTGGAGCACATGTTTGATTTGAGGTTATCAATTTTTTCTTTTAGTAAAATGTTCTTTTCATTCATTTCCAAATTTAGTTGTTTTAGTAGAACATTTTCCTTGGTTTTTACTTCTAATCCAGATACCAGGGTAGCCAGTAGATTGTAGCGGGCTCTCTCGCGGGTCGACGTGACATGGGTACGGTAACGGCGCGGCAATTGTCGAATTGATGCTATGCCGCAATTTGGTCTCACACGGGACACGGGACTGTAAATGTATATCATAAATACCCAACGGCTCCAAAAAGATGTCGTCGATTTAAAAATTATAAGACGAAGAAAGAAAAAATATTGGATTCATCCTTGAAAGAAACATAAACTGCAGAGTACATTAACTGCAGTAATTATAAAGGCACTCGTGCTTTTCGACCTCCAATATAAAATTTAGTTTAGTCGACATGATTATTTTGGACACTTCACGCGGCGCGGTTACAGATTTTTATAAATCTGTGGCGCGGTACTGGACGTTTGCCGCCAGAAAATGAAAATATGCCGGCCGATGCTGATACGCGGTATCCCGCATGCATACATCCCGACCCGTGTACGGTCGGCAATTTGAATACATCATGGAAGCGACATTGGCTCTGATTGGCTCTGCATACCGAAAACATACCGAACCGATGTCGAGGCGACCCGTGAGAGAGGGGCTACTTTCATCTGTTTCGAGGCAACGTAAAACGCAACCCCGCTTCACACGTAAATTGTTTAAAAGTTTTTACTCGTGATGAGCAGTTTTTGTGCCAAGATTTTTCACATTTAATATAACTTATCGCGCCTACAACAGAATTTTTGCAGTAATTACATTTTTTTTCAACTTTTTCCACTACTTTTTCGCACTTGTCTAACTCACGTCCACCGCTTGTAGCCGCCATTTTTTGCAATTAAATACATTACAAATACCGGGACCTACAATTAAGTACATATTATATAAAATTAAAATAGAAATACTTATTCATAGTTTATGCCACTTAATTTTCTATAATTATTTCAGTATTTTTATATTTTATATGCATTCAATACTTAGAAGGATCATCATATGATTTAAAATATTAACATTATAAATATTTATAAAATTGCACTTTGTAGTTAATTTTCTTTCCTGTAGAAAAATACTTTGTGTAGCTTCAGGTTCAGCAACAGTCTGTCCAAATACAGCAGCAAGTTCAGCATCCTCAAGTGCAAGTGCACCAACAGCAATATACCGTCATTCAGGATGGTTTAACCAACGGAACACAGCAGATATTTTATATGGAAGGTAACTCGACTGATCGTATTGCAATGGATCAAACAAGTCAGCAGCCCGAAGTGACACAGCAGCCGATTGTTTTAAATCACCAGTTATCACAAGGCACTTCTATCGTAACAAACAAGGTGCCCCCTGCCCAGATGCAACGACAAATTAGGGCCACCAACTTGAACAGACCTTTGCCGGTAAGATCATAGAGAAGTATTTATTTAAGGGCAGTAGTTGTCAGTAGAAAGTTAAAGCTGTGATAAAAAATCTCAAAAAATAGCTTTATTCAGGGCCTTAGCATAGCTAGGAATATACACTTATAACTTTTTTACTACATACATAATTATCATTTTTTTTCCAATATAAATCTAGCATTACCTAAGTTGAGGGGAGGTTTGCTTGCTCTGTTTAAAATTTCTAACTTTCAAATTACATTTATCACGTCACAATATTTTACGTTACTAATATGGTTTCGGACTTGTCACCTTAGTGACAAGTCTGAAACAACGAAAAAATACCATACCTTTTCCAAGTCCAAGATCCTGAGTTTGCTTCATTGTTTTAAGAATAAAAAATGTATTTGCAGTAAAGCGGGTTACAAATATAACACATGTTATATTTAGGGTTAGGACAGGGTACATATTAAATAAAGTTAACACCTGGAATCCCTTTTATTCATATAATACAGCGTTTTTTGATGAGTATTTCTCGAACAACTATGCCATTTTGTAGCAACAGCCGCAACCGAGACCACAGAATCGTCAGTTATCACGGCCTCTAGGTGCCAATCAACCGCTTAGGCAACCATCGCCTAATCAGCTTCAGCCTAATCCCAATCAGTCAATGAGGCTTTCAACGACCAATCAGGTCAGGCAGCCGCAGCCACAACAAAGACAGCCAGTGCCGAATCAAATCGCTAGACCCGTTAACCCAAACCAGCCGCAGTTCAGGCCGCAAACTCCACAACTGAGACCGCCAAATCCCAATCAGCAGTCACCAATGAGACCGCAGAATCCCGGCCAGCAGCCCCACATGAGGCTGACGAGTCCTAATCAGCAGGCACAGATTAGGCAGCCGGCCCAACAAAGGTCTATTGGGCAGCCGTTGCAGAAAAATCAAGGAGTTAACCCTCGGTTTCAAGCGATGGCGCAAATAGAGCAGCAACAACAGCAGAAAATTAATAACCAGCCTCAGAGCGATTTGGAGGATATGGAGATGGTAAGTCTTTTTTTATACGTTTTACATAGGTTTTGGCAGAAAAGCGAGTGCACATTGGATTGTCTGATAGTTCGGTTAATATGCCTTATTAAGTATTGTTTACATGACACGTATATACAGCATGTTTCGTTGTTTACCCTCTTTACAAATTATTTATATTCTAAAAATCTAAGTGGCACTCCCAACAGGAATAATGAATTTTAACTATCATTTTAAAATGTCAAAAAATATATATATTCAATTTCTTAGTGTTGGATCAGAACGGTTTCTTCCTACTTAAAATTCGTTTTTATCTAAGAATGCCTATTTCAAAGCGGTAATGGCACTTTTGGAATTCTTACACATTAATTTTATTTTATTAGTACTTAAAGTATTATTTTGAATATGAATTATCCGTATGTAATAACGTGGCTGTAAAACTACTGAAATCGTCAGAAAATCTATCAGTATGAAATCGAAAATGGCAACTAGCAATCCGTTTATCAGAAATTGTATTCCATGTCAAAATTAGTGACTTTCCCTGTCGAAAGAGTAGTACAAAAGGAACAATTTTTTATCATTACAGAAATCTTCTGATGGGCAGGAAGCTGTGTCTCTTCCCGATGGGTCTGTAGTGACTGTTGCTGCATATAAGAAAATGCTTGTTGATCAAAAGAGAGCAGCGTTGCAACTAAGGTGCGTATAATTTTATTTTTTAGGAATACTGGAAGTCCTGCAAAATTGCTAAAAGCTTAGCATCAGCTACTGTTACATGCTATAGTATAAGGTATATAGGATAATATGTACCTGTAGATATAGTTATATATAAATTAACAAAAATGATCAAAATATCACTTATTTTTTGACGTTTCAAAGAATACTGCCCCACTTTGTTTATTTACTTTTCAGGTTACTAAAAAGAATTTGAATATATATTTTAATTGCCACATTAGGCAGCAAGGTCATTCACTTTTGAACCTAATCTAGAAATTAGTTATAGGAAAATGGTATGTAAATATCTTTCCTAAGTAATGAATGAAGTTTGGGCTATCGTAGCGGGACTAGATTTTTTTCCAATTAGTTACTTGCTGTTAAATATGGCATCATTGTTTGATCTGGTGTTTCACACACAGTTTTCCATAATTTCCGTTGGTGAGTTCATCATTCTGGGGCGAGCTCTTGTCGAGTTTTCTGGAGTAACCAGAATCTGGTTAAAGTAAGAATAGCAGGGACAACTGGGAAACTAATTATAAAAATATCAAGATAATGTAGCGACCCATTTAACCAAATAATTTTACTATCTTTGTAGCATTTATTTTATAAAATTCTGCTTCCGTTACCACAAAAGCTTTTTGTTTTCAGAAACACTCCCAACCAACCCAACACCACTACAAATCCATCAGTTTTACCTACACCCACCACCCCAGCAAACCCTGCTCCTAAGAGACGGAACCCCACTCCACGCAGCAACCCTCGCCAACCATCCGTCCGCGCAAACGGTCCCCGAGCCCCTGCCAGGCCTCGCAACGCCGGCAACCAATTTGTGGCTCCACAACAGCAGCCGCCACCACCGAGGCCACAGCAGCAGAATGACCCAGCTCGGTATGCCATGATGAACCAGGCACTGCAGCAAGGGATGAACAAGCCCCAGGCGCAGCCACAACCTCTGCCTCCGCCTCCGCCTCAGCCCCAGCCTCAGCCTCAGGCCCAGCCTCAAACTCAGCCTCAGCAGCAATTCCATACGCAGATGATGCAGCAACAACAGATGCAGAGACCCCAGCAGACGAAGCAGTCTCAAGCGAATTACGTGATCCAGCCCCCGAAACCCAATCAGAAGCCGCAACAGCAGAGGCCTTTGCCGTCTTATATTCCCTCTACTCAGATCCAGAAAATAATAGGTGAGTTCTAAGTACTGAATTAGAAATAAATACGGTGGGATTTATCAGTTGCAGTAATTCTTGTTTAATTGAGGTATTTACGTTTATTGTTCTCAGGCTATCAAATCGTTTCGATAGTTGTCCGGAAAATGAAAATAATGCCAGAATTGTTATGTAAAAATTATAATGATTTTGCTATCTTCTTAATTCACTAATAATTAGACAATCAACATTAGTTTAGATGAGGTTGAACAAGATGGAATATTTGAACTACTTGTAGATAAACTAATGCATTCAAACTATCAACTCAATAAAAGCATTATTTTAATTAAAATAGCCCATTACCTAAATATGTGTATTTTGATATTTCATAATTAAAATATTTTATTGAGGTCTATATCTAAAGTTACATTCTATAACAAATTTGGATTTACTTAGTTTTGACGTGTTCTTAAACCTGATCTGTGCTTTCTCACTCATGTTCATTTGAAATTTGAAAATGCATTATTACTTTGTGTTTAAAATTTTTCATAGCATCCTATCTAAAACGTAAGTGTCCCCTTTAACTGATTCATCTGTATTAACAGCCAAAAATGCTGAACAAGCGTTCAGCTCTGAAATTCCATTGAGAGCACTGTAAAGATTGTTTTGAATCCTTTTAAGACAGAGATATTAAATTTGACATGAGAGTTTTTGAAAATTGAATATTTACATTGAAAAGTTTAAAAAATAGGTTATATGTTAAAAGTATTTAGAGAATTAAAAATATTTATTACCACATGGATATTCTTTGTCAAAATCAGGATGGATATGTACGGATATTGCCATTTAAACGGGTGTAAACTTTGATTTATGGTAGATGATGGACATCCTCGTCAAAACATTGTCTTTTTTTTTAATCCATTTTAGAATCGAGGAACTGGACTTCAATTCTGTGCAAAATTCAGGAGGTTCAGAAGAAAAAAATAGGTGAAAAGACTTTAAAATATTTTTTTTTGAAAACAACTTGATATATACTTATATACAGGGTGAGTCACCTAAGGCGCCTCAGTTCATTACTAAGTTGCTATAGAATATACTTTATTTATTTTATTTAAACTTATATTTTTTTAAATGGAACACCCTGTATTTTTCAATCATATTCGATTCACCTTTGTTTTACCGGCAAAATGATATATTATTTTTGAAATTTGGAAGCCAGATGAAAGAAGATAAAAAAGAAGAAATATTGAAGATGTCCCATGTGAAGTCAAGTGACGTCTTACTTATTTTTGAGATTTTATACACCCAGGAATAGGACTCCCGAATGTCGTTTCGATGTCAACCGATCGATATCGATATTATATCGAACAATTGGTACTCCCGAAAATGTCACTATCGAACTAGTTACGAAAAATCGACCGTTCGTATCGAAATAATGTCGACAAAGATATCCTGCCCGAAATGATTTACTCTTTCCTTCTAACACACGGCAGAATATGCTATTTCTGTTTAACCATCGAAATGTTTGGTTTTGTTTACGAGATATAACATAACAGCTACAGCTACAGCTACATCAGGGGTTCCACAAGGTTCCATCTTGGGACCTTTGCTCTTTAACATTTTTATTAATGATTTAGCTGAGAATTTTAATGTCGAGTCACTTTTATATGCCGATGATTTAAAATTGTTTACACGTATAAGCTATTCAGAGCTAGTCTCGCATGGAGCTATATACCATCCAGTTGGTCCACAGTGAGGGTGGTATACATACCTAAAATAGGTCGAATAGACCTATGCCCCAAATCGCTCAGACCCATTAGCCTGACATCATTTCTGTTGAAAAGTCTGGAAAAGGTACTGGACGGACACATTAGGACGAGTGTGTTAAGCATTCATTCTCTTAATACCCACCAGTATGCCTATCAAACCGGCAAGTCAACAGAACTAGCCCTCAACAACTTAGTCGCTAAAATCACCCAATCTCTGCAGAGTAGGCAAATTGCAGTGGCGGCCTTTCTTGACATTGAGGGAGCGTTTAACAATGCACTGCCTGACTCCCTATATACAGCTGTCACTGCTAGGGGAGTCGACCCAACCATAAGTGGCTGGATTCGGGCTATGTTAGAAAATAGAACTATAACGACGTCCCTTCAGGAAGAAACGGTCAGATTTAGGGCCGCAAGAGGGTGTCCACAAGGGGGGGTTCTTTCCCCCCTACTTTGGTCACTGCTTGTGGATGACCTGCTGGCCATACTTTCTGTGTGGGAGGTTGAGGTTCAAGCATATGCGGACGATCTAGTCATTTTAATCAGAGGAAACTCTGAAGAGGGAATTTCCCTCACCCTCCAAGAGGTACTAGAGACAGTACTGAGTTGGTGTAAGAGGGAGCAGATGTCTGTAAACCCTCACAAAACGGTAATTGTACCGTTTACCAAGAAAAGGAAGCTGGACAACTTAAGACCTCCCTCCTTACTAGGTGAAATAATTCCATTTGCGGAGGAAGCAAAGTATCTGGGTGTAGTACTGGATAAGTCGCTTAATTGGAACTCCCATCTGGAAAAAATGATCCACAAGGCACGACTGTCCTTATGGACCTGTCGAAGAATTTGTGGGAAATCTTGGGGCACTGGACCCAAACAAATATATTGGCTATATGTGACGGTCATACGACCCATGATCGCATACGGCTCCATAGTTTGGTGGTCCAAAGGACTACAACAAAGGACCAAAATCAAACTCTCTGGTTTACAGAGACAAGCCTGCCTGGCCATAACTGGAGCAATTAGCTGCACACCGTCAGCAGCTCTGGAAATCCTACTGGACCTACCTCCTCTTCATATATATTTGGAGAGAGAGGCCAGATGGGCAACATACAGACTAAAGCAGGCAGCTTTTAACATGCCGCAGTCTGACACCATGGAGCGCAATAGGCTGCTGGATGACATGGAAAGTCACAGTATCCTGGAGATGATTTCAGATGTCATGCCTGCAAAGACCAACCTTGAACTGCCCTTTCACATTCTCTTCCCAGGAAGAGATGAATGGGATCGGAATAAGGCTGACCTATTAAGGGCAGATAGTTGTTGGTTTACAGACGGATCCAAAACACCCATGGGAGTTGGAGCCGGAGTATATAGTTGCAACCCAACGGTGAAAATATCTTCATCCCTTGGCAGTTATGCAACTATATTTCAGGCAGAAATTTATGCCATCGAATTGTGTGTACAGAGGCTGGAACAAAGGCAACTTACACGCAAATCGATAAAAATCTTCTCAGACAGCCAAGCTGCTCTTAAAGCTCTTGGTTCCTACCGTTGCAACTCAAAAACGGTATGGAGCTGCCAGCAGGCACTTGCTCAATTGAGCAGAAAAAATAGAATAACTCTGGTCTGGGTCCCAGGCCATTCTGGCCATGAGGGGAATGAGGCAGCCGACTCTCTAGCTAGGGAGGGTGCTGCTTCTGAATTTGTCGGACCAGAACGCATATCCTCGAGCACTGCCAAAGCAACGCTCTTGACCCGGGCTGAGGAGCAAATCCTCCAGTACTGGCAGGAACTACCACGATTAGTTCATTCGAAGGCGTTTATAATAAACCCTTCAAAAACAAGAACTAAAAAACTTCTAGAGTTAAGCAGGTTTCACCTACGAACTCTAATTGGCCTATATACGGGCCACTGCCGTTTAAAATATCATCTGTGCAAATTCGGCCTAGCAGAAGATGCTGAGTGCCGCCTATGCTTAGAAGATAATGAAACGGCAGAACACATATTGTGCACCTGCCCTGCTGGGGAAAGGATCAGATACTCATTATTTGGCAAAGGACAACTTCTGTCAGAGGATCTGAACAAACTCTCACCCAATAAGGTGATCAGCTACATTAAGAAGCTGGACCTGTTGGGTGAAATATAAGTAGGTGTGAGCCACAATAGACCACATGGTCGCGGTGGAGGGTCTGGTTTTCGGCCCACTCACTTTTGAACCTAACCTAACCTACACGTATAAACTATAGAGGATTGTAAGACTCTACAAGAAAATTTAAACCATTTAGTAGAATGGTGTGCCATTCAATAAGTTAAACTTAATTGTGTCTAAGTGTAAAGTCACTACGTTTACAAAGAAGTTACATCTGCTTAGTTATGATTACTTCATTAATATCTATGAACTGGAAAGATCTTTTAACAGTTCGGATTTAGGAGTGACATTTGATAGCAAACTTTTATTTGACATCCACATTAATAACATTGCTTCCGCCGCAATGCGTTCACTGGGTCTTATAATACGATCGTGCAAGGATTTTGATAATATAGATTGTCTAAGGTTACTGTACTTCACGTTTGTTAGATCACAGTTAGAATATGCAAGTCTTATTTGGGCACCTTATTACCAGATTCACAAAACCAAACTTGAAAATGTTCAAAGGAAATTCCTTAAATATTTATATTTTAAACAATATGGTATCTATCCTGAACAGAGATTTAGTCACATTGTTCTCTTGTCCCAATTTAGTATGTATACTCTTGAATTTAGAAGAATAGTTGCTGGATTGGTATTTCTCTACAAACTACTACATAACAAAATTGATTGTTTGCATCTTCTTTCCAAAATCACATTTCGAGTTCCGTCATTTAATGCTAGGAATACAAATTTTTTCTATCTGCTCCTCAAGCAAAAACAAATGTTATGTTAAGGTCTTCTTTTTACTCTGTATGCAACAATTTTAATTTAATTAAAAATTTCTTAGATATATTTTATGTGTCACAAAATAGTCTTGTAAGTGCCATTTATCGTAATGAGCTTTTTTTTTGTTAGTTAATAATACTAATTTATATTTTAGTATTTTTTAGTTTACATTCTTGTTCTTTTAATTTTTTGTCTTTTCATTTTTTTTGTGTCTGTAATTATGAAAATTCAGCCCTCTTACTGGACTTACGTCTGTTGGGCCTTGTTCTCCAAAAATAAAAAAATAAAATAAAAAAAAAATAACCTCTAGATTCAGTGTCAAAACTGTCACTGGGAATATAAATAATCGAGTGTTTAATCTATAAGTGTCAATTAAATATACCTAGGTACCTCGTGTTTATTAATCTTTAAAAGTGATTCTAATAGAAGATTCGGCAGTCATCATGGTCTTATATATTCAAAATAATTCAACAAACCTTATATTTAGTAAAGTTAATAGATCATTTGTGTTTTGTAATTGTCATCTATGAACGTTTTCTCTTCTAATTGTTGCATGTTAAATTTACAGGCAACATTGTATAAATTTTAACTTTAAAACTTCACACCCAATAATTCAGTATATAGGTACCATACTTCTGGTGATTTTTAAGTCACTTCTTCACTTAATAAAGCTACTTCTTTCTGTAAATACTAACAAAAACATCTACATGCATAAATTTTTTTATAATATTTTGTGTACATTTATGATTAAGAAAGAGAAAGAATATAACAATAGAGCAAGAAAAAGGATGAAATTAGCTATCTTTCATTGGCAACACTGTCATTTTGATGAAGTTGCCCGAGCGTAATGTCGATGACTTTCAACTCGATGCCGAGTTCCAAAGTATATTTCGATTAGTATCTATCGACATCGATATCGAAATAATTTCGATGTCGATATTCAGATATCGACATTTCGAGAGTCCCGCTGCAGACTGCTCCATTTTTTGTTGATTTGTTTAATATTAACATATTAATTTGTATAACGCAATTATCCGTTTCAGATATAGAAATAGAAAATCTTTATTTTGTGTTTTAGAGAGCACACCGGTCGGAGAGGAATTCTCCGACTCCATCAGAATGCTAGTTCTTTTAGAGAACGGTGAACAGAGACTTATTACATTCACTTTGCCTAAGGAAGCATGCACCATCCAAGAGATTCTGGAACAAGTAAATGTCCCGTTTCGAAATGATACCAATATACAAGTCACAGAAGCCAACACTAATGGCATTAATTATATTGTCACCGTTGGCAATGTGCCGTGTTTTGGATACGAGGCAAGTAAAAAATATTTTGAATTACATTTTTCTTATTCTCTGCAGTTTCACTAAAATTTTCAGATCAATTAAGTTATATGTGAATTTATATTTTATTATTGTATATCGCTTGAAGTGTGAAGAATATTATATTTTGAATATGTATCCTGATTTTTAGGAGGAAGACACCCCCATGCAAGAAGAATCGCCCCCTCCAGTTTCTCAACCACCACCTCCTCAGACCACCCAAGCGGCACCTCCATCACAACCCCAACCCGAGCCCCAGCCGTTACCTTCTGCCCCGGCACCCGCTCCCCAATTACCACTGGAACCCCCAAAGCCTCCCACTCCGGAACCACCAAAGGAGATACCTAAATATGTTCCCGGGATGCTCGCCTTGTGTGCCGTCTGCGGGTATTTATCCGAAGACTTTGCTAAGTGCATAAGGTGCGGCAGGAAACTGCCAGACAATGTGAAAGCTATTCCGGCTACGATACGTGCTAATAACGGGCAGAAAAAGGACTTGCAGGGGATGCCACATCCACATCACTCGAAGACCACTATTCCGAGTACGTACAGTGTGATTCACTTTCGAGTGTGTAACATGGGTATCTCGCTTATTATAAAAGATAGACTGTAGGTCTAAATTTGGCAAAGTTGCAGAATTTTGTGCTCAATAAGTTAGCGCAAAGAAATCCCCCATATCTGCTTTTGTTTTTGAGTAAGAGGCAAAAAAAAATTTTTTCCGGTTTTTGTTTTCTGGCCATAACTTCTGTATTTTTGAAAATATTGGCTTATCGTTTTCACATTATTAGGACACTTTCTTGAGACAAATACGATGCCGTTAACCGTTTTTTAAAAAAGTGTCACTTCTATTGTAAATCATTGTCAACTTTATTTTTTCTTATGGACGCCATATTAGTTTTTCTCATATTTGAATAAACCGATTTTTTCTGAACACAACAATATAATATATGTTAATATTTGCCTAAAAAATAAGGGCAAGGAAAATAGGTATTTTTTGAAAATGTCTAGTTAGCCATGGCCATGACGAGTCAGTTCTTGACAAACCACAAATATCACTTATAATTTTTATAAACTGCATCTGTGGAGTACTTTTTACATTGACTAACGATGTATTCAACCGAAGAGAAACAAGATATATTATAGATATTTATTACAGATGTAACAAAAATTTAAACAGAACAATTGAAGAATATTTAAACACATATCCTGAAAGGCGACAAACATGCAAGACATATATTACTAAACTGCACTGTAATTTAAGAAATTATGGCAGTCTTTCTAAACCAAGAAATAGGTATGGATCTGCCATAATGTCTTAAATTACACTGCAGTTTAGTAATATATGTCTTGCATGGTTGTCGTCTTTCAGGATATGTGTTTAAATATTCTTCAATTGTTCTGTTTAAATTTTTGTTACATCTGTAATAAATATCTATAACTTGTTTCTCTTCGGTTTGTATACATCGTTAGTCAATGTAAAAAGTACTCCGCAGATGCAGTTTATAACAATTATCAGTGACATTTGTGGTTTGTCAAGAACTGACTGTCATGGCCATGGCTAACTAGACACTTTCAAAAAAATACCTATTTTCCTTCATAATGCCCTTATTTTTTAGGCAAATATTAACATATATTATATTGTTGTATTCAGAAAAAATCGGTTTATTCAAATATGAGAAAAACTAATATGGTGCCCATAAGAAAAAATAAAGTTGACGATGATTTACAATAGAAGTGGCATTTTTTTAAAAAACGGTTTACGGCATCGTATTTGTCTCAAGAAAGTGTCCTAATAATGTGAAAACGATAAGCCAATATTTTAAAAAATATAGAAGTTATGGCCAGAAAACGAAAACCGGAAAAAATCTTTTTTTGCCTCTTACTCAAAAACAAAAGCAGATATGGGGGTTTTGTTTATGCCAACTTATTGACCACAAAATTCCGCAACTTTGCCGAATTTAAACATACAGTCTATCTTTTATAATAAGCGAGATACCCATGTTACACACTCGAAAGTGAATCACCCTGTACTTCATTTTTTGTTTATTTTATTTTTTCATGTGTTGTTTCATCACCTATAATTCATGTTTCCATTGTTTTCTCCTAGTAAATCTTAAGCCTCACAGTCCTACCAAGAAAAAAAGTAGCAGAAACTCCAAAGTCATGGAACATGAGAGCGTCGTTATCAGTTCTGATGAGGAAGAGGAAGACAAACCGTCAAAAGTGGTAAATAAACAAGGCTCGAAAACTTGATTTGGTTAAATTATGAATATTGTATTTTTACAGAGCGAAAACATTCTTCAAAAGCTCGGTGCCTCGATAACCATTAGTCCAGTGACTAAAGAGCCGTCAAGTAATGATATCCAAAAGCACAGTATAATTAAGCCAAAAGGTAAGAATGTTTACTTGTATCTCTTGTTAAAGATAATGGCATTGGGTGAACGAAGTATTAGGGGAAGTTCCTCAAGGAACGGTACCAGGGCTCTTCATTTAATGAACAAAGATTAATGTTTAAGTTTTGTTTAGTAATGTAGTATTGAATTCACAATATACTTTTGTTAAATGTATGATATCCGATATGTGTTTGATATCCGACCAAATATTATATAGACAAATAATAGCAACACAGTTTTGTGACCAACAATATTTAAAACAATGGCTTTTTGTTTACATTGGTGCCCAAGCATTTGGTCCAATCAAAAAATGCCATTTTAATTTACCGCCTAAATTGTTAGGGATTTTGTGACTGTCACCAATGGGCGTGGTTTACCATATATATAATACTACTATATCGCGGGTAGAGGCCCAAAAATTCCGAAAACAACACGGCGCCGACATACAATCTCTATCCTTATCGAGAGTACCTTAGTCAAATATGCGCATGCGCACGAATTTCGCGACATCCAATAAGCATGCAGCATAAATACTGCATCTCTGTCTACCGACTTCTTTTAAAAAAAGTTGAAAGTTGGGAAGTCTGTCAGCCTATAAACAGTGTGTCAGCTTCCGTAACCATGGAGATTGCGCATGCGCAAATCGAACAAAGGGTCTCTGGAACAGTATAGCACTATATCTTTTGTCCTTTAATGTTTTCGGAGAAACCGCTTATGGGCTAACATAGGAAACACGCGATATAGTAGTATTATATATATGTGGTTTACACAGATAAGTAGCCATGCATAAACGTAGAATTGGCGATGGCGAGAGGGATCGTCAATGATTTTACAATTGTTTTTTAATAGTAAATATTGAATACTATTATAAATAGTGTAGTAAATATTATACACATATGTGTATAAATTGTTGTTCTTGAATATGTAAATCTTAAACTTTGTATTTACTAAAATAAAATATTCTAATTTGTACTTTTATTTTTAAAATTATTTTCACCCCTTAAAACATAGCCGCCCATGCCGTTGGGCACTGTGACAGGTAATTTCATGAAATTTTTTGTTATTCTTGGTCACATTATTTTATATACTGACAAATAGGCAATTACTTATCTATACATATTTGATCGGAGTGTTTGAATATTACCACTAATAATGGCTTATTTTCATCTGTCTAATTAATCACAGATTAAAAGTCATTCGGTTTTTTAATTCTTAAATCGTATTAGGTAAATCTATATTTTTTGTTTTGAAAGTTGTGTTTAATTGTGAACAGGAATGTTTCTCGAAGTTCATACGAATTTTTTTTTATTTCTCAAATACGAAATATAACAACTCTGAGTAGGTATGGTCATTTTTTATTTTTATATAAAAACAAAATTTCTGGACTTTCAACAGGGCTTCAAGTTTACAATATTTTTAAAATCTGGGTTGATTTTAAATATTTATCTAAACTTTATATCTCACAAAGTTTTTATATATTTTTAAATTTTTTTACAAATTCTATTGTATTTCTATTTGTGGTTTAGTTACTACGTATCTAGGTTATTTAATTATTTTTAAATGACTGAATCTTAAATTTCAATCGAATAAATATTTTTTTTCAGTTGCGTTAGGGCTAAATGAAGACGACATTAAATTTGTAAGCACAACCGTTCAGTGTAGGACAATTAGAATAGGATCCTACCGTTTTGTGCCACCAGAAAAGGTATTTCCACTGATAATTGTGAGATTTATAATTTAAATATACTATTTACGACTCGTTTCAGGTGATTGTGGACTCTAATCAGGTCGTAATGAAAGTGCCCCACCCAAGTCGGGAAGACGATGTAAAAACGATAAGAGTCGACAAATCGGAAATTGTTAAAGTTCTGGCCAGTTTCAACAAGTCATTGCCAGTATTTTTTTATTATCTTAACCCCGCCTTAGCAAAAATTATTCGTGAGGAGTTGGACATGATTCCTGACGGGGATTATTACTATGATCCTTTATCGTCGAAAGAGGAGGCTTATCGTAGAGTGACCCTCTTACCGGATGACATTAATGACGACGATAAGACAAATTTCCAGCTTATATACGGGTGTACACCTGGGATTTTAGATGAGTTAAATGTCAAAGAGGCGAATGATATCCTTATCAAGACTTGTCCCAAGGAACTCACAAAAGCAGCACTGGGTCTAGGGTAAGGGCAAGGGCAAGGCTTTGTGACATTTTTTATTTAGAGAGATTATTTAAATAAAAAAATGGCTTATTTTTCTTCCTTACTAAAACGTTTTGTGGCTAGGATAAACATATTATTAGAGCACTTGGCTTTCAGATCTGTTGTCATTATTACTTACTTTATTATTTGTGAGCTGTTCTTTTACATCGTTCTAAGAGAACAATTCACGATTAATAAGTAATAAAGTAAGTACAGTGGATACATGCATATTTTCTTTTTCTTTACATTATCAAAACAGTTTTCCCTTTCATGGTTACATTATCAGAATTTAATCGAATGCCTACATGTATGACATCCGGTCCTCACGGTATGTAGGTAAATATTTTTTATTTACTATTTTCTAGAAAAACCTGTTTACATAAATTGGTAAAACACATTTTGTTCTAATTGAGTGGCCTTAATAATGATTTGTAATATTAAAATGTCAATTCAATATTTAAATGTAGATGTGATCAGATTCTAAAAGAAATAGTTGAATAAGAATAAAATCCTTGTTCAGGTGTTATTTTTACTAATGAAATATTGCATTCATTTTTATTGAATCAACTTAATCTTATCAAATATTTGTTTTATAAATAGACATAATTATTTATGTAGTGGCAACAATTTGAGAAACAGAATTAGGTTAGGTGAGGTGCTTCCAGACACTTAAGTAAAACAGTTATTCTAGTCTATTTCCAATGTTTACCCATGTAGAAGATTATTTATTATACAATTCTCAGACTATGTATGTTCCATTTTATATCAGTTAAAGATTTTTCCATGTACAGTTGGCCATTTTTATTCCAGGAGCTTCACTGAAATAAAACAACTATTGACCTATCCTACTGAGGGTAGAGGCAGGATATCCATAAACACTGAGGACTATGTTTGCCTGGCACAGGATCAATTCTTGAATGACGTTATCATCGACTTTTATTTAAAATATTTAGTGGAAACCCTGCCACAGGAGCAAAAACAAAAAGTTCATATATTCTCCACCTTCTTCTATAAAAGGTTAACTACAAAGCCAACTAAAGCTTCTAGGTAAGTAACTTTTAGTAATACTAAACAAATTATCTATAA
Organism: Pogonocherus hispidulus; assembly: GCA_963924545.1. NCBI lineage: Eukaryota > Metazoa > Arthropoda > Insecta > Coleoptera > Cerambycidae > Pogonocherus > Pogonocherus hispidulus. The sequence goes on from OZ004694.1 coordinate 79,892,486, forward strand.
AGATGTTTTTTAATGATTTAATTCACCAAAATTTAGTATTTAGAAGGCGAATAATGTTGCCAATATATCTGCGTGACATCATTTTTATTAGTAAGGCCATTAGCAGTGTAGATAACTGTTTTCTTTTAAATAATCAAGTTTGTAGCAGGTGAAATCAGTGTTCCCAACTTTATGTAGGTGGTGCAAATGTTGCCAATATATTTTGTCCCAATGTTGCCAATGTATTTTGCTCAATATTGCCAATGTATGTTGGTTTCAGTGTCACCAACTTGTTGATTTTAATATGAACCTATGTTGGTCTCAATTAGCGTGTTCGTTTCATGTGCTCTTTGCCATTGGGCTCAATGCTCAAATGATCACAAACTGTTTATGAAGGGAACGATTATAAACACGTGCAAAAAGCCCATTGAAAGGAACACAGTCAATGTTGCCAATTTATGTTGGGCTCAGTGTTACCAACTTATGTTGGACTCAGTGTTACCAATATCATGTTGGAATGCTTTAGTGTTGCCAACTTATGTTTTTAGGGTTACTAAATTTGTTATCAGTGTTGCCAATAAATTTTGATTATAATTATTTATGCTAATAAAAGGATGAATGCTATTGGGATAATATAAATACATTTTTTTTAAAGAGTTATTTATGATTGTTACAATTTTTGAAGTAATCAAATTTCTTGTTTTTAGGAAGTGCCAACCCGCCGAACTGGATCCAACTTTATCACCAGCACAGAAAAGACATGCGAGAGTGAAGACTTGGACAAAACATGTAAATTTATTTGAAAAAGACTTCGTAGTCGTTCCTATTAATGAAAATGCTCATTGGTTCCTTGCTATTATTTGTTTTCCTGGCATGGATGGATGTCAAACCTGGGACGGTAAACCGTACAAATTGGAAGTACGATCTAGGAAGAAAAGTAAGCAAAATCTTAGAAAGTACAGTATCTAATTGCGTGTTAAAGTTATTAAAAATATGGATTTATATAAAGGTTGTAATATGTTAAACTATTTAAGATTTATTAATATAATAGTGATTATTCTTTTAATTTTTTTATTAGAAAAAGCTAACGACCCACCGAATGTAGTAGGAGTTTCTATAACTCCTGTGAAACAAGAGAAGATTGAAAAACCTATAATATGTGAGGATCCAGAACTTAGTGATAAAGATGAGGCTGAAGGAGATGACAGCGAATTGGATTCTGATGATTCTGACGAGTTACCTCTGTCACAATCTTCAGTCACATCGACTACTGGAGGTACCGCAACAGTTCCAGTGGCTCCTACCCCTCCGAGTCCTCCTGTCAAACAGCCAAAGGAACCGCGACCACCTATCAAACAGTGAGTAAAAAAAGTTGTTTATTTAATAGTTTTTTATGTTAATATTTGAATTATCCATATTTTATGGTATAAAATCAAATGTTGCAACTATTCTGTGAATAAATATGGGTTAACAGGTTTTCCATGTGCTTCATCTCAGCAATACGTGGTTAATTCCCTGCTTTCACGCTGATACTTGCAGGTGCTTTTCAGCAACATCAGTCAGGGTATCCTACTTCAGCATGATAAAATTCAGACATTTATTTTTCAAAAATATCTACAATATATAATATAGTCATATTTTATACAACTTGATCCGTCGTACAGTTCACAGTTTTGCCAATTAGTGAGTTGGATCATCTTTGTAATCTTAATTAAATTATTGCTATACATAATTTCTAATTCCATTTCCTATAGGTTAGATCAGAGATTTAGGATGAAAACCTTCACTGCAACCGTGCGGTCTATCTTTTTACTTCCTATAGTTTTATTTGAATTCTGAAATGTTTTTAGTGTATAATATTGATATAGATATCTTCTAATTTTTCCTCCAGTGTACAAAATAGATTTGTAGTGTTGCCAATGGTAGATATATAAATACTAGTTCTTTCTAACTACTACACTTGGACCTATTAAATCTGTTTATTGAAATAATTAATATGATCAGTATGATAAATGTTAACGTGAAGCCTGAAGCATATTTCAAATATATCTGTTGTTTAGATATTTTTCTATTTCATGTTATTTTTGTATTCAAAAGACAAAAATCTTAAAGTTAATAAAGTCAACGTCGCTCGTACAAGTATGACGAAGTTCTTTTGTTTTATTTTTGAGTTATTTATATTTATTGTATAGTCCTCCTAATTTTACAATTTTACAATTTAAGTTAGACAATAAAAATAACCCAAAATACCTCTGGCTATATGAAAAAAATTTAAACCATGTAGACAGTAAGTTGAAGTAACTATTTCAGTCTTCTTTGTTCCTATGACGACTTGCCACAAGGTACAATTACAGAAAAGAACATACAATCATTACATTGCTTATAAGTCTACTCGCAGATTTTTGCTTTAGAATGGGGACAATCTTTTTTTACCCAAGGTTTATTGGATGTGACCATTTGATAAGAAAAACAGGCTTCATCCGCTTGAAATTATTTTTTTTAACGTAAATTTTTCAAAATCAGTGTTGCCAATTGTAGAAATTTTTCAAAATCAGTGTTGCCAATTGTAGTACTCACTAAATTATAGTGCTAATCACTGTCGCCAACTGTAGAAGTTTTGGTTTATAGTGTGTAATTTTTTTCATTATATTGATGATTTACACATGTGCTAATGTAAAATTGTTGAAGATATTAAATATTTATTATGAGATTAATTAATATTTATTTTTTATTATAATTTTTTAAGATCAGTGTTGCCAAATATAGTAGTTATTAAATTATAGTGTTTCTCACTGTTGCCAACCATAATTGTCACCAATTTATAGTGCACATCATTGTTGCCAACAGGAAAGTTGAAATAATATAAAGGTTTCCAATATAAGCATTTAAAAAGTTCCCCAATTGTACAAACTAGAGGAAGTTTTAAAACATTTACTGTGTTCCTTTCACACATGAAAATAGCGGCTCATATGTGTGAAAGGAACACATCTATTAATATATTACAAAATTAATAAAACACATGGAAGGAGGGGCAAAGGAAAGGGAACATTTTTAAAAGAGATTATTTACTATACTATACAGTTTATTCTTCTGGTTACCTACTATTTCAGAAAAAACTTTTTATTTTTCATAATCTTTTTTAAAAAGGTTGTAAGCAGCCACAGGACACTTTTATTTTCACAGTGTTTTTGATACAAGGAAATAGTATTTTTGTATTGTGTTGATACGCTACCGATAACTTTTCTGTTTTTTTCCCCAAATATATATATGTTATCTTTTTAGGCCATGCATATTGATATTTGATTCACTAGCAGGAGCTAGTAGAAGCCGAGTAGTAGCAACATTAAGAGATTATTTGACGTGTGAACATAAAGTTAAACTTGGTAAAGAAAAAATTTATAACAAGGATGTTATAAAAGGTGCAAGTCCCAAGGTGCCTCAACAGAATAACTTTACCGATTGTGGTCTATATCTGCTCCAATATGTAGAACAATTTTTCAAAGTAAGTACGATAAAAATTTGTCGTTTTCAGGTAAAGGAACGTCTATTTTTTAGGATCCAATTAGGGACTATCATATTCCAATTTCGCAAATAAAAAATTGGTTCGATGAAATAATTGTCACAAAGAAACGGGAAGATCTGGCAAACCTTATTAAAGATCTTATGACAGAAAATGGGAAGGATGTGAGGATGTTGCCAGATATTGCTTTTCCAACATTAAATGGTAAATTTTTCTATATTTTCATTTTGAGCTTGGTTTTTTTAAATAATATATTATAGGAAAAATAGTAGAACGAGAACCTGAGGAGGAGGAGGAAGAGGAGGAAGAGGAAGAAGATTTTCCACACGAGGACCATGCGCAAGACTTAAAGGAAGAGTCCAGTGCGGCAGCCGAGACATCAGAATCAGCCATGGAGACTTCTGCTACAGATGACAGCAAAGAGGAGTCCTCTCATTCTCCAATTAAGCCTTCACATGACGGTGTTTCCAGTGATTTCGTGTCACAGACTCTTTTAAATCCCAAGCCGGACATTAGTGAATTCCCAAGGCAAACCAATAGGGATACTCTGTCGTATCTTAAAGCTAAGCGTATTATTAGGCATAAAAATACTGACGGACCTGAAGTAAAAAAACAAAAAAGTGATCATATGCAGTGATTTTTATATAATCTAGTGATTAATCCTGTAATTTAAATGAGTATGGTACATTTTGTTACTTTATAGATTGTTATAGTTATTTGGGTTTTAAAATTGTATCAAATGATTCATTTTTAAACGTTTTTACTGTGCTGTATGATTTTTGATTCAGATAATCCTTGAATAAACCACTTAGAATTCGTTTAATAATTATTTCCTTTATTAATTTAAAAACATATGTACTTATTTTTCTTCCGGAATTATCTTAAAAAGTTATTTGGAATGTTTTAAGTCATAGTTTTGAACGAAGCTAATGATTTACTAGTTGCATATGCCATCATAGGAAGCCAAAGAAAAGTCAATTACCTTTACTGAAAGATAAATTAGTTTATTATTCCCTTAATTTGTAAATGTTCACCTAACTCTGCGAAATAGTTCGTTACATACGTATCTCACATAAGAATGAACTGCATGGGGATCTCGGAAACCATGATGCAAATTCGCTTAAATAGGGAAAAAGTTACGTAATTATAAGGATATTAAAATAGCACAATCTTAAAAATTGTTTTTATTTTTTTGTGGTCTTATTTTTCTAGATATAGAAAAATTAAGAGCATTTCTTCATTGCAACTTTAAGTGGGCTATAATGCAGTATTATTAATTTTTATCTCCAACGTTTCGTCTTTGTGGAACCATCATAAACTTGTTTTTTCCATTTCCATCCCAAATTCACCTATGTGTCGCACGTTGGATTGCGGTAGATTATCCAAAGTAAATTTAAATAACGTTCAGAAGTTAAAAAGGTAATGTAAAAGAAAGGCCCTATACCAAATATTCAGGCCAGATATTAAAACCAAAACGGTGTTGATGCTTGAATATCTTATAGGCATGTGGATTTTCGTGGGACCAACAGTAATTATTTCTTCGATTAAAAATGCCATCATTGGTTACCATGCTTTCATCGGATCAAATTATGTAGAATGGAAAAAGTTGTTCAGCTTGACATCGTCTGGTATACCATTCACAAAATGTTCTTCGTTCCTCACCCCAGGCATTAGTCCCTGACAAAATTTTGCTATTCCAGTAGTTTGTTCGATGATTTTAGTTGATGTTCCAGGATTTAAAGTTACAGATAGTAATACATTATTTATGTGATCTTGATTATAGTAGGGTTTTTCTCCTTTGTGGACACGTTTCTTAAATGATCCAGGTTGTTTAAGATTTGATTCAAGTCTTCTGAATATAGACAACCCCGTATATACGTGGTATGTATAAGTATCTAGTAGGTTTTACAGATGCTTAAAATGTCTACTGGTCGTATACTCACTTTTATGAGAAGGCTAAAAAATCGTCCTATTGAAAGGATTAAGATGAGGCCATATTACAGTAACAAATTATTTTAATATTCCTAACTGGGTTATTTAATTAAATAAAAAACATACCCTCAGTAAATAATAAAATCAACTAGATCAACTTTATGCATTTAGAATCGACTGACAAACATAAATTTATATACTTTATTAAAGTTTAGAATACTCTGTCCAAAGGGTCCTATTCTCTGTTGTTTATCTATGTTTATAAATAAAATACTGAAAAAAGTTGTTTGACACAATTGACCATCATCTATCAATCATCGTCAAATGTCAAATATGTCAATGTCAAGTCAACGTCAACGGCCAGACGCAATACGCAACGCATACGCTACTTACTTGTCATGTTTTGGGTGCGTGCTTGTTGCTTGACTCATTGCTCATTGCTCATGCCTCGCCTCATGCTTGACTGCTTGACTGACTGTCTGACTCTGACTGTGCTATGTTCTAAAGCAAGGGTTCTAAAAGTTATCCACTTTGCCATTTAGAATTAATGGATGATAATAATGAATCTAACTGACAATATAATTATCATACTACAGGTGCACTGACACTGGCTGACATTTTGGTGGATATTTGATTCTATTCTAAATATTTTATTTAGAATAGAATAATAATTGTATTTTTTGAGGTTTATTAATATTTAATATTTAATATGTATATATACATACGTTGCAACAGTGTATTATATCTAGTAAAATTATTTAATCTGCTTATGTTAACCATGATACGGTGTGGCCAATATAGCAGTAATATATTTTCCAAGACTTCTAGTGTTCCCAATAGTTAAATTAGAAAATTATTAATTAAAACTCATTGTTGCCAACATGATGGTACCTTATAACAGTGTCTTAAATCATATATCAATAAAAAGTATAGGACTACAGTAGGCCTAATGAACAATGAACATTTATATTATGAAGCATGAGTATGAAGTATAGTCTATCACTCGGATTCATGAAAGGGGCGTAAGACGTTAGTCGGACTAACCAACTTTGCGCCGCCAACTACACCTTTTATTTTAACCCGCACAACGGCGCAAAATTTTCGCGTAACCTTCGCTATAGTCGGACTAACGTTAGGCCTCGTTGATGAATCCGTACGTTAGTCTTTACCAAAGGAGACCATTAGACATTTTCAGTTAGTTATGGCTTTGTTTGTATTAGAAATAGAGGAGTATATAAAGAAAGGTTATAGGTAATTTATTAAGTATAAAAGTAAAAAGAAATATCTTGACAAATAACGAGCAGTTTTTTTCGGTCAGTGCTGCCAATCAAAACAACTAAAAAACGGTTTTTAGCGAAATTCAAAATTCTATATATGGATTAGAAAATTTATTATTGCATATTTTCTTATTCCAAATAACAATTATCGTCAAACAGATGTTTCAGTAATTGCTTGGAATTGCAGAAAGGTCCAATCATTTATCAATCAATTAATATATGGTAGGTATACTCAATATATTATTGTTCACATAGCTAAAATAATGGGCTAGATCAAGGATTGTTAACTGTTTACAGGATTGCTCGATCGCTCAATTTTGTCAGCCGCCTTTGTGACGTCATCAAAGATATATGTAATCGAATTGTCAAAATATACCTATTTTGTGTTTGTTATATTTCACATTTGCAAGAGAATTTTCGTATTTGAATGATTATTAATATTATTATTTATTAAAGTTTGTAATGACAACATAAAGTGTACCTATTTCTACAAGTTCGAGATCTTTGGATCTTTGATGACGTCACAATTATGGATTACATTGTAGTATAGGGATCGCGCAATCCTGTAAACAGTTAACAATCCTTGGGCTAGACACCGAAACTTCAGTATAAACGTAGAAAAAGCCCAAAGCCAACTGAGAAATCTTGCATAACGATAACGCAAGCATAGATAAAATATATATATATACTGAAAAACGCAAATTTAATACAGACAGTACATTGGTACCAATATTTTATCTATGATTGGTATTGGTACATTGAGTACAGTTGCCAGGCCAGTGGCATGGCGTGGCAGTGGCACAAATAAAAACTAAAAAGTTGCCATTTTAAAAATTTCTAGTTACATTTTTTTTTACTCCTTATATTTGGTGGTTTCTAAATATCTGTCAAGAAACGAACCCAAATTTTATCATCTGTCCTCATGTTTATTGCTATTTAATATAATATAGAGTTTACTGTGCCCCGAAAAGTGCCGATATATTGATAAGTATCAAAATAAGATATTATTAGTGGTATTTATCTAATTAATGTTTATTTAATTTTTTTTTTCAACGGAAAAAAGTGTTCTAAATTCCATTGTAAAAATAAATCATCCCAAGTCTTTACGGTTTTGCGTAGACAATAATTTATTGTGTTAGTGAACATTGAGAATTTCGAGAAAATAATGGCAGATTCGGCAAGTGAGTCGGATTCCAGCAGCATTGATGGAGGTCCTATAATGATGCCTCCTAGCCCCATTACAAGGGAGCAACTCCAAAAACGAATTGAGAGCCTCCAACAACAAAATCGCGTTCTTAAAGTGGAATTGGAGACTTACAAATTACGAGTGAAGGCTTTGCAAGAGGAGAATAGGGACCTCCGTAAGGCATCTGTTATTATTGTAAGTGTGCCTATAGTAGTAATGTTAGTATTTTTTATTATTCAACTAGATAGTGGATATTTATGTATGTTTTATATATTTTAGAAAATCTACTCATAGTCTGTTGTCCTAAAAAACTATACCTACCTATTATCTTGATTTACAAGTGCCAAACATGCCAAAAGTTTAATGAAATTGTTTGTGTACCTACTTAAGTACTGTGAGCTTGCATACATACACATCTTAAAACTATAAAATATTTCAATAATGTAGCGAACAGTTGATGCATCTAATTGTACTTATATTATCATCAGTACTATTTTTTGATTAGTCGTGGTTGTTATAGTACCTACCTATCCTTACCTTTACATCTAGTTTTTTTAGGACAATTGATTTTTGATTTTAGTTATTATTTGATTGAAAATATGAAATATATTATTTGAAAGATAGAAGAAATTTAGGTGCCGAAAATTACCTAGTAGATCTAAAAATATACTAGAGTAAAAAATCAGTGTAGAACTACAATCAAAATGTAGTACATTACTTGGGTATACCAGAGGTAGCTTATACTTTAGATAGCTAGGTATATAATTTATGATTATAGTGGCACTAATCCAGATCAAATCCAAGCCAAAAAAAATATTATAGTCTCACAAAATAACAATTACCTACATAAACCTACTTCCTTTGTAATAATTAGTTCAAATGTTCAAATGCTTAAGACGTCGTGTCATAGTCTTATTGCACCGATCATTTAATAATAGTTGTCGAATTTAAAATACATTTTTTCACTACGTATCTAAAAAAAATATTTCATTTATTGCAGATAGCATCTTCAATTTTAGAGAAGTATCAGAGATATATTTCATTAATAATATTTTCTTTTCTGTTTACAATGGAAAATTTACTTTTCTTTTGGTAAAATGCCAGGTAATATTTCATTTCCCACAATCCACATTTCAAAAGTGTTCTTCTGTTGTTTTTGATATTTGTTGATAGATGTGTTAGTTTTAATTTTTATTATCTAATTTTATTCTAATTTTCAAATTTGTGATTTAATATGAATCATGGTAATTTGTCTCAATCTGTGCTTAATGTGATCTATAATATTTCTTTCAAATATTCTAAGAAATAAAGTATCTCTTTGATATACAAATACTTCCAGTGTAAAATATTTTCCTCTCATAGAAGAAAGCAATCTCTGTAGTTATTAGAGAATTATTGGGACTCCTGCCAAATATTTTACAAAGGTTCTAAAGTTGTTCCTTTGCCAAAATAAAATGTTTTATTTGCCTTACTTGGATTTCCTAGTATATTTTCTTTGTTTTAGCTACCTAACAGCCTAAAAATATGTATTTTACATATAGAAATATCTCGGAAATATATTTTTGGTTTAAATTTTTATTTATAATTGTGTGTATCTTTTGTGTTTTCCCTACCATTCCAACAAATAAGTAATAAAATAGAAGTCCTTAGGCAGTCTATAAATGGTTATAAATTACATAAGTACCTACTTAGTTGTTGTCAGACCATAAACTATTAAAATTATGCAACTGACCTTCCTCATTTACTGCTTTATCCTCTATAATAGTAATATTTTTTCTTGATATAGTGCCATATTTATGGATCTAACGCTTGAACTGTCTTCAAAGTAGATTTCACAATTTGAGGAGAATATCTATGTGATTTTAAAGCAGAAATTCCAAATAAGTATTTCTAACATTAGTTAGATTCAAGTTTTGTTTTTGGAATGGAGACAGTGATGCTGATTGAAGTTTCTTTTGATGTTCAACATTATACTAAGTGTGTGACCTGGCTCATTTAGAGAGTTTACATATAACGTTTAATTATTTTGTTTTTCATCATTAAATTCATATGATCGGTAACAATTTTTCAGTAAGTAATTCATGATTTATAGTCCTCAGTTTTCAATATACATATAGGTATTATTCCTACATTTTATTTTACAAATTTTCCACGGGTTACAGTATATATATTCCTAACAATGTTTATTTCATAATAAATAATTTTAAATTAGGTACTAGTGTAAACCTTGAACAACCTATAAATCTACTATTAACTTTATATATATTAATATAAAAATTGCATGAAGTTAAGTACTCTCACACAACCAATAACTTATTATATGCATTGTAAGAGAAATTATAAATATTACTATGGTAGGTGGGTAAGTACTTACATCACAGAAAAAAAAGAACCTAAAAATTTGTGGACAGTGATTTGAAAAAGCACTTATGTAATACCTAAACGTAACTTTAAAAAATATGTACCTATTTATTTACTTAAACATATAATTTCTGGGCTGCGTATAATTTAAAATATCTTATTGGAAATGTCTTATTGTGTAAGAAATATTTTGAGTAACAAGTTAATTGAAATTTTTGGTATCATTTCCATGATTGTTTTTTTCACTGCAGCAAGCCAAAGCTGAACAAGAGGAGGAATTCATCTCAAACACTCTCCTAAAGAAGATCCAAGCACTTAAGAAAGAAAAAGAATCTCTTGCCCATCACTATGAGAGAGAAGAAGAATGCCTTACCAATGATCTGTCTAGGAAACTCACCCAGCTGAGACAGGAGAAGTGCCGTCTAGAACAGACACTTGAGCAGGAACAGGAGTGCCTTGTCAATCGTCTCATGAGAAAAATTGAAAAACTTGAAGCTGAAACGCTGGCCAAACAGACTAATTTAGAACAGCTTAGACGAGAAAAGGTATGGTTTTGCCAATAAGTGCTGTATAAGTACGAATAAGTATATTAAAAGTATAAGTCAAGAAATTTTATATATGGGCCATACTTTAAGTCATATTTTTCAGTTTTGATAATGAGTTCATAGATCACATATCGTGCCTTAAAAAATGTTCACAAACCACATGACCAGTAACTGTTTTTGAAACAATAAATTTATTTTCTTCACTTTGACGTTCTGAATGCTAGTAACTTTTAATAGAATCAAAACGATAAAGTCAAGATTTCATTAAAATGCATATAGAATGTATGGATTTTCTTAAGAATTTTCATCACAATACAGGGAGTAATAAAGATATGATAAATACATCATGTGCCTACTTCAGACTAGTTTAAACCACTCCAAAGGTGTTTTATTATTAGTTTTTGTTACTTTGTGGCTTTAATTGCTAGAACTTGCTGTGATGTGATTACAAAGATATGACTTAAAACTGAAGATAACTCAATTTATATTTGGTTGTAAACGTAGTTTTAATTGACAGAAATTCACTTTAATTAGAAAATAGAAAGAACCAAATACAAATAATGTAATACATTAGAAAAGTTATAGAAAGCAAGTGTTTTGAGGTATGGTTGGGTCTGAGCTGGTAATTAAATACATGAATAGCTGTGTCTTGACGATTATAAATAGTGGCTGACCAGTTTGTTGGCCACTTCAGTGAAATTACACCTTTCTTAGTTATCATCTTGTTTTCGTTATATCATGGAAATTTATATGGTTTATTAATATAATTATGTTATTATGTTAATGATATCTGTAAAGAGTCGTATCATTGAAATTTAGATAAGTTTAAAAATACCATGTTTCATAGTGTAAATAATAAAAAAAAACTGTGAAGTTTATATTTAAAATTAAAATAAAGGTGCTACATATACACTAATAAAGAATTATTACAATTGGAAATGGTAGAAGATATTAGAGTTATTTCTATAGTTTTATCAGTTCTATAGGCAATTTTATTCGGCCACATAAATATGAACATATTGTTCTAGTAACTAAAATGAAGTTCGGTACTTATTAATTGTGAATGGGTTTTTTTTTTGTATTTTCAAATCAGTTTGCTGCTTTAGCATTATAAAACGACATTGGCAAATAATAAATAGAGTAATAAAATATTTAAAGCATTAGTATATAAAAATTTGCTAGGTGGAACTTGAAAACACTCTCGAACAAGAACAAGAAGCTCTCGTGAACAAGCTGTGGAAGCGCATGGATAAGTTGGAAGCTGAGAAGCGCATGCTTCAGATAAAGCTAGATCAGCCGGTTTCGGATCCGGCCAGCCCAAGAGATATTAGCAACGGAGATACTGCCAGCAACTTGAGTTCCCACATTCAGACGCTTCGTTCTGAAGTAGCCCGATTACGCTCTACTCTCGCCATTAGCCAGCAGGAACATACGCAGAAGATGCAGCGTTACGCTCAGGAGGAGAGGAATATAAAAGAGGAGAATTTGAGGTAACCAAAGTAATTTTTTTATAGAAAGTTTTATTTTTTACGTTAGTTTCAAACTGAAAATGTTCATTTAGAGAATTTAATTATCTCCATGTGTATGTGGTGGTTTAAAAAATTTTAATGTGTCCCAAGATCAAGAGTAAAATATAATTGTCTCTAAATTTATAACAAATGAAAATTTATTAACAGAAAATTGATGATTTTTCTTATTTTTTCTTCATATGGAATATGGGTGCTTCAAAATTTATTTCTTATACGGAATATGGTAAATAAGTATGTACACCCGTCGGATAAAATAATAGGCAGTGACGCATTACCGCGTGACGTAATAAATTGTGGTGGGGACTGTAATTCCATAGGCGTACGCAAAAATCATTGGAAAGGTACTAATAATGTCAAATAAATATAAAAAATATCAGAACATGAACGGTGATATAGAAATTGTGAATTGTTTTTCAAACTCACCTTACAGATTAGTTGTACATCGAACGAAATTGATGAATATTGCCACAGATATTAAAATAACGCTTTTAAGTGTTGATGGCCCACCACCAACCCACAGCCGCCACCGAAAACGCGATTAATCACATTCCGGAGCAAGTTTACTATTTAACATTTCACTTCACTTCACTACACAACACAACACATGTCTACACATCCTTCATTTAACCATGTCTCATCCATATAATATATTTTTCTATTTAAAGCGCGAAATTCTCTTATTTTCTCCAAATATTCTCGTCTCCATGTCACAATCTCATTTTTCTCTATAAGCATACATACTCTTCCGATTCCATTTGCAATATTTGAAATTCATTCCATGCATTGTCCTTATAAGCAATTTATACGAGAGTTTGGGCAAATCGCTGTCTTCTGCCAGAGCAATGGAGTCTGTGTCTCCATATTTTATTGCACGAAATACACTACGAACGGAGACTTTTGTTAATTCACTACACAGTTCCGCCGCATCCACTACACTTAAATTTTTATCACGCGCTTTTAATCGCTCATAGAAATTTTTTATCATACGAATTTCCTCGCTTGTCAGATGAGATCGTTTACGCGTTTCTAATCCACTGCTCCCCGCGATCGCTTCCATAATAAAATCCTTTTCTTCGAACACTAAATAAACTAAGTAACACATCACCAAGTTCAGCAATTAATATATGCAGTCCAGACACAAATTACAGCATTTCCCGCGTACTACGCTTATGTCAGGCTGCGATGAACTACTTGGATGTGTGTGAAATGTGCATGTCCGATTTTCTAGACACTCTTGACTTTTGTTGCATACGTTTGCATATCTCTCTCTTCGTTTTTTAACCCGTTAAACAAAGATGGAACTATATCTGACGTAAAGAATTCTGGTGGCATCGAATAGAGAAGCATGGAACCACCATGGAACAGACAATTTATAGTTCTGTTCAATAGTAATGCGTAAGCGGCATCACTTTTCTATGTGCAAACGTTTGTGCCGCTATGTATTAAGTATTTACACTTCGTCCCTATTCTGTATCGAATTAGACCATGAGTCACTGCCTATTATTTTAGCCGACTGGTATAGTTTGGTATTTAAATTTCATCGTACACCAAGGAGAAAATTAATTGATATAATTAAATCAAAAATCAAATTTTTTGAAGTCCTAGAGAATTTTTGCCATATTCTACAACCATTTAATTATGGAATACCTAATTTTCTGTGATACACAGGAAGATGAAGAAAACACAAAAAACAGTAAACATGGTTTTTTTGAATTCATCCAGTAAACAAATTGAAATAAACAAATGCTTTTGAAGTTTGAAAACATTTTAAATTTCAAAAATAAAATTTTTTGGAGGAAAGTCTTCCACTTCTGCCATTGACAGTTTAAAATAACATGGTGACACTTATGTAAACTAACTTTGGTGTTAAATAGCTCTAGTAATGTTTAATATTTAATTACTTACGGTCCATTTTCGGTTAAGAAATAATCTGACAAAATAAAGCGTTTTTTTCTCAGGAAAAACTAAAGCAACAGTTTTACAACTATATTTGTTAAACAAAAGCATCCATGGATGTTGACAAAAGTTTAAAAAACACCTCGGCCGCCCGAGCTCAGGTTTATTTAACCTCTTGGTGATATATACTCATGCTTCTATTAATTCCTGCTAAAATGTATGATTTTTACACCTGTTATATTTCTACTGAAAATTTTGAGTGAATAAAATTATATAAAAACTTCGAAAAACCTATTTTGGAATGGGCTCTTCCACCTCAAACAATTGTAAAGTACATACTTAGCTTTAAAATATCACTTTTACAATGAAGAACTTACATTCCAAATATTTTTCAACTCGAATCTCTAGTTTTCTCGTAATTTAAAAAAAAGATAATTGTTGACGTACTTATCGGTTACGCGTATTGTTGGCTAAAAATTCTCTGGCTGATATTTATAAATACAATCTGGCAACACTGATATTTTGCCATATGTCACTGTCAAAATCACAGCTTGTTAAATATTTTCTGCTAGTTAAAGCCGTTTTAGTGTTTTCGTGTTTGTATTTGAATTATTTGAAGTTTTGATTGAGTAATTTAGTATTCATATTATTTGTAGTGTGTTATTTGTCTGAATAAATGTCAAAATTGTCAAACAAATGGGTGATTTGACCTACGGTTGGGCACCATTGCCAACTTGTAAAATTCGTTGAAAGTACTTTTCGCTGATTTAGCCGATGATTACGTCACAATGCCATTTTTAGAAGGTTTTTATTTTTGTGTGGAAAAAGTGTTAAAATTTTTTTTACCTTCTATAAAAGGATTTTTTTTAAATAAGTGGAAAGCCCCATTATGGGCCTAGCAGATGTAGGTGATGTGTAGTTGGTATACATTAGAAATCATTGAATTTTAGGCTTCAGAGAAAATTGCAGTTGGAAGTAGAACGAAGAGAAGCTCTCTGTCGACATCTCTCTGAAAGCGAAAGCTCTTTGGAAATGGAAGAGGAGAGGCATTATAATGAACAAGTTTTGAGTGTGAGGCAGCACACTGTTTCGCCTGTTCCAGCGTACAACCCATCACCCAGCCAGAGCCGGCCATTAAGTCCAGGTTAGCAATGTTAAATTATATTTAAAAAAATTACATTGACATTTTGTATACGGTAACTAGTATGGTGGAAAGATCTACAAAATACAGAAAAACAAAATTTTCATTAAAACCTGTGAAAGAGACTTTTTAGTCAATCCAATGTTTTTATTTTTACTTATAGGACTTAATTTTTGAATCAGGGTGTAACGAACAAAGTATTTTTATCTCTTCTCACAAATTTTTATATTTACTTCTTTCGTTTTCTTTTTTAACTATTTCTATTCACCCAACTTACGAATTGAGTGTTTCTATAAGATGATCGAATGAAAAACCTGAAGTGAGAAAGAAACTATATTTGAAAATTGTTATCTTACATTTTACAGGATAACATACGTGTGCCCACAATTGGTGATGCATGTATTCTGATCTTGGAAACTATAAGAGATAGAAAAACGGTCAAAGGGGGAAAGTTTTAGACAATTTTGTTTGTAATCGAATGCCGTTTTTTTTGCGATTTTATCTCCTTTGGTTTTTGAGATATTTTGAAAAAACTAAAATGATGCATTTTCGAAAATACCCTGTAATTTCTTTATTTAAAATAATTTTTAAATTCTGTAAAAACTTTCTTAGGGCAACTTTTTACGTAGAAAACGCCTGTGTAGTCCGATTTTACTTGCAACGTTTCGGTTTTTTGGAACCATCATCAACTTTGTTTTTTCATATGGGCGCCATATTGAATTTTTACGGTTTTGGAAAGCCTCTTTTCTTAGCTTTCTAATGATGTATCACAATTAGTAAAAAAAAAGTTAGGTTATGGTTAAAAATCAAAAATTAATATTTTGTTACCTAATAATTAAATGATTTTTAGGTGACAGGTGTTCTGAAAACTATTAGTAGATGTATTTATCCAAACTTACGGCTTTTGTAAATTTATTTTTTGTTACATGGTAAAAACTTTCAACAAATATTTTAATGTTTTATTGTGATAGAGATTAAATTTAATATGACCTAGAATTTCAGTGTTTTACTGTGCGACGTTGCCAAATTTATCCCAAAATATTACTTTTTGATTTTTTAACCATAACCTAACTTTTTTTTACTAATTGTGATACATCATTAGAAAGCTAAGAAAAGAGGCTTTCCCAAACCGTAAAAATCCAATATGGCGCCCATATGAAAAAACAAAGTTGATGATGGTTCCGAAAAACCGAAACGTTGCAAATAAAATCGGACTAGACAGGCGTTTTCTACGGAAAAAGTTCCCCTAAGAAAGTTTTTACAGAATCTAAAAATTGTTTTAAATAAAGAAATTACAGGGTATTTTCGAAAATGCATCATTTTAGTTTTTTCAAAATATCTCAAAAACCAAAAGAGATAAAATCGCAAAAAAACGGCATTCGATTACAAACAAAATTGTCTAAAACTTTCCCCCTTTGACCGTTTTTCTATCTCTTATAGTTTCCGAGATCCCAATGCATGCATCGCCAATTGTGGGCACACTGTATAGAGAAGCACTGTATCGTTTACCGTAATAAAATTTAAGTGGTGGTAAAACTGGGAAAGTCCACGTCTGAGTGGTGAAATTAAGGTTATCTTGTAACCTTAAAATTTTTTCCCCAGGTCTGTCATCAATGCAAGCTCCTTCTCCGAGAGACTCTCTGATCGTCGGTCCCCCTAGGTGTCATTCGTGCGGACAGCTGGTAAACCCGGCTTGCGTCTCGGCAGCTCTGCATCCAGTAGGTTCCAGCAGCCCTCCAGCACCACCGCATCGCCGCACCAGCGAAAGGTTCATTAAACCCGCTATACCGGCCCCTCAGCCAGCTAGTCCTATGGACACCTCAATGAATAAAGATTAAGAAGGTAATTGGAGAATAATTATCATTAGATGTTTACTATCATTTGAATGTGATTGATTAAAGTCAAGACCAGAATTAAGCAAAGTGGAATGACCGGAAAAAGAGTAGATCTGTGTTGTCACATTTATTTCTAAAGTATTCTTATTTAAAACAGGAAACGTATTAATTACCTACCTTATTTACCCATTTTTTTTCTTGTCTTTAACGTCCCTTATCCCTATTGTACTTTATTAAAGCAAACACAATGTTTAATTTGTCTTTTACTTAATAATATCAAGGCATTTCCGAATATGTGGCAACTGCGAAAGTTGTAAAGTTGACGACAAGCTGTTCATCCTTATTTAACATACATATTCTTGCATTTACGCTTTCTTTTCTCTGAGCTTCTACGACGTTGATTGGTCGAATCAGGAACCAACAAGCGACTGCGCTCGAGGTACTTGGGGAAACAGTGGCGTGATGTTGGGTTATTTCGTGCGCGTTTCTTAACGGTAAAAATTTGTGGTAAAATTATCAGTGTATTTATTCTTTGTGTCAGTGTTTATACTTATTTGTGTTAGTTAAAAAAGTGGAAGTGCATATACTAGAAGTATTCTATAGAATAGTATACGAGTATATATTAACTGAAGTGTGCCCAATGGTAAAACAGAATACGCACGCCCATGCATCACCGCATTTTACCAGATAGGCGAGGTCATTCCACTTTGCTTAATTCTGGTCTTTACGTTAGTTGAAAAAACTTATAGATTTAAATTTAGTGGGAAAATTAAATTCAAATGTTCCTTGAAATGCTTTCTATATTATTATGCATCTTGTTTCTTTTCAGGAAGAGAATATATGACACAAATTTAGAATTTATTTATTTATTTGTGTAAACGTGTGCAATAATCTCTGTAGACATTGTGGTAATGTAAAAGGAACAGGTTAAAACAGGTGTTTTATATTAGAAAATTAGTGGGCCAAAAACCAAATCTTCCACCACGACCATGTGGTTTATCGTGGCTCACACTTACTTAACTATATTTCACCTAATAGGTCCAGATTCTCTGGTGGAAGTTGCCCTTTGCCAAATATTGAGAATCTGGGATTTTCCTCAGAGGAACAGCTACACAGACTGCTTTTTATCATTTTATCATCGTCTAATGGGGTATTTTCCTTCAATCGAAATGAAAGTGGAAACCTGTATTTTTATAAAATATATATTTTTTTATATTTATTAGGATAAAAATTATTAAGAATAAATCGGTAGAAAATTTTTAATTCAATTTAATGCTATAGGTATCGGAATCGATGAATACCTATGGCAATCTGATGAGATCATAACAAGATCGAAACCGGTCATTGTCTGGTATTTGGTCTTGATGAAGGATGTGGCGACATCCATGGAGATGTTGATGTAATGCAACGCCAGTCGGGGTATATTGCCCGTGGAGTAGTTGTTTTCGGCATCTCCTTCCAATAATTAAGTAGGATTGTCTTCCTCAAAGACAATAGAGGTCGCTGTAATGGCATCTGCTTTTCTGCAGATCGTTATCTGTCTGTCAATTAGACAATAATTGTCAGACAGGTAGTAGCAAAGACCCAAAGAGGGCACTGCAGTGTATTTCACTGTATCTCGCCACTACAAACATGTTGTATTGTTGTTTTCTTGTAAAGTAAACTTTTATTAAACATGGAGCAAAGTTTTGTAGAGGGCAAGTCTGACAATTTACAGGTTTTAGATCCTATAGATACTTTCAGAAATAAAAAGGATGAAAAATGTAAGGTTAGTATTTAACTTAACAGTATTACTGCAAAGTCGATTAAATATATTCAAAAATTGCCTTTACAAATTACGATGTTTTTCTATTGCTAATAAATACACTTGTAATCAGTCACAGGCAGAGACAACAATTCACAGGTAAAAAGTAAAAATATAAACTAAAAACAATGTCTCATGTTTTCATGTTTACCATGATGTTTACCCTAACCAAACAATTGAAGGATAAACAAAAGTAAACTTGTCACGCAGTGACACCAACCACACAAATGAAAATATCCTACAAATCACTAAAAAATGGCGCAAATTTTGAATTTTCGCTTAGTGACGTCACATAGATATCGCGCACAATAAACATAATTTATGGACGTAAATGAACCCAATATTAAAATTCCAGAAATACGTATCTCTTCTTTTTCCAACTACTTTCCATTGCCGATGTAAAAAAAAAATAGGAAAACACCCCATTGTTTGCAAATATTATAAAAAAGCAAAAAATGGGCATCTTGCACTTTCTAGAGTTTGAAGTACATCCATATGGGTGCTATAATATATTTGATCAAGTGCGAAACTAGATTACGGAAAAAACAGTTTGGGTGTTCTCAACTGCTCTCATCAAAAGTGGGCTCCGATTCCGTAGTGAATACCTTGTTCTTGTAACTGTTAACTGCAATTTATATTTTCATTTGTTTCCATTTCATATGTTAGATACAAAAAATATGGTTTTATATAATATTTCTTTTCTTTTTCAGATACTAAAAAGAGAACTCTTTCAAACCGCAGAATTTCTATTTTGATGGTTGTAATGCTGTTGAAAAAAAATTGTGTAACTCTTTTGTAACGTTTACTCAATTATCCTGACGAATGGGCAGCTGAAAACTGAACACTTTTGGTTGCACTGCTCTTTGCTTTGCCTCAATTTTGATAATATATATACATATATATGTGTACTTATATGAAAATATGCCATTTACATAATACGGGGCTTGTTTATTGTAAGCTCTATATAGGTAAACCGTTTTTAATTATTAAATGTTTATCAGTATGTGATGTAACAAAGTAAATATTTTTTGGTGAAGCCTATGGCGTCATCAGAATTTAATATTGCCAATTTTCACAGTATATGTGATATTAATTGAAAATTATGTAGTCACTCCTAGGTTTTCTATACATTAAAACGATTTAAGTGTCATGTTTAATCTGCTAGGAGTATAATAGAGGTAGTTTTCACGTTGAACATTTATATTTTACTTTTGATTTTAGACATGCAAGAGTTTTAGCAGAGAAATGTACAATATTTGTCTATATAAATTAAGTTGTACATAAGTTCAAAAAAAGTAACAAACAAACAAACAAAAACCGATGTGCCGAGTTTGAAATTTATTTAATTTTGGTATAGGAAACCTCTTTGAAAGTAACAGGCCATACCGAATATCATATAACTTGAGAGCCCAGAGAGAAATAGATATATTTTTAATTCCTGTGCTTTTCTTAAATTTATTATAATTCTTTTAATTTGATTGGAGTATTTGATTAGTTCAATAAGAATATACAGGATCCCAAATAAAAACATGTTCAATTTGGAAGAAAACAAGATATTAGGACATGATGGTTAAATAAAGATGTTGACTCGTCCTTGTCTCCAAATGGAACATATTTTTATTTGCGGACCTATATATTTAGTATCAATGAAGAAGTAAAGTATATTTTTTGTAAAAATTAAATTTTTATACAGGGTAGTCAAAAGTACTGACCAACTGGCATTAACACGTTGACTGCCCACTACGATATAACTTGTAGTTGGCAGTCTGCTGCTGGACGCCCACTACGGTATAACTCGTACTTGGCCGGCCGATCTATATTGCCAACTACGACTATTCTCGTTGGAAATACGTGATAACTATATGCATTGGGCGTCTGTGGCAAGTCCATTCTGTGCGTTGCTGGCGACGGGAAATGAAACAAGTTTAAAATAAAATAGTTTATTCAGAAAATAAAAAACGTCACATTTTAAACTAAAGTATGCTACAAAGTACCTATATAAAATAGTTTTAGATATGATATTTTTTGAAACATTCTTCTACACATAAGGCAGGTTTGACTTCACAAACTGGACAAAAATACCTCGTTTCGCGTCGACGTTTTCAGCAGTACAAACACGGCAAGGTTTCGTTGGTCGTAACTTTTTTTCGGTCGGTGGTATAGTTTTCAGATAATGAAAATTTTCAGAATATGTGGATTTATTGTTTGCTTTGGGCATTTTATTTCCAATTAGTATGGCTATAAATTTTTCCCTGACTTTCAGTGTCCTTATTTGTGAGTTGGTTGCTTTTTTGTATAACAAATGGGCATTATGTATATACGTTTCAGTTATATGCAAAAATATTTTCTTAGGCCATCTAATGGTTTTTCGCAAAGCGGAATAATAAGAACATTTGGTCGGATCTGTCAACGCTGGACATTCCATTGTTGTAGTCTTTGATAATATTCGGTTTTATAAATATTTTTCCATTTCTATTTTGTACTTCAACACACTGTACTTTATGCATGTTGGATATAGTTAGGACTTCTCTTTTATCTTTCCACTTGCACAGAACAACTGAGTCATTTCTGCACCATGTAACTTCCCCTTTTTTAAATTTTTTTGTTATCAAATCTTTCGATAGGCCTTTTCTGTTCGATCTGAGGGTCCCACAGACGTATGTTTTCCTAGCAGTGAGTGCTTTCGTTAGCGGGACAGAGTTGTAAAAATTATCTGTGAAAAGTATGTAATCTTTGTGCAAGTAGTCTTCCATTAATTCAAAGACGACATCTGATGCATGGCCCATTTCAGTAGATGTTTCCGACTTGCCGCAATATATTTTGATTCTCAGGACCATCCCATTTGACTCACACAGCTCGTAAAATTTAACACCATATTTGTGCTTTTTATTTTTGATATATTGTCGGAAAACCAGTCGTCCCACGCCAAAGTACCATGGACTCGTCTATACATAAACTTCTGTCGGGAACATATTTCTCACGCATTGTTTTATTGAAGTGATTCACCACTGGCCTTATTTTATAGAGTCTGTCGTTGCTGTCTAGAGAATTATCAGCAAAGTGTAGGAAACGTAAAATCAGCTGAAATCTGTTACGGCTCATAATTGAACTCCAAAATGACATTTTGTATAGAATATCGGTACTCCAATAATGCTCAATACTTGGAAGTGTGCAAGGCCCCATATGCAGTAATAAACCAAGAAAAATTTTCATTTCTTCACTGTCAACATTTTTCCAACTTGTAAATCGTGAAGACCTTCTGATTGGCCCCCTTTTTCCTATTTCTTGATTGGCATACAAGTTAGTTTGCACAACAAGGTGATTTAAACATTTTTCTGTGAAAAAAAGGTCAACCAAATCTTGAATAGTCAAATTTTGGGGGTCGAATTGCAAGCCACAATTCTCTACAAAATCAAATTCAGGTGGATCCTGCTCAATTTGACACCAAGAAACTATTTGCTTAGTATTCGTACTTTGCTGCTGAATGCCTTCTTCATTTTCTTCGGCTTAATTTTCTTCGAGTACATTGTCTTCAGGCTCAGTATCTTGTGAACTTGTATCTGATGGTTCATAAGTTTCATCAATATCTGAATTGTCCCCTAAAAAGTCTTCCCACTCAGATTCATCCATATTCGCATATTGCTCTAATTCTCTTTCAGTTAGATTTCGTTTTTCCGACATATTTGGTTGTGTATGCTGCCGTTCTTGCTTCTTGCAGCTCGCATAAAACTGAATGATTGTAATATAATGCAAGATTCAACTCGTTCCGAAAGGTAGCGTGCGCTGAGACAATACGCAGCTATAAGAAATTGATGGAGGGGGCGATACGAGATAACCCGTAGCTGGCGCAAGGAAGCGTTTCGTCTCTCCCAGGGCCAACTACGAGATAATTTGGGCGATGTTTTTTGCAAAAGCAAAAATTTTTTTGCCACATACAGTATGAAAAATTCATAATTTTACTTTTTCCTATTGTATAAGGTAGTTTACAGATTGTGGTGTCCGGAGTCGGACTTAACAAATGGCCGGTGGCAGTCAACGTGTTAAAGTGGAAACCTAAAATCCATCTTGATGTTATAATGAATATATATTGAAAATGCATTATTATGCGTGTTGTACAATAAAAACTGAAACTTGTGCAAATTTACGAAAACATTGATGTAGAGAGCATTCAAATTTAAACAGTTTTCATTGGGTAGCAATTCTGAGCAAGAAAGTTGAGAAAAATTTGCATGAAGGGCAAAGAATATTTTATTATGAAAATTGTGTTATAACATTGTGTTAAATACAAATCTAACAGAAATGTAATTGAATTTATATAGGCCTAAGTATGAGAATTCTAAAAACACCGAAAATCCGAAAAATCTCAAAATTAGTGTCCCAAAAAAATATTTAAATTGAGAATATATTTGTATTATTAAAAAATACTTTGTTCTGGAGTGAATTCTAGAACACGTACAACATTTCTAGTTTTTTCTGGCGCTATAGGTTGTCTAGATATTTTGAGTTATTTATTATATTTAATATTTAATTACAAAGAACAAAGAAACAAAATATAAAAATTGTAATTAGTTCGGAAGTACTGTAAGTATATTATATATTCACAGGCGTATTTTATATACTGTTACGATTAAGTTATATACGATACAAATTGATAATACATATAAGATAACTAGGAGCGGTAATAATCCTCTGTGATCTTAAAATCAGAAGTAAAATTATTGGGTACTCGTGTTTTCTTTAAATCTATTTAATTTCCTATTTTAGCCACAGGAGTAGTTATTTTATATTTAAAACCACTAATGTTAAAATAAAAGGCGCTACAGTTCCATTTATCAGAAGTGGGACTGATTCATTTTAGTTTGTGCTATGATAATTTTAAGTTTTTTTGTGCACTCATATATTTTCCAACAGCTTGTCTGTTTTTTAATAGCTTGTTGCTTTTTATCGACAGTTATAGCACTGAAATATTATTAAGGGTAAATCTGAATTGTTTGAGGTCGAAACATTTTTTTGTTTCGAGAAACGTGTTGCTTATGTAATAAAAAGACTATTTAGGTTAGACTTAGGTGTTGTTCCATAGGTATTTTCAAATTCTCGAAACTGATCTTTGTCAGTCAAAAAATTGTAAAAAGTGATATTAGAGTATAAAATTTGATTTTGCTTTTCATTGGTGAATGAGTATTGGAATGGAATCATACAGTGTGACAAAATTTGGAATGAAATTATCCTGTTGTGGATAAATTTGAATTTGAGTATAGGTGGATTGACAATTTTCCATGTTTTGTATTTATATGTATGTCAAAATTATTGAGTAATTAACTTTAAGGAACCAATGAAAAACTAAATTTCCCAGGGTCATACTGTAGTAGTTATAGAATGTACTTTTTGTTGTGGTTATAGATGTTTGTTATACTTATTTGTTAAAATAATGTCTACATTTTTTATACCTAAGTTTTAAACATAGCAAAGCCGTTATGATAATTTATACGTATGCAACATTTACTTTGCTCACCTTTTCTCATTTCCGTAAAGAAGTTATTTTATATTCGATGATTTGTAATAAGGTTGAGTGATCATGTATTGGTTTCTAAATCTAAATAAAAATGTATGAAAGAATAAATTCTTTTCGAGTCACTTATTTTTTTTACACTTCCTACTAACCCTTCGATTGACTCGGGTAAAATTTATTAAAATTATACCAAATCAATAGTAATTGTAAGTTGAGGAAAAACTGGGTCTGTTCTTGTTCCTTCTGTAGGTTGAAACTTAAATCTTGACGTGGATCTTTCTAGACAATAGATTGGTTACGATGACACATTAGATTTTAAATATCAATATAAACAGTTGAACTATTTTTATCGATAAACTATAATTGGGGCAGCTTTCTATGCTTTTTAATAGCAACAGCAGAAAAAACTAGGTAGCCTATTTGATTCTCTTTATGTTGGTTTCTCGGGGGTTTTCTTTACAGAACGAGGAATCATACAAAGAAAGGAACTGGTTTTATTAAAATAGTCGTCAAACCTTGTATTTTAAAAAATAACCAAAATTTAGTGTAATGTCGAGTTTGACGACTTGGCATTCATGTTGACATTGAAATTTTTAAACTATTATCTAGTAATCATATATGTTTAGTTATAAACATATGATGATTGCCTCACCAGAAGACAATAGCCGTTTTCTTTTGCACCTGATTTCTGAATCATTTATCTGCAATGTTATTCGTGTATTTAAAAAATAAAGGAGCCTGATATCAAATCATGACCGCAAAATAAGGTGCAAAAGAAAACGACTATTTTATTTATACTGCCAAAATATTCTACAACTTTTTACAAAATTACACTGGAAATTATCATCCGTTTCGAATGTGACAATTAACAATAATGATGCGGGAATAGCAGTGTAGCTTCTGCTACACTGCTAATTAATGTTAATATTTAATGTTAATATTTTTATTGTATTCCAAATTTTATTTAATGTTTACAAACCTGTAATAAATATTTCAGTAGGTACCTAACTAAATTTATGGGGAATAAATAGGAGTGAAACTGAACTTTTTAAATTAATTACTAAATTAAATCTTAATAATAAATTTCGACAAGTTTGGTCAGCAAACTATTTTGTATTAAAATTCACTGCTGTATTTCTAAACTCCCAAATTTGATCAAGGGAAATAAATAAAATGAAACAAAACAGGTATTTTACAATTTTTTTAATATAAATGATGTAATATTACAACATTAGTGTGTTTTCGCTGCCAATCTCTTGTCCCTCTCTTCAGCGATGGACAGCTTAACACCTTTACCTCTTGGTAGGGATACAAAGGCCTTGGCACCTTTGCCAATTATAAATACATTGTTTAACCTATAAAAAGAAATAACTAATAGTATATTATGTCCTCTATTTTCACATATATGGTAAAATATCAAAATTACTCCGTTAAAAATACTAATCGTTACATGAAATTGAATTATAAGTTAATATATAATTTTTTTTGCTATTTATCGTGTTATTGGACTTGTCTTCTACTTGGGTAATACTGTTTTAGTTATGGAAGAAAACTATACAGTGACCTAAGGTAGAATATTTATTTGGGCCTCATTTTGACAGTCACATATCAATCAGTGAACATGTAACAGCTTCGATAGGGCCACACTAATAAGAGCAAAAAATAAACATTGACTACCCATCAGGAAAAGGTTTATAGATGAATAGGCAATGAAACGTTACTAAATAGTCGTTTTATTATTTCTATGGTGTATACATTTTGAATCTAAGACAATCCATTTTAATTAAACATTTGGTTGTCTCCATATCACTATTACTTCCACAGGAAAAAATGTTTAATAGTCTTACGCCTTGAATTAAACATTTAAATGAAGTTGACATTGTAAATGTACATTAATTTCTAATACACACTACTCAAATAACATTCAGTATCATCAATTTTGCAAGTTTTTTTAAACATTATTGACATTCAATTGCCTATTCTATGCAAACCTGAAATTTACTACAAATTACTAACGATTAACGTAATCACATGCTTCAAAATTTTGTAATACAAAATGAGTGACAGACTCACCTAGTAGCAAATACATGGCCATTAGCATCCTTAATGTGCACAATATCAAACGATCCGGGATGACGTTCTCGATTTATTACTGTACCAACACGACCCAAATTCCTACCTCCAGTAATCATGCACAAGTTACTAGATTCAAATTTGATATAGTCAAGAATTTTCGCTGTTGCTATCTCCAACTGGATAGTATCATTTACTTTTATATTAGGGTCAGGGTAGCGGATGGTACGTCCGTCATGTGTTACCAAAAATGGAATATTTTTTGGCCCAGTTTGGACTCTCTTGACCTTGCATAGCTTGTACTGAAAATAAATATAGAAATTATATTATATAGGTGCAATCTTAATCATAAATGATTGATTAATGATACAAAAATCAGATGAGTAAGTGAATAATCACAAAATATCATAACGATGGGGAAGATATCATCCTCAACCCGTATTTGTGCCTTAGTATGGAATAGAGGTCATCATAATCGTATTAAAGCTTTGCACCATGTATATAAATCAACCTGGTTAACCAAAATAGTCACCAGAATTGTACCATAGCAAAAAGGGTTGATATATTATGGTTCAAAGCACAAAAGCAATTTTTGAAAATAAAATAACTTCCTTATTACAAAAATACAACTTACCTTAGCTTCTTCAGCAGTTATACGATGAATGGCAAATCTTCCTTTTACGTCATATATAAGACGGAAGAATTCACCAGTCTTTTCAATGGTGATAACATCTAAAAAGTAAATATTAGTAAATAATGTGCCATAAGCAAATTCATATATCATAAATATTGTCCTCTGCTTGGGTTATACTATGGAAATTATGGATAAAATTAACTAGTGACCAATTGCAGACAATCTATATTGGCCTCACTTTGACCATCATGTGCGAAAAACGAACACAAGATAGCTTCGATAGGGCCAATCACTTTATTTCAATATTCAAATTTCTACAAAACTCACCCATGAAACCAGCTGGATAATTAGGATCAGTCCTCACTTTTCCATCTACTTTAATTAATCTCTGCATGACAATCTTAGTAACTTCACTATTTGTAAGAGCATACTTCAATCTGTTACGAAGGAAAATAACTAAGGGGAGGGATTCTCGTAATTTATGGGGGCCAGTTGATGGACGAGGGGCAAACACACCCCCCAATTTGTCCAACATCCATGCTTTAGGCGCATTTAATCGCTTCAAATGCTTTTTTGGACCTCGAGCCTACAACAAACAAATTTTAAGGTTATATCATAAAAACATGTTTTTTGAAATAACTTATAGGACTGTTGGATGTAAAATTTTAATAAGAGCAAACAGTATAAGTACCATTTTAACACCTTTCTTTAATAATAATCTTCAAACACTTTAATACAACAAGATATCATCAAACTGAAATATTATGAATATGAAAAATATTTTCATCCAAAATTTCTGTAGATACATAAAAAATATTACAGGATAAAAATTTAATAGCAATAATTCTTTCTTTGCAACGAAGAAGAAAATTAATTAATATTTGCAGGTAATGGATGAAAGAGGAAAATAAAATAATTCAAATAAGTAACTCACCATCTTGGCTTTTTAACCGGAAGAGAAGGGCATGACATGAGAAGGGGAAAGTTTTGATTATCGTGGTAGTTTGTATTCACTGCGCCATCTGTAATGACATCCCGCTAAATTCAAATTACAAGAGGTATAAACGATTTAAATATTTAGAAGATCTTCCTTAGCAAATAACTAAAATAATTATGTTATTGAACCATTTTAATATTGAAAAATGTTACTCATAATGATATTTTTACAGAATATATAAATATAACATCGAGAATTATTCAATTTCGTATTTATGATTGTTATCGCGATTGAAATGGGATTTAAGTCGTGGAAAATGACTCAGTAATTAAGCACCCTCTAGCGCTAACCTAAAGTAAGTAAGGAATTATGAAAATATCTTAAGTGAATTCATGTTGTTTTTGTTTTCGTCATTGGGATGTGCTTTATGGTCCGAAAAATTATTAATACAAAATCATGGCGTGGATTGAAAAAATGGACCAAAATGAAAATTCCAACAATATTGTAGTGACACATGATTTACAAGACTGTCTCGACGAAAGTTTGGATTTTAATTTCAACAATGTATATGTGCCTGTATCGAATAACCAAACTACAAAATTTTCTGATATTAAATCTGAGAGGCCTTCTTCTTATATTGGAAAAATTGAGCACAATGACGAAAATGTTGGGTAAGAAATAAATGATCTGGTTTGGGCGACTGCGAATGCCCAAATTTAGTAATACGCCACTAACGTGAAATATGAAATCTGTTGTTTATGGTTTGCAGCTTTGATAACCTATCTCTAAAATGCTTTAGCCAGACATTTAAAAAACGCTGTGTTTGTAACGCTATTGCCATTTTATGTTATAGAAACATATATTAATATATTCTTAATAGCTTTGTAGGTTAAGTTTTATCTTCATCTTCCTATCTTACTTCACTTCTTTCTATTTTTCCACTGTTGGTAGCACTGCAGCTGGATAACAAGTTATACCAGGGTGCTTTCCAAAGTAGTAAGCGGTTAACTACGAGGAACGTTTGATAATTAATAATGTGAGAAATGATGTTTTGGCATGTAGGTGTATTTTTTATTGACTGTGGGCCAAAGAAACAATGAAGTCCACCAACTTTAAACAATTGCTAGATGAACTTATGATATTTTAATTCGAAGGTTTCAATTAAGTATATACAAAATTCTCATGCGTTATATTTTTTTCTTGGGGTTGGGTTGGAACTTTTAATGAAACATAGGTAAATTTAAAATACAAAATAGTTTACCACAAAACATCCACTCACACTATACATAGTGTTCTCAACGTGCATTCCAGGTTACCAAAATCTAAAGTTTGTTAAAATTACCCACTTTTTCAACGGATGGGATTTTAATGATTTTGATATAATTTTATAATAAAATATTGTTACCTACCTGCCATTTTGTTTTGTTAAAAATAATACATTCTCGATATTTGTATGCAGACCAGAGTCAAAGAAAATTTTCGTTTCACAGTTTTGTTCAACATACAGTTTCTCTTGATGAAATCTATATGCAGATCAATCCAACGTCGTCGAGTAAAATGCCCAATGAGCCATCCCATGCCACCTTAACAATAACAAGTACTAACCCAGATACCAAAGAGACTACTATAAATAGATTTCACTGTGAATACGACGGCTGTTATAGAACGTATAGTACCGTCGGGAACTTAAGGACGCACATGAAAACTCACAAAGGTATGCAAAATATATAGATGTAATAAATCCTTTTTTTAGCAAAACCAAGATTTTAGGTGAATACAGGTTTAAATGCACAGAACCAAGCTGTGGCAAAGCTTTCTTAACTTCATACAGCCTGAAAATACATATCAGGGTGCATACCAAAGTGAAACCATTTGAATGCGGCCAGGACAGTTGCAACAAGGCATTCAATACTTTATATCGACTAAGAGCTCATGAGAGGCTACACAATGGGAAAACATTTAATTGTGAGGCTGAGGGCTGTATGAAGTTTTTCACTACATTAAGTGATTTGAAGAAGCATATTAGAACACACACAAGAGAAAAGCCTTACAGGTAGGTGGCTTTAGAAGGTATAGGTTATTCACGTTAAGTTTAAAGTGACGCGTTACCTTGTCAAAAATTGTGCCGTTGTCAAAAATGAAGTGAATAACTAGAAAACATAAATAGAAAATACACGAGCAAAATTTAAGCAGAACGAAACACCAAAAAACCAGCAAACAATAATAGATAGGCAATATAAATAAATAACAACTTGACAACGCAGAGAAGGGTTGCCAAATATAAAACTCTTTGTAAATGGCAAATGCTATGTTAATTAATTGGTCATTTGTTTATCGAATATTGACAACAATTAATTACTGAAAATGACGTCACTTTAAACTAAACGTGAATGACCTTTACCTAGATATTTACAAATTGTTTATTTTTATGAATTTTGCAAGTGCTTTACTGTTGAAGTTTAAAGGGTTTATCTATGTATCTCATTTTTTATATCTAATCTGACTTTTGTAATTTTATTGTAGAGGTCATGTTTTAAACATATGTAGGTATATACAGGGTGGTCACCTTCAAGGTGTACACCATTGGCATCTTCGAAAAGGTAAAATATAGTGACTCAAATTAGAAAAAAGTCGCGCATTTTTATGGTTTTCAATTCTCTAAAAAGAAATGCGGGATATTTTGCGTAGTTCCTGAATTATCGCTGTAAAACTGAAAACGTGCATTTTATTTCTCCCTTTATAACTTTTTTATTTTCCAAAGAAACATTATGAAACTTTGTACATTTACATTTTTCCACATGAACTTTGTAATGAAGTTACAAAAATTTTCTACGCTAACTAGATGCCCAAATTTACATTGTCACCTTTTGATTTATGACCGCCATATTGAATTTTAATACCATTGAAACGAGTGAAAAATTCCGATCTCAACAATTTTTTTAAAAAAAATTTTATTATTAGTTTTTGGCGGTACAACACTTTAAATTCCCTATATGTTACACATGGTTGAGATCGAAATTTGTCGCTTTTTTCAATGGTATCAAAACTAAGATACTTAATTCTGCGAATTATTTAGAAACGCAAGAATTACATTGTTAATCGTACAACTACGCACTTTCGTAAATCCATCATTTCTCAAAAATATGGAATGATTTCTATCACAAAACAGTAAAAGCCGTTCGTAAATTCAGCGATTGCTTTTGTGATGGGCTATTAATCTTGTTCGTAAATTTAGCATAAAATTGTATGACGTCCCATCAGAAAACCATCACTTCCATCATTAAATAGTTATGATGGATTCCAAATTTTGTGATGGAAAAAAAACTGTCATGCCATTCATTTTGAGGTTAGTATGTTGTTTTTTGTTTGGTTCAAGCATATATATAATACTACTATATCGCGGGTAGAGGCCCAAAAATTCCGAAAACAACACGGCGCCGACATACAATCTCTATCCTTATCGAGAGTACCTTAGTCAAATATGCGCATGCGCACGAATTTCGCGACATCCAATAAGCATGCAGCATAAACACTGCATCTCTGTCTACCGACTTCTTTAAAAAAAAGTTGAAAGTTGGGAAGTCTGTCAGCCTATAAACAGTGTGTCAGCTTCCGTAACCATGGAGATTGCGCATGCGCAAATCGAACAAAGGGTCTCTGGAACAGTATAGCACTATATCTTTTGTCCTGTAATGTTTTCGGAGAAACCGCTTATGGGTTAACATAGGAAATACGCGATATAGTAGTATTATATATATGGGTTCAAGGACTGCAATTTTGATAAAAGCATAAAAGTAAGCACAAAGTGCCTAGTAGAGTTGTTAGTTACAATGGAGAGTGAATAATTTCCAGTGGATATGTTGGTAATGTTCGTAAATTAATCCTAACAGTCAATTGTTCTGATGGAATCCATGTCCAGCATTAATTCATCACATCCATCAGTTACGTCATCCATCACAAAACTGAGCTGAATTTACGAAAAGGCGTACTCTCAAGCATTTTCCAAATACAGTAGCAACACATAATCCATATATATTAAAACGCGTCGATTCTGTCTCGCTCTAAATTCCATCGCCGATTCGACATAGTTTCTAAGCTATCTCCTCCGAGGGGCGATCGCGAAGCGATCCCCGTGGGCGACCGAAGGTCGCCCCCAACCTTTCTCCATGCGTAGAGGTATTTTCATCCCGTTTCCTACGCGTTTTCCCAATTTAAACGCCTTTTCAAAAAATCTCTGCAAAATTCCTCTAATGGCCCCGTCACGCCTGCCGAAATCCCGACTTTTCGCGGGACTCCCTAGACCCTTTTTCTAATTTTACGGCTTCGAGAACCGCTTCACGCGAAAGTTCCGTCCTTTCTCTAATCCTTTGAGATTTTTTTTCGAGACCGTACGTCGAGTCCTTCTACGTCTATTTCGTCTTCGAAAATCTCGAGTCGCGTCTGTCTCAACTTCTTTCTCATTTTATCTGCCGATGTGAGATTCCACTAACACGACAAGCACCTCCCACGAAAACTGTCAAATGAATTAAACTTCAGATAGGTTATTTTCCTACGAGAAATATTGCTAACGGAATTGATAGTATCGAGTGCCAAACACTTCTGATTACCAAAATATTGAAGCGAAATGCTTTTCCAATTAGAAAATTGGTAAAAATTATTTTTTCAGGTTGACACGTATACTTAAACGTGTCAGGGTATACTTTTTTGACAACAGGCACGATAGCGCAACGGGAAAGTCGTAGGATTCTAAACTTCATAAATGCTGATATCGCGAGTTCGAGTCACGCTGGAGTCTAACTATTTTTTACTTTTTAATTCCAATTATTTATTAGTATTGGTATTTAGTTATTCTGTTTCATTATCCGCAGCTTTTATTCTTTCTGCACGTAAAGTTTGGAATTAATTCGTTCATTGAGGCAGTCTGTTCGTCATTTTAGCTTACAAAAGTAAATATCTACAATATTTTTGCTCCCATTGATAAAATTGATAAAAATGTTTACTGAAGAATAAATTCTACTTTCAGTACCTACTTAAAAAAATATGATGTTTTACCATCAACAATAGAGTACCCTTACATTTCATCAAAATATTTAAAAAAATCGTTTAGTATAATTACATCATCATTCCAGATAAAAAATTTCTTTAATATGTATTTTCTTTAAAATAATATTCTAGATTCTAGGATGCTTTTGTCACCCGAAGGTAGGGCTAGAAATGGGAACGAAAATCGCGAGAGTGATTTTCTCCCATTTCTAGTAATGTAATAAATAAATACAAGGCCCAAAGGCGAACCTTGGGGAACCTCAGATATAACTACAAATACTTTTTTTTTTCAGGTGTGTGGAGACCGGATGCGGAAAAGCATTTGCCGCAAGCCACCACTTAAAAACGCATCAGAGGATACACACAGGAGAGAAACCTTATGCATGCAAGGAGTCGACAGAGTGCAACAGGGCGTTTTCCACGCCTCATAGCTTGAAATCGCACATTAAAACCCATTTAAAACATAACAGCAAGGGTACCAACTCTGACGAAAACGATAAATTAGATTCTAACGGGCAAGGAAAGACAGAAGTTCGCAGTTTCAGCTCAGTTTTAGTGAGTGAAAATGATTCTGATAGTTCGGAGGTCATGACAGTCCAAACTGACGACCCAGCCGATGTAAAGCAGAATATCGTCGTGGCGCAAAATTTGCCGATCGAAGACTTGAAAGAGGTTGCAGCTTCTAACGTGTCTTTCGACTTTGAAGGTAATTACAATTTTGATACTTATGGAAGAGACAGTTTGGATTGGGAACAATTAAATAAAGAAACCGAATTTTCTGGAGATAATTGTCACGGTAATGGTTTTGGAAAATCGCCGAAATTTTTGCTACAGCTGTAATGTCAAATTAACTTATTCATTTACGTGTGCATATATATTTTCATTGAGATTAAAAAAAAATAATAACAGTAGATATTAGTTCTTTGTTTAAAATTGCGATAATCGAATTAATTTTTATTTGAAGTTAGTTATAACTATAATATACGAAGAATATAGCAAAATATTTTAAATTGACAACAGCTCTGGTGCCAAATTTCTTAGTAGTTTATTGCCTAAAATCAGTTTTGCTTTCTAAATAGGTTTCATTTTGGCGCTATACTTAATATTAACTAAAAAGACAAAAGCTGATTGCAAAATAGCTTTTTCTGTAGTATAATAAGTATCTGCATCTATTAAGACCATTTTAAGGTTTTAGCTGCTGTTCTTTGTTAATATTGGACAAAATTAAACAAAATTTGGTGTATATCCAGTATATAGCTCTTATAGGTATTTTAATTCGTGTTGAGCCTTTTTCCCTTACATACTAGAGAATTAATTGTATATTTAGCTTGAATAATACCAACTTACCAAAATATATAAATATATGGCTGCACAATAGTTGCACATATTTATCATGAAATCGTGTGTTCCCTTTAACATTGAACCCCCCTCCCCCCTTATTCCGTTACTATTTACTTATGTTACATTTTTAAAAAGCCAATCTATGTAGAATTTTCCTAAATTTTTAAATATGCCATTAGATTTTTTCTATCTCTAAAAAAATACGGTGAATCGATCGTTAATTCTGAAATAAATATATAACTATTATATATTGTTGTACGCAGAAAGACGCAACGAATTCAAAAAATGCAAAAATATATAGTGTATTCCATTTAAAAAAACACAACTTTATAGTGCCCCCTACATTTTTTTTAATACTACCATTTGAGGAATTGGTTGACTCTTTTGGCAATATATCGCTTGTTATTTGAGATAGACCAATCAAACCTTACATCACTGTATGCGTAAGAGAAAGCTGTATCCGAATATGGAAAAATATACAGGGTGTTCCATAAGAAAATACAAATTTATTGGCCGTCCAGCTTTTCTGGGTCACCCTGTATCCAAGTGAATCATCTTAAAAAATACCCCTCCCGACAACAAAATCGACTTGTCTCGAAATCACTCTGTATAAAAGTTATGAATTTTGATACTTTATCACTGATCCATGATACCTGGGTGATCCTGGATCACGCTGTATTTAGTTAATTAGAATAACAATCGTTGTAGTTATCTAATCTGAGAATGCAAGTAATAGCTAGATAAAATTAGGTTATTTGAAGAACACTTAGATGTTATGATAGTCACGAAACCTCAAAATCAGTCAAGAAAAGGACTATACACCAAATGTTTTTTAGATATTAACAAATGTACAATGCATTAACCTTAAGGTGACCATAATAGGTACAGGTATCCTATGTATAATTTTGTAACTTTTCCATTTCAATTTATTAAAACTGGCGCCATTTGAGAATATTCCCATTCCTGGAAGTTAATAAGATTCGTCTGCGCTATTAAAATATGTATTTATTTTACAGACTTATTTTTAAACCATGTTGTACAATAACGCGATGCTTTCGGCGCTTCATAATAGCTGTACATACTAAAAAGTAACATAACAGAAACCGCAGAAACCGTTTCTGAACGTTTTCAAATTCACAATGTTTCTAGATTTCCAAAAGACCCAGAAACCAGGGGACCTTAATACGCCAGAGCAGGTGCCCGATTTGTTAACCCCAACCGATGCCATCCTCGATCAAATCAACTTTGATAACATATACGGGGATTTTTCCTACACGCCTACCGATAATTTACTTACCTCGAACTACCTGAATCGGAACACGGCAGGAAGCAACGTAAATATGGCTTTAGAAGACCAAAGCAAAGCCAAATTTGCTGCTGTAATAGAAGAACAGTTTGAAATAGCAAACGGTTTGAAGAACTATGCAACCGTCAGCACCGAAGATATACCCGTTCAACTGTCTTACAACATTGGTACGGAAAATATTGAAAATGGCAAAGATGGGGAGACTCTTATCAATGATACTCAAGTGGAATTGGAAGAAAATTCCATTATAACGGAATTTGAGAACGCTGGTATTAACTTGTACGACATAGGATTGAATAACGATACAGAAAATGTTCAAAACAATTTTAATATGTTTGACTCTGTATTTCAGACAAACGATAACGCAAAAATTAATAATTCCACTGTTAAAATTGTAAGCGTCGGAAATATAACAAGCGAAAACCCTATTGAAACTAATACTCAAAGCGTTGACGGCTCAGTTAATTTAAAAAACCAGATATACACTCCAGAAGCTCTTCAGATGTCTCTGGCGTGCGATGAAGAGATGTCTTCTGCTTGGGTAGATGCAGTGAACTATGCAAACAACACAAGTCAGCTGAATATCTTCCAAGAAAACGTCAACGAAAACCCTCTGACGGCGGTACCCACCGCTATTCAGTCGTACCTCAACCTGCCTCACGTTCAAAGCAATGTAACTGTTTCCAAATCAACTAATCTCTCAAACAATACTGGCGTACTCAACACGCCGGTAAGCCTTTTAAACCACGTGGATGACAACATCACGAAGACGAGGAATACAGACGTGAATTTGTTGAAGAATCTGACGGCAGAGGCTAACATTTGTTCTTGTATCGACTGCAAATGCGACCCAATCAACAACTGCCAGAGCTGCACTGGGCCAGAAGAGAACTACACCCGCTGTGGCCCAAACAACAACCAAAATAAAGGCGCTGGCGTCTCAAATCTAACTAGTTGTAGTTGTTCCAGTGGTACTTTGCAGAATTTCGCACCTACACAGTCAAGTTCCTGCTCCTCTAAACAGAGAAATAATTTTATCAACAAACAAAACGGTTGTGGCTGTAGCAATAGCAACGGTGCGGCGGAGCAAAGTTTTCCAACTTCTCAAACATCTCCACCTCCTGTTCCAAAATCTGGCTGTTGTGGTAACTCTTCTACCTCGCCCCAAAACGTCAACCCTACGACCGCCTCGGATGGAATTTTGCCCGGCAGTACAGTGTGTGCTGGCAGTACTAATATAATAAATATGATCAAATCCAGTAGCACGCCCTGTGCGGAAAAAGGAGACGATTGCTGTGTGGTGGTGTGTTTGAAAACGATGGACCAGCTGAGGAAAATGCTTACCTTAGCCTCTGGTGGCGCCGGTTTCCAAAATTTCTCCTTAGGATGTGTCAAGAGGGACTTTTGTGAGATCCCTAAATAAATGGTATGCGCCGTAGGATTTTAAGCAATGCAATGCATATGCAATTTTTTTCACGGATTAGTGGCTTTAACCATTCGGCAGGGTATTAAGTAATGTAACAAAATATGTGCTAGGTATATGATTATGGTTACTGCAACAGGATTGTCTATGTGTACTACGTTAGTGATATAACGTATAATTGCTGCAAACAGACATTCAGTATCAACTAAAGAACCAAACTGAATTAAATTATAGTTCATGATTTTTTAGTAAAAATTATAAATCAAATGTACACAACTGGTGCATTAGAAGTTTTGAGAACTGGGAGCATATATTTATACATTTTTGAAAAATATAGAAATTACCTATAGTTTATAATCCGCCACCATCTAAGGATTTTTTTTTTCTTTTGGAAAAAAAAAAATTAAGTTGGAAATCAGCTATTTTCAACCATATGAGAACTAAAGTGTCAACTTTCACAAAACAAATAGTTCAACTCCTTCGCTTGTTACACATACTAAAAAAGTTACCTAATAATATACAGAGTACTTCTAGTTTAATACCTACTCTGGTTAACTTTAAATCTTCAATTGGGTTTTTTTAATGGAATACTGGAAATTGAAAGGAAAATAATGTATGTTTTTATTCTACCAAATAATTATATGCTCCATAGATTAGTTATGATTCATTATATTTTTTTTTTTGGTTTTTCTGTTCTTCATCATTTGTTTATCAACGCAATGCAAGAACTTTGTTGTTCTAGGAAAAAGGCTATTTCTGCTAGGATTACTATGAAAATGGCACAATTGGCCATGTAAAACTTGTTTATGTGACTATATTGTCTACTAATATCTAATGTTGGATTGTCAAATATAGAAAAAAATATTGTTTTAAATTTATGTATCTTACACACATCGGGTCTAATAACATCCCCCCCCCCCTCTAACTTTTGAACCACTGGGTAGATTGTGATGAAATTTGGAATGATAATATATGACTAAATTCTACATTTTTTGACACATCAATGACAGCTTTGAATGTCAAAGTTACAGCTAGGCGCGCAATAGAAAAATTTTTTTAAATGGAAATGGGGGTCGAGTGGGGACTCATTTTGAAGATATTTTTATGCTCAAAACATCCCCGAAATTTGAAAACATTTGGTTCAGTAATTTCCAAATAAAAACCAGTAATATCAGTTTATAACATAATCTGTTTACCACATAATCTTTATAATAGAACTTACCCATGGAACATTTATTTGTCAGGAGGTCATTTTCAACATATTTTGAAGTAACACGTGTTTTCTAAATTTGTTTCTGCATCTACCTTTAATTTAAATTATTTCATAATTTTTTAATTTAGGTTATTTTAGGTTAGGGATGGTTTATTGTTATAGGTTTACTATTAATTTTTGTTTTGCTTTGAATAATTTACAATAATTTGTAATATGTATGCAAAAAAATGATATAACAGAAATCGATATTACTGGTTTTTATTTGGAAATTACTGAACCGAATGTTCTCAAAATTGGGGGTTGTTTTGAGCATAAAAATAGCTTCAAAATGAGTTATTACTTGACCCCCAATTCCATTTAAAAAAATATTTCTATTGTGCGCTTAGCTGTAACTTTGACATTCAGAGCTGTCATTGATGTGTCAAAAAATGTAGAATTTAGTCATATATTATCATTCCAAATTTCATCACAATCTACCCAGTGGTTCAAAAGTTAGAGGGGGGGGGAGACGGACTTTATGTCCTCACTGTATGTGAGGACATATGTGAGGACATTATATGTATACATCACTTATATGTCAACATCACTTTTCAATAACGTATATTCTCATTTTCTACTAGCTACTAACTACTAACTTGGATAATATTTTTTTATAATATATTTTTCGTTCTTCTGATAGTAAACATTACATATAGCCTGTTTCACAATGTCTTTTAACCAATAGTTACCTACCTAACTATAAGTTTAGAATATGCATTTTATCTACTGGTATCAATTGATTTTCTAAGCTTATGGTCAGTAAATATGAAGAAAATGTGCCAAAAATTGACACTATTACCGTATTATTTACCATATTCGTGTTAAATATTGACATATGAAGGTCAATTGAAACTTATAATATAATGTCTACAAACTATAGGTATAGCCAGAGGTTTTATTGTCTTTGGGTATAGTCACAATCAACACATATAACATGCAGGATGTTGCAAATGATGAAGTCAACTGTTAAAATTTTGAAATTCCTTGAAGTTTATAATAAAATATATTGCAAATACGGCATTAAAAATTATATATAGCAAATTGTAGTTTATAACCGAAAATAGGTTAACAAATTTTTTTTTAAATCCCTCTTTAAAGTGTATATAAGAATGTGTATAAGTATAGAAGATCCCTGTATAAAAATAGTATATATTCTGTTGGACAATCCCATTTGCAGTGACGTAGTCACCACTACTTAATGTTTTTAAAGTGATTAACATATTTTTGTGCCAAACATGTTTTAGCTTGTAGTTATTAAATAATTTTTTATATAACAAAATGTTAAGATAGTTGCGTGTGCCTGCCATGCTGTGATTTGTTGAGAATGAAATTTTTTTCCTGTGTGACTGATGCATATAATTATTTTTTGAGATTTAATAACTCGAGAAAAACTTTTATTCTTGACGTTATTTTGAGAAATAATCGTTCTCAAAATTAACCTAAATCAAAATACAATATAGCACAAAACATATTCTTTCGAACAAATGTTGATACAAATTCTTAACTAATAGTTTAATATCGAGATTGATATATCTGTAATATCTTAAGGGAAATATATTTCAAATAATATTCCTCTAGACTTCTGTGATAGATGCAGGTTCACTACCATAGCTATCCCATTGTTTACCATTCATTTTCTCTTTATGTTTCTATGTTTTCTTCTAAAAAATATATTTACGTAACTGGTTAATAATATACAAACGTGCAATGTTCTACTCAAAAGGTTTTTTGTTTGTAACTCTGAAAGTAGACCTCAAAAGGTAATACTTCGTGTATTTAGACATAACGTAAAACTATACAGGGTGAGTCAGTTTATACTAGCAGGACTCTGGCATTTGATAGAGCACCTTATTTTAAGAGAAGTTTGTCATATAAACATATGTCGGGAATCGCTTCGTTTTTGAGATACAGGGTGTCAAAGTTTTGGTTTTTTTTTAGTGTTTTCCACACAGCTCCTATAGTTTTTAAGATAATTTATTCAAATTTTTACGGTAGATTACCTATGATGGTCCACAAATTTTGGGATATGTAAACGATTTGAAAACGTATAGGGTGATATTTTTTCGGGGGTCCCATGCCCCATTTTATCGTTCACAACTTTTTTGTGGTGCGCCACTGACTACTGATTTTCCAAAATTTGGATTACATGTTCAATTTAGAAACTTTTTCGTCTCTTGCATTTTTATCGTAGCTGTAACAGTTATCGAGTAATTTGAAAAAGTCTATGAAATAATATTTTATTAAAAAAGAAATATTTTCATCAAAACTTTCACTAAAAACTTATTGCCAAACGAAAGTTCATTAATCTAAATTGTCAAAGGTTACGTACTTACAGTACAACTTTTGCCACTAATTATATATTTTTTTTTTAGCATTTCAAAGACTTTTAATAACTAAGTAAAATAATTAAGAATTAATAATAAACCACGGTCTACATCCTGGCGACCAACAAGGCAGAATGAATTTTTGTCGTTGGATCCTTAACACATTAGAAAATAATAGAACTTTCTTATCCAACGTATTATGGATTGATGAATCTTGCTTCACCCGACGTGAGATAGTAAATTTCAAAAGTCAACATATTTGGGTAGAGGAAAATCCACGTTCTATTAGGCCAAGAAAATTCCAAAATGAGTTTAGCTTTAACGTATGGGTAGGAATTTTTGAAAATCGTTTATTTGAACCATATTTTTTGCCAGAAAGGGTCAGTTCGCAAAACTTCTTACAGTTTCTAGAAACCGAGCATCCTAATATGTGGGAAGATGTTCCTCTAAATTTAAGACAGCAAGCTTGGTTCCTGTTGGATTGCTGCCCAGCTCATTTTGAAAAAAATGTAAGAACTTGGTTAGACGACAATTATCCAGAGAGGTGGATTGGACGTGGAGGTCCAATCGCACGGCCCTCAGGTTCCCCAGATATAACACCAATGGATTTTTTTGTGTGGGGCTTTTTTTAAAGAAAAAGTGTATACCACTCCTGTTCAAGATGTTGACGATCTTAGAGAGAGTATAAGGCATTCTTGCGAAGACATAAGAGTTCATCACTTAGTTTCAGCAAGAAGGTCTATTGAAACGCGATGCCGATTATGTACCCAACAAAATGAATCACATTTTGAAAATTTTAATTTGAAAATAAAATTATTTCGGGCTATTTGTAAAGTTATTTGTATTTATTTGCCTTGGTTTATTATTAGTTCTTAATTATTTTACTTAGTTATTAAGTCTCTGAAATGCTACAAAAAATAAATAATTAGTGGCAAAAGTTGTACTGTAGGTATGTAACCTTTAATAATTTAGATTAATGAACTTTCGTTTGACAATAATTATTGTTTTTAGTGAAAATTTTCATAAAAATATTTTTTTTAATAACATATTCTTTCAGAGATTTCTTCAAATTACTCGACAACTGTTACAGCTACGATAAAAATGCAAGAGACGAAAAAGTTTCTAAATTGAACATGGAATCCAAGTTTTGGCAAATCAGCAGTCAGTGGCACACCACAAAAAAGTTCTGGACGATGAAAAGGGGCCTTACCCCCGCAAAAATATCACCCTGTACGTTTTCAAATCGTTTACATATGTCAAAATTTGTGGACCATCATAGGTAATCTACCGTAAAAATTTGAATAAATTATCTTAAAAACTATAGGAGCTGTGTGGAAAACACTAAAAAAAAACCAAAACTTTGACACCCTGTATCTCAAAAACGAAGCGATTCCCGACATATGTTTATATGAGAAACTTAACTTAAAATC
This sequence comes from Pogonocherus hispidulus, assembly GCA_963924545.1. Taxonomy (NCBI): domain Eukaryota; kingdom Metazoa; phylum Arthropoda; class Insecta; order Coleoptera; family Cerambycidae; genus Pogonocherus; species Pogonocherus hispidulus. The sequence continues at coordinate 79,934,763 of OZ004694.1, forward strand.
GGGTGTTCTATCGAATGCCAGAGTCCTGCTAGTATAAACTGACTCACCCTGTATATTCCGTATCATCTTTTCTAATGCCTGGATACTTGATTAAAATATGATATTGTTTTCGTGATAATTTTCAGCTAAAATAGTCACTATTTAATATAATCATTATTAATGATAACACGAGATTTTTGTAAAAGTTTATTTCAATGTAGAAAAATATGAGATAACATGAGCATCGTGTTTGTTATCACTTATCAGCATCAAAACACTAAAATTATTTAAATTCTAAATTATCTAGATTCTATTAATAAGTCTTAACCTTGTTAAATAAATCCACTTGCCATTTATTTTAATTTCTGGTAAATTATTTCTGTAAATATATAATATATTGTTTATTTGAAGGTGATGCCGAAAACAACTACTCCACGGACAATGTGCTCCGACTGGCATTGCATAACATCGGCATCTCCCTAGGAGTGGCCACACCATCTGGTAGTTGGTCTCGATGAACGATGTGGCGATGGTGTGGCGAGTAGATGGTGTGGCGACTCCTATGGAGATGCCGATGTAATGCAATGCCAGTCGAGGCACATTGGCCGTGGAGTAGTTGTTTTCGGCATCTCCTTCAAATAAATAAGCAGGATTGTCTTCCTTAAAGACAATACAGGTCACTGCTGTAATGGCACCTGCCGAAAAGCAGATCGTTATCTGTCTGTCAATTTGACAATAATTGCCAGACTGATAGTAGCAAAGACCCAAAGAGGGGGTTACGGTGTGTTTCTCACCACTACTAATATATATTGTATTTCGTAATTTCCTTGATTTAGTTTTCTAGTTGATGTAAATAGGTTATATTTTACCTTGTTGATGATATAGCGGGTTCCATTAAAAAACTCATCTTGATCTCTTAACATAGAAAAGGTGGTAGAAGATAAAATGTAAATACCTACATAATTGAAATATATACTATGTATATAATATATCAATAATGCACCTCATCTTCTTTGACCATTAAAAATCAATTAAAAAATCAAGATCGAGTAACAAATTTCAATCTGTTAGCTTCTTTAGACTCTAAAGTAGATGTTCTAGTACCAAATTCAAATCATACATTAAAATGTGAAATAAATAATAATATATTAACCAGGTACTAAGACTATAGAAATATCTCGGGGTGTCCATAAACTACATTGGTTTTAGCTTTTCATGTTTTTATTTTATAATTACAATTGTATTATGTACAGGGTGATTCACTTTCGAGTGTGTAACATGGGTATCTCGCTTATTATAAAAGATAGACTGTAGGTTTAAATTCGGCAAAGTTGCGGAATTTTATGCTCAATAAGTTGGCGCAAAGAAAACCCCCATATCTGCTTTTGTTTTTGAGTAGGGGGCAAAAACAATGTTTTTCCGGTTTTCGTTTTCTGGCCATAACTTCTATATTTTTGAAAATATTGGCTTATCGTTTTCACATTATTAGGACACTTTCTTGAGACAAATACGATGCCGTAAACCGTTTTTTAAAAAAATGTCACTTCTATTGTAAATCATCGTCAACTTTATTTTTCCTTATGGGCGCCATATTAATTTTTCTCATATTTGAATAAACCGATTTTTTCTGAATACAACAATATAATATATGTTAATATTTGCCTAAAAAATAAGGGCATTATGAAAGGAAATAAGTATTTTGTTGAAAATGTCTAGTTAGCCATGGCCATGACAGCCAATTCTTGACAAACCACAAAAATGGCACTTATAATTTTTATAAATTACATCTGTGTAGTACTTTTTACATTGACTAACGATGTATTTAACCGAAGAGAAACAAGATATTATAGATATTTATTACAGATCTAACAAAAATTTAAACAGAACAATTGAAGAAAAACACGTATCCTGAAAGACGACAACCATGTCTATATATTACTAAACTGCACTGCAATTTAAGAAATTATGCCAGTTTTTCTAAAACAAGAAATCCTATGGATCTGCCATAATTTCTTAAATTACAGTGCAGTTTAGTAATATATGTCTTGCATGGTTGTCGTCTTTCAGGATACGTGTTTAAATATTCTTCAATTGTTCAATTGTTCAATAAAAGAATATTTAAACACATATCCTGAAAGATGACAACCATGCAAGACATATATTACTAAACTGTACTGTAATTTAAGAAATTATGGCAGTTTTCTTATTTTTTATTATTTTATTTTATTATTTAAATTATTTTAAAATAATTTCTTAAATTACAGTGCGTTTAGTAATATATGTCTCGCATGGTTGTCGTCTTTGAAGATATGTGTTTAAATATTCTTCAACTGTTATTCTGTTTAAATTTTTGTTGCATCTGTAATAAATATTTATAATATCTTGTTTCTCTTCGGTTGAATACATCGTTAATCAATGTAAAAAGTACTCCACAGATGCAATTTATAAAAATTGTAAGTGTCATTTGTGGTTTGCCAAGAATTGACTGTCATGGCCATGGCTCACTAGACATTTTCAAAAAAATACTTATTTTCCTTCATAATGCCCTTATTTTTTAGGCAAATATTAACATATATTATATTGTTGTATTCAGAAAAAATCGGTTTATTCAAATATGAGAAAAATTAATATGGCGCCCATAAGAAAAAATAAAGTTGACCATGATTTACAATAGAAGTGACATTTTTTTAAAAAACGGTTAACGGCATCGTATTTGTCTCAAGAAAGTGTCCTAATAATGTGAAAACGATACGCCAATATTTTCAAAAATATAGAAGTTATGGCCAGAAAACGAAAACCGGAAAAACATTTTTTTTGCCTCTTACTCAACAACAAAAGCAGATATGGGGGATTTCTTTGCGCCAACTTATTGAGCACAAAATTACGCAACTTTGCCGAATTTAAACCTACAGTCTATCTTTTATAATAAGCGAGATACCCATGTTACACACTCGAAAGTGAATCACCCTGTACGTGTTTTATTAATATTTATCTCTATTTTTCAATACAAATTTTGAGGCAAAAATCAGTCACATAGGAAGACGGATAATACTTGTGTTATTTAATTATAAGTTTATTTCTATTATTTTCATGTTGATTAGGGAGGAATATTCACATGAAGAATTTTCCTACAGGTGTTTGAAATACCTAACCGGGCTTCATTCGAACATTTTTCCATATATTTCTCTGTAATTATAAAGTACCTAACAATATTAAGCTAACCATTCTTGTAATAATGGTATCGCTAGTTTTTCTTATTTATTTTATGCAAAATATATTTTATACTGCTAAATTTAATTAGAAATTTGTGCATGAGAGTGTACTTAGCTATACAGTGTGTTTTAAAATTAGACCGACCATTTTTAACAAGTACTTAAACATTAAGGTTGTGTTCCGATATTATCCGCGACCAACCAGGATTTCGGTTAACCGAAATATTGGTAAACCTGAAAAATGTGTAATTAAGGAACTGGCTGGTTAATCAACATTGATGATGAATTGTTTATATTGGGATTCATTCAACCTTAAATACCTTCATATTCCGTGCTTAACTATTACTCTAGTATTCAGTCAAAAAATAAATGAAACAGCAGATAATTTGGTATATTATAGTAAGATATAAGTAGTTTATAAGTAGATATAAGTGTAGCTTTCAGTCGACTTGGTCAAGTGGACTACAGAATACAATACAGAAAAGTAGAATTTATAAATATTTATTAGGTATAACTCTTAACGCAAGAACACCACCCCATCTGCCTTCACCATCTAAACAAAATATAATTAAAATCGTTGAGAGAATTGATATTTCTTGTCTCAACGCTAAAACCTAACCTGCTAACTCTTCGGGTGACCAATGCACGGTCAATATTTTGACGTTTGGTTAACCTTTTTCAGGTGACCACAGTTCCAAAATTAAACAATTTTCAGGAATTTTTATTTAATGGAACGCTTAACCGGGATTTTGGTTAACCAAGTTTAATATCGGAACACAACCTAATTGTAAATTTTTTTGTAGTATGAGATATTTTTTGGTTCACCATACCTACACAGAAACTGGCTAGGTGGTAATGTTCTTGAAAGTTGTTTCAAGAATTGAAAAAACAGTATTACTAAAGGTTTTATATAAATTAACCGGTCTATTTTTGGAACAATTATTTGGATGGATATGTAAATTTGAATATAACTGGTTAAAATTGGTCGTTAATTTTACAGCAGGTTTGTGGCCATACTGTATATTATACAGTCGGTAAAGTTACATGGTATAAGTTATTGTTATATCATAATTTTAAGAATGTACCTATCTAATTTTTGTTGGAAGGATGGATACAAAATAAAAAAACTAAATGTAAAATGTTAATTAATATCATTGACTGATATTACATTTAGTTAACGCATATTTTCTAAATTAGAAATATTAAAAACTAATATCGAAAAGTTTAAGGTTTTTTGAAAATATATATTAATTAAAACAAAGAAAAAAATATTAAAAAGTATATAAATGAAAATAACAATAATCCGTAACTTAGATTTATATTTTTATGATGTAATTTATGCAAATTTGGTAGATACAATGTTTTCATTATTGATATATGTAGGTATAATATCATCTATATAAAAGATACAGCAGTATGTTATATAAAACGATATATCAGATACATGATGTTCTGAAATGTACTATATAGGTATATAGGTAGTAGATAGAAATTTCCTTCAAAGGCGTGCGAACCGATTTATTAAACATTAGGTAACTATTTTTTTACTATTTAATTATTGAAATCACATAAATAAACCAATAATAATCAATACAACAAAAAATATTATTATAAATAATAACATATAAATATAACAAATAAAAAGACATTTCTTTTACGAAATAACAAATCGTTATTTACGTAATAGGATTCGAAAACAATTTCAAAATTCTGTACTATCTACACCACTGAGCATGTTAACTTATGGTCCATAGAAACAACATTATGTACTGATGAAATTCGTACTAGTCAATTTATTTTTTTTTTGTTAATTTTCAAATGATTATTCTGCAGCAGATGTTAATTGTTATGTTTTATTTAGGCTTTATTTATAAATAAATATGAATGTATAAATATATGCATTTTAATTTATCCAACTGTTCGTTTTTTTAACGGCAGCATATTTCCTAGACCAATGCCAATCACTGAGACTAGGACACGAGCAACCCCCAATTGTAAATTTTGCCGAAACCCCACTTTTTGTAATGAGATAGGCATCTTTACTTGTCTATCATCTCATACGAGATTGCGTCCTATCCGAGAAATGGTACGTCTTCTACACAAGCCACGCCTACACTGAAGAACATGTTTTCATCCTCAAAGCAAAAAAAATATGCTAAGTAGCAGAAAACTATAATAACATAGAGGCCAGTTTACTCTTTGCAATAGCAGTAAAATTCATTATGCTGTCAAGACTTTACTGCTCCAGTAAACTTACATTATAAAGACCTACATTTGAGCCCTCCTAAAGGAAAATTTCTATTATTGTAAAGTGGTCATTGCTGCTGCTGAAAAGTGGCACTATTGTCACTATAAAGTAAATTTCAAGGTGTGGAAAATGATTTCACTGTGATGGTTGCCAACCCATCCCTGCGTAATTGTCTGGTGGAATGGGGGATTCGAATCCACGCTCTTTGGGTTTGAGACAACAAACCCTAAGCCACCGGCTAGCTTGACAATTTGGCATTAAAACAGTATTTTAACTTTTAGAGAAGAAAATAAACCGTTTTATGTTCCGCGGTGTTCATATGGATATTTCCTTCGTTGTTGTATGTATCCTACGGCAATTATATATAATTGTCAGTTTAATCTGGCAACTATGTATAATTGCCAGTTTAACTTGTCAATTATGTATAATTGCCAGTTTAAACTGTCAATTATGTATAATCGCCAGTTTAAACTGGCAATTATACATAATTGCTAGATTAAACTGACAATTATGTGTAATTTCCAGTTTAAACTGACAATTATAATGTATAATTGTCAGTTTAAACTGGCAATTATAATGTATAATTGTCAGTTTAAACTGGCAATTATACATAATTGCCAGATTAAACTGACAATTATATATAATTGACAGATTAAACTGGCAATTATACGTAATTGCCAGATAAAACTGACAATTATATATAATTGTTAGTTTAAACTGGCAATTATAAAATTATTTCACACGGTGTCCTTTCTATGCTTTCGTAGTATCCGTCTTTTGTATATTTGTAAAATTCCTAGAAAATTTCAGCTGAAAAGAAAAGCATGCTGTGGCCCGCCGATGTTAATCTGTAGAACAAGAGCAGGAGTTCATTTTTAGCAGAGATTCTTAATGTCTGTTGAATGAAAAGCAGGCAAGATAGCAAAGTCAATAAAGAGTGGTGGAAGTGCGCGGTTTGCCCACCTCTTGCATAAAGTCATGAGGTTCATCTCGTTTGATTGAAATCCTCTCTTATTTCTTGTGTTCCATTGAAAAACCCCACTCCATGACTTCATTGTTTTAGCCGGCTCATGCATACTTTCATGCGCCCTTAGAATGGGAACCACCAATACTTTATATAATAGATTTAGGTGAGTAATTGGGCCTTTATTTTACAAAAGGTTTTTGCAGGAGCAGGATAAAAGGGATGCCATACCTTACCTGCAGGAATTTCCAGTAGAACACGGGGGGAGCTCTTGATTGAAAAAACGATTTGTGGAAACTAATTCTTGTTTTACGTTCCACAATATTAGCATGTACTGGATGTTTTTATTTATATATAGTAGGGGTATCTCTTTATTTAGCAAGAGTATATCTTTATAGCAAGAGTATAGGCATCTGTCAAAACATATTCTTTTACGTTAATATAAAAACACGGTGTAATAAAGTGTATTGTTTACTATACAGAGTGATACAGATTCATGGTATAACTCTCTTTCCCCCGTATTTTTTCAGATATAATTTTTAAATTTGCCATGGTGAAAGTACTTAGTAAAGGCCATTTTTTCACATAAAAATTACCTTTCTCCCACTTCTGATTTTACCAAAAGTAATACCAATTCTTGATTTTTATATGGAACACCTTGTAGATTATTATATTTTTGGAATCTACGTCATTTTATAATTCCAACGATGTACCAAAAGTGACATTTCTGTTGTCAAATTACTTTTTGGACTCCTTCCTTCTCTCAACTGTAATTTCAGTTCTGTTGCACCCACAGATAAAATAAGGGTTTGGATAGATTGCGTATTAATTGTACTTTCAAATGGTATCTTAGTACCATTATGGTACTATTTAAAAAAACTAGTTTCAGCTCTAGGTATAACCACTTTGAAGAATTTTAACGCCTTATAAGTACCTAGAGAATTTTAATGTTTTTGACATCAACTCTACTATTTTATGGTTGCTATGGTCTATTAGAATTAATAGGGGATGGTCCAGACACTGTAAATACAAAAGTAAAATTGAGTCTAAAAAGTACACCATACACCAAAGTACTTTCGTACACCGTACAAAAAAGTAAAGTAAGTGTAATTATTTTTCATAATAAAATTCAATGCAAAAGATAAGTATGTACCATTATTTGATACTTTTATATTTAAAATTATGATGGAAAAAACAAAAAACGCAAAACCAGGAATAAAAACTAATACTTGACTGATCTTTTAGGCGCAAAGGATAATTTTTCATCTTTTCAAGATTACGACAAAATAAGTAGTACAAAAAAAATAATAAAAATTATTTATTGCAATCCATACAACTTCATTCGACGTTGGAGGCCTTGATTTAGCTATAAATTATATAACTTTTACGTAACTTCTTGGCAGACATCTATTGTATCACTTTCACAACATTATTTCTGCTGTATTCTTCTTTTAAAAGCTCATACATTTTCGTTACTGAACATGTTTATCATGTCAATATAAAAAAATGAAATAAAAAGAAATCTATTTAGAAAAGTTGCTTGCAAAAGAATTCTCGAGATTTATGTTCCGGCCTATTTGTTCTCATATAAACTTTCTATTTACTTGGCCCAAAAAAATTCTGAGAGGGCTAAAAATAATATCTCTTTAACTCGCGTCTATCGAGCGAATATTGTCAAGGGGTGCAAAATACATTATGCATGAGGGGTGTGGTGTGTGGGTAATAACAGCGGAGAGTTGAGATGTCCACGTCCTTCGGTCAAGGCATAAGGTATAATTTTTAGCAGGGACTAGTGGGGTGGAAGAGAGGAAATATGTTACTATCTCGCACTGACAGCTTCAGCAGTCCGTAGAAAATTCCAGGGTCCTCGGAAGAGGGATATTAATGCAAATTATTGTGTTGCCAGACACTAGCTCTCGGTCTTTGTCGGATTTTGCTGGTCTGAAATGTTTAAAAGCAAATACGGGTTCTTCCTGTGAAAAAAGACTCTGAATTAATAGTATTTATCGTTGGGTATTGAGTGAGCACCTATTTTTCCTTGAAAGTTTGAATTTTATATTGATATTGCTATATTTAGATTCCATAAATAAAAGTTGTTATTTCGTGTCTAAAAAATTTATTCTAACTGTGACTTTATACATGATGTCCTAGATTTATGTTGAATTACGTGGTACGTCCACGTGGTACACCCTGTATATTACCACCCTAGAGTAATACTAATATTTACTACTTCTACTACTACTAACAACATACTGTGTCATCAGAAATAAATACAATAATTGCAACTACAAGATCTGAAACTGTTAGTGTTATTTGGTTAGAGCATTGTTTCTACAGTCTGTCCATAAAGTAACGCCCCCCTGCTAACTTTTGAACGAATCGAGTTAGAGAGTTCTAACAAAATACAGGATGAATCACGTAAAATGAAGTTGATCCTGACGATAAATTCGATTCTTCAAATTCAAAGATGGCGCCACGGGCGCTATCAACTCAATTTTTTTAAATGGCAAAGTGTGCCGTGTTGTACCTCATTCAAAAGATAATTCAATTCTCTACTTTCTCATTTTTGAAAAATGACAATCGAGTTAGCCGTTCTCTAGTTACAAGCGTTTCTGTTTCTAATCTGATTCATGAATAAAATGTTAATTAATATTTTAATACAACAAATTTTGAACAAATATTTATTAAAACAAAAAATAAAAGAATTAAATAAGTTATTCAAAATGTTGTCCAATGACTTCTTGGCACATAAAAAGTCTACTTTGAAATTCTGGCCTGATATTTCCTAAAATTTCTGCAAAGATATTTCTACACATATGTGTTAGACGTTGCTGTAGTTCGTCGATATTTATTGGAGGAGTTCTGTAGACTTTTGACTTCAAATATCCTCATAAGAAAAAATCAAGAGGAATTAAGTCCGGGGAACGAGCCGACCATTCTATCGGGCCCTTTCTGCTAATCCATCTGCTAATCCATCTGCTTGGGAAATGGTTATTTAAAAAATCGGTAACAGGTCCATAGAAATGAGGTGCCCCCCCCCATCTTGCTGAAATACAATACTTTGAATGTTATTGTCTGCTATTCTTTCTATCTTTGGAAAAATTTCCACCCGCATGATTCTTAAGTACCGCTCTCCTCTTAAATTTTCTCTTAAATCTATCAAATCTATCAAATCGAATAACTAAAAAAATTAAGAAAAAACTTGTAGACACTTTCAAACACTCTTAAATTAAATGCTAAACTACTTTCTCGAACCTTATTGACGTTTCAGTGACAGTGGCAAGCAAGGCAAGGAGACTTGATAAAAGCAAAATTTTTAAATATCGTTAATACAAACGCTTGTAACTAGAGAACGGATAACTCGATTGTCATTTTTCGAAAACGAGAATGTAGAGAATTGAATTATCTTTTAAATGAGGTGCAACACGGCACATTTTGCCATTTAAAAAAATTGAGTTGACAGCGCCCGTGGCGCCATCTTTGAATTTGAAGAATTGAATTTATCGTCAAAATCAACTTCATTTTACGTGATTCACCCTGTATTTTGTTAAAACTCTCTAACTCGATTCGTTCAAAAGTTAGCAGGGGGGGGGTTACTTTATGGACAGACTATAAATTTAATAAAATTTAAACATAAAATGTGTTGGTTCTCATGTCTCCACTATAGGGTAATAGGACCAAAAATAAACATATTTTGATGCAAGTTTAAAAAATACACCACAGAGTCCTCGAAATGTTCGGCTCCAATGTATTCAGGGTTCATTTACTGCTACTGTGCATCTCCGTTGTATTCTTTGTTACTTCTAGTCACTATAAGGTGTTACAACTATTCAGAATTTAACATAAAAGACGCCACAGAAAAATAACAAGATTTTTATTATAAGCCGGTCAAATGTAGTATTCCTATGCCTCCAATTTATTTGATGCTCCATGTTCTATTCCTTGCATGCACGAGTTACGCGTGCAACTTGTTTATACAGGCGGAATGACCAATCAAAACTTTAATTTACTCCCTTTTTCAGCTTCCCTAGCATCCAAAAAGACATAATATATCTTCACGTCTTTTCCAAAGTAAACAGTTCGGGTTTAAAAAAGAACGAGCTTAGATAAAATGTAAATGAAACGAGCATTGGTCAGCTAAGATGGCCGAGAAAAGGCTAGAACCCCATGGAGACCACAAATTGAATAAGAAATTTGCGGGAATGCGTCTATGGGGGATGGTCTCTTCTTCCTCCGTATTGTAGTTACAGTGGAAGCAGTTCGCGCGAGATGAAAATTATTTAATAAAAGCGGAGTTATTCCCAAGAAGGAATAATATCAGCAAGTAGTGGTCAGTGTTATGCGGGCAATAAAGATGAATTTTTATGTAGCAGTTTTCCATTTTATTACACCTTTGATCGAGGCAATTTCTCAGAACGATGCAATTGCACGCATACATTTTCGCATGTTTGCAATTCAGTTATTCAAATTTCATTCGGGAACAACTCAATTCGGGCAGAGGGGAAATAATATTCTGTTTATGTTTTGGCGAATTTATCTTTCGGGTATGGCGTGTGTTGCTCAATAAGCGTGAATTATACGGGCCTTTTAGATATATTAAACGGAATATTTTTTAATCACAGGAGAATGGATTTAATTTAACTTCTATTAAGATAATTTACTAAAGTAAAGTGGATACTCGAAGCGGATGGTTCTTTATGAAACATCGTGAAAATAATTGTTTTGAGCTAAGAAAAACTAATAGATAGCATGCTAAAAAACAAAAGGAGGAAATTAATTCGTCGGGAGTTTTACAATATTCGGGAAAAAGAAGGCACCTATAGTTATATTAATCACGTCCTAGGTTATAGCGAAAAAATAGCTCGCAGAATAGAACGAAAGGGGTGTAAAACGATTAGTGTCAACAAGCGTACTATTGGGAGGATTTTGATAAACAATAAAGAAAGGGTTAATAAATTAAAACAATCGGGGGTATACCAAATTAACTGCGCGGATTGTAATGCCGTGTATGTGGGTCAAACCGGTAGAAGTATTGAAACTAGAGTAAAAGAACATAAAAAATCCATATTAAATAACGCAAAAATTCAGGATTTTCGACGCATTGTATAGAAAACAATCATTTTGTAGATCTGAAAAATGTAAAGGTACTGCATCGGGAAAAGAAAGGAAAGCGCTTAGATCTGTTAGAGCAATTAGAAATTAAACATTTTTTAATTATAAATCCGTGTACTACGAATGATCAGATATATTTTACACTATCGCTCTTCTTAGAAAAGGTAATAAAAACTCGGGCTTTACCAGATGGTAGGATCAATCGGAGGTTGGTGCTCGTAAACAAATAAATAACGAAAACGCGCTTGGAAATGTTTAGTAATAGACATTTACTCTTATTGAAAAAGGCCTAACACTAACAAGCCGAAATACTAGTATAGAAAGTGTTTTCTATATATTTCTTGGAACATCTAAATGAGATCAATGTTTTTTTCAAAACAATTAAACAAGATAATTTACACTCTTGCTGGTATATTTGAATATTATAATGCCATACTTGCAAACAAAAACTCTATATAACTTTGAAAAAGTTCGGCCTTTAGTAAAGCTTTACGTTTTTTCAAAATACTTCTGAGAAAAAATACAAAATACTGAGGTAATACTGAGAGGTAAAAGATATTAATTTTGAAGTTAATTTTTGTAAAATAAGTGACGTAGTATTGAAAAATATACTTTTTGATTACTTGATTTACTGATTATTTTGATTGACTGAAACAATTAATAAATATGTATTCCTAGGGAATATACAGGGTTCCCAATAATGCATTAAAGTCCAATATCGGCCCTATTACAGTGGAACGCTTTGAAGGTAAATCTTTTAAATGGACTTCTGAATATTTGATGCTCTCTCTCCTCCTAATGGAAATACCTGTCGTGGTCCCATGCACAAAAATGTTGACCGCTCTGTTACTTTGCAAAACAGGAAACAGGAAACAAAAAGTCTCAATAACTTTTAAAGTTTACTAAATAAATATTGCATGACAAATAAATATTGCATGATATAAATTTATTAGAAAAAATTGAATAGGTAAATTTCTGTTATGGACAAATTACCTGTAATCGACACCTTTGGTATTCGTTAGAAAACCGAGAAGTCCCTTAGCAAAACCGTAGCAAAATTGTTTGACAAAGTGATGGGTCGATAGTTCATCACGTCGGAGGTATCTCCATTTTTTAGAATAGAGTAAACAGAAGCCGTTTTGCATAATTCGGAAAATTTTCCCTGTCTTAAACATAAGTTAAATATTGTCTATTTGAAGGAGATGCCGAAAACAACTAATCCATGGGCAATGTGTCCCGACTGGTATTGCATTACATCGGCATCTTCATAGGAGTCGCCAAAGAAGGCACTACGGTGCGTTTCTCACCACTATTAACATCAAATCCATCCATATATATTAAATACGTCGATTCTGTCTCGCTCTAAATTCCGTCGTCGAATCCACAAAGTTTCAAAGGTATCTCCTCCGAGGGGGGATCGCGGAGCGATCCCCGCGGGCGACCGGAGGTCGCCCCCGGCCATTCTCCAATGCGTAGGGGTATTTTCGTCCCGTTTCCTACGCGTTTTCCAAATTTAAACGCCTTTTCAAAAAACCTCTGCAAATTTTTCGTCGATCGCCGTTCGGCGAGAGAGATACGGTTAGCACCGGCGTTTGTCTTCGCGCCTAATGGCCCCGTCACGCCTGCCGAAATCCCGACTTTTCGCGGGACTCCCTAGACCCTTTTTCTAATTTTACGACTTCGAGAACTGCTTCACGCGAAAGTTTCGTCCTTTCTCTAATCCTTTGAGATTTTTTTTCCGGACGTCGACTTCTTCTACGTCTATTTCGTCTTCTAAAATTTCGAGTCGCATCCATCTCAACTTCTTTCTCATTTTATCTACCGATGTGAGATTGCACTAACGAGACAAGCACCTCCCACGAAAACTGTCAAGTTAATTAAACTTCAGATAGGTTATTTTCCTACGAGAAATCAACGGAATCAATAGTACTGACTGCCAAACACTTCTGATTACCAAAATACTGAAGCGAAATGCTTTTCCAATTAGAAAATCGGTAAAAATTATTTTTCAGGTTGACACGTACAGTTTACATACTTAAATGTCTCAAGGTAAACATTTGACAACAGGAGTGGTAGCGCATCGGGAAAGTCGTAGGATTAAAAACTTGATAATGCTGATTTTGCGAGTTCGAGTCACGCTGGAGGCAAATTTTTTCTTTACTTTTTAATTCCAATTATTTATTAGTATTAGTATTTAGTTATTCTGTTTCATTATCCGCAGCTTTTATTCTTTCTGCACGTAAAGTTTGGAATTAATTCGTTCATTTTGGCAGTCTGTTAAATTCTTCATTAAGCTTACAAAAGTAAATATCTACAATATTTTTGGTCCCATTGATAAAATTGATAATAATGTTTACTTAAAAATAAATTCTACTTTCATTACCTACTTAAAAAATTATGATGTTTTACCATCAACAATAGAGTAGGTACCCTTACAATTCATCGAAATATTAAGAAAAATCGTTTAGTATAATTACATCATCATTCCAGATACAAAATTTCTTTAATATGTATTTTCTTTAAAATAATATTATTTTAGATGTTTGTGTCAACCGAAGGGTGACCCCAAGCCGTAGGCCTGGACCCCCGGTAGGGCTAGAAATGGGAACGAAAATCGTGATAGCGATTTTCTCCCATTTCTAGTATTGTCCTTAAAGGCTACCGTAATACGTAAGTACAGTCTTTTACTAAAAAACTAGGAACACCGTCAGGTCCACATATCATTTTATCTTTAAACTTCTTCATGGTCGTCAGATAGTGAGAAAATTGGATAACTTAGCATTTGAATAATTTAGATAACATATCCTTCCTGCCCTTAATTCTGAGATGAGAATAACCTGCTAGATATCGAGAATTAGCCATTTTTGTAGCCGCTCGCGAAAACGACACTGTTCTATAGCCATATCCGGACCCAATTAAATGTACATGTATAATGTTCCCCTGCGACGTGGATAATTTTTTGTTTGCGAACACGTTGAGCATTTGGAAGCTGTTCCCTCCTCAAATGTTTTGGTAACGGCATAGCCAGGGGGCACGGAATAAGGGTGCGAAATCAGGTGCACTAAGGCAGATAATAAGAGGCCGCTTGAGTGAGTTTTGATCTCCCAATGTTTACATACACCGCCATCCAACCGCGTACAAACATGGCAACATCAACAAAATGTCTGTGGCCTCCGAAATTATTTGAGCGTGCTTGTCAAAATAAACCCATGCTGCTGAAAAATGGGCCGTAGGCTCGAGAAAACTCTAGCGGAAAAGAAAAATAGTAATGTAAAATAATACCAACAATACTTTCATGTAAAACGTGTGGGCAGAAGCTTTTGAATTGTATCAAATGTAAAATTAGCTCATTGCCTACAGTAAATGTTTCCATGGTGTATGCAAAACCAGTAGCTACGACGCGACGTATAGAACAATAATTAATGCCTCAAAACATTTATTTTATATGGTAGGTATATCAAATAGGCTAAATAACCTTAAGTCTACTTGTACATACCTATTTTTGCATTAAGAAAGTGCTTATTTAGTGATTAGAAACAAAAAAAATATTGATGGGGTATTATACCGATAACAAACTTACTAGATATAATATTGTGAAGGGTATTATTAAAACTTTAAAGTTTTTAAAATAGTTGTAAATAGCATTATCAATCACTCTGTTGGGAGTAGAAAAATAATACGCAGGTTAATTATATTGATTTTGTCGATTTGATTGATTAGGTGCGTTCAACCATTTGCTAGAGACGAAATATTGATGTACTGATAACAGTACAAATTGTAAGTAATATCAAAAAGTTGCTTGTTCTACATGTGGTGGTGTACCATCGTCTTCAAACCACATATTTTGATATCAATGGGCTACATCATCAATTAAATTAAAAAGAAGTTGTCCAAGAAATTTATGTATAGATATGTGTTTAAGAGTCCATTCACTAGTCCGAAATAAGCCCAAAATCGGCGTTCGTCTCGCGTCTAATTATAAAAAACCTATAAAAGATAGCGAATTTTAGGAAAAAATATTGAAAGATAAGACTTTAATCTAAATCCCTATAGTAGTAATTTTTTGTAATTCTTTTTATTTTTAAAATTCCAGGCAAACAATCTTGTACTAAAATAGCGTATTTTCAAAAATTATTTTCTCTAACATACATGTATTAAACAAAAACTTTCTACTATACACTTTCGGGTGATATATAATTTATAACATTAAAAAGAAATTTTTTTGCAATTATAAGACAAATCCGGGCAATAAGGGCTAACTTTATTTCCATGTGCCTTTTTACTTCGGCTTTACGTGCACCTCCGAAATCTAAATAATTCGGAGTGGGAATATGTAAGTCTTCACCCATCGGCTACCCAACCTCTCAACCCGACCCCGAATTCCTGTCTGTCAAGTCTACAGTGAACGGACCCTTAAGAGATCATTGATTACCTGTAGAGGTAGTAAATTATTATTAAAAATGCTCCTTTGTAACAACCACACGTGTGTTCATGTGTCTTCATAATAATGAAGACTGTAAGAACCCCATATAAGAACCAGTACCAAAGAACCATCGTACTAGCTCAATTGAAAATACTAACATCTGTTGAGCATCGATTGGACCCATGTTGATATAAAAAAAATTGAAATGAACTCGGCTATAATTTACCAAAGTATATCATATAGCTTGTTGATAACCCTGTACAGGTACATTTTTAAAATCGTTAATATCTACTTACCTTAGACTAGCATTAGACATACTAACAATTATTGCACATACAGTGATTTTACCAATACTTCTCTAAGTATAGTATATTGGCACTTGAA
Organism: Pogonocherus hispidulus; assembly: GCA_963924545.1. Taxonomy (NCBI): domain Eukaryota; kingdom Metazoa; phylum Arthropoda; class Insecta; order Coleoptera; family Cerambycidae; genus Pogonocherus; species Pogonocherus hispidulus. The sequence continues at coordinate 79,951,085 of OZ004694.1, forward strand.
ATGTTCACCAAACTTTGCCTATAATTATTGTAGACAACTCCCATTGCCGAAAGCACATCTCGTTTCCTCTGTATATTTTTATAGTTCCGCTAGCGTAAGCATAGCACGTGCCGATTCTCAGCGCGTCAAATCAATCGGTTGTTCAAAAATTCGGTTGAGTAATGCAGAATCTATTATTAGTTGAATTGGGCCCTAGGTCCTAGCAAAACTTTGGGCCCTTTTTTAGTATGCCTGTATTAAAATTTTTTTAGTATGCCTGTATTTCAATAAAAATACGAAATTCAAAAATGAAATAAAAAGCTTGTATTCAATAAAAACGTAGATTAGTAATAAAGCTGGCCTTTATTTCCGGCGGTCCATATGCGTACGCAGCATCATAATAAGACGAATTGTATTTCATCATTGTAATTGCATCAGAAATCACTCAGAAAAACTTGGAAGATAGGAAATTACATTAAATGAAAAGTCTTATTAGTGTATTGTCTTTGGTAATGTCAATGAAATTGTCTTTTATCTGAGCTAAACGAAAGGGATGTCATCTTTTATATTACCGCTCGAGCGGTACATATCTAAGAATTTGCAATTTTTAGTATAATAAAGTTTTTAAGTTATAAACCTTTTCATAAAGATTTTGTCTTGGGGTTTCAATGAGAAATTAAAAAAAAACAATAACATAAAACTATAAATTAAACATTCCTGAAAACAGACTGAAGCATTGCACATTTTTTACAAAAATCTATCCCTCTTATAACTATAGGAAGTAACTATGAAATTCGGCATCGTGTGGAAGGAAAGGCAGTTTATTATTATTCTGAGGGCTACCAAGGGCTCATCAGGAACCAGTAGCGGTAACAGCGGTTTATTAGAACCGATAACTATTTAATAGGATCAGTATCTGATTATATTGTAGCTGTATAATATACTTAGATATAAGAAAATAATTGCATTTTAGGTCGTAGGTAGCATTTAGCCGACACTGTTCGATCCACAGCGGCGTAAAATAGCTTTTATTCTATTTTTCGGGCACGATAGTAAACAGTGCAGTAACCAGTGTTTATGCAAAATAAAGCTGAATTATTTCCATTGCGGATTCGCCTCTACATCCTCCTTGCAACACTATCTTCACATTTAATTTAAACGGGCAGTTTTCAGGCAATAAAAATGCACGCCTTCTGGCCTCGTGAAAAACCGTCTTTTTATTTATTGCGCTCCGTACTCCAGCCGCGAGTCTGTAGCGAGCGGCTCTACTGAACCCGCTCTGGAATTATGGTTGAACTCTCGCTTCTGCCGTGCGCTGATCGCTGGAGATGGGGATGCGGACTTTACGGAAAGATAAGTTTTTCCTTCTACCGAGAAATTTGTTGCAATCCGCGAAACATTTATACACATTAACATCGGCGGTTATTTATTCTGTCTGGCCCCTTTTAACTTGGGGATTTGGTTTATTGCCGTATTTACTCTTTTAGATTAAAGCGCAAAAGTTGCAGATGCCGGCTGAACGGGAACGGATGGGCTCTTAGATCAGTGTTTAAATATATTTTTGAAGCTGTGTATGCCCGTATATGTGCAATATTGTCAAGTATATATGTCCAGGCTGTCCGATTTCTCGATTTTAGGCAAAACCGACTGATCTTTTTTTTCTCTAAAAAAGGAGCTTACTTAAAGAATTTAATGTACAAGTTAGGAAATTTCTACGTTTGTAGATTAAGATGTACTAATTTTTTGTATATATGAGACCAATTAAAGGTAAATGACTCTTAAAACCCTTCAGAAATCATTGGAACTGTCTGCAGCATTAATAGGGTTGTTACAACTATGCTGCGGGACATTCAAAATTCATCCGCACTACAACATAGGCCACAGTATGCTGACCTGAAAAGCATTTTGAGGCCGTAGCTCGCGCTTGTCTGTGTTGATCCGCTTCACATGCCATTGAATCGCGGGTCTCTGTGACAGTCCTAATCAATAAATGTATAATATACAGTAGCTAAACAGATATTAACTGTTAATATATATAATAAGTAACAGCAAAAATGTTTTAATCAGTAGGAGGAAATTGATATTTTGGGGTTTCATTTTGTGATTATGAAGTTTTTCTTCTGGAACATCTTAAAAAGAACACATCAAATCATAAATGTTATCCACAGAAGTGTAAGTATTTCAGATTTACTATAACATTAATCTTAAAATGCGTTTGTTATACCCATACAATCAGGTCGATTCTGTTTGCATCTTGCTGTCTTGTTATGTAAACCATGTTGTTATAAGTTTAAGTGGTAACAAGATCTTATTCAAAATTGGTGTTCCGTTTGGAGAGTTATAGTAAGTATTGTTAAAGTTTACAAAAACAACAATATTGTTATAAATTTGTGCGTGACGGGGTCAAATTCATTGGATATTTGTAGAAGAAGACGACAGTGGGTATAACCACAATTTTCCTGTTTTGAGTTTGAAGTCTAACCGTCTCATCACGAATCACGATATATTCTTTGGTTTCACGAGCGTTTCACCTTTACGTTTACCAGAGAGTTACTTACCTATGTATTTATGAAGAGGAATTAGTTTATCCCATAGAGAAAATGTTTATCATCCTCTTTGCCATTACCATGTCACGAAGCAAGAAAACAAACTTCAACTGGAACTAATTGTAAATTATCTTGAATAAGCTTGCAAAAACCCACAAAAGTAGTTTCTATGTGAATTGATAATTTGAATTAAATTATCCCTGTGTATCACCTGTAAATAAATGGTATTGTAGCTTCATCGACAAACATTTCCAGTTCCTAAATTAATTTCAGTGCCGCTCCTTTACTCAAACGAAAAAACTTAATAAATTTTTCATTGGGAACCTCAAATGGGTGTTGCACATTTGAGGTACACATTTCTGATCAAAATACACAAATAAAAATAATTGTACCAAAATATAAGCAGGTACTTACTGATTTAGAACATTTTGAAACTCTTCATGAAAATTCAGTTGAAAATGTATAAATAATGGATTTATGGCTATTTTAAACACTAAATATAACCACTAACTATATTGTAATGCTCATAGCAAGAACTAAAATGATGTTGCTAAAATTACCAGAAATAATAGCAAGATATGTTTAAAATGACAAATCATCTTGTTAAAATTTATCAAACAGAAAAGGTATCTTACATATATGGTTAAGAAATAACCATATCTTTTTAAAATAGCCAAAAACAATATTGTTATGTTTAAACAGAATCGACCTGATTATGTGGAGGATTATTATTTTACGGCTTAATCTACTAGTTCAGTAATATTATTGTAACAGTTAATTTGCTTGAAGAGAAAAAGGGAATCACACGCTTTTAGGTAATTTTTAAAGATAAAGACATATATCTCCTTGATCGACGCATTCTCTTTATTTGAATTTTTCCATACTCGGGATTGCTTCGTTGCCTATTGCGAGTCGCTTTATCAGATTAAGTGTGGAGAGAGAATTAGCGATAACAAATGAAGAAACAAGCTTTTATGGCAGTAAATAATTGGGGTTCGCGACGAGGGGACCGCCGAGATTCGTTATATTAAGATAAATGATACGAATAGATCGCGTTATTCTGGCCAAGCCATGTCATCGTACCTAAATCATGCCTTTGGAGACATTCGGTGACATAAAAATTTAGTGGTGCTCGTCGGGCTTGTTTTGCGCAGGGAGAAAGACAAAATGCTATAAATTGCTATCTCTAATTATTTCTTTATGTCGGGAGGTTGGTTTGGAAACTTTAGTGGAAAACACAAGAGCTGTCATTTTCACAGAAATTTAATACACTTTAATGAAGAAGGACCAAAATGAACAAATAAGTGTTTTTTCTGAAACTCAATTTATTCTCGGTTTTGGAAAAATATTGAGATATTAACCTATCTAGTAATATCCTTAGATAATCTAGAGATATAACCTATTTAGTATATTATAGTTATATAGTTTAATAGTAATATTATGTAATCATCAAATATTGGAGGTTGTAATGGTTTATGAGTACCTATATGGAAGCAGTTATATCAAATGACTGAAGACTGGATCAAGATAGACAAAGGTAATCAGTTTATACCATGCAATAAATAACGCAATACAGTTGCCCTATCCACGATACTATATGCTAGTGAATTATGGGTACCTCTGAAGAAACATGAATCACAAGTAAATGCTATTGAAATGAAGTACCTTAGGAAAATAGTGGGAAAAACAAAATATGATATGGTCAGGAATACAGAGATCAGAAATATGACTAAACAGAAATCGATCATGAGGAACTGGGAAAATAGACAATTAAATTGGTATGGATACATGGCAAGAATAGGTTAAGAAAGAATAGAAAGGAAAGTGATAGAACGGTAGACGGAGAAATACCTGGATAGAGAGGATAGAAGGAGTGGGAAGAAGCAGAGGGAAAACTCGGAGGGAAATGAAAACGTTGGCACAGGACCAGGAACAATGGAAGAAATGAATAAATGACATGAGTAATACAGAACCCAATCCGACGTCCTAAAGGGCAAAAGGATGAACGGTGAAGAAGAATGAGTTTATTATAGTTACCAAATAAATTATAATTTTGCAGAAAATTAAAACTCTGTGGGATTTACGGATTTATATAAAGTGTAAATACTATGATAAATACTATGTGGAACAGACAAGGAGATATGTATTAATTAGATTGAAAGATCGTATTGCTCACTTAAAGCATAGCACAACTGAATAGTGCTGTATGGCCCAATAATAATGGGATAGACATTAACAATTTCATAATCATAATTCATAATCATAATCGAATTATCAAAAAGTAAATGGTGAGCAATTTCATAAAACCCTTTTTATTGGTAAGTTGAGTAAAGCTTAAAAGGTACTCTCGTAAATAAAAGAAAGCAATGTTTAATTCAAGGGTCCAACGTCACAGGAGTTCTCTCTAATATTCTTCTACATTCACCATGCATATAAAATAAATATAAAATGCCACAACTTGGGTATTCAATTGTTCGTTAACACAGCATAAACTACCAATGTCAAATGGCAAGAAATGTCATCAAACTCGCCTTGCAAATTTTACATTGTCGACCACTAGTTGAATTTCAAAATTATTATAAACTAAGGTTGTGTAATAAAAAAATCACGAAGATCTCACAAACTCTTGAAAATAGTATAAGAAAAACTAATGTAGGTCGATCCACAATTTACTCCTTTATTCAGCGATTCACTGATATACTGGGTACCCCATTAAAAAAATGACACGTTGCAAAATTATTGATTGCCAACTAAATTTTGGATATCCGGTATAAAAATTAGGGACTTTTTAAACGTCTATGAATAATCTCTAGCTTTTGCTAAAAATGTCGGAGATACTCGATATTGAAAATTTCTGTATTTGAAAATTTTGTAATAAAATAGAAATACCTAACTCAAAGACGGTCAATTTTAGGTATAGGGAAACCTAGTAGGGACTTATCAGAAATCACACGTAGAATTAAAAAATCCAGTAAAAAATACAGGATTCCATTTGAAATAAGAAAGCCAAACACACAAATTTGGTTGATTGCATCTTCTCTATTGATACAGCTGATTTATGGGTCAGTATGGGTCAACAATTTAACTAATAGTTTTTCTATTTTCCAGAAGGGAATCTACAATGACTAGATCAAAACATCAGACACAGTGCTGTCCAAACCAAGCATTATTTATTATCCATATTATGAATATACCTATAGGTACCGGGTTTCCCATTTCATTTGACTAATGGCAATCAACATGGGCTATTACATTTCATTGAATTTTCTATTCCCAGGGCACACTATGAGAAATATTGCTAATGGAATCGTTAGTACTGACTGTCAAACACTTCTGATTACCAAAATACTAAAGCGAAATGCTTTTTTAATTAAAATATCAATAAAAAATCGTTTTAAGTTAATAGATGTAGTTTACATAACTCTTTTAGCGACATTATGTTACGTCATCTGCTGGACTAGTTGGTTAAGCGGCTGTCTTTCAAACTAAACCGCACTATTTTGCAGGTTCAAATCCCGCCAGAGACAACTTTTTTTTATTTTACTTTTTTATTAATTACAAATTATTAGTGTTTACTTATTCGAATAAATATGATTCATTGTCAGTACCTAGTTATTATTTTTGAAAGTCACAATATTTACTTATCAGCAAAAAAATAAAACATGTTTTAATTGGTTCGTTTCCTTTATCTTTAGCTAAAGCTACTATCTTATAAAATAAGTAATCAACAAGCAACATATTTTTTATTTATTACATGCACTGTGCTTTTACTAATAGTTACTACATATTATACCTCAATCTGTATATTGAGTTAAACAGTTACAGAGGAACTGTCGTGAATTAGTAATAGGTTTTTTTAATAAAAAACTAATTCTAAAATTATGAGATTTTTAAAATATGTTGAAAAAACTTATTAAAAAAAACCTATTACTAATTCACGACAGTTCTTTTGTAACCGTTTAACTCAATATCCAGATTGAGGTATAATATGTAGTAACTATTAGCAGAGATAAGTGTACTATTAGTAAAAGCACAGGTCATGTAATAAATAAAAATATGTTGCTTGTTGATTACTTATTTTATAAGATAGAGGCTTCAACTAAAGATAAAGTAGACTTTCGAAGACTTTCGAAAATAATAACTAGCTACTGACAATGAACCATATTTATTCGAATAAGTAAACACTAAAAATTTGTAATTAATGAAAAAGTAAAATAAAAAAAAGTTGTCTCTGGCGGGATTTGAACGTGCAAAATAGTACTGTTTAGTTTGAAAGACAGCCGCTTAACCAACTAGTCCAGCCGATGACGTAACATAATGTTGTTAAAAGAGTTATGTAAACTACATCTATTAACTTAAAACGAATTTTTATTGATATTTTAATTAAAAAAGCATTTCGCTTTAGTATTTTGGTAATCAGAAGTGTTTGACAGTCAGTACTATCGATTCCGTTAGCAATATTTCTCATAGTGTGCCCTGGGAATATAAAATTCAATGAAATGTAATAAGCCATGTTAATTGCCATTAGTCAAATGAAATGGGAAACCCGGTATATTTATCGAATTGGTCACCAAACTACGCAACTTTGCCTTAATTTATAACTTAATCTCTATCTCTAAGCATACGATTTGAAACACACTGTATAGAAAACTATTACAAACAGAGAAATACGAATGAATGTGTTTGAAAATATTTTTTAGATGCCTGTCTACCTAGATCATATTTTCCTTGGAATACTGTGCGGTGTAAAGTAAGCCCTTTGTCAACGGCACTCTATGATATATGCGCCGCCTTAGCGGAGAGGAGTAATAAAGCAGCGTTGCCATAAGCAGCGTTCTCCTTACATAAATCAAACGCTTATTAAGTCAAGTGGTTAGGTTGGTAAGACTGTCGTTACGAACCAGCTACTCGTCTAAAAAATGATATATAACCCGCTACTGAACATAATGTAGTGCCATTATCCCATTTTGAAACAGTATTGTGCTAAACGGCGATATTAATACAGGGTAGTGCGCGTAAAACCGCCCCCTTTTGTTTTTTGTATAGACAATTATTTATACCTAATAAAAAAATTGGTATAGACTTTATCAGCAGATCTTGGAAACATATCCTTGTATTATTGACTAGATTTCGTTAAAAAAATCATTAGATAACGTATATATTGTTCAAAATAACTCTCACCGAGTTCCACACAGTAGTACAATCTGTTTGAAATTCTGTACGAGCATTTCTAAACTCATCTGAAGTCAATCAGCGGAATTCTCGACCAATTTTCACGAAACTCTTCCAGAGATGCAGGTTTTGTTGCAAACATCTTCGATTTCATATGTCCTCATAGAAAGAAATCCAAAGGAGTTAGATAGGGTGACTTGACGGGCCACTCCAGAAGACCCTTTCTTCTAATCAATCGCTCAGGAAACCAATGATCCAAAAAATTAACGAAATGTGGGCGTCCCCATATTGTTGAAAACACAGTTCACACTCTAAAAGATAGATAGATAGATAGAAAATCTTTATTTTGATATGCAACATGGTATGTAGGTACGTAATTACATTGTAGTCTTCTTGGAGGATTGGGTAATCATTGGTTCGATGTTATTTTCTAATAGATCGAGGGAATGTTAGTACTGGTGAGAAACACACCGTAGTGCCCTCTTTGATCTTTGCTACGTACTATCTCTAATGCAATGTCAGTCAGGGCGCATTGTACATGAAGTAGTTGTTTTCGGCATCTCCTTCAAATAAATAGGGAGGATTGTCTTCAAATAGAATAGAGGTCACTGCTATAATGACGACTGCGGAAAACCAGGTCGTTATCTGTCTGTCAATTTGACAATAATTGTAAGTATCTATAGATAGGAACCAAAGACCCAAAGAGAGCACTACGGTGTGTTTCTTACCACTATTAACATTCACGATGGCGATTAGGCAATCATATTGCAACATTATTGATCGGTTCCACTACCTATGGCACTCTGACGAGTGCATAATAAGCGCGAAACCGGTCAGTGTCTGGTGGTTGGTCTCGATGGAAGATGTGGCGACTCCTATGGAGATGCTGGAGTAATGAAATGCCAGTCGGGGAACATTACCCGTGGAGTAGTTGGTTTCGGCATATTCCTCAAATAGATCGAGGTAACTTTCGCAATTTAAATTCTCAGGTATAAAAAAATCATGTTTGTAGCATAGCAACAAGCTAATACTTTCTTTTTAATATATTGATTTATTAATTATTCAATTCAAACAAATTCAAATAATATAAAATAGTTTATTAAGTATTAATATCTGTAAAATTTACAAGGATAAGTAAGTTTTAAAATGATATACTATGTGTCTGGTGATAGATTGATATAGTACAGTGTTATTTAGAACTTATCCATAATAAAATTTGGGGAAGTTCAACCTACATGTACAAATGTGGTAGTGCAAAAAAAAATTTTTTTGGCTTGTTCTGAAAACTATTTAAAAATTTTTCATTGCACGCCGTTGGATACTGGTCCACTGTAATGGAGTGACTTTGGGACTGACAATGCAAACTGGTTAGCACGAAAAAAATTTCGGAAGTTCTGAGAGTATAACGACACCCGGCGCAAAAAAGATTTGCAGCGTTTTTACTTTAAAATAAACTTAAAGATAGATAGATGTGACCAAAGTGACATGTCTTTAAAATGAATAAAATTTTGTTACACTAATTTTGAAGAATTGCGCTACTTGATTACTAGGTCACTAATTTTGTCCCTCGACTTCTACACACTTTTGGGCATGCCTTATCCAATTTTGCCGCACTAAAGCGAATGTTCCTCCTGGTTGCTGATCTTGTAAACGCAAATTATTAAGTAAATTGGGGATTTTCAGCATTTTGTTGTAACAACCACTCACAAAAGCTAACTCGTCTCGTAATTGATAATCCGCTGGTAACAGAGCTTGAACAAGCTGGATATAATACGGATAAAACTGAGCTTCGTGTAGTAAGCGCCACACCGTTGATTGGGATACCCCAGGCACCTACTTGCCTAGCGATCTGACTTGTACTTATTCGCGTATTGTCACAGACCAGATTCAACACTTGTTCTTCATCTGCTAAAATACGTTGTGGTCGTCCCGGGCCACCATCTCGTCCATTCCAACTTCACCATAAATAAGAATCATGACCATTAACTAAGCATTACTGTACACATGAGCCATTTTGAAAATGATGACATGATTGATAGACAATAGAGATATTATCCCCACTCCAACTCTATTCGCTCGGTCTTAACCAGGCGTTCAAGGTAACTACAAAAACTTGTTTACATTTTTTTACCACATTCTTAGGAATGTGGTATCTCAGATGTCATTGAAGTACAGTTGCCCATCTACGGAGTTCTTTATAATGGTAAACATTGTTTACGGGAAATCCTAAGACTTTTATTATAAATTTTTTTGATGATATCGATTTCTTATTTAAGGATGCACATATCCTCAAAGTTTTAGAGATAAGTTCTGAATAACCCTGTATACATAATGGTATTCACTCAAGCGATCATATTTCTAACATTAATATTAAAGAAGATAATTATTATATTCTCTCTTATTATTTTTGTGGATATTATTCAAAGTAAATAATCGCGAACTATAATAATATGACAAAGCATGCGAAACAGCATTTGATATATTATATATACTATTTCAAAATTCTCTAGCAGTTAACCTAACACCGATTTCACATATCTTGATTATTTGGAATTCTGCAAACAGCGTCACATAATCCCGGCTCTTATAAAATAATCCGAGGCATTTTCAAGCTTGCCTTACCCCAATTTACATTCTCGTAGCTTAGCCGGATTTGCCACCTGTTTAAGGATTTAATTATAACAAATCTTTAAAGATTTAGCGATTGTGATTATTCAAAATATAGCAGTTCTTCAGCTACTTACCTATAAATCGATTATTCAGTTATTGCTTTACAATACTTATCCAAAATAATAATATAATAATAATATCTCTATCCTCTATTCTAATCATACGAATTAGCCTGGAAACCTGAGATTTGTGTGAGGAGGTTGTGGTATATTATTATTCAGTAAGCGGGAATTGCGCCTACAGAAATGACTGACGTTGGTTCTTTTGAAATTAGACATCAACTTTTATAGTTTAAATGAGACACTCTGTATATATCATAGATTCCGATAATGTAACCCTTGTACACGAGTCCATTCATTTGACGGATTATAACTTTAATAGCAGTTAATCACATTGGTTTTTTACACTATTTTCTAAAAAATAAGATTTATCTTTTTTTCCTGATTATTTTTCAGAAAATTCCAAAAATAAGTCCATAAGTAGGTATACAAATACATAGGTAGATAATGTCTGTAACTTCTTTGTGGTGCGTTTTCATGATTCATAGTTTGTCTGTCAGATTGACATTTTTAATTTATTATATTTTATATTATATTATATTATATCAATTTAATATAATAACAAATTAAAAATGTCAATCTGACAAAAAGTACTTCTTTTCATACAAAGAGTTATTATCGTACAAACATTCTACCGACGAAGAGTTGAGGATCAACTCGAAATGTTTAGAAGAAAGCTAGTTAAGTGTTTAATTTCTATAGCAAATAACTACGAATAGTATGGATAACATTAAGACTATCCTCCATCTGCAAACGCCTTATTTAAATAAGGACTAAAACAAATCAAGCCAAAACAGCTATTCTCCTGGCTATATGCCACGCCGAGCGCTGAATTACAAAGCAAGATTTGGCGTATTTTGGTCTAAACACAGTTAGAATCAAAAATACAAGAATTCGGATTGCAACGAAAACTACGAGGAAATACTCAGAGCACACATCGTAGGATGCCACTAATTGCAGACCGGTTTCGATATTTTTATGATCTCATCAGTGCAATGTAAGTGAGCATAATGTTTAATGTAGTGTTTAATTTTTTTTTAAATTTTATTATAATAACTATTTTATTTGGATATAATTTAAAATACGACATATACTATTATAGAATTTTGTATAAAACCGAAAAACCACTGATGAAATTTAGTTAATCTATCAAATATTATTTTATCACACAGTATACAGTGTTTTTTTTGGGGCAAACTTTAGAAGTTTCCCTCGATACTGCACTTTGAATACTTAATTTGTATGCTTCTGGTTTTTTGCTTTTTGTTATTTTACAGGTGGTGTAGGTAATCACAAAAGAAACTATAAATCATATAGGTAGATATTTCAGTCAATTGAAATTATATTTTTTTTACAGTTAGGCTTTCATATGATACTGGAAAAATTGTTGGCTGTTAAAATAGAATTTATTTCTTCAATAAATAACAAAAAAAGACGACTTTCAGCCATATACATGGACAAATAGGTATTCTACGTTTCGTCCGAGTTTTCGGACTTTTTCAAGATTAGGTACCTATCAAGTTCCTATTTTAATTTTATTTTATGGGTTAGTTTTATTTTGTTTTTCATCTTCTTTATTGTTTGAGAATGCAATGCATGTGTAGTTCGAAGAGTTATGAAAATAAAACCAACCCATATAATAAAATTAAAATACAAAATCGATATTAGCTATTAAGTAACCTTCAAAATGTCCGAAAATTCAGACGAAACGTAGGATATTTGTCCCAGTATCTGGCTGAAAGCCCTCTTCTTTATTGTTCTTTATTGAAAAAATACGTTAGGCTTTCAAGCCTAAGTTAAGATAAAGAGTTATATGCTGACACATGAAATGATAAAAGAAGTATTGCAAATATTAATAGCTATAGTGTAATTTTTTTGCCAGCTATTGTGCAGAAATTCAATATTGTCAATATAGTAATAAGAACAATCATTATTACACAAATATTTCAACTTCCCTGTTTGTTCTGAATGCCATTCCTTCTGTAAGACTAAAATAAACCATTTCCCTCCTCAGTCAACCCTATGCGTACGAAGATACAACCCAATATTTTTATTTTCCCAAACATACGGTCTCATTTCGTCAAATAAATGAGCATCACGTTCACTTGCACTCCTCACACCAAATCCCCAATTTATATTTAAGCAGTAAGTCATTTACTTTCAAATTGAGTCCTGTATTTATTTTTTATCTCCTGTCTCGTGGCGCTATTTCTGGATGAGTTGTCATTCCTCATAAGTAGCAGCTTCACATCATCTCATCGGGGGCCGGGAAAGTCTCGGCCTGATAGCCACGTTCGTCAGATCAAAGGCCGAGATAATCGAAAAGTTGCTGGTGTTTTTTCTTTACTTTGGTGATGGATTCGAACTTATTGATTGAAAGTGGAAGTTCCGAGAAAATGTAAAACAAGTAATTTTAATATTTATGTCGGTGTAATATAGCTTGCATTTAAATGGGGAAATTGGTCTTTGCTTGCGATGGTTGTTTCGAAACCACCTTGGTAAGAAACACGGGAAGTATTTACATAACTGTCTGGATGAGTAATATTGGTTTTGCGTATCTAAAAACATTATGTGGATCACTGGTTATTTTTATATTATTTATTGGATTTTTCTTTAATTGTTTGAATATCTCTATTTAGGTCATTTTAGCACATGTAAATCCTATTGGTTCAGTTCAAATTTTTTTTTAAAATTACCTACGATTCGTATAGATAGTAAAATACCCTGCAAGGGGTTGTGACTGAACTCTTATTAATTTGTTTTAATTTTGGATTTAAACTGAAAGTAAACTCCTATTCCTATTTTCATGTATATTGTGTGTGTATGCATCTGTATGTGTGTCTTATTCTATTAAATACTGATTCTATAAAACTGATGCTGATAAAACAAAGTGGAGTCCATAACAGAGTCTATAATGGGGTGTTTTCCTATTTTTTTTTTTACATCGGCAATGGAAAGTAGTTGGAAAAAGAAGAGATACGCATTTCTGGAATTTTAATATTGGGTTCATTTAAGTCCATAAATTATTTTTTTATTGTGCGCGATATCTATGTGACGTCACTAAGCGAAAATGCAAAATTTGCGCCAATTTTAGTGATTTCTAGAATATTTTCATTTGTGTGGTTGGTGTCACTGCGTGACAACTTTACTTTTGTTTATGTTTGAATTCTTTGGTTAGGGTAAACATCATGAAACATGAGACATTGTTTTTAGTTTATATTTCTACCTGTGAATTGTTGTCTCTGCCTGTGACTGATTACAACTGCATTTATTAGTAATAGAAAAACATCGTAGTTTGTAAAGGTAATTTTTGAATATGTTTAATCGACTTTGCAGTAATACTGTTAAGTTAAATACTAACCTTACATTTTCATCCCTTTTATTTTTGAAAGGTTCTATAGGATCTTTATCATAAAAGGATCTATAACCGGTAAATTGTTGGACTTAGCCTCTACAAAATCTTGCTCCTCCATGTTTAATAAAAGTTTACTTCACAAGAAAACAACAATACAACACGTCAAGTTGTCAAGCCAAACGCAAACAGGAAATTTCAAATGTCAATTATCGAAATATCGACTGTCGTTTGTCGTCGTTACAAACTGAATCTAGTCACATATTATCAGTGTGGCCTCTTTATAGATACATATTCCCTAGTTTTCACTTAGTGACGTCACGAATATAGAATAAAATTTCAAAATTGAATTAAAAATTTTCTACCAATTCAATCATAATAATGTTTATCCTAATAAATATAAAAAAAAATATATTTTATAAAAATACAGGTTTCCACTTTCACCTCGTTTGAAGGAAAATACCCCGCTTAACTGGATTGAAAAGCTAAATAATATTTGATGTAATCTCTCTGCACCTCAGCATTAATTAATATATTTTTTAACATCCTGTATAAGCATTGTATTATGATTTTTGTATGTATTGTAAATCCTAAAATAATCTTTAATAACTAAATTGAAATACATTCAAAGTATTCAATAATTGACTTCGAAGATTTTTATAAAGTCAGGAAAAGAAAAACATAAAAATCTTATATTAGTTTAATTTTTATTTTGAAAATTTATTTTTTCACTTATCTAGTGGTTGAATTATATTGTTTTTATTTTACTGGAAACCTGTAATTTCCTACTTTTTAAATTAAAAACTGAACCTATTTCTTGCCTTCCCATGTTTTTTTTAAATACATGCTTTATGAGCTGCAATATGTGGGCAATTTTGTTATATTTGTTTGTTTTCTATGGCGGTGCATTATTTGCAACTATTGTATTGAATAAAATGCAGCCTTTTATCTGTTTTGACTTAGTAAGTGAAAAGCTGGTTTTGTTTTTATCACAATCAAAAAGCTTCTCCGTACTTTCTCGTAAGTACCACTTTTTCTTAATTTAACAATTGTATTCAATAAGTTATTATGGTACTTTTCCTAATCAATAGACAGTAAAGCGGCGAAGGCTCGACCAGAAATAAAGGGTGTATAATTCTCTCCAATTCACCCCAAAACTGCTTTACAGACTTTTTTAAAATTGGAATCTTAACAAATTATCAAACGAAAACACTGTGTAGTAACACTGACGTAGTTTTCCACATAACACCAAAACTTTATACTGCACTCGACGCGTGTTTCACCACCCAGGTTGACATCATTTGAAGATGATTAACACTAAACCTATGCCAAAATTGTATTCTATTGACACCTAAACTATTGCTACGGCTCAGTGAGCCATTGTGACGGCTCAGTTAACCTTAATTTACTAATGAATAAAGCGGACTGTATGGGATTGCCCCTCTGCCACTATTCATACTATTTTTACACTTTGCAAATGCACGGGAACATATAGTCAACATTTTTATTAATTTTATTACGTTGGTACAAAAAAACCATTAAAAATATATAGAGTTTTAGTAATATTTTACAACTAACCACCTAACCTAATGCTAAATTTTGGGTATAATATGAAATTTAAATATTTAGGAAATAAAGCGTTAAGTATTGATGAGTTAGCCTGTACATTAATACAGTTTTATCCCATGTAAGAGTTTCCGCGACAATGTAAATGTTGGGTACCGCTGGAATTTTTCCGTTGGCCGTGAGTCTCAGCGAGCCCGCTATAAGCCGATATGCATTCATTAGAATAGTAAAACAGTGCATTAAGGGTACAAGAATCGGCGAATCTGCTACGGGAAAGTTATGTTTTTCTTTTAAGTTAGCGGGAAAGACGTAAACTTTTATGAAGTAAACTTTTCCTGGCATACTTTATGAGGTGTGTTTAAAGATTTAATTTGCATTTTTAGAACGTCCTTTTGGTCCTTGGAAACACCTAAATACAACAGTACAGAAAAGATTTTTCTTGTAAGTTACTGCGTGCTTCGTAAATGCTTTATGAATTTATGGATTTTATGGTCCTTTATTTTTTTTTATATAAAATCCATCCAGTGAGTTTTGGGTTAACATTTCAGAGAAAATAATACAGGCAGTGTTTCACTGCTTTGTAAAATAAAATAAAAAATAACTTGCTTCAATAATTTATGCAAAATTATTAAATTAAACAGACAAAAAAATTAAAAAATTAAAGGTGACGTAAAACAGTACCAAATATGTAAAACATCCAAAAGAAATCTTTTGTTTGTTTATTATGCTATGTC
Source organism: Pogonocherus hispidulus (assembly GCA_963924545.1). Lineage (NCBI taxonomy): Eukaryota > Metazoa > Arthropoda > Insecta > Coleoptera > Cerambycidae > Pogonocherus > Pogonocherus hispidulus. The sequence goes on from OZ004694.1 coordinate 79,967,163, forward strand.
TTTTGCTTGAGACAAAAAGTTTACATGCAAAGTCAAAGTGAAAGTCAAAAGATTTCAAATAAGCTCAGTAGCAGGTACAATTTTTTCACGTAGCAAGCTTGCAATGCTACGTGAAATTTTTTATGATTTATTTATCATAATTGATACAAAAAATATTTGGTAAAATTGGTCATAACTTATTACTGAAAGAGATATTAATTTCTTAGAAATGTAATAGAGGGTCTTTAAATTTTGTATTTAATAGTTTAGAGAAATAATTTATTAATTATAAAATTTCTTAAAGAATCAAAAGTTGACATGATGTAAGATGCAATATATAAAATATCTAAAATGGATCTTTGGCTTGGAACAAAAATTCCATCCAAATCTAGATACCTGTAAATTAGGAAACTATAATAATATATTTTTTCCTACATCTAGTTAGAAGATAGGTAAGTAGGTAACAATTGTTATGGCGTAATCAGATAAAAAAATTTACCCGAATAGGTATACCGGATGTCAACGGATCTATTAGACAAGCCATAACTTCTAGAGTATTGGATGTATCAAAATGAGATTTGGTATAGGTAAATGGTAGAGGAAGAGGAAAGTTTTTGCATATTTTTCACGTTTAGGTTACTTCCGGTTTCACAGGAAATGGCTTCAATTTTGAATTTTTAAATGGAACACCCTGTATATTTTTACATATTTGAATTTCTGAGACAATTTTGGACTAGAAAATGACATTTTAAAAAGTTTTTTCGCCTACTTGATTTTTTTAGAGCCATTTTTAATATTGCATCTAGGTGGCCATGATTGAGCTCAAACTAATCTGAAGGCCTTAGATGATGTCAGAAAAATGTAATCGCAAAGTTTTAGTGATTAGTATGATAGATAGGAATGAGACAAGTTGGCAAAATTACTTTTTTATATCTAACTATTTTTTTTCAAATGGCAACACATTTTAGACAAGCACTTTTCAAAAAGGGATTTTTTTTGCGAATCCAACGATTCTAAATTCATTGTGATTGGATTAAAAATAAGCTCATAAAATACATTTACTTCAGTGAAGTTGTTAATAAATTCGTATACGAGTATTATACTTTAAAAGTTTTAATGTCATTTTCTAGTCCAAAATTGTCTCAGAAATTCAAATATGTAAAAATATACAGGGTGTTCCATTTAAAATTCAAAATTGAAGCCATTTCCGGTGAAACCGGAAGTAACCTAAACGTGAAAAATCTGCAAAAACTTTCCTCTTCCTCTACCATTTACCTATACCAAATCTCATTTTGATACATCCAATACTCTAGAAGTTATGGCTTGTCTAATAGATCCGTTGACACCCGGTATATCTCAATAAAATATACCAACTGAAAACCATAGCAGTATTCTTTCAGCGGAATATTTTTTAACTATTTATTGGATTTGCACTGTTTAATTATTTATTTAAATATTCAGCCAAGAGAAATTAAAATTAAGAGCTACAGTGTTGTGAAATATGTACCTGTACAAATTGAATTACATGGACATAATTTATTTTCTGTATATTATTTTTTAATGCTATATGTTTATATTATACATTATCAAAGTATTAAATTTAATACTACTCGTACTATTTTAGGTTTTATACCTAAATACATGCGTGCAAACTGTTAAAAAACAAATAAATAATTAAAAATATTTATCTATGCAATTAAAAAAGTACAGGACTTGATAAAGCTCAAAAATTTGTAGGTCAGATTATAGATAGAATTAAATAATCTGAAAAAATAATTCCTCATATTGCATTTATTCCTAATATTTTTTTAGGCGTGATTCCTAATATTTTTTCACTTAATTTGGGCGTGAAGACGACCGAAGTTGAAACATATGTCATACGCATTAGGTCAAGCAGGAGTGGTGCAATTTTAGATATCTCAGTAAAGGAATAGCTACAGGTAGGCATTTTAAAAATTATTTTTGTACAAAAATTCAATGAAAAGACATGTTGCTTTAAATAGTACTTTCAATTTAGAATAGATATTTATTTAATATTTCCAAATCTACAGTGACTATGATGACAGCATTTTAAAAAAAAAAAAGAAATGACTTGAAATTGTTCCAGGATATGTTTATATATTTAATTTAGTATTGAAAAGTTCACCATATCATATAAAATAATATATATGTTTTCGACACATCTTAAAAATAATAAGGTTTTTCCTTTGCATACCTAGGATTATAGGTAAAGAGGAAATATAAATCTTTATTGAACCATAATATTTGATAATTTCATTAATAATTTATCACTTAGTAAAATTTTTGGCTTAATTCCTATAAAGAAAGATGTATATCATATAATATTTATATGTTTATATACGTTTATGTTATATGTTTAGTAATAATAAATTTTAGTACAGTTTTCTTTGGCTGGGTGCGTTAATAAATAATCTAAACAAAGGATTTCAGTAATTTCGGGAATATTTCTGATATCCTGGCAAATTTCAATTCATTCCAGTTTCCATGTAACATAGTGTAGGTAATCAAATTTTCAATTTAATCTCATGGATTATACTCCATGTCTCGGAGTGGCAACCGGCCCAATACGCCAATTCCGATGCAGGTAGCTTCGCAATCGAGGCTTCGACTGGGAAAAACAGAAAAATCCATCGACATCAAAGTTATTTTCTTGCATCGTGAGTGGATAGGAGGCGAGCAATAAGGCGCCGGCATAAGAAAAGTTGAAAGATGGCTCCGCCCGCGGCAGGGAATCCTGCGCCGGCCGACCAATAGTTTCTTGCCGAGTCCTGAAAGGATCGGTCAATTTTCAGTAGTGACCAATGAAAAATGGCAGTTTTAATGACGCAAATGGAAAATTTTTGTTATAAATAATGTATGTTGTTAAACGGGACGGCGGGGGTTTAGGGAGATAGAAAATTAAGCCGGGGTGGTTCTAGAAATATTACTCTTCTTGCGTAACTGCTGAAGCCTTTCAGCTGAAAAATTGCTAGCGCGGTGTAAATGTAATTTATTTTCCTGTCCGAGGCTGGCGGGTGTTTTGCTCTTGTTTGGCTGTAACCTCGCCTGGACCCACTTTCTTGAAGATATTGGGTCTACATTTATTACTTCGATGAAAATAGATTTCTTATCAATCTTACAATCTGTACTTAAAGTATCCAAATAAAAATCATGTAGGTGATATTTCCATACGATTTTCATACATAAGTTCTGTGACAAGACATATAAACATATATCTACTAGAGTTAACAATTTTTCAAGGCTATATATTGTTAACAATACCAATTAGAATATCCAATTATTGATATTAATTTATGATTTCGTATACGCATAGGGCATTTCCCGAAAAGAATTCAGTAATGCCTGTATTGGTGTCTGTCGCTGCCAAAAGGTGGCCAATTGCGGAATTTATATATAGTGAATGTTCTTGTTTTAGTAAGTTGTATAAAACGGCAGGTAAAAATAGAAATACTTTTTATTTGGTAACAAATGTTTACCACATGCTTCTTAATTAATATAATAATAATAACGTATTCAGGTCAGTAAATAAGAAGCAACATTGAATATGACAACATTAACATACCTCCAGTTTATAATCAACTTTATTTAATTTTACTGAATTATTATGAAGAAGAAAAGTAATTCATCTATTGACTACGTTAATAGATACGTTTACAATATTATAGAAACAAGTCATGGAAAGGGAAAAAATAAATAAAATACAGGACCAATACATGTACAAACACATACAATATGACAATAAATATACAGTTTTTAATTAGAGACTGTATAGGCTGTTTTGAAGGACCCTCATGTATAATTTAATTTCATATTAGATAAGTGCATGTCCACAGATTGCTGGAGAATTTCTAAGGTCTCTCCCATATTCAAATCAGATAGTAAGTCCTAGATCTATAGCAATAATCCCCAATATAGCTAAATTATTTGAAAGTATTATTTCCCTGTTGGTATATAATCATGTTAGGCATCAAATATATGAAAACCAGCATGGCTTTATAAAAAGTAGATCAACTCTAACAAATATGAATAACTTGTCTAGGTCTAATTGTTTTGAAAAAACAGTGTTTTTTATATATTTCTTGGAACATCTAAATGAGATCAATGTTTTTTTCGAAACAATTATTTTCACGATGTTTCATAAAGAACAATCCGCTTCGAGTATCCACTTTATTGTCTAGGTCTAGTTTATTTCAAACACCCTTGACCACCGACTACAAGTTGACGTGATACATACAAATTTTACCAAAGCATTCTACCAAGTACACCAAGGCTTTGTCATTGAAAAACTTAGGCAATTTGGTTTGTGTGATAGATTACCTAATTACATTATTCATATCATTTCTGACTGGCAGAGCGCAATATATCGCATATAAAAGCTTTAAGTCAGAGGAGTATTATGCAATGAGCGTGGTCACTCAAGGGTCTAACTTGGGTCCACTAATATTTTTAATATTTGTCAATGATGTCGTAGAGTCCCTATTATCACAAACTTGTTTGTACGCGGATGATTCAAAATTTTTAAGGATAATAAAGGACGATTTAGACTGCTACCGCTTACAGTCCGACATTGATTTATAAACTGACTGGTACATATAAGCTGGTGCAATTGTGAACTAATCACATTTACACGTAAACTTAATTTCGTCTGTTGGATTTTTAATAAATAAAATAAAATAAAAATAAAAATATACAGTACCAAAATTGTAAAATTTAAATTACAGCAACTTACATTACAAAATATAGTACAAAACCTCCAAGACCGCCTTCTGTTATGCGTCCAACTTAATGGTGGGCATATAGAGCATATTATTCGCTTTAATAATAGACCACAGTTAGAGCAAAACACAATAGCCACGTTTGCAGATGATACTGCCATTCTTGCGACAGGGAAGGGCTATGAAGAAGCTGCAAACAAACTGCAAACATCAGTTAACCAAATCAATAACTGGACCAGAAGATGGCGTATCAAGCTGAATGAATCCAAATCAGTGCAGATTAATTTCACAAATAAAAGAGAACAACAAATACCTATTAACATGAACAATGCCCAGATTCCATATGCAAACTCAGCAAAATATCTAGGCATCACATTAGACGCAAGACTTCGCTGGAAAGTCCATGTTAAAAAGAAAAGAGAAGAGCTAGACATCAGATATAAGAAAATGTACTGGCTACTTGGTAGACACTCCTGCTTATCAACTTACAACAAAATAATACTGTTATATAAACACATTCTCAAGCCAGTATGGACCTATGGAATACAACTTTGGGGCTGTGCCAGTAAAAGTAACATATTAATCATTGAAAGGTTTCAGATCAAAGTACTGCGGAACATCGTCAAAGCGCCTTGGTACATCAGAAACAGCGACCTTCATTGAGATCTTCAGATGGACACTGTAGAGCAGACAATTACCAAATTTGCACGGACTCATGAACAACGACTCCATCAACATGTGAACATCGAGGCCATCCAGCTCCTCGACAACACTAACATAGTAAGAAGGCTCAAGAGGGTTAAGCCCTTTGAGTTAGTGAAGTGATTATGTCAGTATAAAAGCACAGTATTGTGCGATTAGTGTTACACGTTAGTGTTAGTGTAATTAAGTTACCAGACTCTAAGGTACACTAGTGAGTAAGACCTTAGCTCTAAAATTTTCAACTTTAGTTAAATTAGGATAGAACCAAATTACTCATTGATCTCCCTTTGATCAGATTGTAATAGTAGCAAAATAACCTTCAAGGGGTATTTGCTATATATATATATATATATATATATATATATATATATAAAAATAATAATAGACCTTAACTAGTTGTTTTTCTTAAATTGGTTAATGTTTATAGGTAAGCTATATATTTTTTTCATTTCAATATATCTTGTCATACTGTACATATCAAAAGTAAAAACATAATATATTTAAAAATTCAACACAGACGGGCCATATAGGGATGTCCATATATTCCTGTTTGAAAATTTGAATAATTATTATACATTTTTATCAAACAACTGACTATAAATATATTTAAGGTAATGGAATAATTTTGATTTATTAAAAAGAGGTTTGCAATGTTTCCTGTGACCAACTTTTGCAATTATACGCCCGACCTATTTTTGAAGCCTGAAAACACGGAGAGCTATATTAGCTAGCTATTTTAGAGATATATCAAGTGAATGGCCCAGCAGTTTTACACTATTGCAATCGTGTCGAATGTCACTTAAGAAAATAACAACCTGTGTCTTGTCCTTCCTCAATTTTAAATTATTTGCCTTGAACCAAGATTCGACCCTAATTACACTTTTGTTAACAAGATCCAATGCATTTTCTTTATTATTACTAGAGCACAATAATGTTGTATCATCTGCAGATAGAATGCATATACAATAGGGGTCATATAATAATAAAGATCGGTAAATATGGTTAGTTTATATCAGATCTGGTAAGTAATATCAAATATTAAATCAGGGGACTAATTTGAATTTTGTTCTTACTAAAAGTTTGGTTATAATTGCAGAATAAATTATTTAAAACAAGTAGTGGTTCGGTCATAATTACCAAATAAAAAAATTGAGTATTATAATAATTTGGTTCTAATAGCTAAATAACAACGTTATAAGATAGTGAACAAATGAATCATGCAGCAGATTTAGCTAGATATTTATTTATTTCCCTGAATTCAAATTTACCATTTGATAAAATGAACCAAGTACCATGTATAATTACCAAACCTTCCTCTGAGTGTATATTTGAAGATGTATTAAGTTCAAATTTTAACAAATTTTACCATACGTTTTAAGAATTAAATTAGTAGAATGAGCAAGTATTATCTTTTATTATTTTATAGACATTCTTCATAGAAACACTTCGATATCAAATTTTTTTTAGAAAGAAATCTGTTTGTTAGTATTATTTACATCATTGATATTAGGTATGATGTTAATATATTTTTAACATAAATATATTATATCAATCAACTTTAATACGTTTATTGTTGACTTAATTGCCCAGTTAGAGGTGTTCAGGAATTTTTATTATAAAAAAAATTGACTTATTATCAACAAGCTTTTCATATTTCAAATTGTTTATCAGCAACCATACTTTCTAGTTTGGAGTTACTAAATCATCTGTATTATTTGTGAACAAGAAGAGGAGAGTAGATGGAATTCGTATACTGTTAAATTTAAAAATAAAAACATTGAGATTTTGATAAAATGAAACAGGCGCATCCGCCAATTTATAGAAATTTTTGAAATAATTATGAAACTTGTATGTATTACTGGAGAATTTGGAGTAATATGAACAAGAGGTATGCAGATTTTATATATACCTATAGGTTGTATATATAAAATGTCGTACTCTGTATATTTAGTCGTTTTCACATTACCCCGAAGTATATCTAGCAGGAATATAAGAAAAATATTTCAAATTCCTTCTTAACTCTATTTTTTGTTAATTAATAAGGCTATTTGGAAATTAAGATATGTACCTAGTAATAATAAGATATTATCACGTCTGAAACAATATTTTAATTATCAACAATTATGAAGCCAAGTGCAAATTAAATAAATTTAATAAATCTAAACCTGGGAATTCCAAAAAGCCCTCATAAACTGTTATCTCCCATTAAGAATGAGAAATACACGTAAACGTAGAACTATTAAGGCGGTTTCATGTCTGAATGTTGTAAACCAGTATCTCAGTTGGTAGAGCAACGTGTAATATACCCAAATAGCCAAATATTCTGAACACGATATTATACCTTCCAAATTATCATGCAGGTAAATCTCTCCTGCATTGTAGATAATGTTACTTTAATAAAACTGTATGTATTTAATTCACTTGTATGGTGTTATTCGGAAGAATTAATTAGTGTTAATTTTCAAACTGATTTCACCGGAAACGAAATTAAATTCGATGATTTGGTGGTCGTTCTAGGTGTTCAGTTTTTGGAGATATTTTGAAAACATTTTAATATTTCGTTTTGGAGAACATCTAATTTCTTTAGTTATGAAAATTTTTAAAATCCAACTGATGCACTTGACAATTAATCTATCTAGTGATATTTCAGTTACAACGTTTTGGTTTTTCAGTAACAAATTCCATTTGTTAATGCATTAAGTATAAATGTTGTATTTACTAGGATCTGTACACATGTTAATAATATTTTGTATCAACGGCCAACTTTGAAATGTACATTATTTGTTGATTCCTCCTCATTTTCAACATATACATTACATTACATTATCAACATAACATTATCAAAATATTAATATGGCATATAATACATCGTTTTATAGAGAATAAACCATTTCATTTGATGATATAAAAAATCTAGTATGGCGTCCTTCAAAAATAAAAAAAAGTTGACTACATCCAAAAGTGCATAGAGAAAATCTACCTAAATTTTTCAACGCGCCATTATCAATAATGTAAAAGTTTCAAATTTGAAGTTTCTATTTTTCTTTATAGTGGAGATATTTAGCATTTTGCAAATCGTCACTTTTCGATTTTTATTCCCGACAACGCACGAACAGGTGCATATCTGGGAGTATGGCCTCTAATGTATCGCCATTTGATTCAGTATAAAATTGTGCCACTTTTTTCTAATTTAAGCTATCCTGTATATATTATCGTTTCCGAGATCCAAATGGCCAAAATTAAATGTAACATCAGTATACAGTGTGTACCACGTAGACCTTCAATTAGACGTTTCTAGAATACGCGTACTGGAACTCTCAAAATTTGTATACGAGGGTTTCTCACAATTTTGTATCGATACAAAATATTGGCGTTGAAGTGCGACTTCCTGTTTTACCGGAAGTTAATGTCAACTCGCTTATTTCAAATGGAATATAATATGTTTTATTCCATTTTTGGATTCTACGTCAAATTTTAAAGTAAGTTTTATAAGCATATGAATTCCCTTATTCTTATAATCGTTTTCGAGATATTTGGATTTTTTCAAAAATTTCTTAGAATATACAGGGTGCGGCAGCATAACTTCCTTTTTTCAAAACTTAATAAAACCCATTGTATGAATCAGAATATTTTTATTTGTTTTTTTTATAATGTAGGCGCATGCCTAAAGTTTTGTTTTATATAGTTTTGAAGATCAAATCAGATAGGTGACGTCCCTCATTCTCTATACACTGAGTAAACCGATTTCTGGCGTTCGTCATGACTCTTGCCAGCATAGCAGGCGTTATGTTGGCAATTTCTTCCTGGATGTTGGTCTTCAAATCTTGTAGAGTCCTTGGACGGTTCACATAAACATGGGATTTCAAAAAACCCCATAGAAAAAAAATCTCAAGGGTGGCCAAATCGGGAGAGCGGGCCAGCCATTCCAAATCGCCCCTAATTGAGATGAGGCGCTCTGGGAAGTGTTTCCTCAAAACAGCCATCGATGCTCTTGAAGTGTGTGCCGTTGCACCGTTTTGTTGGAACCAAATGTCTCCTATGTAGTTGCATTTACCTATCCACTTCTATCTCTTCCAGTTTGTAACCTACACATTTGAAATTTTAATGTAGTAACACTGAAATATATCGAAACATGTAGAAAATATGAAAGCTAGTGCAAATTACACAAGGTGTCCAAAAAAGGGTCGACCAGTTGTGATAAATTCAAAATTCAACAACTACCTTATTGTAAATGGAACACCCTGTGTTTTATAATGCTAACCTATGTACTTTTCAATTCTCTTTCGATTGGTATTAACATTCCCTATACCTAAATTCCATCGATTTGAAGATATTTGGACATTATTGCAGAAACGAGAATAATTGATGATTTAGCTGTCAGGTTGGCTATGAAACGAAATATTTGAACGTCATCTACTGTCACTACTTATTTAGCAAAGTGACTGTCATTGCTGTAAAGTTAGCCGATTTAGTGTCACTCTTTAGTGGTGCTTTATTTAACGCCAATATTTTTAATCGATAGAAAATTGCGAGGAACCTCGTATACAAATTTTCAGAATTCCAGTACGCGTAGTATTCTATAGAAACGACTAATTGAAGATCTATTTATTTGGTAGATACTATTATGAAGATTTACTTCGCAAAAAAATCAGCTCACCGGAATGGCCAGTGGCGTGCAACCTGCGCTCTTGGGACATTTTTCTAAAAAAATGTATGTTACGCCACTGACACTCGACGCTATTTTCTAATAAATTTTTCAAAATTTGGTCAACGTTACTCTTCTAAACAGGTCAAAGATGCAAACCACTTTCCTCAAAATTTCGCCGATACAAACAAAACTTATCCAGATCCTGCAGACATTCTGGCGGACATTAAGAGTCCCCTTGCGAACCAAGAGGTTAATCCACGTCTTGGGAACTTGACCCACATGCATGCAAGGTGCGTGATTAATCCAGCCCAAAACCCTATCAAATCCAGAACGCCACATAACAAAGTGTTCCAGACAGTATCGCATACGTTACGCTGCAACTTCCGATATACACCGGAACGGCGGACCGGAAGTATGTGCGATAACCAGCCGGCATTCTTTCATCCACTTCCGGAACAGAGGCCACTTTACGTTTCCTTCCGAGGGCTGAGGAACACTCCGAATGAGTAATGGGAAAGAGTTGGATTGGCCTGATTGCTAAAACGGATGTTCCGTGCAACGTTCCCGGTTTGTTTCATGACAGGCGGCCGTGGACGGGCCGGACACGCGCCATCTATTAAAGCAATTAGCGTGTGGAAAGGTAAATATGGAGGACGGCTCTGTAGGCTACAGTGTGACACTGATTTTGTTTCCTATACAGGGGTATAGGAACCCCTCTTTCTCCCCTTATTCTTTTAATTACAATGTTCAAATTTTTGATATAGAAACTTCCTTTTTGCCACTTCCGTTTTTACCGGAAGTAATATTAACTCTCGATTTTTATTTGGAACACCCTGTATATTATCATATTTTTCGAATCTACGTCACTTTGTGAATCCAGCTATATAATATAAGTGACATTGCAGTTGTCAAATCACTTTTTTGGACTATATTTTACTTTTGAATTTAGCCCTGATTCATTCTAATGGACCATAGCAACCATAAAAAAATAGAGTTGGCCTCAAAAACATCCCATTTCTCTACTTATAGGCGTTAAAATTCTCCAAATTGGTTTTAGAGGTGAAACTAGTTTTTTTAATAGTACCATAAGGGTACTATTAAAGTACTAAGGTACCATTAGAAAGTACAATTAATAAGCAATCTACCCATATGCTTATTTTATATGTTGGACCAACAGAACTGAAACTGTTGTTGAGAGAAAGCGCTCTAAATTCAAAAGTTTTTACTTTTGAATTTAGTAATTTGACAGCTGAAATGTCACTTATGTTATATCGTTGGATACAGAAAATGACTTAGAAAATGAAATATAATAACATACAAGTTTCCACATGAAAATCGAAAGTTGGTATTACTTCTGGTGAAACTAGAAGCGGAAAAGTAAAAGCGGTAATTTTTATATTAAAAACGTCCTTAAATAAGTGCTTACGCCAAGGAAATGAGGAGGCCGATGCACTGGCTAAAAGAGGCTCAAGTATACAGTTTACAGGTCCCGAAACAGTACTCGGGATTCCGCTTAGTCATGTATCAAGGTCTATTAAAAACTGGATCAAGGAAAGATCAAAGGAAGAATAGTCGAACGGGACTGCGCTGCGACAAGCCAGGCTCTTAATTGAAGGGCCTTGGTCGAACGCAACCCGATCAATACTTGCGCTAAGTCGTAACAGCATAAGGATTGTCACAGGACTGTTGACAGGTCACGGACATCTCAACAAGCACCTTAACACTATCGGCCTTAGTGACACTAGAAGGTGCAGATTTTGGGGACACGATGACAAGAACTCAATTCACATCCTCTGTCGCTGTGCCTGCCTCATGGTCAAGAGACACAAACATCCGGGTGCAGCATTTCTCCTGCCCCAGGACATTAGAGAGCTTCCCCTAGAACAGTTGTTGGCCTATGTGCATAGCACGGGTCTCTTCCAATAGCTCTCGACTAGCGGCAAGCACAATGGGTCGGAAGACCTGAGTGCTGCGGGTAACCGCGACGCCTTCCAACAACAACAACAAGTGTTTACGCCATGTCAACTTTGAAAATTGTCTCTAAAAAATAAAGGGAGAAAGAGAGGTATACCATGAATGTGTGTCACACTGTATATGAAATTAGTAGCAGTAATTTACTTATGGTAAAGGTAGGGTGTATTTTGCCTAAGTAGAAATAGTTTATCTCATTTTATTTTAATCAAAAAGTTGAGGGTTATTAAAATGGGTTCTATAACAGATGTCTCAAAGGGTTTCGAACTTTTCTTACTAATTTTGCTCAGCTATCATCAGTTTTCACAACCAACTTTATTTGAAACTAAAAACTACATTTATTGAAAATTCATGTATGGAAAATTATATCATCTGGATATTGCCCATTTCTTTGCTGGCACTCTTCCACGTGATATCTTAGATTTTTTATCATGCTTGTACATAAGTCAGGAGTAACGGCTTAAATCCTGGGTTGCTGGATACGATTCTTAAGCTGATTCAAATTTTGCTGAGGCGTCATTATAAACTCGACCATTAAGAACCCTATACAGTAGAGAATCGTTTGGATCCATTTAGGGGCTTCTTGAGGGCTTTTTGTCACCTCTTCTTGGTACCAATTTTTCTGGAAAATATTCTCTTACAGCTTCTATTGCGATATTTGATGTGTTGCCTCATCTTTGTGGCGTACCTATCCAAATATACCGCAACTGTTTCTCGTTGCAACTTTCAAAAAAAAAATATGGGTCTATTTTGCCCATGGTCCATATGCCTACTATGGACGAGAGGGCTGCCAAAACAGTAACTTTAGGGCTATATAATGGATCTTGATGTTTTCCTCGGGGATTTTCTTGGGACCAAAAACGATAATCTGTCGTGTGACAACACGGTTTGTTGATGTAACCGTGCTGATGAAAATGTGTCTTACCAGAAAAGTCTGTTAAAGTCGTCAAAACTTTCCAACATTTGGTTGGCAAAGTCCAATCGTATAGGTTAGTCAATTTCCATTAATTCGAGTTTTATAGGATATGTTTCAAGTCTATAACATCAACCTCATATCAGCACAAATAGCTGATATTTGAAAAATAAAGAGCACTTCCTCCAAGCAATATTCTGTCCTCTATTGGCAAGGATATTTAAATTTTCAATACGACGTTTCATTTTTCCAGAACCATTATCAATTTACTTTTTTTAAATACTGGCCTTGTATTTCTAAACCATAATTTGCAACATACTTCTAACAACATACTACTCCAGAATAAGTCTTATTCAATTGTTTTCTCTTCATTTTTCAATATCTGCTCCTCAGCAAGTTAGCCTTAAATTTTTAGGGCATTATGTTGGTCCCCCTGATTACGCAACTTTCCCCCATTTAACCTTCTTCGTATCACTCACAGTTTCTGACATACCAGTGATCAGAATTGAATTTGTAACAGCCTGTATAACAGGAAAAAATGTTCCTATAGATATTGGTCGTAAAATTCTACCAAGAAAAAGTATTCGTTTTCCCATTCTACAGCTCCGTATATTCTAATATAAGAAAGTAATTTTTAATAAATATTTGATATATATTTCTTTTAAGCAACTGAAATTTGCCATTATTCAATGAAAATTTAACGGGTTGTATCCAAGGAATTTATATACATGGAACGATTATCAAAGCTGCGCGAGTATTCCAATTTTGAATCCGCCATTTTGATGTCTGAAAATTTGTGAGAAATTTGACAGTATTAACCTAGCCTCTTCAATTAGATAGCAATAACAAATAAAAGCCACAGAAAGCAGCAAGTAAAACTTTTGAGGCTAAGAAAAATTCTAAATAGGTATAAGAAATGTTCTATATTTAATAGTTTAATTAGAATTATTTGTGAAAAATAAAATATATCGTCACCAAACTTTCTTGTAAAATTGATGAAGGTACAAGCGAAATATTTTGTGTACCTACACCTACGTACCTAATTGTTCACATTATTTATGTAAAATACACCATTAGTCGTTTAGAAAAGTAAATAATTAAAATGCATTTTGCATATAAAATTTAACTATCCTTTACCTTACTTTAACTGTCCTAGCTTATCTTTTGTATTGTTTATGTTCGCAGTTTTCATAATTTACTATTATATTAGCTAGGAACTATGATTGCATGTCTCTTAACACTTTCAATTCTTGTTAGGTTGACATTCAAAATCCGAATTTACCTGGAATAATTACGAAAGTCCAATACTCAAATATTGTCACTCAAAGTCTATAAATCAAAGGAACACAATAATAAACACACAAACAGAATCAAATCGAGAGAATCACAATAAAACAAACCAACAAGATGCAAAAAATACAAAACAAACACTATTTACCAAATTTACCTATACCACTGTTGCCGTGTTAAGAAAATTTGAACCACTGAATTTTTAGATTAGAAAGAAAAAACACTAGAATTCTAGGGTCTTGGTCAGGTGTACTAATACAAAATGTAGAAGTTGGGAGCAGTGTGACATCAAAATGGCGGCTCCCATGTTTCCACACAAAATTGGATGCGCAGTCGTCTGTAATCGTTCCATGTATATAAATTCCTTGGTTGTAACTCCCTAGGGAGAAGTTTTAGAACACATTATGAATAGGACCATTTTTTCTCATTCTAACAAATACCGCACACCATTTTTTTCTTTTATTATTATTTTAATACAAGTTGCACACCTACGTAGTAAGTTACACATTTGTTGCATAAGATCTTTAATGGTAGATTAATAAAAGCATTTGCTCTACCACTGTAGTTAAGAACAATCGTAACTTTTTCATACAATTAGTAAATATCGTGCGGAATCTCAACGGTTAAAGCTCAGAACAGAGTACATTTCAAATATAAATAAAACATACCACACATTTATCATAATAAACTCCCGACCAAATAAATCTTGGTAAACAAAACCCGCCGTCCAAAATTGGGCCATTCATCAGCGATGTGCACGTATGCAAAAGAGCCGACCACGGTCCATCTTCCCGGAGCGGGGCTGCCAGGAAACCACCGGAGTCGCCCAGGAAGTTCCAGATGCGTGGCCCGGGTTGACCGCGGAGACATTTGGCTCGTGTGTGCTCGCTTGACCCGCGTCGTTTATCTTGTCGGTCTTTGCAGGTAATATAATATATCGGTGAAGAATGTTGGCGAAAGGTACACTAAAAAAAATGTATACCCAAATTTGGCAGAAATCTAACATTGGTTACTACAATTTGTATAGGAAATATTATTACCATTTTGTAATATCTTACTAATAATGTTTTCCTAATAATTATTCTCCTACTCTTGTTTCCTTCTGTATTTAACAGTGGAAATGTTTATGTTCGTATACAGGGCGCCCTATTTCTTGACCCGTTGCATGGGTAACTTTTTTATTAGTAGAGATACAAAAACGCTTAAATGAGCAAATTAGTGCAGTTTCGTATTAGTAATTCTACGGTAAGGCGAAAAATTATATACGGGGGAAGGTTGAAAAGTTATTAACAAAAAACGAAAAATCCCACTTTTCTATTATCCCTCGTAGCTCGTTCATTTGAAGAGTTAGAGAAAAATGCTTCACATGTTTTTTGCAGTATTTTTCATGTAAAATGACATGCACTTGCTACTTTTTATATATCTCTTAAAATGGTTGAGAATCACAGTAAAATATATTTTTTTTAAATGTAATGGATAGGTGGCTGTGACATTAACCGAAAGTCCCCTTTTTTCTCTTTCAGATGATATAACATAGTCCATATTTTATCCTTACAAAAGTAATAATAATCGTTGTTTTTAAAGAAAGTTTATTGTCACATCAAGAATGCTATGGATTATGGAACAAAAGAATGTTTTGAGAATAGAAATTATTAATTAATTAATTATATTGAAGTAAATGTTCGAAATGACCACCATCCTGTTGGATTCATAGTAAGCAACGTTTCTGGATACTTCTTAAAACATTATTTATTGTATGTCCATGTATGCTTCTAATTGCATCTTGAATCCTGACTTTTAGATCCTCTATATCTAGAGGAGCTGTCACATAAACTTTATCTTTCAATAACCCCCAAAGAAAGAAATCTAAGGGGGTCAAATCAGGTGTTCGCGCTGGCCAGTCGATATCCATTCTATTTCCTATAACATTATCAAACTGTAAATATTGTTTTACCTCGCGGGAATTATGCGCAGGTGCTCCATCGTGTTGGAAGTATTTAAGATTTCTAAAAATATGAAGTGGTAATTCATTTAAATATTCCTCTGTTAGAGTATTCCTTAGAAAATGAAGGTAATTATTCGCATTCAAATTATCTTCGTAAAAATATGGGCCAATAATTTTGCCACAAAAAATTCCACACCACACATTTATCCCAAATTGACGTTGATTTCTTCTTTCAGAAACAAGATGTGGATTTTCTCGGCACCACATTATGTTATTATGGCGGTTAAAAATACCATTGTTGGTAAATCTACTTTCATCACTGAATAAAATCTTTTTCCAGAAGTCTAGATCCTCTTCGCATTTTGAAATGTACCATCGACAAAATGTCATCCTTCTTTGATTATCAGCTGAATATAAAGTATTGCATATGGAATAATGATAAGGCTTTAAATTGTTACCTTTTAAAATAGCTCTTACAGTTTCCTTGGAAGTGTTGCAGTGATGTGCAATTTCTGCAGTTGAAGAATCAGGTTTAAAATTTACATAAGCCAAAACATTTATTTCAGTGTCTTCATTGAAGTTTCTTTCATCCTTAGGCTTTGAAAAAGAACCGTATAATCGTATATTATTTTCCAGCTGTCTAAATATTCTATGATGGGGTTGTCTTCGTTCCATGTAAGTTTCAAAATAAAGATTCGCTGCAGCTTGTGCATCTCGATTTTGGTTATAATAACAAAATAGCATATCATTTTTCTCTTCGTTGGTGTACATATTTGCAACACTATTATTTTGTATGCAGTATTAATAATAAACAATAAACTACTTAACAAAAACTAAAAATGTCACTTATGATCTGTCAATAATTAAATGCCAACTAGACGTTTTTAAAAATATCAGGAATCTTATTTTTTGTTTTATTTCCATAGCATTCTTGATGTGACAATAAAGTTTCTTTAAAAACAACGATTATTATTACTTTTGTAAGGATAAAATATGGACTATGTTATATCATCTGAAAGAGAAAAAAGGGGACTTTCGGTTAATGTCACAGCCACCTATCCATTACATTTAAAAAACATATATTTTACTGTGTTTCTCAACCATTTTAAGAGATATATAAAAAGTAGCAAGTGCATGTCATTTTACATGAAAAATACTGCAAAAAACATGTGAAGCATTTTTCTCTAACTCTTCAAATGAACGAGCTACGAAGGATAATAGAAAAGTTGGATTTTTCGTTTTTTGTCAATAACTTTTCAACCTTCCCCCGTATATAATTTTTCGCCTTACCGTAGAATTACTAATACGAAACTGCACTAATTTGCTCATTTAAGCGTTTTTGTATCTCTACTAATAAAAAAGTTACCCATGCAACGGGTCAAGAAATAGGGCGCCCTGTACATATAGGGCCAAGTTATGAGTTTTCGTTCAAAGTCAAAAGACAGCGGTGTCGCGATAGATAAAACCTATACCATCTTATAGAGCATGTTTCTGTGCATATGTGATGTGATCTACAACTTTTTTTAGCAAGGCAATTTTTTTTAAATTGCCTTAGAGTGCGTTATCTGTACAATTTGAAAACATTTGTTACTGAGTACATACATACATCACCATTAAAAAAAACGGCTAGACTTATATCCCTTATAACACTTATGCGGAAGCCCTAATAGCTACGAATGGTATAAATCTTTTTTTAATAGTACACCTCTACAGGGTGTTCCACATAAAAGTCCTCAGTCTCGTATCCCGGCAACGGAAAGATATATTTTGATTATGAAAACAACAGATGATAAAGCTCATCTATGGCTTCGTCACGGAGTTCAACTTGATTTTCTTCAGAGCAAATTGGAGATGGCGCTGAAGTCGAAAGAAATTTTTTGTTGGCAAGAACTTTGCAACAAGATTTATTCGATACTTTGTTTAATTCTAAACAATTTTTATCAAATGACTATTTTCCAAAAACTTAATAGTTTCAGAGATATCGGGCTCTTCATTTGGTGAGGCCCAAACTCAAGCATATTTTAGTCTCGAATTATTATCCAACTTCTCCTTTGGTACACGTAATCCCCATCTCACATAGACTTCTCAGTATAAAAATGAATTACTTGTGAGCGTCTCAACTTCTCCTTTGGTACACGTAATACCAATTTCATATAGACTACTCAGTATAAAAATGATTGAATTGAAATGGGTTCCAAGGGGTGAAATACAAATAGCACCCAACACATGCAGTCTCAATTTTCCATGCTATCTCAATTTTCTCGAAAATTATTGAGCATCCCAACTTCTCCTTTGGTACAAGTAATACCCATCTCATATAAACTACTCAGTATAAAAATCATTGACTTGAAAAGGGTCCCAGGGAGTCAAAAACAGATAGCACCCAAAACATGCAATCTCAATATTCTCGAAAATTATTGAGCGTCCCAACTTCACCTTTGATACACGTAATACCCATTTCATATAGAATACTCAGTATAAAAATCATCGACTTGAAATGGGCCCCAGGGGGTCAAAAACAGATAGCACCCAACACATGCAATCTCAATTCTCCATGCAATCTCAATTTTCTCGAAAATTGTTGAGCGTCCCAACTTCTCCTTTGACACACGTAATACCCAACTCATATAGACTACTCAGTATAAAAATCATTGACTTGAAATGGGCCCCAGGGGGTCAAAAACAGATAGCACCCAAAACATGCAATCTCAATTTTCCATGCAATCTCAATTTTCTCGAAAATTATTGAGCGTCCCAACTTCCCCTTTGACAAACAATCCCCAACTTCTCCTTTGGCACACGTACAATACCCATCTCATATAGACTACTCAGTAGACTACTATAAAAATCATTGAGTTGAAATGGATATTTAATAGCTATTTTTAAGGAATAGTGAAATAATATGTATTTAATTTTGTTTCCTTCTAATCAAAACCTACTGTGGTGAAGTTTCGTTATACCTTCAGGATTTATTTTAGCACAAACGTACAAATTATGAATTACTTATTATACAAAATTAATTAGGTATTTAAAAAACCTTTGCCATATTTTACAGAAATACATATTATTTCACTATTTCTTAAAAAGAGCTATTAAATTGACTTGGATAATTATTGTTTCATTGTATACGGTAATAATTCGAAACTCTAACATACGGTTGAGTTTGGGCCTCACCAAATGAAGAGCCCGATATCTCTGAAACTATTAAGTTTTTGAAAAATAGTCATTTAACAAAAATTGTTTAGAATCGAGCAAAGTATCGCATAAACCTTGTTCCAAAGTTCCTGCCAACGAGAAATTTCTTTCGACTTCAGCGCCATCTCCAATTTGCTCTGAAAAAAATCAAATTGAACTCCGTCACGAAGCAATAGATGAGCTCTATCATATGTTTTTTTCAAAATCAAAATATATCTTTCCGTTGCCGAGATACGAGGCTGAGGATATTTATGTGGAACACCCGGTATATTACGAAAAAATAACATAAAGTTAAAACTTCTAACATGCATGACAAACTTCTTGAAAATGCATGAATGAAATGTAACCTAGAAATCGAAAAAGTTCTTAAAAAAAGTTTTTGTTGATATCTGTAACTGTTTTCGAATTATCGAATTTATTAGAAGCGCTCGCGTTTATCATAATGAAGTACTACGGCGCGCTCAGGCTTATAGCGCGAATACTGGCGCCTCTATAGATGTCTACCCCTAGAAAGAAGCGAGTTAGACCGGCAATTTTACTCCACTAATATAGATAGCGCAGCAATCGATCGGCGAGCAGTGTGAAGAGTAGTGCGGCTTCGTTCAGTTATAATACCGTACTCGCTCAATGGAGTAGCGTCTAATTTGATAGTACGGTAGGCGCGTTTATAATGTTTCATACATGGTGTTGTGATTTCCAATGTCTCCATGGTTGCAAGATTTGTGAAATCTGTGAATTTTTTTATTTTCTTACAGGTAGTGTTTTCCAAAAAGAAAACAATCATTTCCATTTTATTACTCTATGACGAATGAAGTCATCTACAATATTTAAAATATTTAAAAATGTTAGAATGAAACTCGACTGCTAAACAAGCGCGCCGGAACCCCAAAGCCACATTAAAACAACAAAAGGAGAGCCCTAACTGAAAAACACAACAGCCCGATAATACCGTTGATTACAACCCGTGCGATAATTCGTTGTATGAAAACGGCACAATCGGAACCAAATTGGTAGAAAATTGATAATCAGCGCGTGTCGTTGGAGCGAGCGGGACCGAGCGAGGGCCCCCGAGGGCCGCAGACAGAGATCGCTGGGAGTTATTAAAATGTAAATTCGAACAAGTTCGGTTCCTGTGTCGGGCGGAAAACTCGATTGCGGTGTTTATGGGGGACCGCGACTAATAATCACTCGGTGGATGTGTGTATTGTTAATTAACGGTGTTCGGCGTCGTGTCGTTGGCGGTCGTCGGACGCGGATTGAGGAAACGCCGACGTGGAAGGGGAGAAGGGTAATTCCCCCTTCCATTGAAAAAAAAAGTCAATCTATTTATTTGTTTTAGTTCGTTGACTAATATGATTCTATCCAATCGGCGCACGTACTATTGATAAGCGCTGTTTACATGTCAAGTGGTTGATTAAACATTTTGAGTTAAATTCTCTCGTTTGCAGATGATACCGTAGTTGTATATATGGCTAAATCTTGGAATGAAGTTATCACTACCGCTAAGACAGACTTAAAAAATATTTTTAACTATTTTAAAGTTAATGTATTAACAGTTAATGTAGCTAAAACAAAAATAGTACCTTTTACGTCATATAAGAAATACTTGCCTGATGTAAATCTTATTAAGGTTGATGAAAATATAATCATAAACTTTACGTCTACTGTAAAATACCTCGGTATACATTTCGACTCCTTCCTGAGATGGGATGTTCACGTTAATTCGGTGGTTAAACGCCTTAGGGGCTTAATATACAGATTTTATAAATTTTCCAAGTTTTTGTCCATATGTCAGCTCAAAACAATTTATTATGCTCTTGTTGAATCTGTACTACAGTACGGGATTATTGGCTGGGGAGGCATAAGAGAAAATTTTTTATTGCCTTTGGAGATACTACAAAAAAGATTTCTGAAAATAATTCTTAATAAACCATCAAGATATCCATCAAATCAATTGTACTCAGAATCTAAATTACTAGATCTGCGTCAGCTTTTCTTTAAGATTACAGTTGTATTTTTATACTCTAACCCACGCTACTTAGAAGTAATTAATCACGAATATGGCACCAGAAGCAGATTGGATGCTAAGGTTTTCTTACCAAGATCAAATAAATCAATAGGTCAACGATGTTTTACCTATTTAGGGCCTAGAATGCGAAACAAATTGCCAAACTTTCTGATAAAACTGAATTCTTTGAATCTATTTAAAAAAAATTGAAACAATGGCTGATTTCTGAAGAAAGAAGTAAAATACATTCTATTATAGTATAATTGTTTTTTTTTCTGATTAATATCTATATTTCTACATTGTGTAATTATTATTTGTTGAAGTTTGTTGTTTTCTTTTTTATTTTTATTTTAGTTTAAATATGTACTACAGACTTATTATGTGTTTTAATAGTATGTGCTACATATAATTTGTAAAATTAATTATCTATACCTACTTATGCAATCTCATTTCTGATTTTTAAAATAAATGGTGTAAAGTTGTATACCCATAGACAGGTTCTTCATTGAACCTAAATGGGTCATGTCTCTAGTCTGAGAGATTACTCTCTGACACCCTGTTTATTATTATTATTATTATATTTGATTTTGTGTAAACATTTTAAGGTTATATGTAATGATTTAATAATAATAAAGATTAAAGATTAAATAGATTAAATTTTTCAACTTTTAAATATCAAGCAAAATAATCAAGGAAATTGGAAGAAACAACGGATATAAATAAATACTAATAGATAACATGATAAAAAACAAAAGGAAGAAATTAATTCGTCCAGATTTTTACAATATTCGGGAAAAAGAAGCCATTTATTAATTACGTCCCAGGTTATAAGTGAAAAAATAGCTCGCACATTAGAATGAAACAGATGTAAAACGATTAGTATCAACAAACGTAATATTGGGAGAGTTTTGATAAACACAAAGAAAGGGTTAATACATTGAAACAATCGGGAGTATACCAAATTAACTGCGTAGATTGTAATGCTGTGTATGTGGGTCAAACCGGTAGAAGTATTGAAACTAGTGTAAAAGAACTTAAAAAATCCATACTAAATAACGTAAAAAATTCAGGATTATCGATGCATTGTATAGAAAACAATCAATTTATAGATCTGAAAAATGTAAAGGTACTGCGTTGGGAAAAGAAAGGAAAGCGCTTGGACCTGTTAGAGTAATTAGAAATTAAAAAATCTTTAATTAGAAATCCTTGTACTACGAATAATCAGATAGATTTTACACTTTCGCCCTTCTTAGAAAATGTAGTAAAAACTCGGGCTTTACCAGATGGGAAGGATCAATCGGGGTAGATAAATAGATAAATAACTAAAATGCCCTTGGAAATGTGTAGTAATAGACATTTACTCTATTGAGAAAGGCCTAACAAGATGAAATACTAGTATATGTATAGAGTGTTTTCTATATATTTCTTGAAACATCTAAATGAGGACTGTGTTTTTTCAAAACAATTATTTTAAATATCTTGATATTAATAATAGTGTATTATGATAAAAGTCGATAAGTAAGATTTTCAAGTACGCGCAACGAGTTTATGGGCAGGACGCGAAGCGGAGTACCCATAACCATTGAGTTTATAAACCCATAACGTTGCAAGTGCTTTAAGGACACTTATAAACGTGTGTCATACCTTATTTTTTTATAATGCCTGCATCAGGTTTTGGGCTAAATAAAGCTATAAATTAAAATAAAATCAATACAATTTTTGTCAAATTTAATACATTTATGCAAAGTAGGCTACCTGATGTTTTCAGGTAAATATTGTCAAAGATTGGTTGACAGTTCACTGAATTTAATTATCAGAATTGTTCATTTAACATTTAGGTACTTTGAAATAATTTTGTTTACAATAGTTAGGTAACAACTTAAGTTTTTGTAATGCCATATCCTAAATGACATTTATTTGACAGTTTCAATGAATCAAAACAATGTCATGTAATAACTCGGTATAAAAGTTATTTCAAAATAAGTTATTTCAGAAACAGGTCGATTTTTATTTTGAGGAGGACATAATTTCATATTATTTCTAACAAAAATGGAGGTTTACCACAACTTATATTTTTTAAACGGAACACCCTCTGTATTTTTACAGTTTTAATTAGAAAGTCGTGTCAGGAATACATTGATATGGGGTTTAATGAATCTCGCCACAATAGTGAGGAATGTTTAGGTTATCTTATAAAGAGTATTCCGTAAGTATGTGTTAGAAAGACCATATCGATTTGTTGCTAGGCTGCAGACACTAAAATGATATTGAGTAGAGATTATGTAACAATTATGCTCTTTTATTTCACATCTACCAAACGAAATCACTCACTGATTCGCATACTCCTCGGGCAATGTGTATCCAATAAACAGAAACTTCAAAGCTGAATTAAACAACACTGGAAACACCGCAAAACAAAACAGTATCACTCAAAGCGGATATTTCAGTGATCGGACTGGACATTGATTAATCATATTTGCATCTTTTAGAGGGCTTCATGTTCAAACATGACTTCAAGCTCGTAATCTGAAAAAAGCACTGTCGAAACCAAACTGAGTTTCGCACTAGCCTGATTGGTGTCATCTGATAGTGTTTAGTCTTTTGAAAATAGTTAAAGTTAGAAGCAGCCCAACCAACAAATTCGTTTAATAAATTAAATGTTATAAAATTTTTGTTTTTTAGATGTCTTATTACTACTTCCAAAATGCTAATATAGTATATTAGACTTAGTAATAGAAAACAGTATTTAGTTGTCTGAAACTAAACTGTTTTGTAAATTTATCATTAAAACGTTTTTGTAATAAAATTATAAAAGTGCTTATATATCAATTAAAACATTATTTTATAAATTTTCTGTAACTGAGATATAAAACATTTAAGCTTATAAAATAAAACTGTTTTATAACAGATTGCAGTTTTTATAGGTAATTCCGTAAATCCCCCACTTAGTTTCTGTTTTATCTTTTGGATTGCCTAAAAGTTGTTGTAGTTTATTTCCCGATGAATAAATCAATAACATACCTATATCCTTAAATACCTTATCTAAACCACGGGTGAAACTAGGATCGTATGTTTATATGTGTAATGTTTTTTTTTGCCTTATATACTATTGTGTCATTTTTTCTGTGGTCTGTATAAACATTGTTTTTATGTACTGACATTAATAAATTATTATTATTATTATTATTATTATTATTATTATTATTATTATTTTTTTTTTAATTTCACAGATTACTCTCGGTGTAGCTCGTACATCCGGGATATCCAAGGACGTAAAAGGTGACTACTAATTAGAGAAGACTCTTCGAACAGAGGTGGCCAAAATTACAGCTTTCTGCATTGGTCCTATTAGCTCTAGGTTCAGTTGCAGTTACTCCAGATAAGAAGCAAGTTTTCTGTGCACCAAACCATTTGCCGAGATGACTATCGGCATGATGATAACCTTATTTAGTTGCCAAATTTGCTTGACTTCTTAGGCTAACTCATCATATTTGGTTATCTTACCGTTATGTGCTCTTTCAATGTTTTCATCTAGCGGAACTGTAAAGTCTATGAAAATTGCAGTTTGTTTATTATTATTATTATTATTATTATTATTATTATTATTATTATTATTATTACATAACTGTTTAGGATATTGGAAATGCATATATACTTTACTCCCGTGGTGCATATGCCATTTTGACACGAGCAGACACAATTTTCATTGTAAAAATGGATTATAATTTTAATTCCAACGTTTCAAGTTCACATAAAAAAATAACGTTTTCCTCCTTGTTCTGAAGTCATGAAATATTGTTCTATTCCTGTTCGTATAAAAATAACTATTATTAAAAAAATTATATACACATAAAATTAATATCTGAGGCACCAGAATATTTGAATCAATTATTCACCGAAATCAGTGAAAACAACAGCGCCAATATATACGCCATTAGTAGACTGGATCGTCAGTCAGACGAAGGGACGTCGACAATTTGAGGATGTTAGAAAAACAGGCGGTGTATCTCCGCACCTCATGCATATTCATCGGCTAAATATTTGCGAGCGCTCCTTATAACCATCATCGTCCGATTCCCTGCCTGGATACGATTCAATAAGGGTCGCACGCCACCATAACTCTTTTTGCATTTATATAATGAGCCTTTTTGCCTGGCCCAAAAAGGTTTGTGCTAATTGCAAAAAATTAGGGTTGTTTCAAATTTGGAATTCAAATTCATATAATATATTGAATTGGAACTGGATTATTTAATGCAGTTGTATATTTTAGTCCAAAGCAGGTTTTATATTGGTATACATGCTGTTCAAGTATGTCGCAGAACCAAAATAAAGTGTTTGTATTAACCTGAAAGGAGTTAATACAGACACTTTACCGTATTTTACCAATATTTTAATTAAAAAAAAAAAACATTTCACTTCAGTATTTTGGTTATCAGTAGTGTTTTGCGATCATATCTATTGGTTACGTCAGCAATATTCCTGATATTAAGCCTTGGGAATATAAAATCCAATGAAATATAATAAAAAAATAAATAAAATATATTTATTTAGTCATTTCAACTTTTGCTACTGTAAAACATGTTGCTTAAGTAGTTTAGTGAGTTTCAAGTTAAAATAAACAATTTTTAATATGCAGCAGTAGAACGGAATGGCCTGCCAGCTATTATGTAAAAATTAGTGATTGATATACAGTTTGTTACAACAAAAACATACCACAAGAAACCACTACTTAAAAATCACTGGAAATTGTACTGCTCATGAGACCCTACGAAAATAAAGTGACGGAGAATTGTTTAGGTAAGGTACTAAAAATATGTAGTGGGAATCTTTCTTCTGTACTCTATTCTGTATACAGAAATATACCATTACTTTAAGATATATCCCTAAGGACTCTCACCATTGTACTCAACACAAAATGGCGAGTTTCAATTTTGTAATTAATCGCTATTAATCTTCCCTCTAAATAAGGAGAGGTTTAAAAAAGAAAAGGCATTGATTAGGGATATAGCTGCGAGTAATAGATATTCTGTAACTTTAGTTAATAAAATAATTAGGAAACGTAAATTTAAAGAGACACTTCGAAATTCCTCGACTTTTCAAAATGAAAGAGAAACCCAAAATTCATATCTATTCCATACGATCCTCTTTTCACCCGTGGTTCTGGTAAGGTTTTAAAGATATAGGTATGTCAGTGGTTTATTCATGGGGAAATAAACTACAACAACTTTTAGGCAATCCAAAAGGCAAAATAGAAACTAAGGAAAAGTCGGGGATTTACGAAATTAGCTGTAAAGACTGTAATCAAAAGTATGTTGGACAAATTAGAAGGTCAATTCAAACTAGATTCAAGGAACATATGGCTCATCTCAAACATGGTAGAACAGATAAGTCAAGTGTCGCCCAACATGCGTTTGATAACAACCATAAAATAGATAGTAGCAATTTGAGACCACTAAGAAATCTGACAAATTCCAGACAGCTGGATGCTTTTGACAGTTTGGAAATTGCTAAATGTAAAAATAGTGTAAATAGTTTACTGAACCGTAGAAATAGTTTAGGTATAAATAGGACACAATATTAGCATAGGCTTAGTTTGAATGATCTCCAGATGATGCTAACTTGGATCACGAAACGCGGAAAACTGCTATGTGGAAAACTACGTCAGTGATGAATGCACATTATTGACTTTAATTTATGGGATATCTCTGAGAGTTGGAAACTGGCCAGAGTCTTGGATCTCCGTCCAAATTCTAGACAACCGATTTGTCGGACAACTGGAATATTATTTTAGATGTTTTGATATGCAAATTTAATGAAAAATAAGTTTTGATAGTAAGTATCTTTCATGTAATAAACGAAATAAATATAGCTACTTATATTACGTAAACTAAACTTACCATTGTACCAAGTGAACACTGTGAATAACTATAGTTGTGGATCCTAAAAATTTATATTCACAATTTATTTGCAACTGAAACATCCAATTGTCTACACAACGCGGTCTGATTCATGGCATACTAGTAAAGAATTCAGATACAAAAACACGGGATTTGCATAATGCAATTAAAAGCCTCTTCAATCAGGGGAAGGAAGTCGGTTGATTTTGTGTTTTTGCAATCAAGGCAAGGCCTTTCTTGACAGCCAAAACAAACTTGATGAACCTAAATCCATTACATCGCAAGTTTATTTAATTTCTTACCAGATTTATCAGGCTGTATGCAAATGGAGCCCGTTTTTAAGAAGTTTATGTGATTGAAAAATAAAAACGCAAATACTGCGCACGAAAAAGTTTTCATTTAATTAAAGATTCGCGTAATTAAATTCCATTCAATGAAGTGTGTTAAGTTTTTTTCGTGGTTCATTAAGGGGTTTCAAAGTTGCCTTCATGGATGGGGAAATGAATAATTCAATGGTTTCTTTAATTAAAATGTGGATTCTGTTATGTCGGTGCGTCCGACCAGACTCCTGAAAGTATGCGGTGTGCTACGGTACCTACAAGAGCCGTAGTTCAGGACTACATTCATGTTGGAAGGTATTATAGCATATACAAATAGAGAAATGACCAAAAGCAAAAAAACGTCGAGTTTAACTACCCTGCCAAATACATTATAGCGAAGTTTCTGGTGCAGGATTCATTTCAGGGATATCTTTTACAAGTTGTATTAATTTATTTTAATATATGTATTGAGGATCCTGTTTTATTTTACACTATTATTATAGACAATTAATAATAGACAATTATATACAAATTAAATTAGTAAATTTGTTGAATTACAAATTTAACAGACATCTGCATTATGCTTCTTACGAGGAAAGCATTAAACGGTATAATTTATTGAAGCTTACGTCTCGTAGATTTATAATGTTTATTACTGTTTATTTTTAAAATTTTCAATAATGCAATTGATTGTAACTTTATAACAAATAAATTAGCAATTAATAATAAGTCCCATGTCACTCGTTCTACTCACTTATTTTACCTAAACTTATGTTCTACAAATTATGCAAAAAATTCTCCGTTGTATCAATTACAAAATCTTTATAATGTTTACTTTAACCACATTGACATATTTACTTTATCTTCAAGACAAGCTAGATATAATGCTATTTTAGTCTTTTCCAATTAAATAAATTTCAGTTGGCTGATATGTATAAATATTAACTAAAATTTATAGCATATAGGTATATAGCTACATTGTTAATATATCCATATTTTTTGATATTACTAATTTTATATTATTACTTAAGATTAGTTAGATTTTACATTAAATGTATTTCTAATTTATTAATTTGCCGAGAGCAGTAGTCACATATTATATCAAAATGTGTAGCCCTGTAATTGGAATTTATTGTTAAATTCTCTTGGGCTACCTACTTTCAAATAAATAAATAAATAAATAGACAGAGATCCACAATGATTGTCCTGCCATTCTATCGATATTTTATCACCCGCTCATCTGTTTTTGGTGTCTCTACTAGAAGTTGTCAAGTTTCAAATATGGGTCATGGCAAAATGAAATTAATACAGGATTGATTGAAAAGTTTGTAGTTGTTTTTATTATTTATTGTTCTATTTCTACTTATAGCAAAACTTGCAGTTAGAAACAACTTTTGTGTAAAAAATTGTTTGTGCTTCTTATAAAACTAATATTTTGTTAAATACAGGAAAACCTAATTTTGATATTAGTATCTATTAAAAACTGATAACATAAAATGTAATGTGTATTTTTTATTTTAACAAATAAAAATATATTGGACAGCTCGCGCTGGAAAAGGTAAATAACGTTTTCATGTTTTGACATAATTTTATAATACAACATTTTAAAATTCCCCAATTGGCGATTCAAATTACCGATGAGAGCGCTGCAAATTGTAAACAAATATGGAGGAAGACTAAAAATTTTGCATTTCATATCACATCTAGCAATTTAGTATTCATCTGCCATAAATATAGTGACTTCATATGCTAGTTAGGGTGAAATAAAGGACAAAAACAGTGGTAAAAGCACTAAAAGCAGTCAAACGTCCCATAAGTGCTTCATTGCTAATTATATGAATTTTTTGGGTTGAAACACGTGCCCTAGTTTTTGTTTACTTACATTTTGGACTAAAATAAGTGTGAGAAACTGTATGATGATACCATATTAGTGCTTGTTTTTTGTTAAATAATGTTTAAATTAAAATATATTCTGCTTTTATAAGACTAATGATAGAAAAGTATAGACAAACTGCAACAAAGTGGTTATGTTGTGTAAATAAACGTGTTCCCTGTTATTAAATTGTTACATGCCTTTTGGAGAAATGAATGAGAAACAGCTTCTTATACTAGCGCCAACCTATCTTCAATCTTAAACACTTCTATTGACACGTTTTGTGGAATGACACCTACATATAAACACGGCAGTTTGTGTTGTGCTGATTTCTTTTGAATGCCATTTTAAAATGTAAAAATAAAGATGTACAAATACTAACCACGTCGTTTTTAACTTTGTAATACCAAAAAATCACAAGCACCACTAAATTATTACGTTAAACAAACCCAAATACGTGTTATTTCATTATATCAGCAATAAGCCTCCACAAAACCTTCACTTACCTTTTAAGTAGGTTTAAGTATTTTCATGCAGAGGGCGCATTCATATTTTTTGGAATCGCCAATTATGTGCAAAAACTTAAAATTGTAAAGTTGTAATATGTTTTGTGTTTAACTGTATTTTTTTCACTATTTTAGTTGCATCTAAAGTTGTGTTACTTCTGTACCCGTAATTGAATTTTTGTTCTTTTGGATTTGCAGAATTTGTACAGTTTTAAATTGTCCCTATATCAGTCTATTTCAGTAATGATGCGGATGTAGAAACACTTAACTAACTTAGGATTTATTTCGTCCTGTATGGCTCAAAAGTCCCTAATTCATACAATTCCCCGAAGAGTGGTGATTCCAGTACAGCGCAAAAACCAAAGGGTTGAACCCAGGGCTCTCAAAGACATGCAGATGTGGCCGAACCGCCAACTTTCCCCCTCTACTTCCCACAACCTCAGAAATATTTTAAAGCCCGCAATTTTATGTGTACTCAGAACTCCTATATACCCGAATTTGCCTAATAAACTCGTTCCTAACTTTTCCGGATTTATTCGCGGTTTCATTTGACAAAATCTGACGGGTTTGTGGGAGCATAAAAGCGCAGAGTTGAATTACGCCTAGTATTGTAGCGGTTGAAAGAGGAAAAGCAATTTTGACATAAGTGTGAGGGTTACATTATTAAGCAAAATTCTTTGAATGACATGGTATTGTGTGGGTGAAAGGGAAAGTTTACTTCACATTGAAATATAAAAAACGTCACGGTACATGATAAAAAAATGTCATGTAAAATTATCATCAAACACTACGTTACCGGTGTAACGTTATACCGGATGGCTTAGGGGAAGTGTGGGTATTGCCGCCCAGTCGGTAATATCGCCCACCTCTTCGAAACTCTTCATACCGCGCAAAAACAGTCGATTTGACATGATTCGGGTCACATGATATTCCGGCGAACCGCAGGGAAGCCGGGCGCACTTTTGCATCCATGTTTAGTGCTTTTGTATACAAAAATGTGGTTGGATGTGTCAGTGATCTAATTTTAACATAATAGAAAATAAGCGGTAAGTACCATGTTTTCTGACAGATTCGAATAATTTTTGGATCATTGTGCTACTTATTCATTGCCTTACTCAAATACACATCGTTTCTAGTAATATTTCAAACAATGACCTTAAAAAAATAGTTTCAAAACAAAATGGGGATGATGGGTAATACCGCCCAGCTGAGCGGTATTACCCATCATCCTTATCCACTTATTTTTAACTTAACAAAATGTTACAGAAATGCCAAAAAGAAAAAATTGTCCTCGAAAAAAAGCAACGAGGGCTCCAGAAGCACTGCAAGCTGCTATGCAAGCAGTTAAAGACGGAAAAGGAACGGAAGACAGAGCGCTAGAGAATTCGATATGAATACCTAATATAGGTACCCGTATGAGGACCTAATATGAAAAATTCTATTTTAGTTTTACTTCCAGGTATACCATATTCCACATTAAAAGACCGCCTTAAAACAGATAATTTTTCTGCAACTAAACTTGGCCGTCATTTTATATTTTCAACTGAGCGAGGATCACAACTAGAGGAGCGATGCATCATCTAGCAAAGATGTTCTGTGGTCTTACAGCCATCGATTTAAGAAGAATTGTATATGATTATGCTCAAAAAAACTCATGATTATGCTCATGTGGTATAGCTGTGGTGTTTGCCGTAAGTGGGCACACAAAGAGTGCACAGGTTTCGACAATTACAGAAATTTTGTTTGTGATTTTTGTTCCTAAGAACTACCTGAAGGAATTACATAGATACCTACTTAATTTAATGTTTTTAATTACTAACATAAATATTTTTATAGGCTGTTGTTACTATTCATCTGAAGAATAAAGTTTATTTTCGCATTTATACTCGTATTTTCAGTTATTGTTCCAAACGAGTAATGTTATTATTCTGGGTGGTATTATCCTATACATGGGCGCTATTACCCGCGTAGTCGGCGAATTCCGCCCAAATACAAAATTTTAAAAAACGATAAATTTTTAGATTTAATAATTTATTTGGACAATTTGATAATAAAACATCGATAGCTAAGTGAAAGTGCTAAATATTAATGTTCCCGATTTTATCATAACATAAGAAATTATTAAGCTATTTAATATTTAACTTAAGTGGGCGGCAATTATCGCACTTCCCCTAAATTGGGCCTATTAGATGTATCTCCAGAATGAATACATGAATTTTTCTGGAAGTTTCGTTATGGACATAACCTCGAAAGTTCTATAAAATCAAAATATGCAAAAAATGTCGACTTCCGGTATTTTAAATGGAACACACTAATATGTTATTTATTTGAAGGAGATGCCTAAAGCAACTCCACAGGCAATATGCCCCGACTGGCGTTGCATTACATCAACATCTCCATGGATGTCGCCACATCCTTCATCAAGACCAAACACCAGACAATGACCGGTTTCGATTTTGTTATGATCTCATCAGATTGCCATAGGTATCGGAATCGATGAATGATCTGGCGACATGATTGCCTAAGGGGCATATGTATGAATGTTTGTAGTGGCGAGATACAGTGAAATATATGTACTTCTGTATCTGTAATGGCATCTGCTGAAAAGCAGATCGTTATCTGTCTGTCAATTAGACAATAATTGTCAGATATTTCACTGTATCTCGCCACTACAAACACCCTAATATGTTATTTCATTTCTGGATTTTACGTAAAATTCTAAACACGTTTCATGTAGGATGTCCTATCTTCAACTGTTTTTGAAATACTGGGTGTCCCATCGAAAAGTATCACATTTCGTCGCCTTATATCTCGAAAACTAAAAGAGATATCGGGATGCGGTTTGGACAGAACGACATAAGATTTTTGTAAGTTTTTTTTGGCACTGTTGCCAAATCTCCAGATATATTGGTAATTTTTTTATGGAACACGCTCCTCTTTGGAGTAAAATTACTTGCTTATATTAAATGGATCACCCTGTATATTTTGCCATAATTAGAAAGCCTAATCACTCTACTTTTCAAAAAGGTATGCATTGTTTACATTATCTTGAGAATTGGAGCCACAAAATTAAATTTGTTAGAAGTACTCTTATTTGGGTTATTACGAATGAAAAAAATACCTTCTTTTTTGTAAAGGTATTTTTAAGTTCTTGTACACTTATTTTAAATATACAGGGGTATATTTGATCATTTTAAAATCTCTGATCAAACTTGATGTGGAACTTGACTGCATTTGCTTTTTAAATGAAAAATGATAAGGAGAAAAGAATAATTCTTTAATAATCGGTAGGAACGATTTTGTTAACAATAACAACAAGCACAATGACAGTAATAAAAATAACAGATAAAATAATTAAAATAACGATATAACTAAAAATTACTTGAATAAGTTAGAAAACAATTTGTTGGAAGTGCCCACCATTAACTTCAATACATTTGTGCATCCTTAGTAGTAAATGATTAAAAGAATTATGTAGCATTTCCTGCGGTATGTTTTCTATAACATTTCGAATGTTACGTATAAGTTCTGGTAATGTTTGTGGGATGGGATTGTAACATCTCTCTTTTATGTATCCCCATAGAAAGAAATCTGCCACTGTCAAGTCAGGTGAATAAGGTGGCCATTCGATTGGTCCTGCCCTACCGATCCATCGTCCAGGAAATTTTATGTTTAAGGACTCCCTTGCAACTGCTGAATAGTGTGCGGGAGCACCATCCTGTTGGAAAAATACCTCTTCCTCAATGCCTTCTTCATCGATTTGTGGATAAAAAAAAAAATTCTAACATATCTGTATAGTTATCCCCTCGCACCACGTTGTCACCAAAGAAAAAGGGTCCATAAATCCTTGTCGCAGATATACCACACCAAACAATAACTTTTGGCGAATCTCTTTGAAATTCATTAAAAATTCGGGGGTTCTCATTTCCCCAGATTCGATAATTATGCCTATTAACTCGTCCGTTTATGTGAAAAATAGCTTCATCCGACATTATAAACTTGGTGTTAGGTTCTTGTCGAAATAAATCTAACAGTATTTCACAGAAAATAATTCTTTTCTCATAAGAACTGTCAGGAACTTTCTGAAATGTTTGAATTTTGTACGACTTAAATTTTAAGATCTTTAGTAAACGATGGATCTTACTTTTCGACATCTCCAATGCACTTGCCATTTTTCTTACAGAAATGCGGTTCCGATTATCCTTAAAATTTGCTCAATTGCCAACAATTCATTTAGAATTAAATTTTGCTGATATTCACGCACTCTACTTTGCCTTTTCAGTGAACCAAATTCTTCAAATTTCTGAAACCATGATAATATGCTTTTTCTTGAAGGCGGATTTTTATTAAAAATGATGAGAAACCGTCTTCTGGTAACGGTAACAGATTTGGTGTCTATGTATAAAACTACAGTGCGCGTTTTTTCTTCTAATGTGAACATTTTTATATCTATACTTCAAATATTTGACACAAGTGACAATACAGTTTATTATTGTACTTTTGTTTTTCATGGCTACTGTGAAAACGAAGATCAGCTTCAGAAACTGTTCCAGTAAGAGGTGCTCCCATTAAACTGAATTTTGTGGCTCCAATTCTCAAGATAATGTAAACAATGCATACCTTTTTGAAAAGTAAAATGATTAGGCTTTCTGATTATGGCAAAATATACAGGGTGTTCAATTCAATATAAGCAAGTAATTTTACTCCAAAGAGGAGCGTATTCCATAAAAAAATTACCAATACAATTGGAGATTTGGCAATAGTGCCAAAAAAAACTTATAAAATTCTTAAGTCGTTCTGTCCAAACCGCATCCCGATATCTCTTTTAGTTTTCGAGATATAAGGCGACGAAATGTGATACTTTTCGATGGGACACCCAGTATCTATTGACAGGTGAATATTGACATTTTATAACTTTGACACCCTGTAAAATTTAAACGGTTTGAGATCAACCAGAACAATTTCAAGATCCAATTTCAGATTTAACCAAGAGATTAAATTTAATCGAAAATTTAAAATTTTTGGCTAAATCTAAAACCAAATTTTGATTAAATAATGTACAATAATGTCTTTGTAAATTCACCAAATTCCCGTGTGTGGCCTTCTCTGGACAAAAACTGTCAAATTTCGAGCAAAATTTGTAGTTTCATGTAAAACTATTCGTCAATTAGTTCTGAAATTTTCCAAGTTCTTCACAGAATTTGATTTATAATATAGTAAACCAAGAACGATAAGGTATATAATTAAGAAAATTGTATTTATAACGAATATTTTTATTTAAATGATATATTTATACATATACAGCCGAAATTAAATGTCTTATAAAGTTACTTAAATTCACTGTTTCATATTGTAAACCACAGTATCCACACAGTCCCATGCCAGTGTTTATGCAAAGACTAATTTTGTAAATATACTAAGATACTAAATACTATCGCAGCAGCAATAAATAACAGGAATTTGATTTGATTCTCAAAAGAATAATATAAAAATAATTTTTTAAACTACTGCCAAAATGACACTTACGTCATGGAAATGGCTACCCCGTGTTACTATGACATTACTATATTTGTTTAGTTTTTGCTATTATGCTGAGTTTGTGTAACCTAATTTATGATTAAAATAAATAAATAAATAAAATAAAAAAAATATTAGATATTCCAGTGATAGTAACTCATAAAGATAAATATACCCTTAGTCTATATCGTAAAAAAGGCCTTGCAACTGTTTGTAGTTATCTATGGTGTATAGATCTAGATGCTTTGATAAGATAATATAAGATAAAGAGGTATTTTTGTATGTGTTTAAGACAAAGGATATTTCATAAATCTGGCTGAATTTTCACCGGAGCCTCCGCCATTATGTCGAATTTTTATTTTAAGAATGTCATGTAATTCAATTAGACACCAATAAATACATAATTATAAGTTTTGCAATTGCCTTTTTCTTCAGGGTACAACCACATCTGTTCGAGTAAGTAGGAAACTCTATAACTATACAATCTTGTGGTTTTTTACTACCTGCAAACAGATATAGATATACAGAATCATTATATGGGGTCATTATAAAGTAAGGGGTATATAAAGTCTTTTAAAGTCTTATATAATTTTAAGAAATCAAGCTAGTAGCAAAAGTAAATGGAATCTAGTTGCTTTAATAATTGGATTTTACTGTATCTCTGGAAAACAAAAGACTTATCGTGTCAACTGCTGATACAAGTGTCAAACGTAATCATTGCAATTTAGAGATTTGCTCACATTTTGTAAACTCATGGCCTCCAAGATCGCCTGATCTCAACCCAGCGGATTACTGGCTGTGGGGTTATTTAAAAAAATTGGTGTTTATAACACGACCAACAACGCTGGAAGAATTAAAAGACTCTATTAGGGAGCAAATTTCTGCAATTCAACTAGAAATGCTGTGTACAATTTGGAGGAACGGTTGGTGATTGTATAGCAGCAAAATGGACGACATATCGAACATTTGTGTTAACCACTGTTGACATTAGAAATCCCATTGTTTAAGTAATGTGTTTAGAATTTCTTTCACATCCTCTAATTAACTTAAATTTTTAAAAATAACATAATAAGCTGAAATATATCCCTTACTTTATGATAACCTTAGATTATATAAGTACCTAATAACATGCAGACCCGATAGTGTTAGGTCGTACTTAACTATATAAGGTGGGAACTGTAATAATTTGTCAAAACAAATTATAATTGATATATCACATTAAAGAGAACAATAGTATCGTATCGTATTATTCCTTATACAACTAAATTATTGAAAACTTAATAACATATCTAGTACAAGGTTACAAAGGGAACTGAATCTCCTCCTTCTTACTATCCTCAGAACTTGGTCTCCGTTGTATCTAGTACTAAATAGATATAAGTCTTTAGAGGCAACGATAGATAGGCTTTTGTGATCTTTCTTGACGACTATGACTATCAACATATATTTTGATATATAACGTATACAATTTAACTACTTGAGCTGTTTCAATTGTATTGTTGTGCTAAGGAAAAGCTGATACATCTATAATAATTAACTTCTTCTGATTATATACATATATTTAAAGTAGTCTGTCAATATCATATTGTCAATATTGTCATAAACTCATGGTGTGTTGCCAATAAACTCCATCTAAATGCCGCAAAATGTAACTCTTTAACGTTTACAAAAAAAATGTATCCTATCGTTTATAACTATAATATAAATGGAACTACCCTAAATCGACCTGACGCAGTTAAAGATCTAGGTGTCACTTTTGATAATAAACTGACGTTTACTATACATGTAAATTTAATAATTAAGGAGTGTTATAAAAACTTAGGATTTGTTATTCGTAATTCAAAGGGTTTTACGGACATTCCTACTTTGATGTTGCTTTTTAACAGTTTTGTAAAATCTAAGCTTGAGTACGCTTCCTTAGTGTGGCAACCTGGATACACCCTGTACACAGAGAGCTTGGAAAGTGTTCAGAGACGATTTTTGAAATTCTTATGTTTTAAATTAGATAATCGGTACCCTGAAATTGGAACGCCACATTCTGACTTACTCAACAGATTTTCTCTTTTAAGTCTTGATCAACGCAGACAAACACAGTCGCTGATATTTTTGAAAAAAATTATAGATAACAAGATTGATTGCCCTCAAATTCTTGAACAACTTTGTTTTCGTGTTCCATCTGTTCCTACGCGTCATTACAGTACTTTCTATGTTCCCACATCGCGAACTAATGTGTTGAAATTTTCACCTTTATTTTTTATGTGTAATAATTGTAACTGCCTGCAGAACAGAATTGATATATTTGAGTGTTCTTATACATCGTTGAAAAGAGTATTTTCTTAGTTTGTATCGGGCTTTTGTATGCTATCGTAAATATAGTTCTTGTTTTGTGTTTTTTTTTTGTTTTCTTTTTTTCAAGATAATAGGCATTGAATTATGTATACTTATTGTGTATTTCTTTGTCTCCTTATGTATGTGTTTATTTCTTTTTTGTATTATGTTGTATTTAATTCTACTGTTTTTCCCACCCTTTAATTGGTTTTGTACTGTTGGGTGGCGTAATAATAAATAAATAAATAAATAAATAAATAAATAAATAAATAAATTATACTCTTTGATACATTTCAAAAATTATTTTAGAAATATGGTTTAATAATAATATTTTAAGTATGGTTCCTCAGTTGAAATGAAATTATAACTACAATTATTAAAAAATTAACTTAATTTAAATTAGGTTTTCGGCCTAATAAGACGTTTAAACGAAGTAAATTCTCTATTTCAAACGTTTCAAACTGACACTGGGTTCTTCGTCGATGAATTCTTGTTTGCTTTTGTGGCATCAGTTTGACATTTTCTATTAAATTTCACATTTGCCGATCACTATTTTATCTTCAACTCTCCACTACTAACTTCGTTCTTAAGAGTCCATTCACTGTAGACTTGACAGACATGAATTCGGGGTAGGATTGAGAGGTTGGGTAGCCGATGGGTGAAGACTTACATATTTCTATTACCGAATTATTAAGATTTCGGAAGTGCACGTAAAGCTGAAGTAAAAAGGTACATGGAAACAAAGTTAGCCCTCATTGCAAGGGTACCTGGTTTGTCTTATAATTGCAAAAAAATTTCTTTTTAATGTTATAAATTATATATCACCCGAAAGATCAAAAGATAAATTAGATCCCTATAGTAGCAAATTTTTGTTTAATACATGTATTTTAGAGAAAATAATTTTTGAAAATACGCTATTTTAGTACAAAATTGTATGCCTGGAATTTTAAAAATAAAAAGAATTACAAAAAATTACTACTATAGGGATTTAGATTAAAGTCTTATCTTTCAATATTTTTTTACTAATCGCTATCTTTTATAGTTTTTTTTATAATTAGACACGAGACGAACGCCGATATTGGGCTTATTTCGGACCAGTGAATGGACTCTTAAGAAGAGCAAGCAAGCTTTGATCTAACAGTATGGTTTTCTATGAAGTTAGTCGTCAAAAAAATGAATGCAGTTTTTCTTATTCAGATCATTATATTAACAAGTTTTGTCCAGGTCATTTTTTACCTCTTACTTCTTATTTCCTTGATAGTTACTTTACACATGGCATATTTGTCAAATAAGTTTTGGATTATTTGAAAATCTGCCAAGAATTCTGCTCGTACCGGATCCTCCGCCATTTTAGAGAATTAGGGTTCTGGTTTTTATGAAATTTAACAACAGAATATTGTAATGACTATGTACCTTCGACGACATAGTACCTATAGTAGGAGAGGTAGAATATGGTTTTTAGTCTGTGGGATAAATTAATAAAAAATAATAAAAATAAATATATTATTATAAAAATAATTATCCCAGACTTCATTATAGGTAGAGTTAAATTTGTAAATTTAACTCTATAGAGTTAAATATCCAATTAGAATAATTAGAAATAGAAGATTGCTGAAAAATATTTTTCATATTTTGATTTATAATTATTTCCTCAAAATGAAAAGTTTCTGTAACTTCTATCCCCGCTTATTTTTATTCTCATCCAGAGTTCCTGATCAAAGTTCAAGTAGATTGCGTGCCCGGCAATACCAACTCCCAAAGTGACTTGTCGGAGTAAGACAGCGTTTGCCAACACTCCTCCTGCCTTTGATCTTCTTCTTGATTGCTCAACGTTTTAAGCACGGACTGATAAGCTCGTATCGGTACCTGCTTCAGTCCTTATTAGGCTATAAAGACTCTCGGAGGTATTATTACCTACACCGTCAAACAGATAGCTACTGTAGAAGTTGAAATACAAAAGATAATGTAATAATAACAATAACAATAATAAATTATCTATATTTCCAGTAATGTAGTAAAAATATACAATATTATACAATCGAATAAGACAAACTGTCAGTAAAACTGCTTTTCGACTTCAATTCTAACTTAATCTTACTTAATCCAATTAAAGAAAGGATTGATTTAGGTACATATAACTACTAATACAATATTAATAGCACATACAAGTACTAATAAGAAATGAGAACCGCGAAGAAAATAACAGTGGTAATGAGAAAATGGTTATAAAACCAATACTATGACAAAACAATAATAAGAAACGCACCACAGATGCGTTGAAGTAAAGTGAAGTAATTGTTTTAATTTCTTTTTGAAATCGAGTAAGTAAGGAGAACTTTTTTAATTCTCCAGGTATATTATATTAATTGTAATGCTTTGAGGCATAATACTAACAAAGCAGTGGCTAGTCGATGAATTTCTAGCAAATAAGGATAGTAACGGACTTAAAATTTGAGAACATATTATGTAACCTTTTCATCTTATTACATAAATATGGAGCCTGAGTTTTTAATATATTGTGGGTAATACATAGGCAATTGGTGTCACTGCCTAAGTTTATAGAGTTTCCGGTTACGAAGCGATCTGAGTTAATTTTACTAAGAGCAGCTCTACAGATGCTGTCTTCGTATGAAATTTTTATATAATGATTATGAGGAAATGATTGAGGTT
Source organism: Pogonocherus hispidulus (assembly GCA_963924545.1). Lineage (NCBI taxonomy): Eukaryota > Metazoa > Arthropoda > Insecta > Coleoptera > Cerambycidae > Pogonocherus > Pogonocherus hispidulus. The sequence goes on from OZ004694.1 coordinate 80,007,661, forward strand.
TTCCAGGTTTCCCTCATTCTAGCACTGAATGGTGGTTAGTGCCTACCAACGTAAGCCGTTCCTGAGGCACAAATGTGGCTGGCGAAATAATAATTTCATCTTCTTTAGGAAAACTATAATAAACTTGAGAATCATCCGCATGTAATGAATAATATAAGCGATCAGAGATTGACCAAAATCAGAGATGTATACAGGGCGCCCTATTTCTTGACCCGTTGCATGGGTAACTTTTTTATTAGTAGAGATACAAAAACGCTTAAATGAGCAAATTAGTGCAGTTTCGTATTAGTAATTCTACGGTAAGGCGAAAAATTATATACGGGGGAAGGTTGAAAAGTTATTGACAAAAAACGAAAAATCCAACTTTTCTATTATCCCTCGTAGCTCGTTCATTTGAAGAGTTAGAGAAAAATGCTTCACATGTTTTTTGCAGTATTTTTCATGTAAAATGACATGCACTTGCTACTTTTTATATATCTCTTAAAATGGTTGAGAATCACAGTAAAATATATTTTTTTTAAATGTAATGGATAGGTGGCTGTGAGATTAACCGAAAGACCCCTTTTTTCTCTTTCAGATGATATAACATAGTCCATATTTTATCCTTACAAAAGTAATAATAATCGTTGTTTTTAAAGAAAGTTTATTGTCACATCAAGAATGCTATGGAAATAAAACAAAAAATAAGATTCCTGATATTTTTAAAAACGTCTAGTTGGCATTTAATTATTGACAGATCATAAGTGACATTTTTAGTTTTTGTTAAGTAGTTTATTGTTTATTATTAATACTGCATACAAAATAATAGTGTTGCAAATATGTACACCAACGAAGAGAAAAATGATATGCTATTTTGTTATTATAACCAAAATCGAGATGCACAAGCTGCAGCGAATCTTTATTTTGAAACTTACATGGAACGAAGACAACCCCATCATAGAATATTTAGACAGCTGGAAAATAATATACGATTATACGGTTCTTTTTCAAAGCCTAAGGATGAAAGAAACTTCAATGAAGACACTGAAATAAATGTTTTGGCTTATGTAAATTTTAAACCTGATTCTTCAACTGCAGAAATTGCACATCACTGCAATACTTCCAAGGAAACTGTAAGAGCTATTTTAAAAGGTAACAATTTAAAGCCTTATCATTATTCCATATGCAATACTTTATATCCAGCTGATAATCAAAGAAGGATGACATTTTGTCGATGGTACATTTCAAAATGCGAAGAGGATCTAGACTTCTGGAAAAAGATTTTATTCAGTGATGAAAGTAGATTTACCAACAATGGTATTTTTAACCGCCATAATAACATAATGTGGTGCCGAGAAAATCCACATCTTGTTTCTGAAAGAAGAAATCAACGTCAATTTGGGATAAATGTGTGGTGTGGAATTTTTTGTGGCAAAATTATTGGCCCATATTTTTACGAAGATAATTTGAATGCGAATAATTACCTTCATTTTCTAAGGAATACTCTAACAGAGGAATATTTAAATGAATTACCACTTCATATTTTTAGAAATCTTAAATACTTCCAACACGATGGAGCACCTGCGCATAATTCCCGCGAGGTAAAACAATATTTACATGAACAGTTTGATAATGTTATAGGAAATAGAATGGATATCGACTGGCCAGCGCGAACACCTGATTTGACCCCCTTAGATTTCTTTCTTTGGGGGTTATTGAAAGATAAAGTTTATGTGACAGTCCTCTAGATATAGAGGATCTAAAAGTCAGGATTCAAGATGCAATTAGAAGCATACATGGACATACAATAAATAATGTTTTAAGAAGTATCCAGAAACGTTGCTTACTATGTATCCAACAGGATGGTGGTCATTTCGAACATTTACTTCAATATAATTAATTAATTAATAATTTCTGTTCTCAAAACATTCTTTTGTTCCATAATCCATAGCATTCTTGATGTGACAATAAACTTTCTTTAAAAACAACGATTATTATTACTTTTGTAAGGATAAAATATGGACTATGTTATATCATCTGAAAGAGAAAAAAGGGGACTTTCGGTTAATGTCACTGCCACCTATCCATTACATTTAAAAAAAATATATTTTACTGTGATTCTCAACCATTTTAAGAGATATATAAAAAGTAGCAAGTGCATGTCATTTTACATGAAAAATACTGCAAAAAACATGTGAAGCATTTTTCTCTAACTCTTCAAATGAACGAGCTACGAGACATAATAGAAAAGTTGGATTTTTCGTTTTTTGTCAATAACTTTTCAACCTTCCCCCGTATATAATTTTTCGCCTTACCGTAGAATTACTAATACGAAACTGCACTAATTTGCTCATTTAAGCGTTTTTGTATCTCTACTAATAAAAAAGTTACCCATGCAACGGGTCAAGAAATAGGGCGCCCTGTATAGGAAATAACAACGAGCTGAGTATCGAACCTTGTGGTACACAATATTTTACTGGAAGAGCGTTGGATGTCTTGTTAGGCAGAATTTTAATTACACATAGGTGGCTTAATTCTTATGGATAAAGTTCTTAGTAAGAGGAGACTTCCAGGTTTGACAATGTTTAGATATCTTTTGATATATCCTGTTGATTTTTTACATTTTCGTATTATAAATTGGGACTTGCACTCAAAGACTACTAATATCGACAGGTAGATATAGAGGTACAGGGTATTCGCGTATATTTTGACCCCTAGCTACAGGGGTTATTAAGAAAGTTAGAAAAAAGTTTAAATAGAAAAGTTGCTTGGTTTTTTACGTATTATCTTTTGGCTAGGTCGAAAAAAAAATTGCATGTCGTAAATTTGAGGAAACCAATTGAACATAATATTTTTAAATGGGACACCCTGTATAATTTTAGACCATTGGGGAAACATTTTTTCTCTGATCTCAAAAATATATATTTTGTTGACATTTGCACTGACAGTTTTCGAAATATTTAATATTTAATGTTTACATCATAAAAAAATATTAAAAAATGAAAACATTGGAAAATGTTTAAATAACTAAGGAGGTTACATCGAAAATCGTTAAATATTTTTTATTACTATTGGTTTCTACTGTTAAATATTTTTAGTTCTTTAGTGTATTTTTTGTATTTTTTTATGGTACTCGCTGTCGAATATTTCGAAAACTGTCAGTGTAAATGTCACCAAAATATATATTTTTGAAATCAGGAAAAGAATGTTTCCCCAAGCGTGTAAAATTATACAGGGTGTCCCATTTAAAAATATTATGTTCAATTGGTTTTCCTAAGTTTACGGCATGCATTTTTTTTCGACCTAGCTAAAAGATAATACATGAAAACCAAACAACTTTTGTATTTAAATTTTTTTTTATAACTTTCTTAATAACCCCTGTAGGTAGGGGTCAAAATATACGCGAACACTCTGTACAATAGTTTATTTTGTCGAATATCCTGATAGCTATAGATATATAGAATAGATATTAAATGTAAACTAGCACATAAGTGAATTAATTATAACATTTTATATAGAAAACATGCAACTTTTACAGTAATTTATTATTGAATTGTCTTTATTTACCGTTAATACAATTTAGTATGAAATATTTTGTACATTTTCGTAACCTCTGAAATAGTTGGGCATAGGATTAGATGCGATTTTCGTGAATGTACCATATTTTCAATAGCTTAGGTTCAATACTTCTCGATAGCTTGACTATTTTCAGTGTACACAAAACGTTCTATATTTTTTACAGCGTCCATGGGGCCGGTATAATTTGTATAACTCCTCCAGATCACCTGTTCCAACAATCGGATCTGTCTCTTTCTCCGTAATCCAAATTTGAATACATTCATACCCGAGGATCGAGCAATAAAGTATTTATAAGAAAACTTAATCCAAACTGTGTGTCTGCAAGAGCTTTGGAAGAAACAGCGCCGGCTATAATCACTTTTAAAGGTATCCTAATGCCTGTGGACGATGAGTCAGTGGGGAGGCTCATCCTGCCCCTGCATAAAGCGCTCTATTTGCATAGCATTTGCATACTAGTTGATATTGCACGGCTCTCGGAGAGAGTCCGCGCCAAGAAATCTCAACGACCATTACAACGTAATCATTTCTGAAATTTCGCTCTACACTCGTATCTGGCTTGGAAAAGTTTACTTATTATATGTCATATATAGTGGTAGGCACGTTGTATTATGAGGATATATCTACAGTATATTGAAGACATCACATATTTCCTCTATTTTGGAAGATAGGCGTAAAGAAACTTACAATTTCTTAAACCGAAGAAAATTTTCTATAAGATAATGAACAACTAGGTAATTAAAATTTATTTTATATTGCCAGGAACGCTATTCAAATTTTTTTCTTCAGATGATATACCCGTGTTATATTATTTAAATAAATACACTGAACTCCATTTGAAGTGGACCAACGAAATTTAGGGTCAAATTTAAGCTTCGATAAATTTCGAACCCAGTGGCGTAGAACTATGAATTTTTTTTTATTGTACAGGTCTATCATTCTAGCAAAATCATATATGTTGTGTACGTCTCCAGCTTGTTTATTTTAAGAGATACAGCGGATTTAGTGGAACTATGTTTTTTCCGTAAATTTCAAATTCATACACAACCTGTACTAGTAGAACGAGAATGATGGGAGTTCTTTCTTTTTGTAGCCTAATTCATGGGCTTCATTTCCGTTTTTGATTTGTTTTTTTAAACCCAGTATTTTAAGAGATATGAAGGTTTTCGTAAACCACTGTTTTTGAAGTAAAAAAATCTCTTAAAATTTTGTTGAAAAAATATATGAAATTTATTAAATTTTTAATAACTGCATGTGCCATATTAGGTTATACATTTTTAAGGATGTGGAACACCTAGTAACTTAAATTAATTCTATAGAAATAAAAAACATAAACCAAAACAGATAAACAGGAAAAGAGAATGAAATAACAACATTAACAACTACTATTTATTAATATCTTGTTGCACCTCCTCTTACCGTTATTACAGCCTGGCAACGCCTCGTCATGCTATTTATGCAATTGTCTATAACATCTTGACTCACCAGGGGCCACTCTTCCATAACGGCGTTAGCCAATTCGTTAAGATTGACGGGCTGTCTACGACGATTCCTTAAACGTCTTCCAAGAACATCCCACACATGTTCAATTGGATTGAGATCCGGTGATCGGGAAGGCCATATTAATCTATGAATTCCATTTTCTTCAAAAAAATTATTTATAATTCTAGCTCGATGTGGTCTTGCGTTATCATCTACATAACTAAAGTTAGGTCTTCTCTGAATTGCAAAGGGTAACACAATAGGTCGTAAAACCTGATTTAGATACCTTTCTGCATTCATAGTTTGGTTAATTAAGACGAGTAGCTTGGTCCTTCCACCTGTGAATATACCAGCCCATACTGTAACTGACCCCCCTCCATAGGGATCCACTGTGATCATACAGTTTTCTTGGTAACGTTCACCTTTTTCTCGCCATATCCTAGTACGGCCATCAGCTCCTTTTAATTTGAACCTCGATTCATCCGTAAATAGACAGTTGCTCCACTGATTTAAATTCCAGTTCAAATGTTCTCTACAAAAATATAGACGATTCCTCTTGTGTTCAATTAATAATGTGGGATGTCTAGCTGGTCGTCTTGCCCTCAAATTTACTTCATGTAATCGCCTCCGAACTGTATTTTGGGATATGTTTACATTATTCACTTCTCGAACATGTTCTACTAATTCTGCGGCCACAACAGTTCTCCTTCTTCTGGTAATGAAACGTATTAATCTATCAGTTCTAGCAGTAGTTTTTCGAACACGACCTCCACCATGGCGAAAATGAACGGAATTTAATTGATGTCTTGCCCATGCAAGACTTATAACACTATGACTGACACCAAAAAATGCTGCCACATTTCTTTGAGTGCTTCCACTAAGTAACATACCAACTGCTTGATTTAATTGATCTATTGATAAACGTGCCATTATTTCGCTATTTAGTGTGACAATTAGAAAACAAGTCTATTTTGTTAAATTTGACAGTTTCCAATAAAGCAATTTTTCCAAAGCCACCCTACATTTTTTCAACAAAATTTTAAGAGATTTTTTTACTTCAAAAACAGTGGTTTACGAAAACCTTCATATCTCTTAAAATACCGGGTTTAAAAAAACAAATCAAAAACGGAAATGAAGCCCATGAATTAGGCTACAAAAAGAAAGAACTCCCATCATTCTCGTTCTACTAGTACAGGTTGTGTATGCATTTGAAATTTACGGAAAAAACATAGTTCCACTAAATCCGCTGTAACTCTTAAAATAAACAAGCTGGAGACGTACACAACATATATGATTTTGCTAGAATGATAGACCTGTACAATAAAAAAAAATTCATAGTTCTACGCCACTGGTACCGAAGCTTAAATTTGACCCTAAATTTCGTTGGTCCACTTCAAATGGAGTTCAGTGTATTTTCTCCGTTTTTCGGCTAACCTCTCTTTTGTCATTGTTAAAATTGTTTGTTGTAATAGTGAAAAATTCACAGATTTCGCAATCCTTGCAACCATCGGAGACATTGGAAATTACTATACCGGGTGTTCCACATAAAAGTCTTCAGCCTCGTATCTCGGCAACGGAAAGATATATTTTGTTTTTGAAAAAAACAGATGATAGAGCTCATCTATGGCTTCGTCACGGAGTTCAACTTGATTTTTTTCAGAGTAAATTGGAGATGGCGCTGAAGTCAAAAGAAATTCTTCGTTTGCAGGACCTTTGCAACAAGGTTTATCCGATACTTTGTTCAATTCTAAACAATTTTTATTAAATGTCTATTTTTCAAAAACTTAATAGTTTCAGAGATATCGGACTCTTCATTTGGTTAGGCCCAAACTCAAACCTATTTTAAAGTTTCGAATTATTACCGTATATAATGAAACAATAATGATCCAAGTCAATTTAATAGCTCTTTTTAAGAAATAGTGAAATAATATGTATTTCTGTAAAATATGGTAAAAGTTTTTTAAATACCTAATTCATTTTGTATAATAAATAATTCATAATTATTTGTACATTTCTCCTAAAATAAATCCTGAATGTATAACGAAACTTCATCACAGTAGGTTTTGATTAGAAGGAAACAAAATTAAATACATATTATTTCACTATTGTAAGAACTAAGTTGGGATTTTTTTCACGACCTAGGACCCATTTCAAGTCATTGATTTTCATACTGAATAGTCTATATGAGATACTTATTACGTGTATCAAAGGGGAATTTGAGACGCTCAATACTTTTCGAGAAAATTGAGATTATATGTATTGGGTGCTATCTGTTTTTCACCCCCTGGGACCCATTTCAAGTAATTCATTTTTATACTGAGAAGTCTATGTGAGATGGGGATTACGTGTACCAATGGAGAAGTTGGATAATTATTGTTTCATTATAAATAAGGTAATAATTTGAGACTCTAAAATATGCTTGAGTTTGGGCCTCACCAAATGAAGAGCCCGATATCTCTGAAAATATAAGTTTTTGAAAAAATAGTCATTTGACAAAAATTGTTTAGAATTAACAAAGTATCGGATAAACCTTGTTGCAAAGTTCCTGCCAACGAAAAATTTCTTTCAACTTCAGCGCCATCTTCAATTTGCTCTGAAAAAATCAAGTTGAACTCCGTGACGAAGCCATAGATGAGCTCTATCAACTGTTTTTTTTCAAAATCAAAATATTTCTTTCCGCTGCCGAGATATGAGGCTGAGTACTTTTATTTGAAAATAAATCGTCTTATCAAATGAGACGCTACTCCATTAAGCGAGTACGGTATTATAACTGAACACTTACCTATACTATATTCCAGACGTCACTCCCCAGTCGAATATTTCCTCTATTTTTGAAGATAAGCGTAAAGAATCTTACAATTTCTTAAACCGAAGAAAATTTTCTATAAGATAATGAACAACTAATTCAAATTTATTTTATGTTACCAGGAATGCTATTCAAATCTTTTTCTTCAGATGATATACCCGTGTTATATTATTTAAATAAACATTTTCTCCGTTTTTCGTCTAACTTCTCTTTTCTCATAGTTAAAATTGACTAGGTATTGTAATAGTAAAAAGTTCCCTGATTTCGCAATACTTGCAACCATCAGAGACATTGGAAATGATAACACCATATGAAACATAATTATAAGCGCCCCGATCGTCCTATCAAATGAGACGCTGTTCCATTAAGAGAGTACGGTATTATAACTGAACACTCCCCACTACTCTTCACGCCGCTCGGAGGTCGAGCGCTGCGCTACCTATATTAGTGGCGTAAAATCTCCGATTTAACTCGCTTCTTTCTAGAGGTAGAGATAGAGGCACCAGTATTCGCGCTATAAGCCTGAGCGCGTCGTAATACTTCACACTGATCCTCTACAATCTGCTATATATTCATCTGTTTCACTATATGTATTGCGTCACTCGATTGCGACACCGCTGTCTTTTGACCTTGAAGGAAAGCTCCTAATTTGGTCCCCATATCCGAACATAAACATTTCCAATGTTAACTCGATATAGTATATCATTTGATGGCAATAATTGAATAGGGTTCCCATGGCACGAAAAGTTCAAATCAGTTTCATCAGACTATCCGATCGAAGATTCTATCCTCTGGTTTCAAAAATATAAGATTGTTTATCTCAGGTTTGAAACATACTGAAAATTGATACAGATAGAGACACCATCACGACATGAGCCTATAAACACCAGACTACAAATAGTGTTTCGACCTTAGAGGTTTCTTTAGTACTTTCTAGTGTAGTGTTTCCAGACTGAAGGTAAATCTTATATAGTTTTATATAATATTAAAGGATAAAGCTGGTACCTAACAAGCTGATTAACATTTTTTGGGGTTACTTAACATACCGTAATGATTTAATAGTTGAATGTCGAGAAAACAATGATGGGCAATAAAGTAAATAGGCAATTGTTTAATAAATTCATATAATATTTTCATTTTCAGTGTCCTAGTTTTGACAGATAAGCAGCAATAGGCCTTAACAATTGCACAAGTCATTACTTTTATCCGTTTTAATTCGAAAATCCCATTAAATTTATGTCTTTTACGCAATAACTTATGTAATCCCCTAAATGCAAGTACGTCTGAATTTATTTAGTCTCCATAAATATTTCCTCGGTGGACGACTGGCTGCTGTAAACATCCTTCGGTAATGGGATTGTTTTATCTTACGTTTCATTGGCATTAAGTGCCTCTGTGTAGTCTCTGGTATTTTTATAGCAGTGGCGGGACATTACAGGGACAGTAAAATGAATAAAATCCGTACGAGACCGAACAAGATCATTGGTTTTATTAGTGCGGTGAAATAGATTGTACAGCGGAATGTTGTGCTGAAATTTTGAAAGGCACTAAGGAAGTAATGTTGTAGACATCCTATGAAATGCTAGGTCATCAATTATATCAATAATTCGGAGATTTGGTTTCGAATAAAAAAATCACATTAATTATTTAAAGGTATTTCGTATGACTTAGCTAGGAGTTTAAGCGAAAATTTAATAATTTTTTTTAGAATGCATGGTAAATACAGAGTAATTTACAATAACTAAGTATATATTAGTGTAAAGGGATGACATTTTCTCAAAGAATATAAGAAAATATGATTACATAGGTTAATTTCAGAACTTTCCGAAAACTTTCCATCGATGTTTTCTCGTTCAAAAGCATTCAAAATGAAAAAAAAATATGGAAGAAGATTGCTATTACTACTGATATTTCGTATATTATTCGGCACAGAAAAAAGTCAAATAGCGCCAAAGTTGTCCGATTAGAAAGCCGACATAATGACTGCAAAAAATTATGTGTAAACTTAGTGCTTATTGAAATATTAAAAAAATTAGCTTCCATTAAAAGATTTAGCCTCAATTAAAGTATGTTTCCCGGACTATCAACTAAATAAAGGGTGTAGATATTTGCAATGTTTTCAAGAACCGATAAAATTAATCTTAATTTTTACATCCATCAAACCTTTGTAATTACTTCTACCACTTGTACAAGATACCAGGGGTGATTACAGAGTTTGAAGATGTATTTCAAAACATATAAAAAAGTGTATATAAGTTTTCAGGTGTAAATTGAGGTTTGAATAAAGAAAAGATTTCCAAAAACAGTGGGTATACATTTATTTTGTTGAATATACTTAATTTCTCTTAAAAAATGTGTTTTCATATTACTAATTATTAAATAAAGCAAGTTTATTCATATTATATGTAAGTGAAATACTTTTCAAGTAAATCTATTTAATAAATTTTACAAAGAAATAAACATTTCATGATATAAACAAATTGCAACAAATATTTGGCACAATGTTTCTACAATTTTAGTTTTTAAAATTGCTTATCATACTGATACATGCTGACTGGTCGTTCTTTCAGATTTTATAAATGAACGTGCTTATAACGGTCACATTGCCTATTACTATGCAATATTTAAAATTTAAAAAATGTGATTATCGATCAATTAAAAAATGTGACTTGCAATAAACATACAATTTATGTGTATACTATAGCTAAATAAAATCTATCAATATCTTCATATAATTCTGTACCTCAGAGGTAAGCTGTATCAAGTCACTAAATTGTGATTGTTTAGGGGAGCGGAAAAACAATTGCAAATCTATTTTGCCCCTGAACTGGTAAGTGACTTGATAATAATAATAATAATAATAATAGACTTTATTATCCATATTAAGACAATCATACAATTATCGGTACATTTCAAATAAAGTAAAAAATCACAGAAGCATCATAATGATGCTTGTTAGTGTACAAAAAAAAGATCAATGACAAAAAATTTAAAAATTAAAAATTACCTACCTAAGTATAATTAACAACATCCTTAAAAGTAAACAACAATGAACATATATAGACACACACATACATACACACAAACACATATAGGTATATTAGTCATCGTCTCACCCTCTCTTTTTTTTACTGTTTTATTTATCTACACATATATACACACACACATACACAATAACTTGTTTCTCTCATTCTTATGAATATACATGATACAGATTCAAATTGGGTATTTCGGTTGTCTTAAAACCTAGGCCTTTGAAATTATTTCCAGAGGTCAAGCATATTATCAGAAGGGATATAAAGCTAATAACTAATTTTCTGAAAAAAGCTGACTTAAAACAGTTTACCTCTGAGGTACATGATATCTATATCTATATAGACATCGCCGTTTCGACGTTGTTGCTCCTCTTTATTGCAGTGTACGTAAATAAAAAAATAATCTTCTTATCATATGCATACGCATATGCATATCTATAATCTATTCTTTTCATTAGCTATGCTAGGTGAAGAAGAGTAAGAACTCTGAAACACCTATAAGGCCTCTTTTATACACGCGTTTTTTGTCTATCTGTAAAGCTGCGTCATTGTTTCTCTTGATTTTTCTTTTAAAGTCTTAAGAAACTATGTATAGGAACTTGACAAGATATATAATTCTAGTGGATAACAACCACATTAATATTTGCTGACTATATTTCCAACGATAAATTTTCGAGGATTTCTCAGGAGCGACAACTCCCCACCTACGCTTATATTATACTTCTATTATAAAATGAGAAATAATTCCTCTTCCTCTCCCAGAACCTGCGTCTCTGTTCCAAACATTAAATGCCCCGTCCCAGAACTTTTATTAGCTCCCGGAATACGCGATATTGCCTCGCCTCCCGCTGTTCCCGTCCTCCTCCTCCACCTAAGCCGGGCAATTAGTGGGACATGCCCGAAATCCTCTCCTTCTCCTGGAAGACAGAGCCAGCTTATTTGCTCCGTTTGATTTCCTGATACCTCTCGCTATTTGTTTTTCCTCAGGGAATTTGACTGCTGGTAACCTGGAACGGAGAGAAAATAAAGGTGAACATGTTTTAAAGGCTTAAAGGCAGCGGTTCTCAAATTAACTTATATTTGTAATAAACGTTTAAACACAGAAATTCAGTTAAGTTAAATAATTGCACATATATACAGGGTGATTCTCGGTAGATGGAGTATTAGAAATATATGAAGAACGGGTCAACCGATTTTTTTGAAAATTTGGTTACCAAGGTAACAGGAAATGCTTTATCGGCCTAAAATATTTTCGAGAGTGCAGTGTTGTCAGTTGTGCGTAAAACTGGCAACGTCTTAGTTAATTTAAATGAACTATCGTGTATATTTTTTCACTTTTTGATTCAATATCAATTTCTGAGTAATTTTTGTTAATATTTCCCTATATCTATGTCAAGCCGTCTTAAGACCGAGATATTAATTAATTTTAAAATTTCTTGAACAAAATCCGCCCTTAAATAAATAGTGTTGCCTCTACCCCAAAATAATCATAAATTGAACTTTGGGATACAGTTAGACAATGACTGAGAGACTCTCATCCTTTACTCAAACATTTGTGGTAACATACAGGGTGGACTAGAAATATATTTTTTTAAATAACTCAGACTTATTACGTGTACCAAAGGAGAATTTGGGACGCTCAATAATTTTCGAGAAAATTGAGATTGTTTGTTTTGGGTGCCATCTATGTTTCACCCCCTAGGACCCATTTCAAGTCAATGATTTTTATACTGAGTAGTCTATATGAGATGCTTATTACGTGTACCAAAGGAGAATTTGGGACGCTCAATAATTTTCGAGAAAATTGAGATTGTTTGTTGTGGGTACTATCTATTTTTCACCCACTAGGGTCCATTTTAAGTCAATGATATTTATACTGACTAGTCTATATGAGATGCTTATTACGTGTACCAAAGGAGAATTTGGGACGCTCACTAATTTTCTAATTTTCGAGAAAATTGAGATTGTTTGTTTTGGGTACTTTTTGTTAAATATCAGCTTATTGCTGATTCAATAAGCTGACATATTCAGTTATTCATCTATGTATACTGTACCTATACCTAACTAGCAGCATTTTCGATTTGTAAGCTTTTATTTATAAATTTGCCCCAAAAATACATATGCCTTCTTCTCTTATAGCGGGTAGAGGGCTTGAACATTTCTGTCTTCGCAGAAATATCATTTCTTCACTGATTTCTTGAACTAGTTAGTGGAACCGGATAGTGATTCTGAGTTGACAAACTAATGTAGAATCCAAAAATTAAAAAAATATACTGGGTATTCCGTTTAAATTAACAAAGACTTTGCCAGTTTTACATACAACTGGCAACAACATACTATCGAAAATATTTTAGGTCGATTAGAGCATGTCTGATGACCTTGGCAACAAAATTTTCAAAACGATTGGTTGACCTGTTAAAAATAATAATAATAATATCTCTACCCCTCATTCTAATCACAAGGATTAGCCCGAAAGTCGGAGACTTGTGTGGGAGAGGGGGCGGCATATTATTATTTCGCGGGCCGCATTTGCGCCTCAGGAACGACTTACGTTGGTAGGCCCTAACCACCATTCAGTGCTGGAATGAGGGAAACCTGGAAAACCTCATTAGTTAGGGGGACAAGTCAAACATCAACTGATTTTAATCTCTCACATTAACAACAAGTTGACATTCTTCCCATTCTAGGCCATCGCCAGGATGGTTGCCAACTCATCCCTGCGAACAAGCCTTGATCTACGAGTAAACAATTTAATGAAAAATTGTTGGTGGAATGGGAATTAGAACCCACGACCTCTGGGTTGAGCGATCGAGACGCTAAGCCCTGAGCCACCGGCTCGACAACCGTGAATCGTCCACCGTGAATCACCCTGTGTATATTATACTTACATCAGTGTAATTATTAACTAACTATTTTAGCGGACTTAATTGTGGATAGTTGGAGTCAAATTTTAATATTTAACTGATGGGATAATAATAGGCTATTAAAAAAGTTGCATAGAGCATTTGATTTGCATGTTTTCAAAAAAACGTTAATCATTTAAAGACTTTCAAGTCGTGTGGTGTAGTGTAGTCGGTGTAGTGTTTTTTGGCATTCTATATTTCTATGATTTCTATAGATAAATCGGAAAAAAGTTGAAAATTTAGTGCTCATAAGGGATCTGTTTTTGGTCATCATAAGTATGTCAAGTGCAGATCATAAATAACACTGTTAACATTGTGAAACCTATCGAATCTGAATTATATTCTGTGCTACGTTGGTTATCTGAAAGTTACGTTATAATTTCCTGGGAGAGAATGAGTTCCGCTGATTCAAAAATAAAACGAAAGTAATCTAAATATAATGGATGGCCAGTCCGAAATATAAATATAACCAGGCCGAAAGATGATAAATAACTGCATTTCAATGGTACATATCTGACGTATCGTCTGCAAGGGTTGATGTATTCTGCGATAGCTAGAGACCGGCCATTCGTCATACTCAAATTGCAATCAAGAACGTGTCAACAATAGCCCCGATAAACGCGCGTTGTTCTTTTGTTTGGAGGTATCCCGATATTATTGTTAGTGTTTGTGCTGCGGGGTGGCGTGATCGATATTTCAACGAATTACCTAGGATCTGACACGTAGAGGATTGGTTAAAAATGATTTCATCAATTTATGACACATCATACTTCAATTAGGACATACCATTATTCTTCAAAGCAATTTTCTAGTGCCCAGTGCCAAGTTATCTTCTAAAAACCCATTTTGGGAAGGCCGCACTAAAAAATCAGCGAGAAGTTGGCAACGCCGCATCTGAATTTCAAAAATAAAATATCATTTTGCAGGTAAAAGAAAGACGAATCGAATACGATTGAAAAATACCGGATCTTCCATTTATTAAAATATAAGTTTGGTTCACCCCTCTGCACTGGATCACCCTGTATGTTACAAAATAATTTTAAAAGATACCTCTGGGTGGTGCGCATAATGCCCTAAAAGGGAAAAAATGTATATTCTATAACAACTGTAACTCGTAGATGAAATATTTTGGAATCACAGACCTTTTTATCGATAAATTGTTTAAAACAATAGGTATAGTTATCTGTTTTAGTATAAAAAATACACGTTTTCGGGACGAGGGAAAGGGTTGCCGGACGACGCGTAGCGGAGTCCAGCAAATTTACGAGTCTCGAAAACGTATTTTTTGTACGAGTTTAACATAATAACAAAACAAACTACAGTTAAATGTTAGTAAGTGTTTTATAATGACATACTCCTTAAAACAGTCCTCTATAGTGTACGGTTATACTTTGGGCAATTCACTTCTATCAAGATGCAGTAATTTTCGAGACCTCGGTGTCACCTTCGACAGTAAATTGTCGTTTTCAGTACACATTCATAATATTGTCAGTGATGCGTCTAAAACTTTAGGATTTAAAATACGTAATTCCCATGATTTTAATAATATTGATATGCTTAAACTTCTGTCTTATTCCTATATTAGATCCAAACTGGAATACGGATCAGTTGCTTGGAGTCCTTTTTATAGTATTCATATTGATAGCTTCGAAAAGATCCAGAGACGTTTTCTTAAATTCCTTTCTTTCAAAGTAGATGGTGTCTACCCCGCCATAGGGACACCGCATCAAGAACTTCTTGATAGATTTGCAGTTATCACCCTCGAAAGCCGCAGAGTCACTGATGACTTAATTTTTGTATACAAATATACGGTAGTAATGACTGCTTTGAAATACTTAATAAGTTAAACTTATATTCCTAGAGTGAACTCCAGACAGAATGCCCTGTTTTCTCTGCCTTTTGCCAGGACTAATCTTCAAAAACATTCTCCTTTATTAAGAACGTGCAGAAATTGCAATAGGACTAGTAACAGTATTGACATATTTAACTGTAGTATGGCATCAATAAAGAAACTGAATTTTTCCCTTATTTTGAATGAAAATCGATTTTTTGTTTAACTCATGTTAACTGTTTTTAACTCATTAACATGTTCTTAATGTTTTGTTTCTTGTAACTTACTTAGTTGTTGTCTGTCTTTTTTATTGTTTTCTCTCTTTTTTGTGACCTTCTCAGTCGTTCTTTGTTGCATATATTTTGTATTTATAGATTTGTTGTATTTATTATTGTATATTTGTTGCATATTTGTATTTTGTATTTGTATTTTATATGTATTTTGTAACTCTTACCCTGTAAATGGATATGTATTTGTTGGGTAGTGTATGAATAAAATAAAAAATAAAAATAAAAAAATAATATTTTTTTTCCAACCGCCTCTAATTAGCACCTCCAGTTTACCGATTCATCGGAGTCACTATCTGTTTCTATTTTTCTATTTAATTAAACTTCATATACTATGTGACATGTATTGTCAATGTCAAATTACTTTTCGGTACTGTACATGATACAACTACACAGATATGCTCATAAATTTCGTTTGTTTGCGCATGACGTCATTCGTGAGGGAAAAATGGTAATGCGATGCGAAAATTCTTAAGGGCAGTGATATAATTATTTTCGTGTTTATCAATTGTTTTTCCTCGTAACTGACGTCACTATGCGGATTGGCATATCTGTGTAGTTGTATCATGGTACTGTACAACTGTACAATAATCTATTTTTTGTACTGCTGCTATGGCGATCTTAAACAGTCCCGAAATGACCTTCTTTTTATACAAAATAATTTAATATTATAGCGTCTTATTCGTATGGTTGGAAAAAAATTATTTATTTGAGTTAATAGATTAAGTATAGGTAACTGGGAAAATAATAATAATTATGTTCACAAGTACAGCAGTTTCAGCGTGTTTGATATCAGGCTAATACAAATAACGATTCCAATATTATAAATCCAAAATACACACACCCCTCCGCGCTCGGTTCTGCCACCGCACCCACCCCTAGCAAAAACTGTCTATTTAGCGGCGCGGGAGCGGGAACCGGCCGCTAAACAATGCATTTAAACCGGGGGTTTAAAAATAATGCGGTGGTCAGAGCGTCACGGTGTCGTCTGTGCCGCATTAGGTGCGGGACACAAAGAAAAGCACAATGCGCCGTCCCCTAATACGGCTTTTTTGCGACCAAATGAAGGGTGGATGGAGCGGAGGGCTAAAGCGACTTTAATTGTTAAATGTGTACACATTTTTAGTTTCGGCACGTGACGCAGTTTGGATCTAGAGGATGGCAAGCCCTGATATATTTTCTCAGTAAACTTGTGGCGGTTTTTCACAGGGTTAATTTGGATTGTATTGAAATATAGTGACTAACAGCAAGCCATAAGTAGCCTGCACATTATTTAACGAATTGTACAGGATGGTTCAAATTGGTGTGTTTTCGAGGGTTACCAAGAATCTGTAATATATAAAACAGATCTGATAGATGAGTCCTGCGCTTTTTGTCGAAATAAATAACAGTAGCGCCAACTGCAGGGCAGAAAAACGAAAAATTAAATCAAATTTATTTTTACGCCATCGAATGTATGCCTCAAAAGTGCCTGTAAAATGTTCAAATCATTTTGAGGTATCTTGAAAGGGAAAGGAGAATAAGGCCTCGAAAATCGCCCTGTGTCGCGAAAACTGTAAGAGGTAAAGAGATGCGGTTTGGTCCATTGTAATTTATTCGAAAAAAGAGGAAAGGACTGGTCCATCAGATTTGCTCTATATTATTGCAGATTGTCAGTAACTCTCGAAAATATACCAATTTGAACCACTTTGTACCGTGTATCTGTTTAGAAAATAGTCTATTAATTAGAAGGCCCCCTCGATCGCCAGATTTGTATTCGATGGACTTTTATTTTTGGGGTACGATAAAGAATAGAGTTTATGAAAATCGCCCTAGAGACATAAATGAGCTACAACAAAAAATAATTGAGGCTTGCCAATCAGTAACAGCAAATGAGTTAAAACAGGTTGTTTGCAATATTAAAAACAACATTATATTGAGAAAACGTGACCATCATAAAAATTGAAAAAAGTAAAAAATTTCAGACGCTGTAGAGAAAAGCATCCTGTATATTTCTTCTTGCAATTTCGCCCATCAGTCCTTTAGGTGGTCCTGTTAATTCTTCAACTGTTTTGAAATAATTCCATGGAACGCTTGACTCGCCAGGTGCCTTTGAAGTCCTTATTTTGCTCAACTTTAACACGGTGTAGAACCTAACGCCCTCTATATTTTTTTATTCAAATTTGGTAAATATGGGTTTTTTCGGATCCTGATTAGTGCTGTCTTGTTAGATTTTAAATAAAAAAATCGCTAAATGGTTTTTGTGAAAATCGGGGGTATAAAAAAATCGTAGCCGTCCCTGGATTTGCATTTTGACAATAGTAATTGGCGATTCAAATTACCCATGAGGGCGCTGCAAATTGTGAACAAATATGGACGAAGACGAGTAAAAATTTTGCATTTCATATCACATCATCTAGCAATTTAGCATTCATTCAACTGCCATAAATATAGTGACTTCATGTGCTAGTTAGGGTGAAATAAAAGATAAAAAGAGTGGTAAAAGCAGTTAACGTCTCATAAGTGCTTTATTACTAATTATAAGAATTTTTTGGGTTGAAACAGGTACCCTAGTTTTTGTTTACTTACATTTTGGGCTAAAATAAGTATGATAAACTGTATGGTGATACCATATTAGTGTTTGTTTTTTTGTTAAATAATGTTTAAATTAAAATATATTCTGCTTCTATAAGACTAATAATAGAAAAGTATAGACAAAGTGCAACAAACTGGTTATGTTGTGTAAATAAACGTGTTCCCTGTTATTAAATTGTTACATGCCTTTTGGAGAAATGAATGAGAAACAGTTTCTTATACTAGGGCCAAACTTCTACCTATCTTAAATCTTAAACACTTCTATTCTCACACTTTTTTTACCCATAAACATGGCAGTTTGTGTTGTGCTGATTTCTTTTGAATGTCATTTTAAAATGTAACATAAAGATGTACAAATACTAACCACGTCATTTTTAACTTTGTAATACCAAAAAACAACAGTCCCACTAAATTATTACGTTAAACAAACCTAAATACTTGTTATTTATCATTATATCAGCAATAAGCCTCCAAAAATTGACTTTTAAGTAGGTTCAAATATTTTCATGCAGAGGGTGCATTCATTTTTGGAATTGCCAATAACGTCAAAAGGAGCGTTTTTCGAAAACATTTCGAACAAAAAAAAAGGTTGTTGAAAATATATTACAAACTAAACTTTTTATCGATTTGTATACACTTATGTTTTTTTATTAATTGGATTGGTTTTCTTGTATAGAAAAAACGTTCCTCAGTTACCTCGAAAAGGTCTTTCAATAATGTCTCCTCATACATACAAATCAGCCAGCCAAAATGAAAGAAAACACACTTACTTTCGAGACACCCAAACGTCGAAATCCCTTTTTCATTAAAAAATAATACAAACACCCATTCCGATAATCCTCAGCCCTGCTCGCGTGTGTGTTCTGGGGCTGATCTGCGCTAAGCATGGCACTCTGGATGAGACGCGAGGGAGCCTGATAGCATGCAAATAAGCTGAAAGTAGGGTTCCTTGCTCGGTTCACACGGGGCTTACCACCTGATAAGGCCGCCACTAACATGTCTCTATCGCCGTGTCTAACATTGTAATTACACAGGCGGAGGTGAAGCAGTGGAGCTACCTAAGCACTCTAGACTGCTTCTAAATGTAGAGGCAAATGGGTCTAGGAAAATGATGAGTGGAGGTCGTTAGTCTACGAGGGTTACTGAGAAAATATCTAAAAGAAAATGTCAGTTTCTGTTTTAATTACCTCTAATAAAATAACCAATCAATATAGGTATAGCAGAGTATATAGAGAAGCGTATATATTCAAGTTACAATACTGGACGATAAATTAAGATAAAAATATGAATGAAGTTTTAACAATTATTACAGAAAGAAATATATACTTACATCTGCAACGAATACACTAAATAAAAATAGTCTATACAACTATGCCTTTGAAATCAGATTGCAGTAGCACTATTTCTGCTGTCAATATTTTTCTATACGATTGTCTTTTTATTACAACAGGTTTTGTTGTATTATAACCATGTATATCATCGTGTGAAATGTATCTAATTAAATAAGTATAAAAAAAGTTATTTAACATAACGTGAAAGTCATCTATACGTACATGTATTGTATATTTATAAAACCTATTAGTTACTGATTAATTTATCTATAGAATAATCAAGAACAGGATACACTACACAGGCTAATTTTTACAACTTTATATTTCATATTGACTTATTCAGATTCCTATAGGAAAGTGATAAACCATTTCCAATTTTCTAAACTTTTAGAGTTTGTCCAAAAACATAATTCGTATGTAATTAACTGTCTGTAACCAAGTGGGTTACGGACAGTTTGTTTATTATGAAACAACAGCAGTTCCTCTAAATATTTTTACCTAAACACAAGTTTTAAAGATAAATAAATGCTTGATTGAAAGACAATCTACTATGTACTAATATTCCGAAAATCGCAGAAATGTGGAGACAGAAGATTCAGGCCTGAATTTCAAGTCGGTAGGCATGAAACCATACCACAAAAAACACCATTTTGAGATGGTCAAGTAATTTTCGTGATCGCTTTAGTATTGCTTCAAATTGTCACGATACTACTCGTTCAATTCGTACTGTTGAGAACATTGAACCTGTAAGAATTGCTGTTGAGCAGAGTCCGATGCGTTCAGCCAAAAAAAAAATTCGCAAGTTTTCGACGATACATCTCTTCGACGAATTTTAAAATGTGATCTTCACTAACATCCATACAAAATATACATTTTTGACGAGCCCTATTTTCACCTGGATGGTTATGTAAATAAATAAAACTTCAGGTACCTACTGGGCTTTAGAAAATCCATTTAATTTTACACGAATAACCTCTATTTAGCCAAAAAGTTACCCTTTGCTGTACAGTAGCGACATCAGGAATTACTGGTCCTTATTTTCTTGAGGTGAATAATCAAACTGTAACAGTTAACTCCGATCGATACGAGCATAATCTGGAAAACATTTTTGTGCCTGAAGAAAGAAGACTTGGTGTTCACACCATACTGTTCAAACAGGATGGTGTGAATCACTTTTCCCTGGAAGAGTGATTTCACGGTTTGATGGCATTCACTGGCTTTCAAGGTCCCCGGACTTGAATGCTCCAGACCTCTTGGGGGGATTTCTCAAGTATACGATGTACAAAAATAGGTCCCAAATACTTCAAGAACGGAATCTTGCTATTAAATGGAAAACAAGGAACATTAATCACGATGTATTGCAGTGCCTGATGCTGAATTTTGTTTACAACAACAATGTGTAGCTTCCCATGGTGATCACTTGGAATATGTTATTTTAAAAAATAAGATTAGAGAGAGAAATTGCATATTTCAAGTAAATAAATTGCATTAATAAACATGTCAAAATATTTCCTTTTGTCGATTCCATCGCCTACTGAAAACCATCCATATCTATGTATTGGTTAACCGAGTATTATATTGCAAATCTATATCCTTTTTTGCTAAGGCACATCTAGATGTGCCTTGATAATTATTACAATTCATGGCAGAATTTATATGCGCCGACCTTGAAGAATTCATTAAATATCACCACTAGGTATGACAAAAATGATGTCGGTTTGATCTCCACAAAGATGCATTTTATGATAAAACAACATTACTTTCAAATTTAGTTTACTATTTAAAGAACACCCTGTATGTGTGTTGACTATTTTCAAATATTCTATCTTCAATTTCACCTAACTTATTGAAATGATCAAGAATTGACATCTAATAAAGTTTAAACATCCTTATGAATCAAATGTGAACATACGCCGTTAATGAATTACTATCGTTTAGCTTATCCCAGCTACAGGGGTGCCTTCCAATTTAACCCCACATTATTCGACACGGCGACAACAGATTGGAAAAGTGAGTGTGACAAATCGAACGCGTACTAAGTCAAGTTAAATCGTAGAAATTAAAGCCAGCACGCCATATGGTAGGACACGGCGTATGAGGAAACGGGGTTCATGTTGCTGTTTGGGCCCATATGCGGCCTGACCCGCCGGTTTGGTGTTATTGTGGCAAACCAATAATCAGAATTAATTTGGAAACAGTGGCAGATGAATTAGGGAGACATGGGGTTATTACTATATGTCACGCACTTGGCGCTGTTGCTTGAACTGAGTTAAAAGTTTGATGCAAGCACACGGTGTGGTTTATTAACAAATAATTCATATCGTAAATATTTGTCGAGAATTTTAAAATCCGATTTTAAAATTTATAAAGCTAGTCAGATACTGTATTTGCTTTTCTCGAATGATGCAAATAGAAAAAGACAAATCGACTAGGTAGTAACTTAGTTTTTTAAATGACAAATTATGTTTTTTATCATTTTTCCGAATTATAAATCTTCATTTTAGTAGGACATCAGACTTCTCTATACCTAACTGTAAAAATCATTAGAAGCTTAACCCTTGGAAATCTATTTCAGTACAATTAAGTGTAGTATTAGATGTTTCATATATGTGATATACTTAAGAGTCAAAAAATCAGTATCTGGGTATCAATATTAGAACCATATATGTTCAGGTGGGTATATTCTTTATTGATGGTATTCATTTCCTTTCCTTTACTGTCTATATGGAAGATAAAAGGAAGTGCAAGACAACAGGGGTTTATAAAATATTTTTCATTACTTAATAATGACCTCCAAGTGAATACTCGGCCAAGCAGACATTAACACTTAATAATGCAAGAAAGTTCGGCGTACAACGCCCATTTGAAGGCATCGCGGGCCCATAAAAACCTAAATTTTCTCTGGTAAATCCAATATCGGTGTTTTACGAGGTGTCGGCCGTAATGAAACCCATTCTTATGAGGCTTAAGAATAACGAGGCCAGAGCGGCGAGCCTCAATTAAAAACCCCTCCGACTTAATTAAGATGCCATTATTAAAATCCGACCGCGCGGTGCAATATGGCGGAAAAACTCCGGCTTCTCGCTTTCGCTGGCAGCGGAGGTTGATTAGGTTTGGTTTGGAAAGAAGTTCTACCGGGTGGCGAAACAAACAGCGATGTATGAATGTATGTTATTTATGAATGAAAGATTTCAGTCGCGCTGCTCTATTGGTCACAAAAAAACAATATGACACTAGCAAAATACAGGGTGCGGCAGCATAACTTCCTTTTTTAAAATGCGCGCCATTCAGTCGGTTGATGTCGTAGCGGAGCGCTAGTGGTTTCGTTCGAAAGGCGGGCTATATAGTTTTGTCCCGACACCAGTGAACACAGGGGTATATAACTAATATTATGAAGTCCGCAACCTGTGCCAGACATGCCAGGTTGCCATTTTTGGCAATTTTAGGCAAGAAAACATGTAATATTCGCTATAAATGGCAACCTCGCATATTTGTATGGCACCGGAGCCGGTCGGGGCTGCTACGGACGGCTACGACTCTGCCTTACGCCTACGCTGGGTCGCTGGATGGCAGTTAAAATTTAAAATGATGGTGATTTAGTTTTTAGTTATGTTTTTTAAGAGTGATGTATATCTTCAACGACAGAAAATTGGAATAAAAATTACAAAATTTGAAGTAACTGTAAGTATTATATCTTTTACTTTATATATTTTTGTAATATTTTTCTTCAATTCTTGTAAATATAGATCATAACCCCAATTTATACTTGAAAAAATTACAAGTTAGTAGCTAGTAGGCCAGATTATAGCTTAAATAATAGGTATGTGAGTACCTAATCGTTTGAGTACCTACATCATATTATAACGTAACTATAAACTGTTTTTGAAATTCTTGATTTTACTTGTAAGTGAAATTCCCGTTGGCCGAACCCAACCCTTAATAAAAGTGGTTTTATGTTCTGGATGGAAGTAAAATAATTATAATTAGATACTAGATACACGTATTTACTATAGAAATACATAAATCCGTACCTGCTTTTGTCTGTTCTACCAAGGGAAAATATTTTTATATTTAGTTTTGTAGAAAACGTTAACCCTATTACTATAAAAGAAAACCCAACTCTCATTTTTGTTTCATGTACAACTACTTATTACTGTATGTCAGAGTTTAACGTACTTCTCATGAAATGGATAGCAGTCGAGACTGAATTTCCCCATGAACATTTTGCTGATCGCCTTCTCCAGAGATAAATTTTTGACTCCAACATTATCGATATATTTTGTTCGTTAGTAGCAAGCTCATCCATTAGCAATATTTGTACATACAAATGTATTCATTCATATAATTTATTTAGAATATCATAAATAGTACTTTTTTGTTACATCCCTTTGTTTAATAAATATATTTAAAAAATGTTTGCTTTGATTAATTATTATACGGTATAAAAATGTAAAAACCTATATCAGTGAATATTATCCAATATTAAATAATGTAACAACCCATATATATGTGTATATCTAGTTTTGGATAAGAATTATGTAGATAAGTACAATAATTTTTTGTCATTTATTAATATTTTTAAATGTTTACATATTTATTTAGATAAGTCAAAAAAATTACGTAACGAGATATTATTCTTGAAAATTATTTAAATATTATAATTTTGTGAAGTTTCAGTTTTTACTTTTCATTAAAACCCATAATATTTAAATATTCCATTAATAATAAACTCGGTACATAATTTTTTTGCTACATATCTAAATAAGTTTCTACTTATTTAGATATGTAGCAAAAAAATTATGTACCGAGTTTATTATTAATGGAATATTTTGTAAAATTTTGTGTAAATTGAGATATTTAAATTTCCCGCTCGTCAAAAAGTGCCAGACAAGAGGGCGCCACTGACAGTTTGTGTTGCCCTCCTTTTCTACAGAAATCTCATTTCTTCTTTTTCTGTTTTGTGAGTGAACAGCCATCATGCGTTGGAACAGTGAGGAGCGTGCTTTTGCCGTTGAGGCTTACTTTTCGAGCGGATGTTCTGTGATCGCAACCCAGCGCGCCTTTCGGAATCGCTTTAATTTAGCCCCTTTGGCTCCTGTCCCGGACCGGAAATAATTGTTACGTGGGTCATTACGTTCAGACAAACTGCAAGTGCGGCAAGACAAAGAACTGAAGTCCCTCGCCCCATTAGATCACCTGAAAACATTGAGGCAGTGAGAGTTTCAATGTTGCGATCACCACGGCGTTCTGCGCGCAAACATGCGTCTGCCTTTGGACTTTCCGATCGTTCTGTGAGGAGAATTCTTCATTATGATCTTCATTTCCATCCTTACAAGATGGGGATTGTGCAGGAACTTTCTGCACGTGACTTCAATTCTCGGATGAACGCGTGTCAGGTTCTTCTCGATGTCGTTCCTTAGGACGCTATTGGTTTTTTTTTAGTGAATTCCCTGTTTATGTGAACCGTCCAAGGACTCTACAAGATTTAAAGACCAACATCCAGGAAGAAATTGCCAACATAACGCCTGCTATGCTGGCAACAGTCATGACAAACGCCATAAATTGGTTTATTCAGTGTATGGAGAATGGGGGATGTCACCTATCTGATTTGATCTTCAAAACTATGTAAAACAAAACTTTAGGCATGCGCCTACATTATAAAAAAACAAATAAAAATGTTCTGATTCATACAATGGGTTTTATTAAGTTTTGAAAAAAGGTTATGCTGCCGCACCCCGTAATTAAAAGCGCGGGAAAGGATAATTATTTCAGTTAAAGTTTTAACTCAGCCCAGTTTGAGATTCAAACTATTAAAATTAATTGAACCAACATTAGTTTTCTAAAATACAGACTATTCTTGCACATACCAAGTCTAATTTATAAAAAAATATCTAGAAGGATGAATTTTAGTTGCATGAGAAGACCATTGTGTGTAATTATCCTTGGTGGAGGACTTCAATCAAGACTATCTTCAAAATTAAGCAAAGGATTTTTGTGATCTACGACTCAAAAGACGTGCGTAGATATACATGAAATTATCAATTGAGTTAAAAAAAATGTAATAAGGAAAACCATTATTATAACCATAGATTTATAAGACAAGGGAGATGTAATTGTTTACATTTTAAAGCAATGAGAGATCCCCTTGTTTAATCTTTATCTGGTCAACTGCAAGGTCTACTTTATGATTGTACGAAAAACTGTTGCCAAACTGTCAATTGTGTAATTTATATTTTCACATTTAAACTACCATGATTATGGGTTAAGGTTAAAATATTACATAAAAATATTTTCCCGTTTCCTAGTTAAGTAGATAAATCATATTTTGGTAAAAACGTTGCGATAAAAACTAACTTCATAACGCAAAAATGGAATGAACAGGCATCATTGCTCCCTACTCCAATCCGCATGTCCATTGATGCACGTGAATCGTAGTATTTTATAGTATTTCTTTTGTGCGGTGTTGCTGGCAGTCGGAATTTTGCTTTTGTGAATTTTTCAGTGTTTTTCGTAAGGATTTTATTACTATTCTTCAGAAAATGGTGCGTCAGTGTCAAGTGTATGGAAAAATGAATTCTTTATATTCAAAACTGTCTTTCCACAGGTAAATTTTGCCAAGTTTTGTTTGGTTATTCGGTCGCTATATTTGTCACGCCATATTTACGGATTTTCAGGGGCGTGCTGGCTGGCTTCCTTATCATTTTACGGAATATAGTATATATATACTATATTATATTATGGAATTGCTTTTGTTATTTTTTAAAATATGGCTGATGTGTTAGTTTTTGGAGTTACCTACACACATACTTAAATACGATCAAAACCAGAATCCAAGCAAGAAGCTAAGGCATCATTCAGCACTTTGCTGCATAACAAATTAAAAAACCTATAATGTTTAGTAAGTGTGAAGCCAACATGCAACGTTTTCACAAAAATTTAAATAAGTTGCGTAACTAAGGTAATTTTTAAAGGTATCCTTTATACTAATCTAAGAGAAAATCACCATTATCAGGCTTTTAAAGAGTTATTTTGAAAACAGTAAGTCAAATAACTTGAAACAAAAAGTTGAATTATAAACTTACACCATGTACATCTTTCTTATTTTAAATTATATTTCACTTTTAAATGTAATTGAACCCTGTATACAGAGTTTGGGTATTTTTGAAAAACTGAAAAATACTTTTTTACACTACTGTATATATAAGTTTTTGTAATGTAGTAGGTGTACCACCTTTACTTAATTCAGAATTTTAAGTGTTCAAGTTTCAATTCATATTCCCTACATTAAAACTCCGATACTAATTTAATTTCTAATCTCACAAGCTTTTGCTGTTGCAATGTATAGTACTGATTTTCTTAAAATTCCTTTTTTGATGTTTTATTATCATACCCAACCCTTCCAAAAACAGTACGCCTTTGGCGTCGGAAGCAAGTTCTCCCAAAACTTTTACAACGTTGCACGGAGTCGGAATTTGCCGTTCTTTCTCTCGGTATTCTTTGTCATACACATTGCCAATGATTGATACAAAACAAAAGGTTATTTATGAATGAACCGTGAGGTCTCCTCTTATTAAGTCTATGATTATAACCATATTCATTATAAACTAACAAATTTGCCTATTGGAAGTGTGTATCAATCAAAGAATGTTCAAATACCTAGCCCCATTAAAACTATAATAGTCTACTATAAATACCATATGGCGGTGAGCTTATGGTGAAGGGGCAGCTTTGGAGAACCAAATCTGTTCATTAGTTTGACTCATAAAATTAAATTTGTGGTTGCTGCTGTGAAATATGTCCATCGAAAACGTATCAAGTAAACAGAACAGCTCCCCCATCAAATGAATAGCTACATAGGTTACACTTGCTTGCTGTATTATATAAAATGAGAATTGAGGAATTGTAAAGAAAAATATTATCGCTAATTTTAATAGTAACTGCAAGAGTTTTTAAGGAGAAAGGAGCTGCGAGCTGCCTCAAGTTTAATCTCTAACCATTACGCATGGCTTAAATTGAAGCGAAATGCAATGACATCCATAAACACAGCAGTTTGTGTTGTGCTGATGGGTTTTAGATGCCATTTTAGAGTATGTAAAAATAAAGATGTTAACAAAAATATAAAATACACACAGAAACACAACCATTCCCTGCTGAGATCACAAGCTTGGTTTTTAACTTTGCAATACCAAAAAGTCAGAAGCACCATTAAATTATTACTTAAATAAACTCAAATACGTGTTACTCTTTACATCACCAGTCAGCCTCCAAAAAATAGCTTTATAATAAATTCATTGTTTTAATACAGAGGGGCATTCATTTTTGCAATCGCCAATTCTAAATCCGATATATTTTTTTATCTTAAATAACACTTTGTAGATAATAAGATTCCAAAACTCTTATGCATTGCAGTCTAGTCCGTTCATGTCCAGTGGATGTTTAATAAATAACCATAAATGACCTGCAAGAAATAACGTATGCAACCAGCAATTTACCTTTGCCGGGCTGTTGTATAAAGCTGCATGTCGTACCTGTACCTTCTTACCTGCCGCTTAATAAATATGCTAAACAAAAGTGACAAGGCATTAATTTTCATTAGGGTAATTACTATTAGCAAGCATTTAAGAATAATGTTCTTTAGCATAATGGAATGATTATTAATACCATAATGTAATAAAGAAGTTAAAGCATCGTGAAATGGATTTATGCAGCAGCAAATACTGTCAGTAAATAACTTATTATGCAGTTATGATAATCTTCTTGTTCAAGTAGTATGGTTTGAATATCCTGTGTCTGTGACTGCGCCAAAAGAAGGAATTACTTTTTTTAAATATTGCTCCCTAAAAATATTTTATTGATGACTACCAGCATGGACTGATTTAGAACAGGTGTTTCAATGTTTGGTTAGCATAGTTTAACCAATAGTTAGTTAGCTTATATATTTAGATGTGATCTATCTTGAAAATTTCATATATAACTGACTATTCTGACTGACAAAATCATCAGTTTGGGAACTTTGTTTCTTGAAACTTACTTACTTGTGATTACTAAGAAAATAATGAAAATCAGATGGTAGTGTTCCTACCATTACAAATTGAAAATTCATATCATAAATAGGTAGGTACCTATATACAATTAAGTACATTAATTGACGACATAATTAATTGATATATATTTTCTCTGTATTTGACAAACTCAAAAAAGTGGACAAACATTGCTAGACCAAAAATACACACCTCCGGAATCTGTATTTATTATTTTATTGGATTATTATATATATATATATATATATATATATATATATATATATATATAATATATTGTTTTGAAATCTGACTAATTTTTTTGGTGTAAGGTTTTATATTATCTTTTAATAATTTTATGAAACATGGCACGATATCCGATACCAAGAAAGTAAATGTACGATGTTTGTTACAAACTTTATTAATAAGGGAAAAACTGTTACGCAGAAATAAGTGAGTAATCAGCTCTTCGGATGTCTGTTCTTAATGGGTGATCTCTTGGAAATAACTGTAGTCCTGTCCCTGAATAGAAAGATAATGAATTTCAAGTTACGAAAAAAATTTATTTTAAATATAAAGGTATAAAATAAAATTAAAAATCATCAAGAGAAACAAATGGACAATATCGCATGTTAATATATAAACTAGAAATGGGAAAAAATCGCTATCGCGATTTTCGTTCCCATTTCTAGCCCTACCGGGAGTCCAGGCATGCGGCCTGGGGTCACCCTTCGGGTGACAAATGCATCTAAAATAATATTATTTTTAAGAAAATACATATTAAAGAAATTTTGTATCTGGAATGATGATGTAATTATACTAAACGATTTTTCTTAATATTTTGATGAATTCTAAGGGTACTCTATTCTTGATGGTAAAACATCATAATTTTTTAAGTACTGAAAGTACAATTTATTTTTAAGTAAACATTATTATCAATTTTATCAATGGAACTTAAAATATTGTAGATATTTACCTACTTTTGTAAGCTAAAATGATGAATTTAACAGACTGCCTTAATGAACGAATTAATTCTAAACTTTACGTGCAGAAAGAATAAATGCTACGGAAAATGAAACAAAATAACGAAATACTAATACTAATAAAAAATTGGAATTAAAAAGTAAAAAGAAAATTTGCCTCCAGCGTAACTCGAACTCGCCAAATCAGCATTATCCAATTTTTGAATCCTACGACTTTCCCGTTGCGCTACCACGACGCCTGTTGTTAAATGTTTACTTTGAGACGTTTAAGTATGTAAACTACATATACGTGTCAACCTGAAAAATAATTTTTACTGATTTTCTAATTGGAAAAGCATTTCGCTTCAGTATTTTGGTAATCAGAAGTGTTTGGCAGTCAGTACTATCGATTCCGTTAGCAATATTTCTCGTAGGAAAATAACCTATCTGAAGTTTAATTAATTTGACAGTTTTCGTGGGTGCTTGTTTCGTTAGTGCAATCTCACATCGGTAGATAAAATGAGAAAGAAGTTGAGACGGATGCGACTGGAGATTTTTGAAGAGGAAATAGACGTGGAAGGAGTCGACATACGGTCTCCAAAAAAAATCTCAAAGGATTAGAGAAAGGACGGAACTTTCGCGTGAAGCAGTTCTCGAAGCTGTAAAATTAGAAAAAAGGTCTAGTGAGTCCCGCGAAAAGTCGGGATTTCGGCAGGCGTAACGGGACCATTAAGCGCGAGGACAAACGCCGGTGCTAGCCGTATCTACCTTTTTTTTTGAAAAGGCGTTTAAATTGGGAAAACGCGTAGGAACGGGACGAAAATACCCCTACGCATTGGAGAAAGGCCGGATCGCTCCGCGATCCCCCCTCGGAGGAGATAGCTTTGAAAGTTTGTGGATTCGGCGACGGAATTTAGAGCGAGACAGAATCGACGCGTTTTAATATATATGGATGGATTAGCCCTAAAATTATAGACTTTTGATACATGGTTAGTACTATTAAGTTTCCATAGTTATATTCTGTAAACTTTGGTACTATTGTATGTACTTTATGTGCACTTGTTTATTGCATTGGAAAAGTTAAATTGCCTCTACAAAATGAAAGAAAAACCGTTTTCTCCTTACCGTACAGTGTGGCACAGACTGGTAGATGTCTATAAATAATTTTATTCACACGCTGCTGGTTTCAAACAATGATAGCCTTTATCACGATTGAGTTACTTGTATAATTCATAACAACATACAGATGCATCAGCGCTGAGCAGAAGGAGTCTAGCGACCGTAGGATGGTTCTCGTGTTTTAGACGAATAAATCATGTGATGAATTCCAAATTACGGTAATTTTCAGGTTAACATGGCGTCACGTTTTCGAATCAGTTCAATAACTCTTAATCTCTACAGCCGGATCGTTAATCTTTGGGTAATTTATTCGTGAGATTTCTTCATTTTCAATTAATGGACGAGATTCTATCTAAGAAATTGTTGATCATTAGCAGAAACGGCAGTGGCGGTCGGGATAAAGATTATGTTGTTGAAATATACAAATTCACGGAAATATATCCGCACAGAGTAATCACGTGACAAAGGTCATTGCAGTAAGGCCTACAAATCCGCTTTTTGCTATATTTAATCGCAGGAAGGAGAAGAATTCAATAAGTATATCTATTACTTAAATTATAAAACAGTGTTTTTTGGCGCAACTACTTATTTTTAGTGCTAATATGTACCGGGTGGTCAACTAAGAATGGACGCCGACTGTATCTCAGAAACTACTTATCGTATAACTTTGGGAAAAAAATACTGAGAAGTAAATGGGACAAGAGAAATCGCTGGAAATTATTTTCAAGTTCGTAGGATGACCGCTAGGGGCCGCAATTGCTATGACCAATCAGTAAATGGGATTTTCCTCAAAAATATGGCAAGTTAAGAGGTATTTTAAATAATGGCATTGTAATTTTTTTTTTTTCCGAGATTGGTGATCCAAATTTAACTATGTATAGGTGAATTTTTGTGGGTACAGGGATCAGTATTTTACATCAAAAACCAAGTACTTTAATAAGTCGACGTTTCGTTTATTTTATAAACATCCTCAGGACACTAAAATTTACAAAAAACACATGTAGAAAAAACACAGAAAACAAACATTACAGCAATTCAACGGATGTAGCCATACACGTATACATAGTTACATGTACACGTACATCTCTCACACATATAAAATTAAAACATTAAACATTAAACATTAAAACATCAACTACTTCAAGAAAATATTCGAAATTTGAATCAAGTATTTGAATATTATTTTTATTAGACGCAGTGACAGGGATGATTCTTGGAACTCTTTACTGTGGCATTGATTTTTTTACGTTTACCTCAGCTGTAGTCTGGAACTTCCTGTTCCCGGTTAAGACCCAAAATGTGTGATACCCAAGGAATTTATATACATGTAACGATTATAGACGACTGCGCATCCAATTTTGTGTGGAAACATGGGAGCCGCCATTTTGATGTCACACTGCTCCCAACTTCTACATTTTGTATTAGTACACCTGACAAAGACCCTAAAATTCTAGTGTCTTTTTCTTTCTAATCTAAAAATTCAATCGTTCAAATCTTCCTAACATGGCAACAGTGTTATGGGTAAATTTGGTAAATAGTGTCTGTTTTGTATTTTTGGCGTCTTGTTGATTTATTTTATTGTGATTCCCTCGGTTTGATTCTGTTTGTGTGTTTATTATTGTGTTCCTTTGATTTATAGACTTTGAGTGACAGGAGTGACAATTATTCCAGGTAAATTTGGATTTTATAACAAGAATTGAAAGGCTTATGAAAACTGCGAACATAAGCAATACAAAAAATAAGCCAGGATAGTTAAAGTAAGGTAAAAGATAGTTAAATTTTATATGCAATATGCATTTTAAATATTTATTACTTTTCTAAACGGCTAATGGTGTATTTTACATAAATAAAGTGAACAAAAGATACATAGGTAGGTACACAAAATATTTCGTTTGTACCTTTATCAATTTTACAAGAAAGTTAGGTGACGACATATTTTATTTTTCACAAATAATTGTAATTAAACTATAAAATATTGAACATTTCTTATACCTATTTAAAATTTTTCTTACTCAAAAGTTTTACTTGCTGCTTTCTGTGGTTTTTATTTGTTATTGATATCTAATTGAAGAGGCTAGGTTAATACTGTTAAATTTCCCATCAATTTTTAGACATCAAAATGGCGGATTTAAAATTGGAATACTCACGCAGCTTTGACAATCGTTCCATGTATATAAATTCCTTGGTGATACCTCATCAGTCAGTGGAGTGCCTGATGATCTAGTAAATATGTACTCTGTGAATTATTTAACTTAAAATTTGCAGTTTCAGTGAAATTTAGAGAAATATGTTTATTCCGTTCGCTTGTATAACAAACCGATTGTATGTCCTATGTGGTGTATAAGAGCGTGGCTTGTTAGAAACGAGGCATTTCTTGTACATTTCTATTTAGTTTACATCTTCGGTCTGACCAGCCAACTTAAAAGAAGTTCACATGTGACAAGTAGCTGTCTTATTTTTATCCGTATAGTGTTTATTTCTCAAATACCTATTAATATTTCTCAAATACCTTCATCAGGTATTTATTTTCTCCAGGTATTGCAGTTTTGGTTACCTACTAATATCTGATTATATTTTATTTTGGTGATAAATTGATCCGATTATTGAATATTCAGATCATAGAATAGAAGATTCCATTTGCTTTGATTTTTTGGGTTACTGATTTAGATCTCTATCTCATTTCATAAATAATTTTTGAGAGTGACATGACAGTTATATGCAAATGGGTATATAATATGAAGTGTTATGTGACAATATGGACCTTTCAGGATGTCAGAAATTGGTTTTATTTCTATAAAAAACCATTCCTAAATAAGCTTTATTTATCATTTTCTCCAAGAAAATCAATTGAAACAGTTGTTAAAATTTAAAATCGTTCGATTATACTTATTATTATGGTATACTCATTTGGGTATACTCCCTCACTATTACAGCTTGGACCATCAAATCCTATAGGTATCTGTATATTCGTGAGAGGACGTTTTATCCAAATCTGCACAAATATACACAGTGTTATGGTGAAATAAACCAAGTTAGATCTTTTTATGGAAAATAGGTAGGCTTGGAGCAAATTGCATGCTCTGTTTTCTAGATGAGGTTTCTTTTGATCAGTCTCCTATTTAAATTTTTTTATACCTATCTTCAATACAAATTTTAGAAGATATTAGCTGAACAATGCAAAATCTCCAAATTTCAAATCATCGTGTTCCGCATAGAGAAACCATCGTAATGTCACTTACAACAGATGCACCCTGTATAGTGATTAATACAAAACACTGACTGAGATTTCCAGTTCTTCCAAGTGAAGTTCTTCTAAGTGTCGTGCGCCCCATGAAAAGAGATATGATAGACATGGAGGTACTTTATAAAGTGTTGACTCGAATTTGCAATTCAAGTACACGTCAATTAATGATACAGAAGCGGCGTATCCTTGTTAAATTATCATAGGCACGAGTGAAGAAGGTGAACACAATCAATTAGAATCCCTAATAGCGGCGTTCCCGGCCCGAAGACTCAAGAAGAATCCAATAGTGCATCCACAAAGAACGTGATTAGAGCCCATCATACATATTTATGTATCGGCTGCCGTCGTTTCCGCAACTAACGAATATTCCCAGAAGTCGGAGGAGACAAAGAGGATCTTTGTTTTTTCGATCCAATCTGCATCTCGTTAGCGATTCGTCATAATTCCATCAGATGCGGGGAAATCGGAAGCTGACGTGTACGATACAGGCTGCCAACGAGAAAAAATTGATTTTAAAAATATTATTATAAATGGGTGTTATACTGCCAAAGTTATTTGACCTCAAAAACTTGTAATTATGCAAATGTAGGAATAGGAATATAAGTAAACCGTTATCTTACTTAATAATAATAATAACAATGAAATGATAATAATAATGCTTATTTATACATAGGCACAGATAACAAAGAAAAAATTAAGATTAAGAAAAAATTAAAATATACACACATATAGATATAAATAAACAATTATTCAATGAAGCTCTAGCATAAAGCTTATTGTTTGTATGTCAATGAAGAAAACTTAGTCTAATTTTACAAGTATTCTCTAAAACTAAATAATTTACAAGCAACTGGTCCATATCTAAGGATAAATATAAAAATTAGTACTTATAAGTATAAGAAAAACAATATCAAGTGAGTATTTTATATATTTCATAAATGTGACAATTTTAATCCATAAGTTCATAATATGAAAAATATCTCTTCCAAAATTCAGAATCCAATTTTTCATGTGTTTTATAATTTTCTACGTTTCGTATGTTTTTCAGATTTTCAGGTACTTTTTCAAAATGTCTAAATAATCAGAACTACGCTGCCCGATAGTTTTCTGACATCTTGGTCTGAAGCCACGACTTTCCTTGTCCCTAATGTGGTAAGGAGGAGACACATTCAAATGGTATTACATTTTTCTTTAAATTATTTAATAAACTAAAACAATAGAGTTGCCTTGTATCAAACACGTTTGCTTCTGCAAATAATGTCATCACTAGAATAAGAGATTGGTCTCCTTAAAATGATTTTTAATATCCATTTTTGAACTACATCCAATTTATGTGGGTATGTAGGTCATTTACACCTCTATCTATCCAATCTCTCTATCCAATAATTTCATACATAATTTGTGATTGTACAAATGCAAAATATAGTGTTTTTAAGAGTTTTATTAATAAATGAGTTCGTCTTGAATGGACAATTTTTCAAGATATTTAAAATTTCAAAATCAATTCCCGTTTTGAAAAATAAAGGATCTCTATATATGACTATAAAAATATTTGTGGACAGACCCAGATGAAGATCAACACGGTTTTCGTAAGCAAAAATCCTATGACTGACAGCAATAGCTGAAATTTCGAATTTTATTTATCAATCTTTGAATAAAGGAAAATCTAACCTTGCTCTCTTTTTTGACCACTATTGGACTAATTCTCCTCTGCTGCTATCAGTGAGATTCCTAATGACTGGGCATCATCCATACTTGTGTAATAGAAGTCAGTTGTATGAAATGATTACAAATCTAAAACAAATAGTGTAGAAGTAGGTGTGCCATAAGGCACTATGTTAGCCTTCCATTCTTGATATTTTTTAATGATGTACCCTACCCTGAATTTTCCGTCGGGTGTTGAGGGAATAAATATATGCAAACGATATGAATTTCTGTTTGACACCGCATAATGAGATTTTGTAAAGAGCTTATAGAGTCTAGAGCTGAAGAGACACACAGAGAGAGAGCTATTGCTCTCTTTTTTGACTACTATTGGTCAAACTCTCCTTTGCTGGTGTCCGTGGGATTCCTAATGACTGGATATCATCATACTTGTGTAGTAGAAGTCAGTAGTTGTATTAAATGATTACAAATTTAAAACAAATAGTGTAGAAGTAGGCGTGCCATGTTAGACCCCTTCCATTATTGGTATTCTTTAATGATGTACCCTACCCTGTATTGTCCGTCGGGTGTTGAGGGAATAAATATATGCAGACGATACGAATTTCTGTTTGACACCGAATATTTGTTAAGAGCTTATAGAGTCTAGAGCTGAAGAGACAGAGAGAGAGAGAGAGAGAGAGAGAGAGAGAGAAAGAGAGAGAGAGAGAGAGAGAGAGAAAGAGAGAGAGAGAGCTAAGAAGAAATAATATAACCGTTTTACCGAAGAATTCAACCCAGGATAATAGTCTTCTGCTTAAGTTAAATAATGTAACAATCGAACAGGTACAGTCAACTAAATTTCTAGGTAGGTATAACCTTTGACAGCAAAATGACCTGCGAGGGATGCATATTAATGAAGTATCATCCAAATTGAGTAGCGTTTGTTTCCTCATTCGCCAATTGAAAAGCATTTAAGCATACTTAAAATGTATAATGAAATGCCAAAATCTCACAGGTCTGCAAGACTCAAATGTATCTATTTAGAAATGAAGATGAACAGTTCCTGAGAAGGTTAGAAGTGGGGGCTATGATCCTTCAGGTTCATCAGACGTCTAAACTGCACTGTTTCATATACAATTAATACTATGTTTTGTTTCTAGTTAAATTATAGTACATATATAAACAGCTGTTGTTGATAAGAACAAGAGTTCCACTGTTATTTTTCTACATATCATCCTGTACGTCGTCCGTCAACGGCATTTGTATATAACGTACACATATATTGGCAAGCAGCGACTAGAATGTTGATGTCAAGCCGTGGGAGAATCGGGTAGTGGCGACCCGCTGCCATGCTGAAATACAACAAGCGCTCAACATTATCTCAAGGTGCACCGTCTTGATCACGATCGACTGAATGCCAACAAAAACGGATTTATGAGCAACTGAATACACTTTATGAATATGTAAGCGTCGAGAGCCAGTCACACCGCACGGTGGGCCGATGGTGTCCATATTACGGCGATGAAACACTTTCAGTAACGCGATGTGAGGGGATATTTATAATGGTCCGTTTGAGTAACTTTTTTGTTTTAAAAAGTTGTAGTAACGGTTTAAGTTGGTAAACCCAAACTACGTTTTAGTTGCAGGAATGAAGTAAATCTGGAAAACTATTAGTAAGCAAGTGCAGTTAAACCATACAGAGGGTGTAAAAAAATAGTGTACCGGACTTCGACGGGTGATACTACATCAAGTAGTTCCTATGAACATATTCCCTAAAATGGTTCCCAAGGGAGTTACGGTGCTTTGCGGTCCTTTAAACCGTAGACAAAAATAATGGTTGTTATTTGTTTTAGAAGATTTTTGAGCACTAAAAGTTTCTAACAAGCCGTAATTTTTCACATCTAATGTTAAAATTACTGTATTCACTTTGATAAAAAAGTTTTGTGAAAAACAACCCTCTACCCTTATGAAAACTATCCTTTAAGAACTGTCACCGCTCTTTTTACTATCACCATTCAACACCAACCAAAAATGGTTTGTGACTATTTCTAAATACTAATAAAAAACATTCTTTTTATCCATCGTTTAAAGAGTTGTAACTCCCTCAGGAACCATTTTAGGGCATATGTTCTCGATAACTTTTATTTTTATTTTAGATGTAGTATCACCTCTCGAGGTCCGGTACACCATTTTTGACACCCTGTATACTATATGTAATACTACTACATTCTCTATCTTCTATGGTTGCCCATTAGCGGTTTCTCCCCGAAAGCACTGAAGGATAAAAGATATAGTGTTAGATCTTTAGAGAAAATTTAGGATTTGCGCAATCATGTAGGATGTCGATCGTCATGGTTACGGAATTGACAGGACTTAATGTGACATTTATTTCCAACTTTCAACTGTTTTTATAAAGAAACCGACACACAGAGATGTATGCTATATACCTATTGGATTTTTCAATATTCGTGCCCATGAACATACTTATTTGACTAAGTTCTGTAGTGAAGGAATAAGTCAGTAGACAGAGATGCAGTATTTATGCTGTATATTTATTGGATTTAGCGATACTCGTGCGCATGCGCATATTTGACTAAGATACTCTCGATAAGGATAGAGATAGTATGTTGGCACCGTGGTGTTTCCGGAATTATTTGGCCTTCACCCGCGATATCGTGGTATTATATATGAATAAAACATCCGCCCATTTTAAATTTTCAGATTAACACCTGGTAGGTATTGTGCCAATTAAGCTTGCAGGCAGTGTTGGTTGCCTACTCATCACTCCAACTGAACCTTATGGAACGTGCCTTATAGGCGACTCAACTATTTAATCAAAAAATATCCGCTCTGCACAGAGAACTGAACCGATGAACTACTGTCTGTACGACGATTAGATCTTGTGCTATAGACTCGACCATCGCATAATTTCATGACAGATTTTTAATAGCGATGCAACTTTTGTTTTCTCAGCGTATTTTTAGTCCGTGCAAAGTAGCTACTAATGAATCCAGAAAACAGAAAACAGTGCTGCATCAAAAAACTCTGTACTGTACAGGTTCTAAATTACCAGATAAATCTGAAGATAGCGATCAATTTAATAAAAAATCTGTTATTTTCTTAGAGACATAAATAGAGAATGACCGTCGTAGAATTTTTACTGCGTCGTTGTTAAGACAGGATGTGCTTAATTAGATGTGTTATTTATGACTAATAATTACATTTTTCAATGCTC
Source organism: Pogonocherus hispidulus (assembly GCA_963924545.1). Taxonomy (NCBI): domain Eukaryota; kingdom Metazoa; phylum Arthropoda; class Insecta; order Coleoptera; family Cerambycidae; genus Pogonocherus; species Pogonocherus hispidulus. The sequence continues at coordinate 80,046,689 of OZ004694.1, forward strand.
TCGGTAATTGAAAAACGGCGAAATGACATTGAGAGGAGAAAATGCTGCGGCAAAGTTTATATACCTGCTACAGTTAGTAATACCAGTAATTTGTATATCAGTTCTTGCGTGACGTTTACTTGTCTGCGACCAATTCTGAATATATGATGAGATTGGTACTACGTTTGTCCTTGGTGGAGCTTCTGACGTGAGAAGAAACTTTCGAGTGAACACATTGTTGGGGAGTTATTTGACAATTAACGATAATCACATTTAGCACCGTTAAACATAAATTTTAAAATTAAACTGCAGGTAAATTAAAGTTGACTTCCATAAATTTTTTTTGAATTTGCAAGAGCGTTGTAGAAAATCATACAAAACATTCGTATTTCCTGAAATTTTTTACATAGTAAAGTCAATTCATATACGGTGTGTCTACTTTTAAATGTATACAAATCGATAACAAGTTTATTTTGTGAGATATTTTCAAAAACCTTTTTTTTTATTCAAAAAACGCTCCTTTTGACGTTATTACTTTTGCCAAAATGCAAATCCAGGGCGGCTACGTTTTTTTATACCCCCGATTTTCACAAAAACTATTTAGCAATTTTTTTATTTAAAATCACAACAGCGCTAATCAGAACCCGTAAAAACTCCCATTTACCAAATTTTAACAAAAAATACAGAGGGTGTTCGGTTCTACACTGTGTTAAAGTTGAGCAAAAATAAGGACTTCGAAGGCACCTGGCGAGTCAAGCGTGTCATGGAATTATTTCAAAACAGTTGAAGAATTAATAGGACCACCCAAAGTGTTGATGGACGAAATTACAAGAAGAAATATACAGGAAGTCTTTCTCTACAGCGTCTGAAATTTTTGGCTTTTTTAGATTTTTAGGATGGTCAAGTTTGCCTTGGATTTTTGAAAGAATGTTCTACTACTACTAACTGTAAAATAAATTTATTTTCCTACTTTCCTATTTTATAGGTATTTTACCTAATATGTATTGCTCCTGCCGCTGATAACACAGTTATAATGGGAGTGATAAAAAATGTGGACATTATAATATATCATAATTTTACGGCTTTTGCTAAAATTGAAGCGTCAAGAAACCATTGGTTGACTGGACCACCCTGTAAAGGACGACCTTCTTGAGGAAGGATACTATAGGTAACATGCTTACTTTCCAATATATATTTTGTTGTGTCATTTCACAGTTTAGCTGATATGAGAACAAGTGCAGCCAGAAGTTGGTTTCTTTGGAGAGAAACGTTTTACGCAACATTTAACAACCTGAAACGTGAAATGTTTTATTTTTTCATTCGGTAGTATACAGGGTGTTAGTTAAACATGCGGCAAAAATTCAAGAGGTTGTTCCTTGGACTATTCTAAGGATATTTTATCCTTTGATGATTTTTGAAAAAGCGCTTTGTTGCGAAGATATAGGGCGAAAAAAGTGTTCAACAAATAACAATTTATTACTAAAAATCTTGTATAATAACCCGCAAAATAACCCGCAAGTTGGAAAACTTTAGCCAATATTTTTCAGCGAACGCACTCACTCAATCATTCATTGCATCAAAGGCAAACTTTCTCCATTAACCAGATCTGTTTCTCTGATAAAAACAAAAGATACCCATGTTATCTTACCTACAGGGGGACACCCTGTACACGTGCAAGCAGTGTACCCTGCAACTGAAAAAACTTGCTAACAACCGTCTCGACAATTGAAAAATCCAGTAGCAGTGGGAGTGTTTATCTGCGAGTTCGCCAATGGCAGCTGGTATGTCATCTGCTGCAATAAAACAAATATCCCAGATCGCTACCGGCCCGTGAGCGCCATTGGCTCTCGCAGGAGGCCTGCAGCGCTTCCTCTGTCGCCTTCCGTCCGTGACTTACCGCTCACATGCTGCACTTCTGCTGATTTTTCTAATTGCCAGCGGTGACATTCTCGTGTAGGCAAGCGCGAGACGTCCAGTGGGTTCGTGATTCGTGCTGTTGCCTTCCTTTGTTCCTGGTTGTATAAAGAGATAAAAAACATGATCGTACATTTCTCAACGGGCTATTCGATGAAAAGTTACATCTTTACTTGATTCAGGAATCCTTGTATTGCCAATTGCTGGGTATGTTGGGTCTGTGGGAAATAAATAATAACGGGACGTCATTTTTAGGCAAAAAATAGTATAGGTATTGAGGAAAGGAAATAAATATACTTCAACTTATACAATCATAACAAATATTGAAGATATCTGACTTGTTCCTCTAAACAATTTTGAACTTTTCATTACTTTGAACATATTAACTAATTTGAAAATATGTTGCTGCAGCTGCTATAAATATATTATTTTTTTTATTAATTTTGTATCATATTTAAGTATGATACAAATAAATAAATGAGAATTAAACTACTACAACAAATTAACATTTTAAACAATTGGCAAACTGTTAGGTCCATTACAAAAACATGTATAGTTCTAAATGTCACGGGTAAATGCCAGTTCTAAGAGTTAAATCTACATGGCTGACACATCATGAAATACCAAGGATTTATAGTCAAAGAAATAACAAAGAAAATGATTTGAAGAAGCTGAAGTCAGCTTTCAAAGCTGATCCTTTTTTAAACACCAGTTACCATATCTATTTTTAGTTTTATTTTTATTTATTATAGTTTTTCATTTCCCCAAATAATTAGGTTTCCAGGTTTTCCAGGTTTTTCTCATTCCAGCACTGAATGGTGGGACTTATCAACAGAAGTTGCTCCTGAGGTGCAATTGCGGCCTACTGAAAAATATATAATATGCCGTCCCCTCCCCAACAACTAGTAGCAGATTTTTGGGCTAATTCTTATGATAGAATGAGGGGGAGAGACATTATTATTATTATTATTATTATTATTATTTTTTTTTTTTCATTTTTTGTTGAAGCCCAGTCGATCGGGTCCCTGGCTCCGATTCTTAGGGTTGGCCGTTGGTGATTATCAGTAGCTAGTCCCTACGTCCGCGGGGTGAGGAACTACTGAGTCCGGGATTCGTATGCCCTGAGTAGACGTAATGAACCCAGAATGAGCCTTCTGCATTCTTCCGGCTAGAAGATCTGCCGAATTTCGGCATGCCGGTGTGATCTTTAGTTCCGAAAGCAGTGTATCTCTTGCTCCACCGAGGGCTCCTATTATCAGTACCACAAGCTTGAACAGTATGATCTGGATGGAGTCTGTGGAGTGCGAAAAGAAGGTCTCGATATTTCGTCCGTTTTTGCTCCTCTTTCAAGACGATGTTGGTCTCGGGAGGAGCCGAGAACTCGATGACAAACATGTTTTGAGCTGTTGGTCGAGGAGGACTATATCAGGCTTATTGGTTCGAATCTTCCTGAGCGTGGGAAATGAGTAGTTCCAATAAATTCAGTACTTCTTATTCTCCACAACGGACTCAATATCCCTCGGAGGGTGTGGCAGCACTGGTGTTTCTTCTATCTCGTATTCTACGACTGCCGTAGAAAGTAGTAAAGCACGCGTAAAGCCATATTATGTCTATGGATATAAGCCGAGACTGCATATGCCGGACAAGTGGAGAGCAGATGCATTATTATTATTTAGATGCATTTTTCTTCACAAAACAATTATTGTGACTTAATGCTATTACTGATGAGAACAGCCATTATTGACGAGAAATAAAGTTAAACTATTTGAATTTCTATTTTTACTGATGATATAGTTTTTACAGCCACAAGATATGGTGATGGAAGAATCAACAAATTTCACAGAAAATTCTATATTATCAAGTATGTTTTTTTACAATTTTGCCAACGTTTCGATAGATATTTTGACCTAGTAGAAAAACATTTCAGGTTTTCATTTTAGATCAGAATTGACGTGTTTTGATTTAAATTATCAACTTGTGTTTTTGGAAAAAATGCAGTCATTATATTTAGAAATTTTCGATAATCGCGGATATCTAGATATATTTTGTTCTATTCCAGTATCGTCGTTAGTGACGGGTGACAATAAATGTGCACATGGCCCATATATATTGTGTAACACCAATAATATCACATCTAGACAGATTTTCAATTCAAAACTTCTACCTTAAGGAGGTTGTCCAGGTTTCTCTAAATTGCCAAATAAATCCAAAATTGCATTTTCGTAAGCTTTATACATAGTAGCAAAATAAAGCCGATTCATCCAAATCTTGGTGGGCTTAGACCAAGACCAACCAACCAAGACCAACATACTAACACTAGAGACGCTACAGCATAGGCCGTTTCAAGATATAATTTCAGATTAACCGAGCATCGAGGTTATGCCAAGGAATAGAGCGACTAATAGGGAGATTGCTTCTGGTTACCTAGTTATTTCGTTGTGGTATTATTATTATTAATAAAACGTGAATATCTAATTCACAAGCTAGGCAATAAAACTACTTAATTTAAAATAGTTTTAAAGCTATTTCCCGATAAAAATACCTTAATCTATTGGCGGTTCAAATTACCGATGAGGGCGCTGCAAATTGTAAACAAATATGGAGGAAGACGAGTAAAAATTTTGCATTTCATATCACATCATCTAGCAATTTAGCATTCAACTGCCATAAATATAGTGACTTCATGTGCTAGTTAGTTTGAAATAAAGGATAAAAAGAGTGATAAAAGCAGTCATACGTCCCCTAAGTGCTTCACTGCTAATTATATGAATTTTTTGGTTGAAACAAGTACCCTAGTTTTTGTTTACTTACATTTTGGGCTAAAATAAGTGTGATAAACTGTATGGTGATATCATATTAGTGCTTGTTTCTTGTTAAATAATGTTTAAATTAAAATATAAGACTGTTTTTAAGACTAATAATAGAAAAGGTATAGACAAACTACAACAAAGTGGTTATGTTGTGTAAATAAACGTGTTCCCTATTATTAAATTGTTACATTACTTTTGGAGAAATGAATGAGAAACAGTTTCTTATACTAGGGCCAAACTTCCACTTATCTTCTATCTTAATACTTCTATCGACACATTTTGTGGAATGACACTCATAAATACGGCAGTTTACAAGTTTAAGATGTACAAATACGTCGTTTTTAACTTTGTAATACCAGAGACTTATACATCTACATTCTATACGTCTCTGGTAATACCAAAAAATCACAAGCACATTAATATTTGTGATGTGTGCACCATATACAATTGAATATTCACACATTCGTCGATTGTTTTAACCCAAACGCGGGGATTTTTATGCAAACAGCGCTCTCCAGATTAAAATCCAATGAACTCCCGCTCGCCTAAGCGAAGTGCACCACATGGAAATTTCTGATTTAGTTGTTGTCGGGGAGATGAATTCAGAATGCGGTCGTCACCTCCGCACAAATGCGATAAGATCACAGATCAGTCAGGCAGAAAATGACGGTGTCAAACGGAGGCCAGGACAACAATAACCCGCGCCACAGACCACAATGCCACGTCGTATTCATACGCAAATGTTGGGATTACCGGGCACTGTGGCTCGGATGCTGGGTGCTAGGGTACGCTCGGTCATGTCGATTGCCGCGCTGTCATCTTCAAGATAGATTGGACAAGAGGACGATGTAATAGATTTTCATGTGCTGCATGCAAGGAAGAGGATGAAATTGTTATAAGCAGTTCGCAACTTCAAAATCGTGGTGTAGGCTTTGTTTAAAAATCTTTAGAACTTCGAATCTACCATCAAAGGGCTGTAGGGGGGTGTAAAATGGGATTTGATAGTATATACTTAATGTTGCAGTGATTCTATGAGAGTAGAATTTGATGAACTTTGATGAATTTGAACTTTTCAATTTTGATGAATACTTCAGGAAGCAGTTCAGGTAGGTTTCTATTAATTATTAGCATGCAGGTGGGGGATGTACTGAGAAAATGGTTTAATTGTGACTAATAAAATTTCGTACCAGCTACTAAATTACCTATTAATATGACATATTTCAATGGTAATATTAAATGATTTAATTTAATTGGTAAGGCTAAGATGTCCCAGACTTTGAAACAGCCAATTTGCTCTTAAACAGTAAGTTAATAACATAACATGTAATTGCTGTTTATACATTTTTAATTCTTTGTTGTAATTTTCAGATCAATCTGAAGCATTAAATTTTTTAAGCAGATTTTATCCAGAAAGATGTATATGAAAAAAGGATGTTAAAAAGCAAGAACAATTCCAGCAAAAGACAATTCAGCAAAGAGAAGAATTTCTGAATATATTTAAGAAAATGGTTTCTAACCGAAATACCAACAAAAGACCTTTGTCCGATGTTCAATCGGATCTAGAATAAACTCTTTTTAGCCATTGTTTTAAGTTTTATAATAAAATCCAGTGATTATAATATGTTAAGACTAAATATTTACTAAGATGATTGTTTTCTGTTAGTGATTACATTTATGATTTGTTATACTTATTTATGTTCAAAATAAATAAATTTCCTTTAGATTATAATCTAATCTTAAAATCGATCGTTAATTACCGAAGTCCCGCTTGAATATGCTAATTATTTGTTGGGCCCAGAAGCTTACACAGACGAGGCGGTAGCCGAGGGTCTGTAAACTGGGCGAAACACATAATGTCATCACATTATGATGACACATGTCATCCTAGTGGATAAATATATAAAATTAATTATATGGTGAAATTAATACTATTTTATCATAAAAAGCTCACCCTTGTTTATATACAGGGTTATTCAGAACCTATCCATAATAAAATTTGGGAATGTTCAACATACATGTACAAATGTGGTAGTGCAAAAAAATTTTTTTGGCGGGGTCTTAAAACTATTTAAAAATTTTTCATTGCACGCCGCTGGATACTGGTCCACTGTAATGGAGTGACCTTGGGACTGACAATGCAAACTGGCTAGCACAAAAAAACTTCGGAAGTTCTTTATTCGGTCGATTTTAACCAGGCGTTCCAGACAAAAACGTGTTTACTTTTTTTATCACATTCTTTGGAATGTGGTAAAAAAGTATCAGATGTGTTGAAGTACAGTTGCCCAGCTACGTACTCCTTTATCCTCCTAATACTAATGTTAAAATTTTTTTGGTGATATCGATTTCTTATTTAAGGATGCACATATCCTCAAAGTTTTAGAGATGAGTTCTGAATAACCCTGTATATTACATTTTAGCGGAATTTAAATATTTAAAACATCCTCCAACTTTAGACTTTTGAATTATTAGTATTGCTTTTATGTTTAATGACAAGTTGTATTTGTACCGGGAAAATGGTCTGAAATGGAAACTTTTATGGGTCAAGAACGACCACCTTAAGTTACCTGACTTTAAACGTTGAGTGACCAAGTATATTGCTTGGTCAACAAGATTTTTACTTGGTCACTCTAAGTTTTCAATAAAGAAATTATTTAATGTAAAACAAGCTGGAGATAAAACTCGAAATTTTGAAATTTGCAGCCTATAAATCAGTGTAGATACGTGCACTGCTTTCAAGTCTGAAGTACACCGACATCAAATAATTTAAAAGAACACAATAGACTCATGTATACGCGTTAAAACAGTCATTAAGTACAAATGAAATTCGACTTGGCCATAAATATCATAAAATTACTGTCAGTTTTCAACAAAAATTAAACCTAATAACGGACATTAACTGTTATTAGCACTATTTATTGGTACAAGTTGTCATATGGCGCACTATTAGACCTTATTAACTGTTATAACTCGGCTCGTAGTCAGTGGCGGACATTTGGGCAGATTTCGCGGCAGTTGTGGGGGAGTGGTAACAGCATGATGGATGGTCTGTTCAGGGGTGGCTAGGTTCGACCCGGTGGCTCACCCTATTTACGCTGGGGTCCGTTAAATACTACCCCTGGAGGACACTTTGCATTGTGCGTACTTTGTCATCGATACAATTGCCTCAAAAGAGTCAATTTGCCCTGTCGGCCGCCGTAAATATAATTTGTTTAATAGAGGAGGGTAATTGGGTGTTTAGATTAAGAGTGCGAGGTGGTGTATTTGTATTTGTGTTTGTTGGTGTGGAGAAAAAAATATTTCAATTGTGCTGTTAGTCAAAAGTATATTATTTGAGAAAGTAGTTTGTACGACTAACCGTTTGTATTTCTAAGAGATTCTGTGGAAATTCTACAATAATGTACCTATTCGAGCTACCATATCGTTGTTAATATCCTTAATATTACTATATACTAATATATTATTATCACTATTTCGCTATATCTTATCGCTAAGATATTATTATAATATCTTATTATCGCAAAGTATTTTATTTTAGGTAAATGAAAATTTTTGAATTCTACTCACATTTAAAAATAGATACTTCTTAAATACGTTAATATTTTAAAAGTGAAGTCTTCAAGATATTAAAATATCTCTCACGAAGTTTAAAAAAAAAATAATATTTTATTTAGGTAAATCTCAACCATTTTCAAGGAATTTTCGATAAGCCTATACCTAGCTAGAGATAGTATCATAGAAGAAACATAGTCTATGATATGATACTATCGTTAGTTAAAGATTTACAGTTGACTAAGTGTGAATTTGAAAAAAAATCCTCTAGTGTCAAACAACCAAATTTTAAGGTAAGCAGGCCTACGTATCACCGATAAATTCAATTATGCTATGCAATCGAACAATGCTATATAAAAACTGGTATAAAGTAATTTAAAATTAAGAGACAATTGAATCCTTATTTCCTTATTATACAATTTCTTAAAGGAAAATTTAATTTACCTGTTGATAAAGCATTTCACAGAAAACATTCCACAGGCCTCGGTAGCGCAGTAGGCAGCGCGTAAGTCTCATAATCTTAAGGTCGTGAGTTCGATCCTCACCCGGGGCATTTATTTTTAATTTTTTTTATTATCGCTAGTTCAATTACTTGCTGTAATTTGGAGAAAATAAAGCGGTTTTTAAACACATTAATTTCTATAATAGAAGTTTTTACATTAACTGTTGGTTTTTGTTCAATTCACCGTATTGATAAATTCAATTAGTATTTCTATATCTTGCTAATATTTGTCTATTAACTATTGATCTTAGTTTTAGAGCTATTTGAATATAAACTGTAAATGTTAACGCCAAATATGTCAAATCGGAAAAATGTATCTAAAAATGTATCTGATAACTTTAATGGTATTTTTGAATTTTTAAAAAAAATATAATAATGGGGGCATAGCAAATAGTAATTTTTTTATAAAGTGCAAAGCCACATACGATTAAAAATCGATGAAAAAGCCAATAAGTTAATTTTTAAAACTTTAGGCAACAACACTTGTTCGATATCATCCATATAAATTTAACATTTGATCGACTTAAAAAATGTTAAAATAAAACAAATGTTTCCTATTTCGCAAATATTGAATGCAAATTTCTTGTTTCGAATAGTATGCCATGGCTCTTTAGTTTAAACAAAAGTGCTATTGAAAATGAGAATCTACATTACCTAGATAATACTCCTGTCCATATTTATTCCTTGAATTATTTCATATCCAAATTTTATTAGATTTGGTTTATAAATCGGACAAAAACTATTAGTTAAAACAGTGTTCCTTCAGTGAGGCGCCCTTTATATTCTTTGTACGATCCTCATATTCCTTTACACTTTACATTGGACATACTAACAGTGTATAAGTAGTAGGTCTTTTAAAATTTTTATTTGATAAATCCGTAAGTGTCACCGCAATAGTTCGGCAGATGGTTAACGGAACACAGGATTTAACAGTGCTATAAATAACTTTAGTAACTGGGTATGCATACACCGTTCCCGTTGCGCCTTTTACGTATTCCTATAAACAACTGCGTCGGCCACCGTACCTGCCGTAAAAACTGAGCCTTAATACGAATTTTCACGGTGTATGCCCGCATGATGCATTAGGTAGTAAATTAAAAGAATTTTTATTTGTATGTCCCATGCTACTCGTGTGTCGTTTTCGTTTATAAATTACGTGATAAAGTTGGACTAAATTCAAAACTTTATTAGAGAATCGATACTTATATGGAAGTATATTTTTAATATAAGCTTATAAGTAGTGGTGAGAAACACACCGTAGTGCCCTATTTGGGTCTTTGCTCCTATCTGTCTGACAATTATTATCAAATTGACAGACAGATAGCGACCTGCTTTTCCGCAGGTACCATTACAGCAGTGACCTCTATTGCCTTAAAAAGAAGACAATCCTTACTTATTTATTTGAAGGAGATGCCGAAAACAACTACTCCACGGGCAATGTATCCCGACTAGCATTGCATTACATCAGCATCTCCATAGGAGTCGCCACATCGTCGCCATAATTGTCAGACAGATAGGTGCAAAGACCCAAAGACGGCACTACGGTGTGTTTCTCACCACTACTAACATTCATAATGCCCATTAGGCAATCACGTCGCAACATCGTTCATCGAGTCCACTACCTATGGCACTCTGATGAGTGCAAAATAAGCGAGAAACCGGTCAGTGTCTGGTACTTGGTCTCGATGAACGATGTGGCGACTCCTATGGAGATGCCGATGTAACGTAATGCAAGTCGGGACACATTGGCCGTGGAGTAGTTGTTTTCGGCGTCTTATTCAAATAAATAAGCTTATAAGTTATCGTTTCATTTTATCGCAAAGATAAATTCACACAGTTTTTCAGCTTTGATGATATCATATGATATATTTGATAAACTTCTAATTATTGGCCATTTTCTTCAGAGAATTCACCATCATTTCCTGAGGATGGTTTAGAATTTCATAAGTACGAAATATATGCAGGCTATTAGCCATAAGAATTGCTAAACTTCACCAATAGTATTAGAGTGATAAAAATAATTGAGGGTGACAAAATGCTCTGTTTTTTTTATAGAAAAAATATTTTAAAAGCAATGGGATACCCTAGTATATCTTCAGAAAAACATAAATAAAATATTTAGGGAAAAAATAGTGGCAAAAATCATAGAAATGTAAGTCAGTGGTAGATCTTTATTTTATTTTTTCTATGTGGCACACATGTTGCTCACAATTACAGCAAAATGTTGCTAACATTGTGCGATTCTTGGAAAAGTATGTAAAAAAAACATTGGGAAAGAATATGAAATTTACTTTAGAAATAATTCTTGGCATAGCAAAAGATAATTTTGACCGAATTTCATGAAGTCAATTCTAATGTTTATCTTCCTGCTGCTGTAACAATTCCTGCCGAGAAAAACTAATATTCGGGTTGGACCCTTTTAATTTTAAAGGGAGAAACCTTAAAAATGCATGTTGGACTCATTGTATTATATTAATGTACACATTATAGCAAGGAGATCAAAGCATTCCAGATATAAAGCTTTACGTTGGTCCCATATGGAAGTAGTATTCCACCAAACCATAGAAACCAGAGCCAAAGAAATTCAAATAACGGAGATGTTGATTTCACTTAGTTGCGCATATTGTTAAATCCTTTAGGGCCAAATTTATAGTCGTTCCTTAAGGCACCCTCCATCCTTAAGCCTTCCTTAGTATATAGTTTTTGTTCTATAGTCGATTAAGGCTACTTTGAGGGATGCTTAGATCTAAGGTAACTTCTCACTTCCCTTCAAGAATGCCTTACTGTTAAATATTGGGGTTAGAGTTGTTAATGTTTTAAATAATTGTTATACTTATTTTAGTTTTGAGAAATTGATATTAAATTAGTGATTAGTGAGTTTTACTCCTGATTTGATATTTTATTAGTAAAGAAAAATGGAGGACTTTGAAGAATTTATTGAAAGGGTAGGTGAAAACAACGTCTGCCAAAAAGAGATATCAGGGATATGGGAAATCCCTTTGAATTTTATTCGGGCAGTGAATTTAGAAAGAGATATAGGTTTTCTAAAGTGACTACAAGAGACATATTATTTCCAGTTATAGAAAATGCTCTAGCAAAAGAGACAAACCGAGGTTTTTCACTTTGTGTGTACCTGCTGTTTTTTTTCACTACCAACACCACCACCACAAACGATTTTTCTAAAATCGTAAGTTGGATAAACTATGAATTTGAAATAATTATTAAAAATTACAAGAAATAGGAAATATAGGTTACATTCACCCATAGAACAACCTCCATTTACCTCGTGTCATAAATCATAAACTCAAGTATTGCGCTGTTGCCAAGTATATACCTATCCTTAGTCAAGAAACTAACTTTTCTTCACTATGAAATAGAACATTCCTAGAAGTGTAAGGAATCCTTAACCAAGGAAGCCTTAAGGGAGCATTTAAGGAACGACTATAAATTCGGGCCTTAGTCAACGACTGAAATATATGGCATTCTTGTGAAATGTATCTTCTTATACTTAAGAAGTTTTTAACTGTGTTGCAGCGCTACTCCAGGTGTGCCGCAAGGGTCTCATCCGAGCCTTTTAGTACTATTACATACTGCTATACATTATCATTATATACATTATCTATTATTATACTGTCATTATTTACCATGGATCACATAAAATAGACTTCTAATATAACCAGTTACTGTATAAATGAAAATATGTATTTAAAATAACCTCTTCTGGCGACTGTGTAAATTTAAGAAACACATCAACGAGAATGCAAATTTTTGTAGTTACAACGACTGCGGCTTCTTGTTTAAGGTAACGAAAAGTTGTAAACCATCATAACCTAAACAGTGCATAAATGATGTAAAGGGCTCACTCGTAAAGGACTCAAATGGATGACTTAAAACTAAATTTGTACTTCCTTTATCCTCTAAAATGCTGAATATAATTTTATGCTCTATATATTTATTTCAATTAGTTTAAATTTTGCACTTGTAGTTTAGACAAATTATACCTTGAAACATTATGATGAACGAGCAGTATCAATACAGTCTTTGCTGTCACAGCTATACGAGATATTTCCTCCCTACTATCCTAACACTATGCCGTCGATCGACAAAATATTTGTCAATCAATTCTGACAGTTACTGAAGTGAGAGCTTCGATAGTCGAGGGTTTGATGTAAAATATATGTACCTAGATACTTGTATATACAAGTAGATACATCTACTTCTGGTTTGTCCAATTAATGTAGGTATCTATATATAGTCTACGTTGCTGTAAATTATCCTAACTTTCAAAATAATACAACTTCTAGCTACCTTGAAATTTTATATGCCATACTTTACATTCATTCTTTCTTCTACAGAAGAACACAGTCTTCTCTCTACAGTAGGTTTTCTCGTCTTTAATTACCCAGCTTTACTAAAATACTCTTCATGAAATAATAATATATTTCATCAAGATAATACCTAGGCATAAGTGAAACTATTATAATACAGTGAATATAAAACTCATTGTCCTTTTAACTTTAATCTTCTTGACTTTTTGTACATCCTAGTTTGTTCCTGAAATACTTCCACATCCTTCGCAGTAAGGTCTTCTTCTCAATTAAAACTACCACGTCAGCGTGTTGTTCTGTTGGAAAATAAACTACAGACACAACAGTCTCCACAGCCTCATTCTTCTGGAAAATGATTTTCCCCTCGTTGTAAAAGTTATTTCTCATCTCTGTTTCGTCCTCATAGTAGCTGAGGTTTGAAGGATCAGATAAAAAGTTTTCGTTTCTGTAGAGAAACATGATGTCCGAGCTTTTATACGTTCCACTCAACACCTTCAATATCCTTTCCTGAAACAATAAAAGTTTGTGAACATCTGTCATGGTCCAACTTCCTTCTTATATTACTTTAAGTAGATTCTCTTCATATTTGGAACTAGTTGCGTCCCCTGGCTCCATCTGACAAATTGTGTAATTTTTAATGTCTATATATCCAGGCTTTGGACATAAATATGTATTGCTACTATTGCTAGTGCTGGTTAATGCTTGTGGGAGGTTGTCATCCATTATTTGTGAAAGTAGCCATAGTTTTCCAGTCGCAGTAGTGTAGCGATTGAAAAACTGTTATTTGAGCTGTTCACAGAAAATTTTCATTGTGGTGCTTGCGTAAAGGAAACAGTAACGATGTACTGTTTTGTTCATTTAGCTGTTGAAAAAGTGACTTTGACAGTTTACGTCATATGTCACTGGTTGCATCCTTTGTTGGGGTAACCACAGAGACCTAACCAACCTATCGCCAATTCCTTATCTATGGAGATATCGTAATGGTTATTTTTGGCACACTCAGGCATCCCTCAGGTAATTTGATACCTTTACTGAATTTGTTGAGACATTTTTAAGTTGGGACAATTAGTGATCGGTAAGTCATTACCTACTTATCGATCAAGAGACGATAAATAAACTAATAAATTTATAAATTTAAAAATCAGTTTTTATTAAGGATAAAATTAAAATTACAATTAGAACAATGATTATTAAAATTTATTGGAGCAATAGAATTCGGGTAGCTTTATGCGAAAATATTGTAGCTTTGAGCATAGAGTGTTCAGACCATAAGCTTCCTGGAGACTTTAGAGTTTCATTTCTTGAGACAAAATAGGCTAGCATTACCTTTTCTGTGATATTTTCCAAACTTTTCTTGTTACACCCACGCTGCGAATAGCTTGAAAGTTTTCTTATATCTCTCTTTAGACTTCTCGGGAGCTATGCCTGAACACCCTACTTGCCAAGCATTTTCTAAGTCTCAATCGTCACTTTCATGAATCATAACTTATAAGAAGATAAAGTTGTGACAAAAATCTTATCTTGGAGAAATTTCTAATGACACAGATGTTACTTGACAATAAATATTTGGTTTCATAGTAACCAAAGCGAAAACGTTCTCATGTCATAGAGAAAATAAAGTTAGAGTGTTTAATTGATTTGGAAACAATTTGAAACTGTGACATCACAGCTACTCTAGCACCACCCTTGGCCAGAGGATAACTAAGCATTTTGGTGGGTTTTTAAATTTGATATTATACAGTGAGGACATAAAGTCCGTCCCCTCCCTCCTCTAATTTTTGAACCACTGGGTAGATTGTGATGAAATTTGGAACGATAATATATGACTAAATTTTGCATTTTTTGACACATCAATGACAGCTCTGAATTTCAAAGTGACAGCTGGGCGCGCAATAGGAATATTTTTTTAAATGGAAATGGGGGTCGAGCAATAACTCATTTTGAAGCTATTTTTATGCTCAAAACATCCCCCAATTTTGAGAACATTTGGTTCAGTAATTTCCAAATAAAAAGCAGTAATATCAGTTTATAACATAATCTTTTTACCACATAATCGTTATAATAGAACTTACCCATGGAAGATTTATTTGTCAGGAGGTTCATGGTGGTCATTTTCAACATCTTTTGAAGTAACACGTGTTTTCTAAATTTGTTTCTGCCCCTACGTTTAATTTAAATTATTTCATATTTTTTTAATTTAGGTTATTTTAGGTTAGGGATGGTTTATTGTTATTTGTTTAATTTTAATTTTTGTTTTGCTTTGAATAATTGACAATAATTTGTAATATGTATGTAAAAAAATTATATAACATAAATCGATATTACTGGTTTTTATTTGGAAATTACTGAACCAAATGTTCTCAAAATTGGGGGATGTTTTGAGCATCAAAATAGCTTCAAAATGAGTTATTACTCGACCCCCTTTTCCATTTAAAAAAATGTTCCTATTGCGCGCCCAGCTTTCACTTTGACATTCAGAGCTGTCATTGATGTGTCCAAAAATGCAGAATTTGGTCATATATTATCGTTCCAAATTTCATCACAATCTTCCCAGTGGTTAAAAAATTAGAGGGGGGGACGGACTTTATGTTCTCACTGTATTTGTATTTACTTGAATGGGAAGTTTACGCGATAACTATTTATCTAAAAAAACTCGTACTGTAATACCTCATCTACGTCACTCGTAACGTAAAATACTATGTTTAACTAGACAATAAAATACAAGATTGACTCCAGCGGCCAGTAATCTTAGGAAACCAGCCAGGTCAGAGACATGAAGAGACAAGACAAGATATCGAAGATATTATAATTATTACTGATGCGTATTAGAGACGAGCCTTAACAATGTATGTTTGAGCTAGTTTATAGTCACAAAATGAGTCAGGTTGAGATAATAATATATTGTTTAAATTATTATCGATCAGTAATTTGGTACTTGATATTGTCCGAAACATTGAAACTTTTGTTTTTTGTATACTTTTATATTGGACATATTTCGATAGACAGTTGATTTATATGTATAAATTTAGATTACTCTTCAAAATAACCTTTAAAGAAACAACATTTAAGTTGACAGTACTTTCCTAATCCAGTACCAAAAACTTTACATAAAAACCCTTCCTAGATTTTGAACGCTACTAGTTCACTAAATTCTTGACCCATATTATTATAAAAGTAATTAAGAGGACTATATTCATGCAATGTTAATTTTTGTCATTGTTCCTTGAACCTTGAGAACCCGAACGAGGAAAACTCAAAATGGAGCCCACGTCCTTGCGTTTGACTTAATTTATTAGTTACTTAACCTCGCGGTGCTCAACTGTTCAGCGTATACGTTTGCATGCGGGACGCCATCTAGGAGTGTCCTTGGGGCACGTACGCGTGCGTGTCCGAAGGACCTGCCTCGAATATCGTCCGGGCTATCTGGATTGTCTGCACTTTTAGCTGGTACCGACGGTTCCAGCGTAGAGTTCAACTACGTGAACCGTGCCTATTTGTACGGAGACCGTGTTGTGTCACAGATTGCTCGAGTAGATTTTGGGAGCGTGAGGCAACCTCATGAATGAAATGAACGGCATGAACGAAAAAATAAGCATGTGGACGATGTTTTTTTTTATAAGTAGTGACACATCCTTAATGGCCCTAAAAATGGTATACAAGTAGCAGGAAGCAAGAACGAAAATGGACAAAGGGAACCTAATTATAAGTCTCGAGTAGAGTATTTTTGAATTATTGTTTATTATTTGATACTCTATCTGTCGAATTATCTAAGACGGGTACACGGAGCGAAAATGGTAGTAATTTCATTGTTTCTTTATGATTTTAGAATGAATAGAACTAGGCTACAACAAGCGACATATACACCCACATATACTAGGGTGTAAAAACAATAGCATAGGATTCCAAACTAAAGGGTGGAGTGGAATCAAGTTTGAAGCGGTCATAGGCAGCGTATAATTTTACTAATGCATATATCGAAAGTTTTGACTCAGTTTAAACACAAATGCCAACATTCTTATAGAGGACCAAATCACCTGCTCAATATGATACGAAAAACTCAGTTTATTCTCAAAAAAGACTCTAAGATCTTTAATAACGTCAACTTGTTCAAGAATTTGCTCAATTTGGGCGCCAATTTGATAAAAAAATCTGAACGATATTAGTTTTACACAAAAACATTACAACTTTCCACTTAGAACTATTTAAATTTAAAGTATTTGAAACACACCACTGTTCAATTTTATTCAGCTCATACTTTGGTTGTTACAATCTTCACTATAATTTATCGGTGTAAATAAGAAAACACAGCAGGGCATTTATGGGAGGCCAATAGTACTTCACTTCATTTTTTTGCCTTAAAAATTCAAAATTTGCATTGACGTTTCATTCAAAACTAATTTGAATATGATAGTGAAACCAAGCAACCGATAACTTACTGAATTTAAGTTTTTCTTGAGTGTTAATATAGTACACAGAACAATAATATGTTACCACGTTCCCGTAGGACTAATCCTTAACATTTAAAAACATTTAGTGTACGGGGTGGTTCGAAATTGTTCGAAAAATAATATAAAAACTATACATATTTGGAATGGATTTTTAGTCCTCTTTCCATTTTAGAAAGAAAATGCAGGGAGTTCCATTTAAAAACACAAGTTGTTCCAAAATAAGAAAAAGAAAAATTAAATCAAATTTACTTTTATGCCATCAAATTTTTGTCTAAAAACTGCCTGTAAAATGTTCCAACAATTTTTGAGATACTTTGAAAGGGAAACGAGAAAAAGGCATCCGTTGGTTTTGCCAAAAACCGAGAAACGCCCTGTAGCTCGGAAACGGTAAGAGATAGAGAGATGCAGCTTGTGTCATTGTTATTTTTTTCGAAAAAAGAGATTTCCTCTATCTTTTACAGATTCATCGCAACCCTCGAAAATATACCTACTAATTTGAACCACCCTGTACAAATCAAGAATTGGCGATTCAAATTACCGATGAGGGCGCTGCAAATTGTAAAAAAATATGGAGGAAGACGAGTAAAAATTTTGCATTTCATATCACATCATCTAGCAATTTAGCATTCAACTGCCATAAATATACTGACTTCATGTGCTAATTAGGGTGAAATAAAGAATAAAAAGAGTAGTAAAAGCAGTCAAACGTCTCATAAGTGCTTCATTGCTAATTATATGAATTTTTGGGTTGAAACAGGTACCCTAGTTTTTGTTTACTTACATTTTGGGCTAAAATAAGTATGATAAATTGTATGGTGATACCATATTAGTGCTTATTTTTTGTTAAATAATGTTTAAATTAAAATATATTCTGTTTTTATAAGACTAATAATAGAAAAGTATAGACAAACTGCAATAATGTGGTTATGTTGTGTAATTAAACGTGTTCCCTGTTATTAAATTGTTACATGCCTTTTGGAGAAATGAGTGAGATCAGTTTCTTATACTAGGGCCAAACTTCTACCTATCTTCTATCTTAAACACTTCTATTGACACGTTTTATGGAATAACACCCATAAACACGGCAGTTTGTGATGTGCTTATTTCTTTTGAATGCCATTTTAAAATGTAAAAATAAAGATGTACAAATACTAACCACTTCGTTTTTAACTTTGTAAAACCAAAAGATCACAAGCATCTCTAAATTATTACATTAAATAAACCCAAATACGTGTTATTTATCATTATATCAGCAATAAGCCTCCAAAAATTACCTTTTATGTATGTTCAAATATTTTCAAGCAGAGGGCGCATTCATTTTTGGGATCGCCAATAGCGACATCCACGCGAATCCCTGACGCATAAGATAGATGATAACGATAAAAAGTGAATTGCAAAAGCATATTCTTTATTAACAAACATTCTCAGCTTATAAAACGTGTTCTTGAGTTTAATGAAATTTTCCGTAACAATACCCAACCAACATATCCGCTGACCTTGCAAGACAACGTCTTCCCCTGTAAGTACGAGGGGAAGCCCCCCCGTCATTATTGCTAGATTTGAGACCGTGAAAAGTACAAAACAGCAGTGCGATGAAAAAAGGGAAATAAAAATGCAAAACAGCGTAATATAAAGGATAATCTCGCATTCGATCTCCCCTTAAACACATGAATTGTGTCAAAGGTATTAATAACGAGGCCTAAGGACAAGAATATGCGAAACGTTCTTAGAACGAGGCAGAACACTGTTTTGATTAATAAGTGTTAGCGACACGCACATTTTGACTTAATCATGCTGTAAAATGAAACGGTATTTGCATAAGGAAAGATTCTTTGTTCATGGCTGTTAAACGCTCTTCGTTATGCTATCGTTTAGCTTTATCACCATAACAACAAAATATACATACTACTACCAGGTCAAAACTGGAAAAATCCATAGTGATTTTACAAAACATCCTTTAATATGTTGATATTCATGTTTATAGACAAAGGATTTTTGTTAATAATCTCATTAACACCGACGTAGTTTTCCACATAACACCAAAACACTATACTGCACTCGACGCGCGTTTCGTCAACCAAGTTGGCATCATCTTGAGATGATCAAAAACTGCGCCCAGTTTTTAATCATGACAAACGTCTACACGTCGTTGAACGACGGAAATTAAACTGTGCTTGTTGAAGTTTCATTTTCGTCGTTCTGATATAAAGTATTGGCGATTCCAAAAATGAATGCGGCCTCTGCATGAAAATATTTGAACCTACTTAAAAGGTAATTTTTGGAGGCTTATTGCTGATATAATGATAAATAGCACGTATTTGGATTTGTTTAACGTAATAATTTAGTGGTGCTTGTGATTTTTTGATATGACAAAGTTAAAAACGACGTGATTAGTATTTGTACACCTTTCTTTTTACATTTTAAAATGACATTTAAAAGAAATCAGCACAACACAAACTGCCGTGTTTATGGGTGTCATTCCACAAAATTTGTTAATAGAAGTGTTTAAGATAGAAGATAGGTAGAACTTTGGCCCTAGTATAAGAAACTGGTTCTCATTCATTTCTCCAAAAGGCATGTAACAATTTAATAACAGGGAACACGTTTATTTACACAACATAACCACTTTGTTGTAGTTTATCTATACTTTTTTATTATTAGTCTTATAGAAACAGAATATATTTTAATTTAAACATTATTTAACAAAAAACAAGCACTAATATGGTATCACCATACAGTTTATCACACTTATTTTAGCCCAAAATGTAAGTAAACAAAAACTAGGGTACCTGTTTCAACCCAAAAAATTCATATAATTAGCAATGAAACACTTATGGGACGTATGACTGCTTTTACTACTCTTTTTATCCTTTATTTCACCCTTACTAGCACATGAAGTCACTATATTTATGGCAGATGAATGCTAAATTGTTAGATGATGTGATATGAAATGCAAAATTTTTACTCGTCTTCCTCCATATTTGTTTACAATTTGCAGAGCCTCATCGGTAATTTCAATCGCCAATAACTAAAAAATTTTTAAAACTGAATCACAATATTTCTCAATAATTAAAAATAAACCAATTTTTCAAAAAATCACACACATAATATGCTTGTCCAATTGTTCTTATAATGCAGAATATAATGCTACCAATTTCGTGGTACGTGCCTTGTTTGTTGTTTTGAGTAAGTGTCCAGAAGAAGGTCAAGAATTTTTGAGCGAAACGTCGATGATTGTCCTTTATAAATAATAAAAGTTTTAAAATAACCCATAAAACCCAATAAATTAAATCAGTTTTTGATTATTACTTTTAACTATTAGTTTTTAATTATTATTTTTTTGTGTATTACCGAAAAAAGGTTATACCATTCGAAGCGCTTAGGTTTTGTCTATAAGTAATAGCCATAGTAGCCGTTTTTTTAATGGCGATGTTTTTTCTAAATCTCAACTAGAAAAAAATATGAATTTTGTTCCTACATTTTGAGACACCCTGTACATATAAATATGTACCTACCCAAATGTCTGCTGTTTTGA
Organism: Pogonocherus hispidulus; assembly: GCA_963924545.1. NCBI lineage: Eukaryota > Metazoa > Arthropoda > Insecta > Coleoptera > Cerambycidae > Pogonocherus > Pogonocherus hispidulus. Next base: position 80,067,754 of record OZ004694.1, read on the forward strand.
ATTTTATGAATTTGCTATTCCATTTCTTCTATCTCACTCTATTTTGTGTAGAGCAGCTGTAATAATAGGTGTTCAACTTAGTAGATACGTAGTAATAATTAAAACAATGTGTGTCAAGTATGCGACACTATGGCCACTTTGCATATTCATAGCGCATATTTCTACACCTCTTTCTCATTGTTTACCAAAGCGTAGGCAACAACATTCGGAATTTTCAACACCGCAATAATTGGTCGACCAGTGGTAAGATCTATCATTGTATTACAATTTCAAATTACTAGCGAACAATCAGCATATCTACATACTTAATGCCTGTAATTTGAAACAACGTTTACAGTGGTATTTATTTGATTCTTGGAGCATTTTTTTGTTGACCGCAGAACTGAGTGTTGCTGATATAAAATAATAATTACAATAATTGCCAGAATATATTGTTTACCAATGATTTTGTAATTGAAACTTGATTTAAATCATTAATTATACATAGTTGCTATTTTAATCTGGCAATTATATACAATCGACACTTAAGGTTGTCAGTAAAGTATGAATCTCATTATTGTCAGTTTAAAGATAGAATTATCATTAATTATCAGCGTAAAGTTTCAGGTACGTAAGTATAACAGATAGTTTAAGAGCTATACGGGATCATCAATTTAAAGTGGCAATAATATATAATTGCCATTTGAAACTTAATAAAAATGATCTATATTGACCGTCTGAGCAAAAAATGAGTCATAATTGACGCTTACAAACAAATATTTTAATATTTAACTGGCAATTATAATATTTGGCACTTAAAACTGGCAACTATACAGAATTGTCACTTTAAACTGTCAATTAGGTAGATAACATTAAATGTTATCATACTGTACGTAAATTGCGTACATTATTATAGTAATTATTAATAAATATTTATCTAAATTAAGAGGTAAGTACTTTTCAATAACAAATTATTCCTTTGGTTCTTACTTCTTTATCAAATATTTAGGATGTTTGAACAAGTCAGAGTGTTGCGTTTAATCACTTGTCGATGATTTTGTATTTTTTGAAGACTTGACTACTCCGAAATTCATTTGGGTCATAGTGTATCATGTTTGCAGCCTATATATGCATGTTATATAAAATATTAACTATTTACTTTGTGGACTTAGAACAATGTCTTCAGCGTTACGTAATATTACATAATTCTATATTATAATTCTTACCTTATTATTCACATAAAATCCAATAGCTTACTTAGTATTATCTCTCCACTCCCAAAGTAACTTAATATAGCCACGTGCTATAAACTGCATTTATGCACGTCCGGTAGCTAACATTCAGGTTACAAAATCTATTAGCAATCTGGTCATAAAACAAGAATTAGGGACAAAATAAGGAGATGTGAATTTTATTGAAGAAATATCTAATTAAAAAGAATTCATTAATTACTGATTTGTATCTAGTTTTTTACAGACAGAATAGGTAAATATATTTACAGTATATACAATAAATTACAGATAAAATAATAAATAAAATCCTACAATGCAGAAACATCAAACAAACCCCATTCTTACAGAATTAGTTATAGCTTTCCGATTACAAAAAAATATCAAAATTTGGTACTGTACTAAAGCCATTGGGGGACACTTGACTAAAATATTTTTAAGATGATGCTTCAAAAGCCAATCTAAAACTGTCAAAAGCCAATTTTTTGAAATGGAAACTCCCTGTTTTTATTATTTTATCTTATTTAGGTACCATTAAAAATAAGGGTAAATTTGTGTAAGGTTGTCTAGTCCGAAAATTTGCAGTTTTCGAGATAATGGCAATTTAACGTGATTCTATTATAAAAATGCTACACGGCTGTTATTAGTTGGCTATGACGGCGTTAGAAAACAATCAAGTGCTACAGAAATGTCACTGTTACTTGTCATTAGCAAATGGTCAGTAATAATCATGCCGGGACGATTAAACTATTCAAACAAAAATTATTTAAATTAAAATCGCAATTTTGGGATATATTGCCGCATATCCAACAATATCTACAAGGTAAGTAGCATTAGAATCAGGATTATCTAAATCATCAGTTCTAAGAATTTTATAGAAACACAAGTTTCATCCATACACATTTTCCATAGCTCAACTTCCAATCGATCAATGCAGTTCCCGGTGAACCACCCTGTATAGTGAATTGTTCTGCTCGTATATATTCAGTCCTTGAGGTTGACAATGTAGCTCGCCTCCCCGTAATTATTTATTTTACAAGTAAATTAAATTTGGAACGTACCTACCGAATGAATAAAAAATTAATGATATTATAAGAGATTAATAACCACTTCTCAAATGAAAATGTGAAAAGTAAATTGGAATACCAACTGTATCATCTACTATCTGTACGTATATTTCTACTTCTGGACGAAACGGTGTCTCATAATTGTTTGCTATATGAATTAGTAAGTAAGTAGTATTACTCAAATATGTATAAATAAAATTTTCTAGAATTAAGGTAACTTCTGTTCAAACCTGAAGATACTTCAGATACTGTAAACATACTGTACTGTACCATAGTGTAAAAGGTTATTTTTTTTATCGAATAAGATGTATAACACTAACAAAGTAAAGGGGAGTCAGGCCTATTTAAAAGAAAAGTACAGATAAATATTTCCAATTTATAAAAAATTGAATATTTGCAAAGATATTTTAGTTAGGTAAATTAAAGTTACTAGTATGAGGAGATGGTTTATACATACATAAGACGGTAGAAAACTTTTGCCGCGTTTCTCTAGTTTTCTAGATTCTTTTATTTTTTAAATAACTTCCACTCCTACAGAGGCGTCGACTTGATTTTCTTTTTATTTTTCAGAGTAATGCAACATTTAGACGAAACCATACAGACGTTGCTACACATAGGTCTGCCATTATGTGTTCCAGTGCACCGAAACTTCCATCTCCCTGTCTATTCTGGGCGCTGAATTAGCGTACACAGTTGTAACTTCTTGGCAAATTGCAACTCGAGGATAAAGTCAACAATTAAACAAGTCAGTCTCTGTGAACTGAACTTCATGGTAATTGTTTGCAGACCACGGTTGGCTACTTGCTCTTAGAAGCCAATGGAGTCATGGGACCGACATTATTATCCCTGTAGATAAGATAATTGCATGTAAGGGTATAGATAAAACACAGAAAAAAAGGCTTGTTAAAAAAGTATAATAATCTTACCAGACGTACATTAGAATTAGAACTTTTTCGATGTTAACGTTTGTGAAGGACGGAAAGGAAGAATAGAATTTTTTAAATATTCAGTCAGTAACTTGCTGAAGAATTAAACAAACTATTATGTAATGTCTGTAACTTATTTGTGGTGCTGCTGCACCACATGTAAGGCTGTGTTACATGGTCAGTTCACTTATCAGTTCCCTTTTCGTTTCAGTAAAATGATTTTTGAAATGATATATGGGTTGTATTTACACGATTTATGTCAGTTAAAATATGGATGAGGAAACATTGTTGGCTGTTTCTCTCTTATTTGCGTTGGAGAAAACAAGGAAAAAATCTAAATTGAGTAAACAATGGTAATTACGAAGGCAATTTTGATCTCTTGTGTAATATTTCGTGTTTACGCTATATTGTGTTTTGTACTATATTTTTTACAAAAATTGTGTTTGTATATTTGAAGGAGATGCCGAAGACAACTACTCCACGGTCAATATGCCCCGACTGGCATTGCATTACATCGGCATCTCCATAGGAGTCGCCACATCGTTCATCGAGACCTTCTACCAGACACTGACCGGTTTCGCGCTTATTTTACGTTCATCAGAGTGCCATAGGTAGTGGACTCGATGAACTAAAACTAAGCAAAGACCCAAAGAGGGCACTACGGTGTGCTTCTCACCACTACTAAAATTGTGTTTCTAGTTTCGACTTGCATAGTCATTTTGAAACAGCGATTCAACATAAAATGAATTACAAATAGGCAAGGTATTTAAATAGTTACCTATTATTGGGTAAAAGGAACAATTTACTCATTGATTTTCATTTCAAGTTTACAAATAATTAATGTAATAAGAACTGGTACGGACTTCCCCAGATGTATATAAAAATACGTATATAAAATCTAACAGATCATTTAACAGATTTAAATTATTGTTATAATATTTGTGAATTTCTAGGGATTCTAAGATATTTACTTTACCACTTTTTGTAGAATGTTGTAGGATTTCGGTGCGGTTAAAAATATTATTTATATTTCGTATCCTCTGTATCCAATGAAAATATGAGGTATACTCAATATATTTAAGTACATATTAAGTCCACGAAAACTATTATTTTCTTGGACAGAGTGAGCAATTTTCAATGTGAGCCGAAGGCAAGTGCTGAAAGCATACGAGTTCAGAAACGTACATTGCGCGAAAATTATTATATTTGCAATCACTATGTCCTTAAATAGATTTAGTACAGAACCAAGACAGTACCATAATTACTCACGGTTTAGCGATTTAGATTTACTTGGTTTTTATTATTTCTAGTGTAATACATCATAATGAGAAAAGAAATACCACTTCTTCGGTTAAAATACTGACTCCACGGTGTCTTTTCGCGGTATGTAGCCGATATAAGTACCTATATGAATATTTAATTCACAAAAAAATTAAACTGCTGAATATTCATCAAGTTATTGTAGTTTCAATGAAATATGTCGTAAATATTTTAAATATAGCCAATCTTCACTGTTATTTCATAAATGACGTATGAAAATGCCAACCGTCCCCGTCTAGACATTTACAGTAACATTAAACAATGGCATTAACTTCTAAGAAAGAATAAAATTTGAATTTTTAATACCCGTAAAGCGATTATGACAGACTCGACTCCAGCTAAGCAAAGCACTGGAAAAAACGAGTAATTTTCTTTCTAGGCTCTCGAAATTACGTGTTCTGTAATTAGAGGTGTAAATGAAGCAGAAACAAAATTAAAATTTTATCAGATCGCAGTGTGCGAACAATGAAGCCGTCAACTTATGACTAATGGACATATTCTTTTCATAACGCTGGTGTTAGGTGGAAGTAATTTTTTAGAAAATATCAGATAGCTATCAACGTCTGCAAACATATATTGGGCATCGAGGTGGCTTTATTCACTATTATTATGCACTTTGTTCCAAAATAGGTGTGTTAAACAAGACGTATGTATGTCTACCTTTAGAGACTTGCGTCATTTTTTGTAAAAACCATTCCGTACTTCACGGGAGGATTTGGGGGGGGGGGAGTAATAGGGTAATTATCCCCCCCATTGTTTAAAATTTTACGGTAGCAAAAAGCAAAAGCTTAATTTAAAGGCGAATTAAAAATTTTGTCAATTAATAAGTCTTAATTGCTTCATAATAATTTATGTTCCGCTTTTCGTGTTGTGAATGTTATTTTTTATATTTGTTGTTTTATTATTTTGTTCTATGTTTATGTTTCTTTGTTTGTTATTTTATTTTTTTTAAGAGGTTGATATTTTAGTTTTTGTATGTTCAAGTTGAAGATGTGTAATAAAGATATACTTTTTTAGTTCACTTAAGGATGTTTCTAAACTCTTCTATTTGCTATTTCATGTTTGTTTAAAGAAAAACGTACCTATCTAAATACACAATTGACATTTTATAAAAATGTGGTTCTTTGAGATACTCCCCTCCATGTTGAAAATATAAATCCGTCGTTGCCGAAACTTGAACTTGAACGAAATTGAATTGCCTTCTGAATTATTTTTCACAAATTTCTTACCTTCAGGTAAATAACGTACCTCCAACCAGAGATTATAAGTGTATTTTATAATTTCTGTTCCATCTTAACTGGGTCATTTGAAAATTAAATTTTACAAGTTTTGATAGATCTCTAATTATGAGTACCTTCCTACTTCTTTATCAGGGTAGGTATACAGGAAAGAGTTTTAGCAAATTAAAGGAAATTTGAAATTTTATGTAATTCTGTGGTAAATTGTCTAATTTATATATGCTTAACGAAGAACTTGTAAAAAAACTGATGTATTAGAATTAATTAAGGATTGATCAAATGTATACATTCTAATGAAGACATCGGATTTCAAATTGCCATGTTCATTTATGTACAATATGAACATTATTGGGCCCGGTACTGATCCCTGCGGTACACCATGCTAGCAGTAGGTATTATATACATAATTTCGTATGTGGTATAAAAATTCATTCAAAATTCATCATTCAGTTTTCAATTTCTTGAAGAGGAAAAGGGGTTCACAGAAATATAAAATTTTTACTCATTTTAATGCAAATTTAATGCGTTTAATGTTAATTTATTGGTATTGGTATCAATACTACATATTTTGTTGAATGCGTTAATAATTGTTGTTTATATGAAGCTATAGATATATTATAAAATATTATGTAAAACTAGATATAATTTTAAAATGTTAAGATTATTTAACTGGGTATTATTATTACAAAATGATAAGAAAAATCTTATTTGTTTAGGAAGCAGCAGCTCTGGGAAAATAGTTATTATGGCCACAATTACTATTTAAATTTAAAATATTTATGAAATTCCACACATTTTTTACAACTGCGTTACATTTAAGAATATTGAATAATTTATATTATATAAAGTACCTACTTTTATTTTTCATAGTTATAGATTAATTACCTACTGTGCTGATATTTAAAAAAGTCAAATGAGTAGTAGTGGCATAAAAGTGAGTGAGCGACGGCAACTGTCTACAATTTTTTACCGGTTACCTACAATAATAAGCTGAAATACTTGCACTTTGCAAAAGTAATTGAAAGTATATTATGTGTAAATAGTATTTTTAATAATGATATTGATAGGCAAACCTAATTACTACAACATTTTAAGAAAGATGTAATGTGTTTGCTGAGAAGATTATTGAATATATTGAGTTTGTAATAATTTTTCTAATTTAATTTAATCAAAAAGTTGTTTTAAATAGTTCAATGAAACGTTTATATACTTTATTAGTTGTGGTTACAAGCAAAACGGCCAAACAACATAGTTGTTGAGGAGGGTATAAGTAATCTTTTTAAAGGGGTTGGAATTTTTGGTGTGAAGATAATACTGACGTAGTTTTACATATAACACCACCACACTATACTGCACTCGACGCGCGTTTCTCCAATCAAGTTGGCATCATCTGAAGATGACTAAGACTAATTAGGAATGTAACAAACTCCAGACAACTGGATGCATTTGAGAGTTTGGAAATTGCAAAGTTTAAAAATAGTATGAATAGAGGGCCAATCCCATAGAGCCCACTTTATTGATTAGTAAATCACGGTTTACTGATCCGTCGTGGCGATTCACTGAGCTGTAGCGACGGTTCACTGAACCGTACCAATAGTTTAGGTGTAAATAGGACACAGTCTTAGCATATTATTGTTTAATTTGAATCATCTCCAGATGATGCCAACTTGGTTGGCGAAATGCGCGTCGAGTACATAGTGTTTTGGTGTTATGTGGTAATAACTTAAACTTAGATGTTATTACATATAAAGAGATGTTAAAACTGTGTGATAAAATGCTGAGATGTACGTGTAGAAAATATAAATTCGAGCATAATTATATTTATTAATCATTTTACAAATTTAGTTAGGTGTTTAATTTATTTTAAATTTTCTATTTAAACATAATTCAAAATATCATTTTTGCAACTACATAGGTATTTTTAGAAAAAAATTTGTTATTTGATGTATGATTACATTTATTATTATTATCAGTGTTTTTTTGGTGCAAATGTACAAAAAATCCCTTGTAGTATACTCTGAACCTTTGACTTGAATACTTTTAATTCTGTTTTTTATTATTTTAAAAGTGATGTAAACCTTAAAGAAATCACGATGAATTATAAAGCTGGACCGCAAATAATTTAGAGACACTATTAATGAGAGATATTGAGTTTGATTTATGGACAAGCGAACTAGAGTGCAATTTTTTCAATTCCCTTTTGCCTGAAGGAGATCAACTGTTCCTAAAGAACACGCAGCCAAAATATCCGCTGCAAACTTTGGTTTAGACAGAATTAAAAGAGATATCTGACCTAGTTTTTAAATGTCTTCATAGAAAATATGCACAATCTATCTACAGAATATTATAGTCCACTTTAAACGTTAGCCTAATTATTGACAAATTTATTTAATAATTTGAAATTTATTATTTTTTACATTTTCACTTCACTTATTTCGGTAATATTCAGTAATTGTTGCATCGGTGAAGAGTAGATTACTTTACCCTCATTTTTGAAAATAAATGATCTAAATGGTAAAATCTGAAACACAACTACTATCCGAAACAGTTCCAGACATAGTAAGGTATCTTTCTTGGGCATAATCGCTTTCATCTAAGCTCGACACGCACCAGGTACTCCCTCAATAATCAAACGAAGCCACCGTCGACTTTAGATGCCGCCGGCGTCCGCGATTTTGGAGTTTCCCATGGAGCTCGCAGAACCAGAAGTGGTACCTGGGGACTGCTTTATGGGACCGTGGGCGCCATCGCCGAGGTGCGTCCGACCTTGTGTCGCTCACGTACACCTCAATACAGATTTATGGGTTCCGTCGGCTTGGACATTCGTCTTCGCCGCCTGATGCAGTTCGCATAGTAAACATTGTGGTGATATAAGTGGGATTTTCTCCTAGGGGGTTTATATTAGGAGTATGTCATTATTTGCCATTGCCTCTTGGTGACGAACGTCGCGTCGCGTCGGTTGAAAAGATGGTATTTATGTCTGTCGGCAGTGGTTTCACTATTGACTTATTATGTTACTATATCTGCAAAAGCTTTATTTTAAACGACTGACTTAAACGCATTTTACTGTCAGAAAAATGTAATTTTGTTGGTTAAATATTGAATTAAAATCGGTACGCAGTAGATTGTCTTTTTAACGATAAACAGGAGGTAATCTAGCAGTAGGTATTTTATGTATAAACTTTGTTGATGAAACAATTCCGTATGATTTACTTTAAGTTATATTAACATAACTTAATATTACTTGTGATGAATGGCTATAAATGCGCATTATTATATTTATTCTAAATAATAAACATAATATATTCTTTAAGATTTTATTTTATATCCTTTTATATTTAAAATCTTATTCCTGAAAAATCAGTTTTGGTCAAAAATAAAAACATGGAACATGATTTTTTTTTCGTTTATTATCAAATAAAATAGCCGTTTCTATCGGTTTCATTATGTATTTTTAGTATTTGTTTAAACTCTTGCTATTAGATGTATTTAGTTTTAGAAAATAAGTCATCTTTAAGTCAAAATAATTTTTTTAAACAACGATGTTGAATAGTTTTATATTACCTTCAGAAATATTTGTAAATAAATCTATATGAAAGTATTTTTTAAACTAATAATAATTAAAAAAAATTACAAATAAATGCTGATCTCCTGACATGCCTAGAGAA